>JAWZYU010000027.1:6153655-7374488 GCA_038380435.1 Ryuthela nishihirai
CGGCACTTGACAGTCACTTAAATATCCTGCATTGGGACTTGACCACTCGTATCCAAGCTCTTTTCACACAAATCCCTCTCCCGACAGCAATGTAACCACACACACACCTGGGTTGCCGGTTTTTTCCACCGTGTATGAGAGCTTTAACCTCCGGGTACTTTCGTTAACTAATGATGTCGGAATGGTACAGTCTGGCAACGATTTTTTTTAGAAATTAGTGATCTGGCAACCTTCGTGTCAGTCACGTGACACGAAGGTTGCCAGATCACTAATTTCTAAAAAAAATCGTTGCCAGATATTTTTTCTGAATTCTGTAATCAATCGTAGTGTTCGGATACTTTTTTGAGCGACTGTACTTATTCGGTTGTTTAAATCATTGGAGTCTATTCATATGTATACTACATATATCTACACTTTTATTTTCACCAGAAGAAATACAATGCAGACAAATATTTATATGCACAAAAAACAGTGATTGCCACCAGGAAATCACTAAATACAAAACGGCAGGATTTTCGGTCTTATTAAGGGGAAGTGAAAGCCATATACTTGCAATGGCAAATATTTTGGGTCACAACTACACAGAAATGAAAGATTGCTCGAGTTAGAGAAATTGTAGGGGATTGCAGAAACTTGAAAATATAATTATGGCTGAGTCAAAAATAGAAAAAAAGAGAAAATATTTATAGATATACGTTTTTTTCACTTGTAGAATTAAACATGATATATATCCTCCTACAGACACTAGATGGCGCTACTCTTCCTTCTGTAGCATTTCATTACTGTAGGACGCAATACTTTTTGAAATAATTTATTTCCTAATCACGTTTCCTAAAAAAATTAACAGCAATAATGTGTATTACATTCCATTCTGTAAACCTAATTACTTAGATTCTATATTTTAAGCTTCTTTATATACGAATATGTGGACGAAAAGTCGCATAGCTATGTTTGAGTCCGCCATTTTAGCGGACCATAGGCACCTCAGGCCCTCAAGCTTCTGTTCCCCGACCAAAGCAATAAATATATCACCACAGAGCCGACCCTGGACACTTTAGTGAGATGCGTGTCCATTGCCTCTTGACAAGGTCGCTTGGAGTGGGGTCCTCGGATCCAAGATTCTAACAATCGGTGGTGGGACTCACGAGTTTTGTGTCTTGCCTCTTGACAAGGTCGCTTGGAGTGGGGTCCTCGGATCCAAGATTCTAACAATCGGTGGTGGGACTCACGAGTTTTGTGTCTTGCCTCTTGACAAGGTCGCTTGGAGTGGGGGCCTCGGATCCAAGATTCTAACAATCGGTGGTGGGACTCACGAGTTTTGTGTCTTGCCTCTTGACAAGGTCGCTTGGAGTGGGGTCCTCGGATCCAAGATTCTAACAATCGGTGGTGGGACTCACGAGATTTGCGTCTTGCCTCTTGACAAGGTCGCTTGGAGTGGGGTCCTCGGATCCAAGATTCTAACAATCGGTGGTGGGAGTCACGAGTTTTGTGTCTTGCCTCTTGACAAGGTCGCTTGGAGTGGGGTCCTCGGATCCAAGATTCTAACAATCGGTGGTGGGACTCACTAGTTTTGTGTCTTGCCTCTTGACAAGGTCGCTTTGAGTGGGGGCCTCGGATCCAAGATTCTAACAATCGGTGGTGGGAGTCACGAGTTTTGTGTCTTGCCTCTTGACAAGGTCGCTTGGAGTGGGGTCCTCGGATCCAAGGTTCTAACAATCGGTGGTGGGACTCACGAGTTTTGTGTCTTGCCTCTTGACAAGGTCGCTTGGAGTGGGGTCCTCGGATCCAAGATTCTAACAATCGGTGGTGGGACTCACGAGTTTTGTGTTTTGCCTCTTGACAAGGTCGCTTGAAGTGGGGTCCTCGGATCCAAGATTCTAACAATCGGTGGTGGGACTCACGAGTTTTGTGTTTTGCCTCTTGACAAGGTCGCTTGGAGTGGGGTCCTCGGATCCAAGATTCTAACAATCGGTGGTGGGACTCACGAGTTTTGTGTCATCGTCCGTGATTATCCATTGAATTGTTGCTTTTATTCAAAACCAAATAAGGTAAACTTTTCCTTTGCAAGAGTCCTGATGTGTTGATTGGTGACGATGATTTGGTAGAGGTTATGTCCGTCGTCTGCAGTAATGTAAAAAAAATGTATTGGTTTATGATTACACACTATCGGTATAAAATTAAAAAATGATGAATCTTGTTTCCTCTCCACAAAGCATAAATATTATATTCGAATTCAGGGTCAATCAGCCATCAGAAATAGGAAATGGTGCGATTTTTTTTTCTTTTAGTATGAGACCGAATCGAAAAATAATATGAATTCAGAGATATATAACTTTCTGGGAAAATATTTAGTCCAAATTACATAAATTTTACATGAAATGTGCCATCCTAGAGAATTTTGACCCCAAAAGCTACAAGAAATATGCCACTAAGAGAGCCACGGTATATTCCTGATGCTATTAAAAAATAAAAATTAATAACTAAACAGACTGAAAAAAGTTTCAAGTGCTAATAAGTAAGCAGTAGGAAAATATCTCAGGTTTTAGATGCTGACGATGTTAAACCAGAAATTCAGCGAAATACTCAATAAGCTTTGTACACACTGAAAAGGGCGGGGTGGCTCAGTTTGTAGCGCGCTAGGCTCGTAATCCGCAGTTCCCAGGTTCGAGTCCCAGTTGGGTCAGCGTTGAGATTTATCTCCGCAAAATTCCCCGCCCTGCCCACGGTCAGTAGGGGACACCGATGGTCTTAGAAAGGCCGCCGTCCGTCAGATGGGATTTTAAGCCGTGGTCTCGTGTGCGGGAGAGCCATACCCTGTGCACGTTTAAGAACACGCTGGATGGTCTTGACGTGAGGCTACCATCTGTCTCTCAACAGCTGTTCTAGTGGGTCCCCTCCCACAAGCCTTCTCTGAGACTGCGGGGTCCATGTGATCTGACAATTTAGCCCATGGTGTGCAAAAAAGTGTCGCTCAGAGGTAAAACTACCCAACATACACATGGAAGAAACTGCCAAAGTTAAAAAACTGAAACCGAAAGCCTTTTGCTATTTTTAAACAACAATTGTGTATGGAATGGAAATGAATAAGACTCATGTTAAAAAATATCCTTATGGTTTCTTATTCCTTGTTTGATTGAGATATATATATATTGTGCTTTTTTATTCTTTCTGAAAAATAAGGTTAACTAAGTAATAGGTTAGCGAGTGAAGCAAACCATGCCAAACTGCGCTCCACGAGAATTTTTTTTTACTACTGAAGTAAATATCACCGAAGTTTAGATAATTATCATTTGTGCACTAGTTTTTAAAAGTTTCTTGATTTTATCTCTATTATGCATAAAAACAACTTCCGGCAGAAAGGAATTTTTTTCTTTTTTTCGTTTTTTATTTTAGAAAAATTAAAAGAAATTGATTTCTATAAAAATTTTGAAATATTTTACATAATATGGCCAACAGCAATAAAATTTTATTACCTACTTACAAAATTTAAATTAGTGGATCTGAAAAGTGCCATGTAAATCTAAAATATTTTTGAATACTGAAAAATGGATACTGATATATGACTCATAAACATCGATCACATTTACCACCGTTTTGGAGTCACATTTGAGGTAGACCACAGCATTGGAGACGTCACAAGCTTTAATTTGAGATACGACTCATTAAAATCGACTCCCGCGAAAATCCGTCCCCCCATATTTTATCAGGGAGAAATAGTGAGAGCGAAATAGTTAACGACCGTCATTATACAAACTTTCATTTGACACCTAACTCATAACTGTAGGTCCTGGCGTCGGAAGATATAGTAGAACGACTTTCATATTTCCCGTTTTTAGGGAGGAAGAAAGCATGTGGGGGGGCTTTTTTTTATAGTTTGTGACATTCCCCACGTCACAGCTTTCATTCGACACATAGCTCGTTACTTCCCGTACTCGCGTTCAGGAGATATATGGGAACAATCATTTTCACAGTTCCCCCTTTTTTAGGGTAAATAAAAGCAGGGGGGATCAATTTTTCGTAGCCTATGTATGACGTTCCCCGCGTCAGAAGCTTTCATTCGACGTAAAGCTGAGATAAACAGTGTTTGCGTCATATATTAATTTTAAAAAAATTCGTGTCACTGTAAACTTCAAACTTAATTTTTGAGGCCCCTCATAATCGTAAGGCTCTAAGCCAGTGTCTCGCAAACTCTGTGCCGCGGCACAGTAGTGTGCCGCGAGAGATTCCAAGTGTGTCGCGAGAGATTTTCAAATTGACACTAGATATTCCAAAGATTTCATTTTGACTTGACTTGAGTTATCGACGTGCTTTAATAAAAATCTTTCAGATTTTATCAACTGGGATCTTGTAAGTATTTATCAAGCTTTTCCAAATTTTGGTATTAATTTTTGATTATTTCAAGCCATAGAATGGACAAATATTTAAAACAAACACCGAGTTATGAATTAAAGAACGAGAGCAAATCTTCAAGTAAAACCAGGCTGATGACGTCAACAAAGCGCAAATATAATGACGATTATATAGAGTTTGCTTTTATTCTTTTTTAGGGTGCCGCGGAAAAAAATTTAGATTCAGTGTGCCGCAGAGTAAAAAAGTTTGCGAGACACTGCTCTAAGCTGTAGCTTAGTTAGCTTATGTGTAAGTCCAGCCGTAGATCAAGTTCAGTTTTTCTGTGTAATAAGAGGAAAATTTGTTATTTTTTTTCTTTGAATTTCACAATTATTATAACTCGATGTAAAAAAAGAAACACACCTAGAAAAACTTTGCTTTTCAGAAAATCTGGGGAAGCGGGCATCATTTATGATGAAAGCTTTAGACATTTCATTTCGAAATAAATAGATATCTCTCAGTTAGAACTAAATTTATCCAATGGGATTGAATGCAAATGTCTTATGCAGTATATAACATTTTGTTGCATTGGAAAAAAATTGGGAAGATGATCTTTCGACACAGGAACCGACTTCGACCTTCTCAGGCCCTAAGCTACAACAAGTATAAGAGGTCCCAAAAATTTCGAAGTAGATAGCATTTTAAAAAATGTATAAATATCTAAGCAAAAAATGACTAAATTTTAATACTTTTATATTCCATTGAATTTCTATTGTTAATCTTTATTTTTACATTAATTATTTTGTTTCGAATAGAAACAATATTCCTTAAAATTGTAATATAAGTACCTCCCCAACTTAAAATACCATATTAAATAACCGACTGTACCCATGAAAAATAAAGTATTAAAATAAATTAATATTAAATAAAGGAAATAAAAAAAACATTAAAATGAAACAATAATACTTTGCTGGCAATGTTCAGTTAGTAGTAGTCGAAATATATTTCAAATGAACCCAAATCTAAAATTAGATTCATTTGCATAAACGATTTATTACAACAGTCATTAGTTGATTTTCAGTTAACTTTCGAGATGACTTCCTATGAACGCCCCAATTCCCGATTTTAAACTTTCTCTGTTGTTTAAATATTAAACAAATATTACTAATATCAAAATTAATACGGATTTATTAGCGATCTTTAGCCGTCCCGTGGCCGAGTGGTTAGCGCGCTTGGCTACTGATCTACGGGACCTGGGTTCGAGCCCCGGGTAAGACATGGATGTATATGACGTTTTTCTGCTGAGGTCCTGCCATCCTCACAGACCTTCTACTATGGCATATAAACTGACAGGCTCCTGTCAGACCTCTGTGGCAAGCAGCTGCTTGAGGGGGTATTTATTTTATTTATTTATGACCACGATATTTTTAAAGCTTAGTTTCAGTATTAGAGAACTTTGAATGTGATATTTTTATTCTTTGTGTCTTTTATGTGGCTGAATAAAGGAATGAATGAAGGATGTCTTATGAATTAAAAGCCATATTTATGTGGCTTTCAATTCATATAACACGTTATTGCTCCAAGAAAATGGTAATTTTTAGGTAGATCCAACACATTGGTACTTACATTAGTACTTATTTAATTAACACAATTTGTTCTACACAAATTCAATATCACGCAGTCTGTTGCGGAAGCCATTTCCTTAATTATTGTTTACACTTCCTGTCTTCTTCAATATGCGCGGAAAATCATTAAATCGCTCGATGTACAGTCGCTCAAAAAAGTATCCGAACACTATGGTTGATTACAGAATTCAGAAAAAATATCTGGCAACGATTTTTTAGAAATTAGTGATCTGGCAACCTTCGTGTCACGTGACAGGGGAAAAGTGATATCCTCCCAACCTCCAACAACAAAAAGGAGTAACCAAAGACAGGTAATGGTTTTCCAACAAAGACATAGATATTTATTTACAGTGCTATTTCCATTTTAAAAGACAATGACTTACATATATTTCGTAGTAAATGCCTTGCCTCACTAAAATTGTGCTGCTCTCTTTTACTAAAACTGTTCATAACTCTCCTCGCTAAACCGTTGTCGCCTCTCCAAACTACCAAAGCGTTCAGCTCACTGTCCAAGAGTGTTGTGCCCACTCTCCAAAGAGTGTTGTGCCCTCCTTGCTCTCTTGAACACACAAAGGGCCCCTATCTAAAGAGTTTGATTGGTCCCCGCAATTCTCTCTGCTATTATAACTGGCAGGAAGGCAGGTAAATGGCTTTGCCCTGCTCTGCGGAGGGCGGGGGTAGCTCAGTCGGTAACGCGCCAGGCTCGTAATCTGTAGTTCCCAGGTTCGAGTCCCAGCTGGGTCAGCGTTGAAATTTATCTCCGCAAAATCCCTCGCCCTGCCCACGGTCAGTAGGGAACACCGATGGGCTTGGAAAGGCCGCCGTCCGTCAGATGGGACGTTAAGCCGTGACCCCGTGTGCGGGAGAGCCATACCCTGTGCACGTTAAAGAACACGCTGGATGGCCTTGACGGGAGGCTACCATCTGTCTCCCAACAGCTGTTCCAGTGGGTCCCCTCCCCCACCTTCTCTGAGCCTTCGGGGTCCATGTGACCTGGCCATTTAGCCCATGATGTGCAAAAAAGTGCCACTCAGAGGTAAAACAACCCAACCCAACCTGCTCTGCGGCACTTGAAACGGAATTGTCCGCCTAGATAATCTTCTACATGACGCCAGAATGTCAGACAAGGAAGCTGAAGGCAACGTTGAAACAGTTCTAGGTGAATAGGGAGTGTTGTGCCCACTCTCCAAAGAGTGTTGTGCCCTCCTTGCTCTCTTGAACACACAAAGGGCCCCTATCCAAAGAATTTGATTGGTCCCCGCAGTTCTCTCTGCTATTATAACTGGCAGGAATGCAGGTAAATGGCTTTGCCCTGCTCTGCGGCACCTGGAACGGAATTGTCCGCCGAGATCATCTTCTACATGGCGCCAGAATATCAGACAAGGAAGCTGAAGGCAACGTTGAAACAGTTCTAGGTGAATAGGAAAATTCACATAGAACATCACCCCTATACTTAAAAAAAATATTTTTAAGAATTTAGAGAAGTGGTTTCCTAAAGCAGTGGTTTTCCGAATATCACGGATTCTGTGCAATTTACAGTTCATTAGGGTGGAAAAGTGTACTCCATAATCCAAAAACATTATGGATTAAAACAAAGAGCAAAGACAGAATTTTTCTCAGATTTTCTCAAAATATTGAAATGAAAAACTTATGCTTTACTAACGATGTTCAATCCATAACACTCGTGACATATTTTAAATATGAGATGAATGTGACTATTTTTTGTAAATATCCCTTGACTTGCCTTACTTCGGAGTTAGACAAGAAAATGCAGTAGGACCAATGTATATAGGAAGACAAAGCGTAAGATCCGAGGAAAGATTTCTCTTGTTCAGTGGCGGCTCGCGTATAGGCACTGTGGAACTGCAGCACCCCCAATTTCAACTTGATATTGTCGATAACATTTAATATAATGAGTCCTTTTTTCTTTAATTCTTTCTTTATACTTGTACAATATATAATACTTAAGCTTAATGTCAGTAGCCATCCCCCAGAGTATGAAAAAGATACAAAAATCTTTGTATGGAACTGTGCGCTTCACAGTACAAGCGGTGAGGTGTTTGACTGTTGTGCGCATGCGCACATAGGAAGCTACAAGCGAGGCTGCAAGGGAGAGAGAGCACTGTCGTTCCCGCAGTGCCGACCCTGGCGTGCTGGTTGAAGGTAGTTTTTTTTTACTCCGCGTGTGTGTTTTGCTTAAAAACCGTGTACTGTATTCTTGAAGTGTAGAATTAGATTATTATCCTGCTTCCAGCTATTCTATTTGATTCATTTTTTTTCGGGCAAATTGAAATAAGAAGAATGGATTTCATTTTTAAATGAATAGATTAAGCTTGAACTGTAACAATTTAGGTTAAAGTAAGTAAAAAAATGTTTGATTTTGTTCTTTTAGGATTTTATCAAGTTTCTGAATAAATTTTCTTTTTATACATGTTTGTTTCCTTTTATACAAGTTTAAAACAAAGGGTAAAAATTTTCTGGAGCAGCACCCCCACTAATTTTAGCTACGAGCCGCCACTGCTCTTGTTGTTGTGATAATTGTTGAAAATTGAGTTATCATGCTGTTTAGGATAATATTTTGCATTCTTTAATTTTTCCTGTATCGGTAGATACACTGATGTTTAGTTTAGTCTGTAAATAATTAAAATTTACATACATACACATATATACACTCGTAATTAAGCATGCTGTGCACAAAAATTTAATATGATATACTGAAAGATTCAACATGGCGCAAGGAAAAGATCAATACGCAGTACGGAAAATTTCAAAGAGTTATGTACAGTCGCTCAAAAAAGTATCCGAACACTATGGTTGATTGCAGAATTCAGAAAAAATATCTGGCAACGAACAAAGGTTGCCAGATCACTATTTTCTAAAAAAAACGTTGCCAGATATTTTTCCTGAATTCTGTAATCAACCATAGTGTTCGGATACTTTTTTGAGCGACTGTATATCTTAGGGATCCTAAATTTACACTAATGTTTTCGGACACCAAATTTACACTGATGTCTTGGAACCACAAAAAATTACGCTATATCTTACCACCCTAAATTTTCACGTGTCGTTTAAAACCCCAAAATTACGTTTGTCACTTAGAACTCCATAATTACATTGTTCAATATGACCACAAAAACTGATTTCTTAATAAATACACACAAATACACAATTACGCTTTTGCCTAGGCCAGCCCTGCCCACGGTCAGTAGGGGACACCGATGGGCTTGGAAAGGCCGCCGTCCGTCGGATGGGACGTTAAGCCGTGGCCCCGTGTGCGGGAGAGCCATACCCTGTGCACGTTAAAGAACACGCTGGATGGCCTTTGACGGGAGGCTAACATCTGTCTCCCAACAGCTGTTCCAGTGGGTCCCCTCCCCCAACCTTCTCTGAGCCTTTGGGGTCCATGTGACCTGGCCATTTACCCAATGGTGTGCAAAAAAGTGCCGCTCAGAGGTAAAACAATCGAAGCAACAACCCAAAGCCTAGGCCCGAATATTTACCAAAGGTACCAAAGTGCACTGCCAACTAGAACCACATTACTTTTTACTGTGACTAAACATGTGGTTGCAATGTAGGCAAGAAATGGAAAACCATATTCTGTAATAAACAAAATATTTAGTTACCACCTCGTTAGAATCTTCCTGTAGTTCGCAAATCCTATTTAAAAACCTCAGCTAGGTTATGTGCAAAAACGATCCCCTGTATATGACACTTCACTGCAATTAGAGAGAGTTTGCAGTGAAAAGATAAGAACTAAAACTTAATCAGTCCATGGTGATTAGAAATTATCTTAACGGTTTCAAACATTAATTTTAGAAACACTGAAAGGTATAGAGAAATAAAACTTATACTATTGGAAAATAAAACTAAAACAAATTTAGAATCTTGGTAAAGTTTTTTTTGTGCTCTGTTACTCTGCGCACATGTAAATGATATCCAATTTCCTACCACAATTTTTAACCATGCGACAATCAATTATTTTCCTCCATAGGGATTCTTATTCTCTCTTCTAAATTGTCCAAAGTTTTGGAGTAATTGATGACACATTCTATTTGTATTCTATTTAATTAGTTACCACCTTGTTAGAATCTTCCTGTAGTTCGCAAATAAAACTTAGATCTGTTTTTTCACTATCAACGATTGAACTCCAAACTGATATGAACTCTAAACCTGTAAACTCCGAAATACTGTAAAACTCGGTTTAAAAAAAAATCAATGTTTACACCGAGCTCTTGTCATTCTCTGTTTATCTCAACCTGTGGGTATTTTTTGATGAAAATATTGCTACAGATTTTCAGCATATTTATTTGATAATGCCGTGCGTGAGTTCGAAATAACCAAACAGATAAAAAATGAACTTATTTAATAAATAAACCAATTAATTTACAAGAAATGAGTAGAATCTGAATTATTGTTCACTTTATACACAAGTAGACTAACTAATGGTTGATTGCTATTGACCATTATTTAATGACAAAGACTAAAAGAATATAACATTCGAAAGTTAACTTGCAAAGTTTTCAGTATAACAAATTATAATATCGACTCTTGTGAAAAATCTGCCTTATTACCGAACATATTTAAGAGGAACCACATTCCATTAAACAGATACTACGATTCTTCACAAAAAAGAAACTAATAAACAAACAACGGCAGTCTGAGCCGACATCCGAGAACTGCGCAGAAACTGTCACTAAAAAACTTCTCCTCTTCTCCTAAAACTCTTCTCATACTAATACATATTTTCAAATGGGGCGGGGGTGGCTCAGTCGGTAGCGCGCCAGGCTCGTAATCTGTAGTTCCCAAGTTCGAGTCCCAGCTGGGTCAGCGTTGAGATTTATCTCCGCAAAATTCCCCGCCCTGCCCACGGTCAGTAGGGGACACCGATGGGCTTGGAAAGGCCGCCGTCCGTCGGATGTGACGTTAAGCCGTGGATCCGTGTGCGGGAGAGCCATACCCTGTGCACGTTAAAGAACACGCTGGATGGCCTTGACGGGAGGCTACCATCTGTCTCCCAACAGCTGTTCCAGTGGGTCCACTCCCCCCAACCTTCTCTGAGCCTTCGGGGTCCATGTGACCTGGCCATTTAGCCCATGGTGTGCAAAAAAGTGCTGCTCAGAGGTAAAACATCACAACACAACCCATATTTTCAAATTAACTGTCTGTTCGAGTACATAACATGACGCATTTAAACAGCACATGCAGTAATATCGTGATTCCTATAATCACGCTTCTTAATTAATGCACGTGAAGATGCCGATGCAATATCTACGAACGTATGGGACAGTTTCCGAGAGAAATTCGATTATTGAAACGTAATTTTTCCCCATTGTAAAGTTCGTTATGTATCCGCAGAATTAGGGCCAGCTCTGATACTGTTACGGAATTGCAACTGCTGCTAAGTGTCCGAATCGAAATCTAGTGAATTAAACACAGTGCTAATTGAAAATAATCCTCAGTAAGAAAAAAAAACAGGATTTATATATAGTCACGAAATCTGTCAAATAGGTCAAGTTTTCTGCGTCTGAGATACCGGATGTTTATCAAGATTATCAGCGGCAGATAAGTCATTTCAACTTCATCAAAAATGCTCATTCTTAGATTTGAACCAAAACTCTCTTAGCGACAGTCTAATATTAAATACTAATATACCTAGTACCCACTTTAATAGGTGCAGAGCCATATGTATTATATTAAAAGGGGTTCAGAGATGAGAAACTTTTTTGGTAAATTATGAATGAAAACAAATTTCAGATATTAATTCTAAATCTCGATTTTTAAACAATTTTTAAGTATTTCAAGAGTTAGGGAGGTTGGAATATTGAATAGCAGCAATGTCATTTAAAATAATTCACATTGAAAGTTTTAAAAATCAATGCTGAACAAGAATTTTCAGAACGCAAAGTTGAATGCATTAAATGAGATATTTATCCCCACTCAAAGTTTTCGATGAAAAATGTTATTTAAGAAGATCTGAGCTTTCCTACATGACTCCCTATTGTCATAAAAATGGGTCTGTTGCTAACAAAATGTTCGGCGAGTGCTGCAATGCTGCATTACTGGCCCCTAAATATATCTCCGAAGTTATATAAATTCAATCCGAGTTTTTTTCTGACTTGTTGTCGCTGAGATTGATACTACCACTGATTTCAGCTAAGGTCAGTGATCTTTGGTTAGAGATTCGCATTCCAACAATTTGCGCTGGAGCCCTACACCTCTTTCTCAACAACATCTGCAGGCTCCTTCCTAATGGCAGAGCAATAACAGTATAAAACGGGGAAAAAAGAGAACTGGAGACTAATTTCTCTAGTCGAAGCTATTCATGTTGATCTCCAGTGATTTTTCTTCCTTCTCCTTAAATGTTGCTCTTCTCAATCTTGCAACAACAATTGCCAGGAATGATTGAAGATGGCCTTGAGAGGAGAGAGTGGTCAACTGCATTCAATTGAAGAGGTGGTCAGAGTAGAGTCCTTGAACTTATTCCGGGAAGCTCAGGATAATTTTATGTTTTCAAATAACACGTGTTTTCCAGTCTCATGAAATAAGCGACATTGAATTATCTTCAGCAATGTGCAGCTGAAACTCATATAAACAAAAGAACTTAGAGTGTAGTATATGGCCAATGTTATGAGAAATCTGCACTTAAAAGGAATGCAGTACATTCAACAAGAATAGGCTGTTTATTAGAATATAAATGTGAAAATTGAACCTATCTTCACAACACAGTGGTGAAGGATGACATTTTGAGTAGAGGAAACAGTTACCAAAGTCAGTGCTAAAACTAAATCGGAACGCCATTCAAGTACTTTATTTTTATATTTAACAGGCTACAAAAATTGAGATCATAATCTAATTAAAACAGAGTTGTAAACGCTGATTTCCAGAGAAAATTGAGTATAGAAAATTCCAGAGAAATAAACGCTAAGTCCAGAGAAAATTGTCGACTCTAGTAGAGTACATGGGGAATGCACCAGGTACAGTCGGTCAAAAAAGTATCCAAACACTACGGTTGATTACAGAATTAAAAAAAAATATCTGGCAACCTTTTTTTTTTAGAAAATAGTGATCTGGCAACATTCGTGTCACGTGACACGAAGGTTGCCAGATCACCATTTTCTAAAAAAAAATTGCCAGATATATTTTTTTTAATTCTGTAATCAACTGTAGTGTTCGGATACTTTTTTGAGCGACTGTACTCTAATAGAGCTAATTTTTAAGTTTTCTGTAACTGTTAAATATTCCAGCGTTCATAACTCTTTTAATATTGACAAATATTACAATCGTGATTTAGACAGAATTGATTGATATTTGAATTTATCTTTAGACATATTTTTCACTAAAAATCATATTGAAGAAATTATTGAGCTCTGAATGAAATTTTCTATTAATATAACATGGAATTGTTCAGTACCTATTAATACACTTAAGAGCCAAAACATTATGACCAGCTCGTATTTATGCAAATCGAAGCAACTGCAGGTAAACGACGACGCGTGTGAAGGTCATGAAACGGTATAAATAACACCTGATATTGACCTCTGTTATTCAGTGTTGTTCTTCAGATGGGAAAGGCAGCGGACTTATATGAGTTTGACAAAGGCCAAATTGTAATCGCCAGACGAAAGGGTCAGAGCATTTCCGAGACGGCGAGACTTGTTGTGCTCACTGTCCGCCTTCAGAATGTGGTCCGAGGAGGGAAAACCCACAAAATGCTGGCAAGGTGTGGGCCAATCACGGTTCTTCATCGATGCTAGAAGTGAGCGAAGGCTATCCCTTATGGTACGAGCCAACAGAAGGGATACTGTGGGCCAACTCGCCCGCAATTTGAATGCTGCTGACGGGAGTAGTAGTAGAACACATAAATTGAATATTCTTGCTTTATAAAAGCAAACACGTTCAGAGGCTTTTTGAATCTGAATTAAGTTAAATAGATGGTATTGGCTACTGATCTAAGGGACCTGGGTTCGAGCCCCGGGTAAGGCATGGATGTATGTGTCGTTTTTCTGCTGAGGTCCTGCCATCCTCACAGACCTTCTACTCTGGCATATAAACTGACAGGCTCCTGTCAGACCTCTGTGGCAAGCAGCTGCTTGAGGGGGTATTTATTTATATTTTTTTTTTATAGTATTTGTAACTTTTTTTTATAAAATATCAAGAATTTTAGAGTTCTTCAGAAATTGAATGAGATAGTTATACAGAACAGGTATTAGCTTTGAGTTTGAAGAAAATAAAATACTTTGAAAGTCATAAGATAAAATATTAAGTTTTGAAAGTTTTGAGAAATATTGTCTTCTTTCATTATCATAACTTTTGCAATTGAAAATAATATGTTCTAATGTGTGAAAAGTATTGCAGTTTGGACAATTAGGAGAATCAATAATTTTATATTGAAAGAGTCTATAGTTAGTTAGTGCTGTATTGGTTTTAATTCGAAGAATGGCATTTATTTCGTTTTTTTTTCAAATTAAAGTCATGGAATTTTTGAATTTTGGGATTAATTTTATAGAGGTGGGATTGAGATCTATTATTATTATACCAAGATTGCAATTCTTCTATTAGTAATTTTTTATTTGTTAATTTGATTTGATAAATAAATGATGGGGTTGGAATATGTGAGTTGTGATTTAAAGCTTCTTTAGCCAGCCTATCTACAGTTTCATTATCAGGAATGCCCACATGGGCAGGTATCCATTGAATTATTAAGATATTGTTATGTGATAAATGTTTAAAAGTATGAAATAAACGATCATTTGTGAATACATTAAAGTTAGTTTAAAGGGGATTTTGGAAAAGGCTAAAAAGTGCAGATTTGCAATCTGTAAAAATAACTATTTTAGAATTAATGTGTCACAATACACAGTACGTCGATGCCTGCTGAAAATGTGGCTGCGTAGCGGAAGGCCGCTCCGAATGTCCATGCTAACATCGGTTCACCGTCGAAAGCGCCTCCAATGGGCACGCGAACATCAAAATTGGACCTTGAATGTTTAGAAGGTTGTCTGGTCCGAGGTCACTCATTTCTTGTTGCACCATGTGGACGGCCGGGTATTTGTTCGTCTTTGACCTAGGGAAGTGTTGGCACCAGGATGCACTGTGGGACGAAATGAAGCTGGTGGAGGAAATGTAATGCTTTGAACAATGTTGTGCTGGGAAACCCTGGGTTCAGTCACTCATGTGCAGCAAACTATGACGTCTACCACCTACCTAAACATCATCGCAGACCAGGTCCTTTCATGACAACGGTAATTCCTCTCTAGTCGTGCCCTCTTTCAGCAGGATAATGCGTCATGCCACATTATCCGGATTGTTCGAGAATGGTTCGCGGAACATGAGGAAGACTTTCAGGTATTGCCCTGGCCTCCAAATTCCCCAGACATCAATCCAATTGAGCATCTGTGGTTTGTGTTAGTATATCCGACCTGCGGCGGATCAACCACTTAAAGTACAGTCGCTCAAAAAAGTATCCGAACACCATGGTTGATTACAGAATTCAGAAAAAATATCTGGCAACGATTTTTTTAGAAATTAGTGATCTGGCAATCTTCGTTGAGTTAAAGGATCTGCTGGTAACGTGTTGGTACCAGATACCATAAGACACCTTTAGAAATCTTGTGTCCATGTCTTGCTGGGTAAGAACTGTTTTGGCGGCACGTGGAGGACCAACATCATAATAGGCAGATGGTCATAATGTTTGGGCTCTTCGGTGTATATATACCTTATATTTCCGCAGATAAGACGAGGTATAAATTTTCGTCAAAGTTTTATAGTTTTAGCATATATCTGTCCTATAAGACGACCCCAAACTATCAACGGCCTATGAATTTAGTTTAGATCGGCGATCATCATCTGGATAATAATACTGTATAGCGTATACGGAATTATGTCCTATTCGCAAACATTCGTACTGATTCGGGCATTCGGGTAATGACCTTGATTATTCACAAAAGCGTCGTATGGGCTATTCTATTTTGTGGACATACCCTATTCTGTACTAGTAAATAATTACGGTTTGTCCGTTTATTCCTCAGTAGCTCAATAAACATAACTTTCAATATTTATTTTGTTTTAGTATTGTTTTACTATTACAATGTAATGTATTATTTACTATTACAATGTAATGTTTTATCATATAGCGTATTTAAATAATATGATAGATTTTACGATAAGTTGTAGTAATAATGGTTTCAATTTATATAAATTTCAATCTAATTTTTTTTGTATTTGTCCTATAAGACCCCGGATTTTGGGGGCCTTTTTCTTTATTCATCTATCGTCTTATCTGCGGAAATATACGGTAACTACCAGTTATTTCCTAGTAATGAAAGAGAATGAAATTTAATTCTCATTAGGATATTTGTTTTTAAGAATTATTTCATTTATTCCTTGGGATCCGGATGGCCGAGTGGTTAGTCTGCTTGGCAATTGATCTTAGGAACCTAGGTTCAAGCCCTGGATAAAAGGCATTGATATTGTGCTGACAGGCTCCTGTAAGATTTATGGGGCAAGCACATGCTGGAGCGGGAGTTTATTTCTTTTGTTCATTAACTGGCATTAATAAAATATTAACAAAAGTTTTCTTCCAAATATTTTGGCTAATTTTGGCTCCGCCACTGATTGTATATGAAAGAAGAATTCTTGAATTTTATTACTTTTATTTTTAATTTAATTCATATTGTGTACGCACTTGAATAAAGGCATAATTGATATTAGAAACGCATTACAATTTCTCCTTATAATATTAGGTTGGGTTGTTTTACCTCTGAGCGGCACTTTTTTGCACACCATTGGCTAAATGGCCAGGTCACATGGACCCCGAAGACTCAGAGAAGGTTGGGGGAGGGGACCCACTGGAACAGCTGTTGGGAGACAGATGGTAGCCTCCCGTCAAGGCCATCCAGCGTGTTCTTTAACGTGCACGGGGTATGGCTCTCCCGCACACGGCGCCACGGCTTAACGTTCCATCCGACGGACGGCGGCCTTTCCAAGCCCATCGGTGTCCCCTACTGACCGTGGGCAGGGCAGGGAATTTTGCGGAGATAAATCTCAACGCTGACCTACCTGGGACTCGAACCTGGGAACTACAGATTACGAGCCTGGCGCGCTACCGACTGAGCCACCCCCGCCCCTCCGAAGGTCAGGTGAAAAGGACCCTCCCCAATAGGGTTCATAGGTGAGAAGATTATAGGGATCCACTGCACAACTGTTAGGAGACAAATGGAAATCTCTTATTGAAATTATCTAGCATGCCCTTCAACTCGTAGTAGGGCTCTCTCCTGAACACGGTGTCACGGCTTAAAATCTTACCCGATGGACGTTAGAATTTTCCAGCCTATCGGTGTCCCCTTTCTCGCCGAGAGCTAGGTGTGGGTTAACCGAAATTAATCATTGTTGGAACTCGAGCTTGGAAACATCAGAACGCAAATCTAGCCCGTTACAAATTGAAGAACCCCCAACGATAAATGCCGAAAGGCAAAGGCTATTCTGACGACTTTTTTTTGGGAAATCAGAGAAATATAAGCAAAACATCAAAGAGACTCGTTTAGTGAGAGATAGAGATGAGTTCTGGATGAATATGTCAAGCCCCCTTTGGAGAAAAAAATTCTGACGCATCATAAAACCTAATACAGAAACGCATGTCACTAATCATTTGTTTTTATTCTTGTACTATTAATCAAAATCGTTTTATGACAAAAATGAATGCTAATGCTATTTGGAAAGAAATACTAGCAGAAATGGACATTTTGCGGGTATTATCATTAAAGGGCAAATAGCCCTTAATCTATTAAAAATAAGAGAATACATAAAAAAAACAGCTGCTTTATGCTTATTTCGAATTACTAAAGACAGGTTGAAATTATAATCAAAAATATATATTTTTGGTTATTTTTTGAAAACTTTAAGAAACATTTGAAATTTAAGTTATTCTGAACCCTAAGTCGTCTGTGAAAGTATGAGCCCGAAACCTCCAGTTCTGGTTCCGGCTCAGCCTGACAAAGCTCGTGTGGAAACTCATCGTTTGTGAGAAAGATACAAATGTTTCCATTGTATGGCTTTGAGTGTGGCCATTACAAAATTAATAGTAGAATTAATAATAGAAATGATTAAATAAAATTATTGTAAAAAATTAATAGTAGAAATGACAGAGAATTGATTTGTTTCTCATTTAATTTAGCCTAAATTTAACTTCCAAATTTAATACATTGAACTACTTTGCAAAAGCACCAATATATCATTAACGTTGAATGAATTTGTATCATCAGTGAATAGGGAAAAAAAGAAAATAATTAAGACTTGAATGCAAAAAGATTAAATTAATAATAAAATTACTTGCATTTAATGTTTCAAGCTTTTAGTTTTATAGTTGGTTTTCATTTTTATGTTTTATAGTTCGTTTTCAAAAACACTCTTTCTGTTTTGGCATATTTCAGAACATTTCAAGGGCTAAAGAATATATTTCTCCTGCCGGTAGACGCTACTTGAATAGCCCTGATATAAACTAATGCTTCAAGATTCCTTATGTTCGAGAGACGCGAATGAACTATTTACGGTTGAAATGTTTAATGAGAACCCCTTACCCGTGACGAAGTTGTTTTCGTTTATTAATGCCTTTTTTAATTGAATCATACTAGTTGAACGTCGTTTGAAATTAAATGAGAAACTTTGATAAGATTTTGCAATTTCTCTGTAAACAAATACTTTTGAAATGTGGCAGGATTTTTTATTTGAACTGTTTTAAACTTTCCTACCACTGCGATATTTTCGGTCTTTTATTTTTTTATTTAGAATTTACATCATAGTTTAAACTAGTTTCAAGTTCTACCTAGATTCTCTTTTAGAGAATGAATTAAATTTTTAAGACAATGTGATATGGTTTATGCTGAGAGATGTGTTCGTGAAAAACATCGCTATAAGCAAACATTGTTTGAAGAAAAGTGAGTGATTCTAATCCCCACATTATATCTATATGTTTAAAAACTGCTAATTAAATGGCCATCTTGACGTACAATACGCTCGTACAAAATGGTAATTTGCGAATACTGAAAAAAAAAAGCGAAACGATGCACATTCTGCATCATACATTTTTTTTT
The DNA here is from genome assembly GCA_038380435.1 of Ryuthela nishihirai. NCBI lineage: Eukaryota > Metazoa > Arthropoda > Arachnida > Araneae > Heptathelidae > Ryuthela > Ryuthela nishihirai. Next base: position 6,172,698 of record JAWZYU010000027.1, read on the forward strand.
ACATTAGGAGCAAACATTTCTACATAAATTTAATATCTAGTAACATTTCCTGTTTCCAGCCATCCTAAAGCTCGCCCCTAACAGTTGATATACAAGAACTATGTTAACACAGTTGAACGTTGATTAGTGTAAAAGAGATATCACAGTGATTCTCCTAAATGTGTTTCGTATCTGCAGGTTAAAGATAATAGCAAAAGAATTTGCAGTTTTGGAGACACGGTTGTTAATAAATTTGAATAAGACTACTGCCTGTAATTCGTTTTCAAATATTTTCATGCTTATTTACATAACTTACCAATTTCAAATCTCCTAATTTCTTGCATTTTCATATGCTCGTTTTACATTTTCGAAACATCTAATTTCATGTATTTGAATGTACTGTAATAGAGGGTTTAAGCGATACAACATTACACTTAACGAACTACACATTGGCTATAATCTTGATGTGAGTGAAGTATGTCACAAATTATATTTTTACCTACCTTCCTATTCCTTTTGGCTTTGACATTTGTCGGTTGGTGGATTTAACAACATGCTGTTCCACCATATCTATCGAAAGCATGGAGAAACTTAATTAATTATGTGCCAAATGAAAGCTTCTGAGGAAGGGAGTGTCATAGTCTATAAAAAATATGATCCCCGTGATTTCTTATCCTCTAAAAATGGGGGGAAATGAAAATGATTGTTCCCCTATATCTCCCGAATGCGAGTGCGAAAAATAACGAACTATGTGTCGAATGAAAGCTTGTTATGCGAGGAGTGTCGTAGGTTATAAAAGAATGATTTCTCATGCTTTCTTCCCCCCTAAAAATGGGAAATGTGAAAATCGTTCTTCTGTATCATTGGAACGCGAGGGCCTAGTTACGAGTTAGGTGTCAAATGAAAGCTCGCATAATGACTCGAAACTATTTCGAATTTTACCCCCACTATTCCCCCCTGATAAAATAGGTATTTTCCCCCTGATGAATATTATATTCCCCCCTGATTGTTTGTTGCATCATTCGTCAGGCAGCCGGACTTGGCGTCACTCTTTTAGCACCATTTTATATATTTTTCGTGTTTCGTAAAGAATTTATCGGTTTTCTAAAGCGTGTATATATGTGAATTTGGATTTAATTAAATCGTAAGTCATTAAAATATGGATTGACAATAAAATTGGATTTATTGTCAATTAATATGTTTAATTTATTAAATATAAATGCAAATTTTTTTACATTGCCATAAACATAAGTTATTGTTAAAGCTATGCGAAATGTATTATCAATATTCAGGATTATAAAGTGTTTTCTGCACGTGATTAGATGGAATGCGTACCCTTCTCTTTCATTTGCATGTGTGTAGGTAGGCTTATAATTGTACTAATATTTGGTTTGCCTAAACTTGGTAGGTGTATGCAAAGAGCGATTATGATGAGATTTTCTGAGTCCAAATTATAATTTTTGTCACTGTCCATACGTCTCTGTCCACATTTTTACATCCCATGATCCGATTTTCATTAAAGTTGGAAGATGTATGAAGAAAGCAATTATTTTTTGAATGTACCTTTTGGTTGTACAACTTTGGTCATTCAGTTGTAATTTACTTTTTTTTTCCTTTTACCTTTCGCTCTATTCCCTTCTTGACTTCCTTTCTTTCTACCTCCTTTTTTTCTATTCATATTTGTGCTATATATAAATATACCATTATCATATATTTTTATTTGCTTTCTGCCCTTTACAGATTGTACAGATTGTCACAACCAGCAGCAAAGGAAATAGACATTCAAATGAAGCGGATATTAGAGAATTTAAAGAATACTGGACTGAAAAATTTGGTATGATTAAGAAAGATAATGAAGCATTATGCATTTTATGTTCCGAATCAGTTGTTTGTAGGACTTCCTCTGTAAAGAGAATGGGGCGGGGGTGGCTCAGTCGGTAGCGCGCCAGGCTCGTAATCTGAAGTTCCCAGGTTCGAGTCCCAGCTGGGTCAGCGTTGAGATTTATCTCCGCAAAAATTCCCCCCGCCCTGCCCACGGTCAGTAGGGGACACCGATGGGCTTGGAAAGGCCGCCGTCCGTCGGATGGGACGTTAAGCCGTGGCCCCGTGTGCGGGAGAGCCATACCCTGTGCACGTTAAAGAACACGCTGGATGGCCTTGACGGGAGGCTACCATCTGTCTCCCAACAGCTGTTCCAGTGGGTCCCCTCTCCCAACCTTCTCTGAGCCTTCGGGGTCCATGTGACCTGGCCATTTAGCCCATGGTGTGCAAAAAAGTGCCGCTCAGAGGTAAAACAACCCAACCCAACTGTAAAGAGACGTTTTAAAACTGTTCATAAGAACTGAAGCATTAAAAGTGAGCAAGAACAAAAAAGAATTAATTTCTCGTGAACTGAGAAAGACAAAATAACAGTCCAATACTTTGATGAAATTTATTTAAGGTATGCTTATTTCGAACTTAGTTGCTGCTAGTTTTGAGGTTTCAAAAGTTATTCCCCAACATGGAAAACCACTCATTGACGGGGAGTATATTAAAGAAGCATGGCTAGAAGTACTCCTTTCCTTTTTGATGATCTTTCAGAAAAGGAAAAAATTATTCAGCGCATTAAAGATTTCTCTGTGAGTAGAAAAACAGTTAAGGATAGGATACTTAAGTTGGGAAAGACTACAGCAGAACAATTAACAAAAGATTTGGCTTCAGGTAAGTTCTTTTCTATTTGTGTTGATGAGAGCACAGATATTACATCATCAGCTAGGCTAGCAATCTTTACTCGATTTTGTAGGATTGACAAAGCATGCGAAGGGATGATTAACCTTGAAAACACAACCTGAGCGTACCACTGGGGTTGAAATTTGTAAAGCAGTTATGAACGAATTATCTATTCGACAAATTGATATTTCAAAAGTGCTATCGATCTCAACAGATGGTGCACCCAGCATGATTGGTAAGGAAGCAGGTTGGGTTGGGTTGTTTTACCACTGAGCGGCACTTTTTTGCACACCATGGGCTAAATGGTCAGGTCACATGGACCCCGAAGGCTCAGAGAAGGTTGGGGGAGGGGACCCACTGGAACAAGCTGTTGGGAGACAGATGGTAGCCTCCCGTCAAGGCCACCCAGCGTGTTCTTTAACGTGCACAGGGTATGGCTCTCCCGCACACGGGGCCACGGCTTAACGTCCCATCCGACGGACTGCGGCCTTTCCAAACCCATCGGTTTCCCCTACTGACCGTGGGCTGGGCGGGGAATTTTTCGGAGATAAATCTCAACGCTGACCCAGCTGGGACTCGAACCTGGGAACTACAGATTACGAGCTTGGCGCGCTACCGATTGAGCCACCCCGGCCCCTAAGGAAGCAGGATTTCGAAATCTGTTTGCAAAGCATGTTGGTCATCCACTGATAGGTTTTCATTGCATCATATATGAGGAGACTTTATGTGCAAAAGCTGGCCTAAAGGAACTTCAGGAAGTGATGCAAACAGTAACCAAGGCTGTTAATTACATTTCTGCACGTGCTTTTTATAAAGGACAATTTCAGAATCTATTGAATGGGGTGGATTCGGTGTACAAAGGACTAATAATGTACAACAATGTTTGTTGGCTTAGTCGAGGTCTTGTTTTGAAACGATTTGTTGAATGCCTGGAGGAGATAAATCTCTTTTTGACTAATCAACAAATGTCTTATAAAGAAATGTACGACATCGTGGGGGTTTGTAAACTAATGATTTTTGCAGATTTTTGCGAACATTTAAATGACTTGAACGTTAAACTACAGGGCTCTGGTAAGACTATTGATGTTATGTTTGATGACATAAAGGCATTTGAAATGAAACTAAGGGTTTTTAAGAAGGATGTAGACAGTGAGAGATTTATATATTTTCGAAACCTAAAGAAACACATCAATGATCTTCAAAAAGATGATAAAACAGACCGCCAATGCATTCAAAAGCTATTTTTAAACGTCATTGAGTAAACTGTTGAGCAGTTCTCTCTACGATTTAAGTTCAGAGAATTGGAAGAGACTGCAAAATTCATTAAGTTTCTAGACACTATAATACTGGATGAATTAAAATTGCAGATGTTTTCGTCGAGAAATATGGATGATTTTGAAATGCAGTTGATTGATTTTCTAAGTAGCTGAATTTGGAGGCAGAAATTTATTGACCCCAGAGTTGACTTGGAAAATATTGAAAATGACGGGAGTAACAGAGAGAAGTGCGGAAAACGAGGAATTAAGGAATTAGAATACTATTCCAGAAACTTTTGTATGTTTGAAAACCCTTGCAACAGCATTCCTATCCACTTTTGCATCTGCATATTCTTGGGAATCATTGTTCACAGTGATGAGCTTTGTTAAGTCTCGTGATAGGAGTAGCCTTACAGATGACACTAGTAGCGCATGCATCTCTCTAAAGGGGGTATAATATATCATCATCATCATCCTCAAGTAGCCATGGGCTACGGAGGTCCAACCAGACCGTGCAATTTAGTTCTCCAAGTCTATCGTGAGCAAGTCTATCCTGAGCTACATCTACTGCATCTGGCCACTGCATACCAATTCTAACAAGGTCCTGTTTGACATTGTCTGCCCACCGCATCCTATGTCTCCCCTTCTTTCTGAGGCCTTTAGGCACACTGTTCATAACCCTATTCGCCAATCTATAATTATTCATACGGGCAACATGGCCAAACCAACGGAGTCTCTCTCTGCACAATATGCTGCTTAAAGGAGGTTGCAAACTCCTTTACCTAACCTCATCATTAGTTACAAAGTTGAACCACCTAATGCCCAAGATACTGCGTAAGCATCTGGAATCAAAAGCATCTGTTTCCTGTTATCTTATTTAAAAAGTGTCCAAGTTTCACTATCATAACTAACCCTAGAAAGAACCAAACTATTATACAGTCTACGTTTAGTCTTTAGGTGTATACGCCTATTTCTTCACACTCTCCATAGATTCCCAAAAGTCCCAGAGGCAATTCCTATTTGCCTATTAATCTTATGCCACACATTACCAGTATCTGTTACATAGCTCCCAAGATAATTAAACCGTGACACCTGCTCAACACTGCAACCATTCAGATGAACTGAATCACAACCTGCCTGACCAATTTTCATCACTTTAGTTTTCTCTCTGTTTATAACCAAACCTACTCTACTACCAGTCTCATCAACAGCTCGAATGAAAGAGTTCATCTCATAAACATCATTTGCCGAAAGGGCTAAATCATCAGCATAACCTAAATCAGAAATTTTCGTATCTCCAGCCCAATTAAGCCCAAAATCTTTCCCTTGAAGTGAATTTCGCATAACATAATCAATAACCAAACTAAAGAGAAAAGGAGACAAAATGCACCCTTGTCGAACACCAGAAGAAATGCTAAACCAATTGCTACAAGCCTTACCAACTCTCACACACGACTCAGTGTTATTATAGACAGCTTTCATTATGGTAACTAACTTGTCTGGTATACCATATGATTTCACAATCAACCACAAATTATGACGATCAACAGAGTCGAAAGCCTTTTTGAAATCAACAAAGCTAGCAACCAAAGGTTTCTGAAACTCTAAACATTTCTCAAGAATCTGCCTAAGTGAAAATATCTGATCCACACATCCCCTATCACTTCTGAATCCACATTGCTCATCACGCAATTGACTGTCAACCAGATTCTTAATTCTATTAAGCACAATCATGGAAAGAACTTTACCTGGAACAGAGAGTAGGCTGATACCCCTATACTTATCACAAGAACTGCGATCACCTTTTTTGAAAATAGGGATAACAATAGCTCTGGTAAAATCCTTAGGAACCATGCCTTTATCATAAAAGATATTTAGAATTTCAGTGATCCAAGTGGTAACCGAAACATTCCCAGCTCTAAGCATTTCCATAGTAATTTCATCTATCCCTGGGGATTTAGGAAGTTTAAGTTTAGAAACAGCCAAAATAACTTCAGATTGTGTTATAGGGCCAACATTAAAGCCACCAATGCATCTATCATCATTGCAAACAATGGGAGTAGAACTAACTACATTGTTTAGAACATCACTGAAATGCTCGGCCCATCTAGCCATGACAGAATCCTCCCCTTCTATAACCTTACCTTGTTTATCCCTCAATCCTTGTATGCCTGTCAGTTTTCTACCACACAAAACATTAACTATTTGGTATAACTCTCTGCTGTTGTGCTGTCTAACTGCTACCTCTACTTTGTCAGTGAAGTTATCAAGCCAAAGATTCTTATCAGTAACTAACTGATCCTTTACACGTTTATTAAGCTCTCTGTAATCCTTTCTATTAGGACTAGGAGGGTATTGATTAAGGACATTCCAGCAGTTCCTTCTTTCTGAAATAAGCTCAAGTGCCTTATCACTTAAATAATTCTGTCTCCTCTGCTCCTTTTTTCCTAAAAGAGTTAACAGTGTTAGTGTCCAAAAAAGCCTGTTTAAAATGATCCCATTCTTCCTCAACTTCAGTAGTAAGCAAACCATGACTGTCATAATGACTAAGTAACCTATCATGGTAAACTTTGGCTATAACTGGATCTTTCAGAGCTTCAAAATTAAAAGCAGATTTTTTAACCCTAGCACAACACTTTTTTTAGTTTAAGTTGCAACACACTTTTAACAAGGTAATGGTCAGATCCAATTTCAGCTCCCCTATATGACCTGGTATTCCTAACAGAACTAGCCCATTTGCTGTTAATTAATATATAATCAATAATATTCTTATGCAGCCCATCGGGTGAAACCCATGTGTACTTATGAATGTACGGTGTTTGTAATAAGTGTTAGTTATTCTGAATCCATTGAGTTTACTAACCTATAGGAGACGTTGCCTATTGCCATTGTAGCTACCAATACCAAAAGGGCCTATTACTCCTCCCCAAAGGGCAGAGTCAGTACCAACTTTAGCATTGAAATCACCAAGAACAAGGGTAATATCTTCTTTCTTGACAGAATTCAAAATATCCTGAAGTTGTTCATAAAACCTATCCTTCTCATCCTCATCGGCATCCTCAGTGGGGGCATAACAGCAGATAACATTCAAGTCTTTAACGCTTGTCTGAAATTTTGCTGTAAGAAACCTCTCATTAATGCACTCATATCCTAGAAGAGCATCGCTAGTCTGTCTGCTGAGAAGCAGACCCACCTTGGTGATGCTTATTGTCGTCCCTCCCTGAAAAGAGAAATTTAAGATTATTTTTAAGAATCTGACCTTTATCTGTCCATCTGGTCTCTTGCAAGCCGAGAATATCTAAATTATAATGGTGGAATTCTTGTGTGAGGACATCAAGAGAAAAAGCTCTGTCTTGAGTCCTCACATTCCAACAACATATGGAGAGAAAATGGTTAGTGGGATGTTTAAAGAAACTATGTTTATTGAGAGAGGGAATGCCGACAATATCAAACAGCCCCCTAATCGCAGACATGGGGCAAAGACCCGTTCCCCCACCACTAAAGGCTGAAGTCATCTACACTGGAAGACTTCCTCCAATGTAGAATTTGACGATGCCAATAGAAGCAAAGAGTTCAGGTGCCTGCGATGACCTCTGCTCACGATTATCCACCAGCTGATAAACATATCCTGTGAATCTATTCACTTGGGGCTGTCAACCCACAAACAAACAGAAAACACAGCGGAAGATTTTCCCTCCACAGAAGCCCACCAGTGCAGCAAATTCAGGATCCATAATCAAGCTCAGAGCCATATATCTGTCCAGTCCAGTGGGTTTATATGGTCAGCATCCGGACCCTGTGTGGTTGACCACTCCTCAGCCGGGTAGAAAAAAGAAGAAAAGTAGCCATAGTTGTCCATATCAGTAGGCCACACAAATCTGGCAGTCCTCCCCTTCCGTTCACTTCCACAAGAGAGTATCTCTTTTGAAAGGTACTAACGGTCTGCACCACGAGAAGGCGGAGTCAGACATTAGGTGCTAGGCCTGGCCGGTTCTATGCATCATCACAGGGGATTGGTGCATAGTTCTCCTTCCAGTGACTACCTAGCTACTATTTACAGACCGGCAAAATATAAGCCTGATATTAATTATCAGTCATCAGTGATTCAGCAGCAGAAGTCTTGTGGATGCGAAATAAATAAAACGTCCACAGTTTTTCTTTCTCTAGTTTTGATTTGATATTTTCTGCTAAAAAATGGTAAAAATTAACTTCTGTTTAATATATTATGTAGGTAAAATAACATTTTATTTTCTCTGTAATTTTATGTATTACTCGTAAGGGATTAAGAATTAATAAAATAATATATTTTTTTTATTTCCTTTTCTTTTATTGTGCTTTAGTCAAGTAAAACGATTATGAGATTGGGCACTGTAATATATTGGAAAAACTCGAAAAACGTTGTATGTCTGATTGATCTTTATAAAAAACAAAAAAAATTCAGAATTATTGTTTATTATTTTGCTGATGTTAAAAATTGCGTCTTTAAATTGTGTGGCTGAATATGGCAGCTAGAATTACACTTAAAGGCTAAAAAAAAATTCCACACTACGAACAGGGTAGTAGGACTTTAAGTAAAAATTCCGTCACTAATTTTTACATTCATTCAATCTTACATGGCTTACAATAATCACTCTTACAATATTCTTGGTTCTACCGTTCTAGTGTGAATTTTGATTTTTTGAAAAGGTTCTCCTAATGTTTAGAAAATACCAAATAATAATATGTTCCCAAAATTTCGGTTGGCACGTGAGAACATTTTGCATCAAAGGTTTGGCTATTTTGGCACGCACACTTAAAAAGGTTGCCCACCTCTGCCATAACAAAGGAATGAGACAGGGAAAATCTTGAAGAGCGGGAGGTAGCTCAGTGGTCAGAGCGATATACACGTTTTCAGGAGGTCGTAGTTTCGAATCCCACCCAGCTCAAGGCATTATTTCCTCTAAACCTAGTATTAGCAGAATATTTCACAGTGAAAATAGTTGAGATAAACAATGAATTAATCTCTTTAGAGTAGGATAGATTATATGGCATAGTCAGTAAAATAACAAATGATGCAGTAATTGATTTGAAATTTAAAAAATACATTTCAAAAAACGAAGTTATGAAAGTGATTTATGAATGTGAAAAGACGGCGGCGAATCATACTATGAAAAGTGAATGAGCTAAACGTAAACTAAAAATAACTAAATTGAAATCAATGGAGCACTTTACAAAGAGACCTGATTGCAAATCTGTAAACTTACACGATTGCATCGAATTAAAAAAAAACTTATTTTGAAGTGAATGCATCCTTTCAAAAACAGACTAGTGAAACACTTAATTTAGAAGTTTAAAGAATAAAATTGCTTTCTTGGCGTAAACTTTGGAAGAGTAAAATTTTTCTTTAACCTTAGATGTAAGAGATTATTTCGATGTACATAGAAATTGCCATTTGAAGTATTTGAGCAAATGAAGTGTTGAATGCAGTACATTATATAGAGAGGCAGAACTTGAGATGGATGTTTCTCCTTGAGAAAACAATTTCTGATTCCTTTCATAATCCAAAAAGGAGAATTGAATTCTAATGTATATACTTCTGCACTTAGCCATTGGCGATGAGGATTTCAGACGATACTTGAGATTTCAAGAAGTAAAATTTTTAGAGGGCAGGACAAACCTGTAACAGTGTGGAGCGGGATAATTTAAGTTGCCCAAGAGCAGTACTTTTAGAGAATATTTGGAAGCATTTTACGAAAACCTCAACTTCAGACTATTAAGAACAAAGATTTTCTGGAAATTATTTCTCAACACGATTTGTTCAGATAAAAAAAAAACAAACATTTCTTCAGAAAGCAAAGTTCGAGGATAATTCCTTCGTTCTTTCAAAGATAAAAATATCTCTTCATATCTAAAGTAACTGAGATTTGCTTAAAGTTAGTGAAAAACTAAAACAAATGTACAAAAATCTTAATCTTTTTTTCCCTATATTCGCAGTTATATATTCACATATATATTCACACCCTATATTCACAGTTGACCTGTAAATGGTAGCTAGGCGTAAACTGGAAGGAGAGCTGTGCACTAATCACTAGTGATGATGCACAGAACCGGCCAGGTCTAGTACTTAATGTCCGACCCCGCCTTCTCGTGGTGCAGGCCGTTAGTACCTTTCAAAAGAGATATTCTCTTTTGGAAGGGAACGGAAGGGGAGGGCTGCCAGTTCAGTATGGCCTGCTGATCTGGTCATCTATGGCCACTTTTTTTCTTTTTTTTCAACCCTGCTGAGGAGTGGTCAACTTCACAGGGTCCTGGTGCTGACCATTTATACCTACTAGACTGGACTTGTTTATGGATTTGAGCTTAATTATTGATCCTGGACTTGCTGCACTGGTGGGCCTCTGTTGAGGGAGAGTCTGCTGCTGTGTTTTCTGTTTGCTTCTGGGTTGCCAGCTCTAAGTGAACAGAGGCATGGGATACCTTATATCAGCTGGTGGATAATCGTAATCCGAGGCCATCGCAGGTACCTGAATCTTACTTAGCTAGTTGGGCATCGTCAAGCCTAAACTGGAGTAATGTGTCTCAGGCAGGCCATGTGGCTCTTGAAAAAGTCCACTTGAAAAGGTGGTGCCTGAAGTTCCTACCAGCATCGGTGACTTCAGCATTTAGCAGAGGAGGAACAGGTCTTTGCCCCATGCCTGCGATCAGGGGGCTGTTTGATATTGTTGGCCCTACCAATCTCAATAAACCTAATTTCTTTAAAAATCCTACTAATCATTTTCTCTCTGCAGGAACGTGGAACGTGAGGACATTACATAGAGATTATTCTCTTGATGTCCTCATGCAGGAATTCCAGCGCTATAACCTAGATATTCTAGGCTTGCAAGAGACCAGATGGACAGGTGTCAGGCTAGAGGCCTTTTTAGATTTTTTTTTTGTTCAGGCTGTGTATATTTATTTTGGATTTCGCCAAAATAGTCATATGCTACGGGGAGGCCCTCTGTCCCGGCATCTGGAAAGTTAATTGAAGGGGCAGTGCCCCGAGGGACGGAGGTCGCCCAACTGCTAGCGGACGGCCCAGATGGTCAGGCAGAGAAAGAAAGGAAGAAAGGGTTTGGCAACGATGAGATCAGAGCTGGTGGAGTTTCGGAAGGAGACGGACGAGAAATGGTAAAGCTGGGAAATGCCGACTGGTAATAGCGGCATTGGCTCTGTAAATACAGCTGAACAGGCATAGTAAGCTGGTGTTGTTGTAATCTATGTAATTGAGCATATGTCCTCGTCCAGCAAGTATGTTTGGAAGGTTAAATAAATCTTTGTTATTTTTAAGTAAAGTCTGAAGTTGAACTAATTTATGGGGGAGGAGCCTCAGTATCGAGTCTCTGCAATTGTGAATAAACCGTTGATTTTATCCGAAAGACTCTTTCACCCGTCGCGTATAGCGATCGAACCGAGGGAACGTCCTAAGTGGTCCCAATAGACCGACAAACGAAGAATTAACCTCACAGACAGGTAAAGGTGAGATACTTAAAAATAACTTTAAATTTCTCTTTACAGGGAGGGAGGATGGAAAGCATCACCAAGGCGTGGGTCTGCTGCTCAGCAGACATGCTAGTGATGCTCTTCTAGGATATGAGTGCATTAATGAAAGGTTCCTTACAGCAAAATTTCAGACAAGGATTAAAGACTTGAATGTTATCTGCTGTTATGACCCCACTGAGGATGCCGATGAGGATGAGAAGGATAGGTTTTACGGACAACTTCAGGATATTTTGAATTCTGTCAAGAAAGGAGATATTACCCTTGTTCTTGGTGATTTCAATGCCAAAGTTGGTACTGACTCTGACCTTTGGGGAGGAGTAATAGGCCCTTTTGGTATTGGTAGCTGCAATGGCAATGGGCAACGTCTCCTACAGGTAAGTAAACTCAATGGATTCAGAATAACTAACACTTATTACAAACACCGCGACATACATAAATACACATGGGTTTCACCTGATGGGCTGCATAGGAGTATGATTGATTATATATTGATTAACAGCAAATGGGCTGGTTCTGTTCGAAATACCAGGGCATATAGGGGAGCTGAAATTGGATCTGATCATTACCTTGTTAAAAGTGTCTTGCAACATAAACTTAAAAAGTGTTGTGCTAGGGTTAAAAAATTTACCTTTAATACCGAAGCTCTGAAAGACCCAGTAATAACTAAAGCTTACCGTGATAGGTTACTTAGTCATTATGATAGTCATGGTTTGCTTAATACTGAAGTTGAGGAAGAATGGAGTCAATTTAAACAGGCTTTTTTGGAAACTAACAGTACTCTTTTAGGAAAAAAGGAGCAGAGGAGACAGAATTATTTAAGTGATAAGGCACTTGAGCTTACTTCAGAAAGAAGGAATTGCAGGAATGTCCTTAATCAGTACCCTACTAGTCCTAATAGAAAGGATTACAGAGAGCTTAATAAACGTGTAAAGGATCAGTTTGCTACTGATAAGAATCTTTGGCTTGATGGTTTGGCTGACAAAGCCGAGGAAGCAGTTAGACAGCACAACAACAGAGAGCTGTAACAGATAGTTAATGTTTTGTGTGGTAGAAAACGGACAGGTATTCAGGGATTGAAGGATAAACAAGGTAAGGTTATAGAAGGTGAGGATTCTGTCATGGCTAGGTGGGCTCAGCATTTCAGTGATGTTCTAAACAATGTGGTTATTTCTACTCCCATTGTTTGTAATGACGATAGGTGCATTGGCAGCTTTAATGTTGGCCCTATAACACATTCTGAAGTTATTTTGATTATTTCTAAACTTAAACTTCATAAATCCACAGGGTTAGATGAAATTACTACAGAAATGTTCAGAGCTGGGAATGTTTCAGTTACCACTTGGATGATTGAAATTTTGAATATCTTTTATGATAAAGGCATGGTTCCTAAGGATTTTACCAGAGCTATTATTATCCCTATTTTCAAAAAAGTTGATCGCAGTTCTTGTGATAACTACAAGGGTATCAGCCTACGCTCTGTTCCAGGTAAAGTTCTTTCCATGATTGTGCATAATAGAATTAAGAATCTGGTTGACAGGCAATTGCGTGATGAGCAATGTGGATTCAGAAGTGGTAGGGGATGTGTGGATCAGATATTTTCACTGAGGCAGATTCTTGAGAAATGTTTAGAGTTTCAGAAACTTTTGGTTGCTAGCTTTGTTGATTTCAAAAAGGCTTTCGACTCTGTTGATCGTCATAATTTGTGGTTGATTGTGAGATCATATGGTATACCAGACAAGTTAGTTAACATAATGAAAGCTCTCTATAATAACACTGAGTCATGTGTGAGAGTTGGTAAGGCTTGTAGCAATTGGTTTAGCATTACGGCTGGTGTTCGACAAGGGTGCATTTTGTCTCCTTTTCTCTTTAGTTTGGTTGTTGATTATGTTATGCGAAATTCACTTCAAGGGAAAGATTTTGGGCTTAATTGGGCTGGAGATACGAAAATTTCTGATTTAGGTTATGCTGATGATTTAGCCCTTTTGGCAAATGATGTTGATGAGATGAACTCTTTCATTCGAGCTGTTGATGAGACTGGTAGTAGAGTAGGTTTGGTTATAAACAGAGAGAAAACTAAAGTGATGAAAATTGGTCAGGCAGGTTGTGATTCAGTTAATCTAAATGGTTGCAGTCTTGAACAGGTGTCACAGTTTAATTACCTTGGGAGCTATGTAACTGATACTGGTGATGTGCGGCATGAGATTAACAGACGAATAGGTATTGCTGCCGGGACTTTTAAGAATCTATGGAGATTGTGGAGAAATAGGCGTATACACCTAAAGACTAAAATTAGACTGTATAATAGTTTGGTTCTTTCTAGGGTTAGTTATGGTAGTGAAACTTGGACGCTATATAAACAAGATAACAGGAAACTAGATGCTTTTGATTGTAGATGCTTACGCAGTATCTTGGGTATTAGGTGGTTTAACTTTGTAACTAATGATGAGGTTAGGCAAAGGAGTCTGCAACCTCCTTTAAGCAGCATATTGTGCAGAGAGAGACTCCGCTGGTTTGGCCATGTTGCACGAATGGATAATTATAGATTGGAGAATAGGATTATGAACAGTGTGCCTAGTGGCCTCAGAAGGAGGGGGAGACCTAGGATGCGGTGGGCAGACAATGTCAAACAGGACCTTGTTAGAATTGGTGTGCAGTGGCCGGATGCAGCAGATGTAGCTCAGGACAGATATGCTTGGAGAATTAAACTGCACGGTCTGGTTGGACCTCCGTAGCCCATGGCTGCGTGAGGATGATGATGATTCACAGTTATTGAAATGAGAAAAGAGAAGGTTTGCTAATTCTAATAGTATAATAAAAAGTATTTTCCGTTATATTAAGAAAGAAGAAGAATGTACCTCAGAGAGAATGAGAACCGATGATGCCCACTCCGCACTATATTCCATCTGATAAAGGAAATATAGAAAGAATATTCATTTGGTTGAAAAGCTTTTTGGTTCTGTATGAAATAGAGAAAATGAAGTATTGAATGCAACACGTCGAGAAAGTAATTTAAGAATTGCTTTCTCAAAGCAATCAGTTAGATTCAATTAAGAGCAAATAAAGTATTTAATGCAATACATTGAGAAAATAAGGCATTCAGAAAGCACCAGGTAGTTTGGTCAAGCCATAGCCAATGGATTAAAGGTAAATAGCATCTAAGGTGTTTTGACAAATTTTCTTTCTTTATTCTCCTGGCGAAATTGTAAATTGAAGTGGAAAGCACCAGATGATCATTTCATTTGTGTTAAGTAATGAGAAATACTTTGGAGTAATCTTTTATTTCCATTCATAGTACACTACAGGAAATAAAAAATGCCACACTTGCAAGAAGTTATGCAAATGTGACGAAATTTAGAGAGGCGGTAGTATACGGAATTGCATGGAAATGATTAGGTTTGCAGGACGATCGAAACGATTGGACAGACGTGAGCTGACGTTACAGGTTCGGATCTGTTCAGCACAGATAAAGGCAACCAAAGCTCCCTGGTTGACAAAGCGTTGTGGAAATTGCTCTAAACAGCTGAAGCTGACCTTACGCAGACATCGAGAGTCGTTCCAACAGACTTTCAGCGTGGAAGAATAATCGGCCTTAAAGAAGCTGTTTTGTCGTACAAAGATGTGGCCAACTTTGGTGGCCGCAATCCCATCACATTGGCACACATGTGGCGCCACTTACCAGGGACGTAAAGTGTTAATTTTCCATATTTTTTTGATAATGTAATCAATCGCACATGATGTATGTATGCTAACAACTGCCTGTGTTTCAATAATATGGCATTAATTCTCCCAGGTGTTGGAATGCTTTTTTCCTATTGTGCATTTATGATACAATATAACTCTTTACAAAATATTTCTGGAAATTCGTAACACCAGAAGAGTTCAGACTCGTACATGAGTTAACTGGTTAAAAATACATAAAAGAACATTAAAAGCGACAATGTTAATATTTTCCATAATGCTCGCATCAATAACTTAGAAAGCAAAAAATGTAAGGAAATAATTGTAATTCCAACAATTATTTCGTTGAAATTTAAACATCCTAAAAAAAGATCAAAAGAAAGAAGAAAAACATTAAAAATCAGAAATATAAGAACAGTCCCCCTAATTTTGAAGAATTATTTCTATATCTCCAAATTCATAAATCCAATTTTCAGTTGTCGTGAAAACATTAAAATTTATTCGATCTTTAATGATAGCTATATACTGTTGAATATTTCTGGCGTCAAATGCAAATATATAAAGTTTTGCGTAATGGTTTTCCTCCGTAGTGATGCAATAAAACTAACAAATGCACTTGTTCTTGTATTACCATTTTCAAATCGCTTTGCAATTTATTAAAAAACTAGAATTAATTAAAACTAGAATTTTAAACTTTTTGAACAAAAATAATTATTTTTCGCTACATCAACATAGTTTTAAAAAATAGAGATATTGAAGATGCTTATTACAATTGACTTCCACAATGTACAGAGCTATGAATGATGAAGTGAAAACTATTCTATGATGAAGTGAAACACTGTACCTAAAGGCCCGAAAATCGCAAAAAAACAGAAAAGAAAAACCTTGGCGTTTTGCAAACGAAAACAAAAATGGAATTTCGAACAATCTCTTCTTTCTTTGTCACAGTGAGCGAAACCTCTGAACAGAGTTGCGGCCATAATAGGCCAAATGGATGTGTAATTGACGTTGCACGTAGTTTTCATGAGGCTTGCTTTATGCTGTGAACGTTAAACAACAAGCTGGATGGCCTTAGCAGGAGGCTTTAATCTGTCTCGTAACAGCTATCCAGTGGATCTCCTTCGTCAGCATTCTTGGAGTCCTTGTGACCTGGCTATTGAGTCTATTGTGTGAAGAAAGAATGCATTTCAGAAGTAAAATTACCAAGCTCATGAGAGTAATGTGCTTCAGTTCCCTCATCCAGATCCATGGCCTTATTTACTTTATTAATGTGTAGCGAATTTCTTTCATTATATTGCTATATGTTTTCAATTTGAGCCACTTGTTACAGTTGACATTTTTTAATATTGCAATTTAATATTACTCCTCAAAATTGATCTCATTAAACACATCACCTCGTTCTTTTTCCAACTGAATGAAGAGTCTCAAAATCTCTCTTAATCCTGCGCCTCTGTACCGCACTGAACCTTTTGCATTAAATCGGCAAATCCCTCGGTGAGAAAGAGGGCCCGATGAGAAGGCTAGAAGCGTGGATAGACCACCGTCCATTAGTTGCGATGATAATCCGTGTTTGGCCAGGAGGAGAGACCATACCTATGCTGTGACCAGATTAAAAAATACGCAATATGGCATTAGAGAGATTTTTCGAAATATATCCTAACAACTGTCCAGTTGCTCTCCCAGATCTCAACGTTTTGGGTCCTCATGACCTTATGTGCAAAAAATATGCTTCTCAGAGGTAAAACCACTCCTCAGATAAGAGAGATTGCAATGTAAAAAATCCAGTTCTATTTCAAGAATTTCTGCGAAAGTCCTTTCATACTATGAGTGGTTTAAGAGGAATTGTCAGGTACCTCCTCGCCCCTCCGTCACATCATCCGCGAGCATCAGTCACCCGACTCGCCGCCCTATCCCAGCATCGAAGACATCGTCACGAGCTTCAATCACCGCCCCGTCCCACGAATCGACCGAAACGCTCCACAAGTGGCTTCCGCCGCTACGAGAGCGACGTCAGAGCACGTGACTTATGTCGCTATATAAGTGATCCGAGCATCCAGATCGGCCTGGGACGACTTTTGCAGCGACATCGACATCAACTCTTAATAGGTAAGTGATGTTCTGGGCTTCATCCTAACTCTTAACCTTCTGCACCTGCTCCATCCATCGCAGACAGCAGACGTTGCTCAGCGCATCGTATTTCGGTTGTAAGTACCATGCTTTAGATTAGGATGATGGAAATTATAACCGAGATATCAATTTAATGTATTTTTGTGTAGGTTTCTGTTTCAAAACTCGGAGAATGCAGTTCTGCAAGAGAAAGATTTAGGTGCAGGTGACTTAGGCTGCAACTTAGTTCATATCATTTAGATATTAAATAACTTCGCATTTGTAAAAATATTAAAAATAATTTATAAAGGGTAAATTCTACATATAATTTTGCCAATATTTTCCTTTGCATGAATACTCAATCCAATGCAGAGATTAAAAAATTCAGCTTTTAGTTTGGTTTCAAAAACACTTAAGGTTCAATCGCTTAGGTTGCCAGGTTCGAGTCCCACCTGTGCAGACTTGTGATTTAGCTCCGCTAAACCTCCTAAGTTATCCTCGGTCAGAGAGGGAGCACCGACAGGCTTGGAAAGGACGCCGTCCGTCGGATGAGATGTAAAGTCGGGCTCCATATGCAAGTTGGGTTGTTTTACCTCTTAGCGGCACTTTTTTTTGCACACCATGGGCTAAATGGTCATGTCACATGGACCCCGAAGGCTCAGAGGATGGGGGAGGGGACCCACTGGAACAGCTGTTAGGAGGCAGATGGTAGCCTCTCGTCAAGGCCATCCAGCGTATTCTTTAACGTGCACAGGGTACGGCTCTCTCGCACACAGGACCACGGTTTATGTTCCATCCGATGAACGGCGGTCTTTCCAAGCCCATCGATGTCCCCTACTGACCCTGAGCAGAGCGGGGAATTTTGCGGAGATATCATGTGCAGGAGAGCCATACCCTGTCCACTTGTAAAAAACACACTGGATGATAAAAGGCTTCTATCTGTCCTCTAACAGCTATCCAATGAATCCTTCCCCCCAGCCTTCTCTGAGCCCTTGGGGTCCTTGTGACGTGGTCATTTAGCCCACATTGTGCGCAGAAATTGCGGTTCAGAGTTAACAAATCCAAATCAAGCTAGAAACTTCAGGCCCTAAATCTGCTCTTGAATTTCTATGTTTGCATTATTGAATTTCGTTAAGCAATTGCTAGTCATTATTAAGTCTGTAACATTAGTTTCGTATAAGTGCTATAATAAAAAAATAGGAAGAATTATGATTTCTTACTTTATGGTGTAGGAGGAGTTAAAACTCCTAAATG
Organism: Ryuthela nishihirai; assembly: GCA_038380435.1. Classification (NCBI taxonomy): domain Eukaryota; kingdom Metazoa; phylum Arthropoda; class Arachnida; order Araneae; family Heptathelidae; genus Ryuthela; species Ryuthela nishihirai. Next base: position 6,191,198 of record JAWZYU010000027.1, read on the forward strand.
GAAGATGATTTTTACCATTATAAAAGCGTCTTTTCTTTTTTGCTTCACCATTTCAACAGTCGAGCTTGAAATGATGCATATTTTATCCCTTTCATTGAGTTTTATCTTCAGTGCTAAAACAACTAATCAGGGACAAGCAAATCTTGAATAATCTGATTTGCCTCTTTAACTTCCAATATTTTGATGTCCTTGAATTGGTACTAACTAGTAGGTATGTTGATGTGGATATTTAATTTCCTAAAATGGGAATGGCCTAATCAACCGTTCTAGAGTTTAACCGCCAAAAAGTTCAATAGATTCGGACCTTCGCTTCACTCAATCATTAAATAGGTAAAGTTTGGAATGCTCACAATCCACGTATGAGGATACTGAGCCCTGAAATGAGCAGGAAGATCATCTCCTGTGTATGTCAAACATAGCTAGATGACTGTAATAAGAAGCTCCAATCTTCCTCGTTATAACTGCCTGCCCTGTTTCACTTGCTGTGGGTCTCTCTCTCCAACCAAGTTCCTAAGAATCTTTTTTACCGATTCTGTCCTATTGCTACCTTTTCACACTCTACCTTTCTACTCTGTCTTTGTTTCTAATCTTGTCCTGGGGGTTGCTTTTCAACCCTATTCTCAGATTTCTTTCTCCAACCCTATCCTATGGACCCCCTTCTTTGATCCTAAGAATTTTTAGGAAAGTGTTAAAAAAATCCACTAATCTGTCTCCCTTACTCGAATTCGTGATCTCCTGGTTACATGACAGTTGCGCTACCTGTTTATCTAGGGCAGGAAATATCCATCTGCTTCTACAAGATTATGTGATGGTTGATCATGCGCTCGTGAAGTTTATCGACCAATTCAAAGTGACGGGATCCCATGAATTATTCATACTGATGTTGAACCAACCTTTTACAACCACATACCAAATAAAAACATAAATAAAAAATAAATACCCCCTCAAGCAGCTGCTTGCCACAGAGGTCTGACAGGAGCCTGTCAGTTTATATGCCACAGTAAGAGATCTGAGAGGATGGCAGGACCTCAGCAGAAAAACGACACACACATCCATGCCTAATCCGGGGCTCGAACCCAGGTCCCTTAGATCAGTAGCCAAGCGTGCTAACCACTCGGCCACGGGACGGCAAAAATAAAAACATACCTTGGGTAATTAAGTTACACGGCATCGAAACATTGGATGAAAATCTGTTATATGCCATAGACCGCAACCAATTTGATAGGAAAGAATAAATCTCACTAAGCGTGATAGTTCTTTCGTCGGGATGTCGAGTCCGGGATGCGAATTGGCTTCTCACCCATCTGAAAATGGATCCATCGTATGTGGAAAATGTATAAAAGCGTTGTCTGGTGAGAACCTGCAGACTTAATATTTTATTATTACCATCAAAGTTTAATGATGTGCACAAAAGCCATTAGATGTATGATGAATAATTATTTTCATCTTGAGGGTTGATTTCCAAGAATCTGCTATGTGCAATATGTTTAAAAACTTGCTTTATGAAAAGTCGATGAATTGCTTAGTTTAGACTTCATTTCGCACTCTTGAAAATAATGTCTTTTATGGATTAACTGGTTTTCTCTACGGAGAAAAGATTAAGTAATCGTTGGGTTGTTTTACCTCTGAGCGGCACTTTTCTGCACACCATGGGCTAAATGGCCAGGTCACAAGAACCCCGAAGGCTCAGAGAAGGTTGGGGGAGGGGACCCACTGGAACAGCTGTTGGGAGACAGATGGTAGCCTCCCGTCAAGGACATCCAGCGTGTTCTTTAACGTGTACAGGGTATGGCTCTCCCGCACACGGGGCCACGGCTTAAAGTCCCATCCGACGGACGGCGGCCTTTCCAAGCCCATCGGTGTCCCCTACTGGGCAGGGTGGGGAATTTTGCGGAGATAAATCTCAACGCTGACCCAGCTGGGACTCGAACCTGGGAACTACAGATTACGAGCCTGGCGCGCTACCGACTGAGCCACCCCTTAAGTAATAGTAATAGCAATGTGTGTTCAAGAAAATCCATCGCTACTCATGATGATGAACCACAATTTTGTTTCAGTCAGCTGCTTCTCAGATGGCAGTCTGCAAACAAATTTAAAATCATTCGCAACTGATTTATAACCCTCAAATTTTCGGAATGTTTCGTTTCTCATTCGTAAACTGCAAAAAATTTCAGAATCTTTTGGAATTCAGTTGGATTCGCAAACGAATTCAAAATATTTCTTAACTCACTGAGGATGAACAGAATATTTCAGAATTCTTCTAAATCATTGGTGGTTTACAAAAATCTGAATCGTTCAAAATTCGTTGTGACTGAATATTGCAAAAATTGCGCACCTCACTGGTGCTACAGTAAATTTTTTATAACCATCCCCAATTCATTAGTGGCCACAGATAATTTCAGAAACTTTTGTAAATCACTGATGTTTCGTGTAAAATTTCGGAACCGTTTATAACTCACTAGGGATCCGTGAAAATTTCAAAATCTCTTCTAACTATGAGTACATGGAAAAATCACAGCCGTTTGTAATTCGCTGGTGGTTTGCGAAAAAATTCATAATCAAAATGTAGAGTAGTTATTGGGTAATGAAAAGGATGCATTCAAATAAATCGTTTAAAAGAGTAAAATTAACTCAGAAGAATTTGCAAAATTACATGCCGGTAAAGTTTATCTAATACTCAAATAATTCGTATTTTTCTGAAAAACAGCCTTTTTTAACCACTGTATATTTTTTCATTTAATTATAATCATTGGTCGTTGGGTCTCATGGACCCAAATGATTTTATATCTTGACGTTCTTTTGAACGACGGTATCTAGGACCCATTACTTCTCCTCATAATTTCAGTCCTCTCCTTTACTACACATTGGTGAAATTTCGCTTAGATCTGCCCATCAGTAACTGAAACGAATGGATCTCACAGACACTGCGTGACCATTCGTATAACTATTTGGGGATATCAGATATATTTAAATATCTTCCATTTTGTTTACATTATTTTTTGTTACAATAATAACTGAAATGTTCTAAGCAAAAAAGATGAAAAATATTCAGATCTGATGAATCAAATGCATTAATAGACTTGTATAAGAATCTTATTTATCCGATACTCGTTTAACCGACACCTTTATTTTACGTAAATCCCCCCAATTTTTCGGGAAAACCGACAGGCAAACCTTATATTGCTTAGAGCCATGATGAGAGGAAATTGTATGTCAAATTCGGTGATCATAGTTCTTACCTTTCAGGAAAAATTATTTTTCCTGTTTTATATAGAGGGGTGTTGTCGTTTTTAGCTCTTTTTTTTGCAGGGGAAAGGTTGGGGGTGAACAGTTCATATTGCTCAAAGGGAGGATGAGACGAATCTTTATACCAATTTTGGCGATCCTACCTTTTATTGTACAGGATAATTTCCCATGTATTTGCAGGGCAAGCAAGGGTGGCTCAGTCGGTAGTGCACCAAGCTCGTAATCTGCAGTTCCCAGGTTCGATTCCCCCTGCGCTCACGTGGACATTTATCTCCGCAAAACTCCCCGCCCTGCCCTCGATCAGTCGGGGACACGAATGGTTTTAGAAAGGCCTCTGTCAGTCTGATGGGACTTTAAGCCATGGCCCTGTGTGAGGGAAAGCCATACCTTGTGCACGTACGAATGGTTTTCGAAAGGCCTCTGTCAGTCTGATGGGACTTTAAGCCATGGCCCTGTGTGAGGGAAAGCCATACCTTGTGCACGTACGAATGGTTTTGGAAAGGCCTCTGTCAGTCTGATGGGACTTTAAGCCATGGCCCTGTGTGAGGGAAAGCCATACCTTGTGCACGTACGAATGGTTTTGGAAAGGCCTCTGTCAGTCTGATGGGACTTTAAGCCATGGCCCTGTGTGAGGGAAAGCCATACCTTGTGCACGTACGAATGGTTTTGGAAAGGCCTTTGTCTGTCTGATGGGACTTTAAGCCATGGCCCTGTGTGAGGGAAAGCCATACCTTGTGCACGTACGAATGGTTTTGGAAAGGCCTCTGTCAGTCTGATGGGACTTTAAGCCATGGCACTGTGTGAGGGAAAGCCATACCTTGTGCACGTACGAATGGTTTTGAAAGGCCTCTGTCAGTCTGATGGGACTTTAAGCCATGGCCCTGTGTGAGGGAAAGCCATACCTTGTGCACGTACGAATGGTTTTGGAAAGGCCTCTGTCAGTCTGATGGGACTTTAAGCCATGGCCCTGTGTGAGGGAAAGCCATACCTTGTGCACGTACGAATGGTTTTGGAAAGGCCTTTGTCTGTCTGATGGGACTTTAAGCCATGGCCCTGTGTGAGGGAAAGCCATACCTTGTGCACGTACGAATGGTTTTGGAAAGGCCTCTGTCAGTCTGATGGGACTTTAAGCCATGGCACTGTGTGAGGGAAAGCCATACCTTGTGCACGTACGAATGGTTTTGAAAGGCCTCTGTCAGTCTGATGGGACTTTAAGCCATGGCACTGTGTGAGGGAAAGCCATACCTTGTGCACGTTAAAGGGCACTCTGGATGGTCCTGACGGGAGACTACCATCTGCCTCTTACAGCTGTCCAGTGGATCCCCTCAACTGTCTTAGAGTCCTCAGGGTTCTTGTGACCTGGCCATTTAGCCCATTGTGTGCAAAAAAAGTGCTGCTCAGAGGTAAAACAACGCAACCCATGCATTTGGTTATGAGGAGAGGCCTTTTTTTGCAGAGAGGGAAGAGAGAAGGGACAAATTCCTAAGTTTCTTTAATGTATTATGAGGAGGAAGTTGTATACTGAATTGCATATATAATTATAGCTATTACCATTTTTAAAAAACCCCTCCGCTGTTTTTTCTAGAGAAAGAAGCAAAAGAACTTCCAGGGAGCCATTTTCTGAGTTGGGGGTTGAAGAAATACAGAGGGCCGAACGCTTTCACCACTTTAAGCTGCGGTTTGAGGAAACTGTGTATTGAATTTGGTGGTTTACCATTTGAAGGATTACCATTAGAATTTGTGGGTAGTTCGTACCACTTTTTCAAGGGAACATTTTTTGGGGGAGGAGAAATTTTAAAGGGTAGTAACCCTTACATTGCTCTACATTACATTGAATAATGAATTCGGTTCTAGCTCTTACCATTTTAGAAAAAAACGTTTAGAAGCAATTCCTACAATTTTTTCAACGGGAGGGTATAATTTTCTTGGGGAAGAAAAGGTTTGGGTGCCCCTAACTCTTCACGTTGATCTAAGTTAAGATTAGAGAAAACCACATAGTAAGTTTGGAGGATCTAGTTCTTACCGTTTAGAAGCATTCCCTCCATTATTTACAGGGGGAGGGGGGTAAAAAACTTTGGGTCGTCAAAATCTTATGTAGATCTAAGTTACGATTAGAGGAAACAGTATACTGAGTTTGCAGTTTTAGCGCTTACCATTTAGAAACGATTCGTAGCGCTTTTTTAAAGGGAAAGTGGATTTTTTGGAGGGATTAAATTTTGAGGATACTGAAAACAGAGAAATTGCAAAAAACGAGAAACAGACAGGCAGACACTCTAAGATATATTGCAATTCTTCTTGTCTGGTATTCAGAAATTCTTCGATGCCTTTTGAAAATATAAAACTGAGATACTGATTATTGAAAGAAAACAAAACTGCTGTTTAATGCCTAAAACAGACTAATATGCACATCAATGATAAAAATATGTTTCAGGTTAGTAAGAAAAACGTTTCATAACCCACCCACCCCGAAACATAGGTGAAGAATGTTAAGAATTTGGGTTGTTTTACCTCTGAGCGGCACTTTTTTGCACACCATGGGCTAAATGACCAGGCCACAAGGACCCCGAAGGCTCAGAAGGTTGGGGGAGGGGACCCACTGGAACAGCTGTTGGGAGACAGATGGTAGCCTCCCATCAAGGCCATCCAGCGTGTTCTTTAACGGGCACAGGGTATGGCTCTCTCCCGCACACGGGCCACGGCTTAACGTCCCATCCGACGGACGGCGGCCTTTCCAAGCCCATCGGTGTCCCCTACTGACCGTGGGCAGGGCGGGGAAATTTTGCGGAGATAAATCTCAACGCTGACCCAGCCCGGGAACAACAGATTACGAGTTTGGCACGCTACCGACTGAGCCACCCCCGCCCCGCCGCATAGGGTGAGATGCTGTTTTACATCTGATGAAGCCAATTGAGACACACTCCTTTACGAATAGAGTATGATGGTAGCTTATCTTCCGAGGAAAGAAAGCGCAATCTTTCATGTCTTACCTGAGGTCCAAAACCAATATCATGTCAAATGAAATCTTGTTGCTCATACGATCCTCTCATTATCAATCTGTTCTGAAAGTCTTCGATCTAGACCTCGTCATCACACCCTAATAATCACATTCCTAATAATCATCATAATACTCTGGTTTACTGGAAGTACCCTTGTAAAGAATATTTAACATGGCAATCTTGTAAAGAATATTTAACATGGCAATCTTGTAAAGAATATTTAAATGGCAATCTTGTAAAAAAATTTGAAATTTCCGGATTATTCATTTCTCAATGTAAAATTTATAATAATAATCTCTCATTCTTTCATAATAGTTTCTCAGCGTTTCATTAAACTTGCTTTTAGGATATTAAGATTCCATGTGCAAAATTTTGCTCTTAAGATTCCTGAATATATAATTACGCGCAATTCAATTGAGTTTTAGTTTGATCAGTTTCTGAAGATTGCAACCGGATTAATGTCAGAATACTAAACGATTGGACTAGTTCAAAAAGCTATACAGGTTTAGTTTATCTTACAGCAGTCTCTCGTACAATGTGTTTATATCAAAGGTTAAAATAAATAACCCCTGTTATATGAAAAATATGCTTTAAAAAGTGATGATTATAAATTTTGATAAATATCTTTTGGCAGCGATGATTTTTGGAATAAAATTTTCAAAAAGAGCAAAACTACAGAGAAATTTTACGATTTCCAAAGCTGTGTGAATATTTAAGGTCTGAAAAACAAAGCTATGTAGTTGTCTGAGCTTATATTAAGTACATTAATGTATTTAGAATTGCATTTTAGTCACTATAAAGTCAGTTTCACTTTTCACCATAAAACACAACCAACCAAAACCTTCTGTGAACAGAAATTTTCTTAAAACGTAAAGCTAAATATTTTTTGTAACTTACGATGTCGTTTACAATTGTAAGTAATCTATTTCTTAAACGAAGTCATAAAATTTCCTTATTTGAATTTATCGGAACCTTTTGGTGAGTAATACCTTTTTTAATTTAAATCGTATTGGGGATTCCACATTAGCTGGAATGACGATGAATAAGTGCAATTGTTAATAACAAGTATATTTAGTAACTTCACAGTTGTATAAATAGGTTTTTAAGTACCTTGGGTTGTTTTACCTCTGAGCGGCACTTTTTTGCACACCATGGGCTAAATGGCCAGGTCACATGGACCCCGAAGGCTCAGAGAAGGTTGGGGGAGGGTACCCACTGGAACAGCTGTTGGGAGACAGATGGTAGTCTCCCGTCAAGGCCATCCAGCGTGTTCTTTAACGTGCACAGGGTATGTCTCTCCCGCACACGGGCCACGGGCTTAACGTCCCTCCGACGGACGGCAGCCTTTCCAAGCCCATCGGTGTCCCCTACTGACCGTGGGCAGGGCGGAGAATTTTGCGGAGATAAATATCAACGCTGACCCAGCTGGGACTCGAACCTGGGAACTACAGATTACGAGACTGGCGCGCTATCGACTGAGCCACCCCCGCCCCTTTAAGTACCTTGAAACATAAGTCTGGAATATATTCGTGAAATTGTGATTATACGTTTGGAATGGCAGATAGATCTAAAGCCACTTTGTACAGTCGCTCAAAAAAGTATCCGAACACTACGGTTGATTACAGAATTCAGAAAAAATATCTGGCAACGATTTTTTTTTAGAAATTAGTGATCTGGCAACTTTCGTGTGTTTCGTGACACGAAAGTTGCCAGATCACTAATTTCTAAAAAACAATCGTTGCCAGAAATTTTTCTGAATTCTGTAATCAACCGTAGTGTTCGGATACTTATTTGAGCGACTGTACCTGTATAAACGAGATCCAACTTAAATCGTAAGAATATTTTAGGGAACTTGTGGTTTCTAATTACAACAGCAGATCCTGTGTGTCAAGCCCGGAATCAATCATGATCCAGGTTGGGATATTAATACGAAAGTATAAAAGAATTTGCGTTTGTGACAAGGAGGCATTTCACCTTTTGTCTATATTTCATGCCATCTTTGCAGAAATGTGCAATGAGAGAAAAGCAAGAACGGCTGTAAAGCGTCGTTGCTTTCTCGTGATGCAGGCGACGCCTTTGCGCTCTGTGTCATCAGAATATGGGCGGAGGTGGCTCAGTCGGTAGCGCGCCAGGCTCGTAATCTGTAGTTCCCAGGTTCGAGTCCCAGCTTTGTCAGCGTTGAGATTTATCTCCGCAAAATTCCCCGCCCTGCTCACGGTCAGTAGGGGACACCGATAGGCTTGGAAAGGCCGCCGTCCGTCGGATGGGACGTTAAGCCGTGTGCGGGACAGCCATAAAGAACACGCTGGATGGCCTTGACGGGAGGCTACCATCTGTCTCCCAACAGCTGTTCCAGTGGGTCCCCTCCCCCAACCTTCTCTGAGCCTTCGGGGTCCATGTGACCTGGCCCTATAGCCCATGGTGTGCAAAAAAGTGCCGCTCAGAGGTAAAACAACCCAACCCAAGTGTCATCAGAAAGCGCCTTTCAGGCGTAAACGATACCAACATTTTGATGAGAGATGCGTTTGTCTCTTCTAAGTGCAGAGGAATGCAATGGTGATCTCTTATTAATAACGCTGACACAAGATCTGCGAGTTTTTGCAAAACATTAGGATCTGATATTCAGTGATCCATCATTGTCAAAACAGCGAGGTAGTGAAAGATTCTGCAGGAGTTTCAAGGCAAAGAATACATAGAGGTTATTATTACCGATTTAGAACATCGCCTATAAATAGCAAAGTTAAATCTAAATATTTTCTAAAATATTTCTAAATTTTTGAACTCCATGTATTTGAAATTTTCAATTAGGAGGCATGTACTATTGAATTTGGCGTATGGAAGACAGTAAACACGTGTTGCAGAAAAATAGCATACAAAGAGCAGCTAACAAAAATCTTTTTTTTTATTGATATCAACTATATCTGCACGTGGGCATATTCTCAAAAGCCATGGTCCCTAATTGTTTTTTTCGTATACCTAGCAATTTTGTACGAGTACTAGGTACAAAAATATTAGCATAAAAAATATTGTTTTGCTAACGAAAAAAGTATTTTCAAACAAGGTACATGTATAATATAAGTAGTGCTGATAATGTCTCGGTATCCTAATCTGGGGCGGGGTGGCTCAGTCGGTAGCGCGCCAGGCTCGTAATCTGTAGTTCCCAGGTTAGCTGGGTCAGCGTTGAGATTTATCTCCGCAAAATTCCCCGCTCTGCCCACGGTCAGTAGGGGACACCGATGGGCTTGGAAAGGCCGCCGTCCGTCGGATGGGACGTTAAGCCGTGGCACCGTGTGCGTGAGAGCCATACCCTATGCACGTTAAAGAACACGCTGGATGGCCTTGACGGGAGGCTACCATCTGTCTCCCAACAGCTGTTCCAGTGGGTCCCCTGCCCCAACCTTCTCTGAGCCTTCGGGGTCCATGTGACCTGGCCATTTAGCCCATGGTGTGAAAAAAAGTGCCGCTCAGAGGTAAAACAACCCAACTCTCCTAATCTGTGAACTGAGCTAAAGCAGCACAACGGACAGAGACGTGTTATTTTCGTACTTTGTGCAAGTTCATTTTACTGATCCTAACAGACGAGAATTGGGGCAACACCCGAATAAGTACGAATGATATTTTTAAATTAGAATAATCGTCTTCTGCAAATTCATGTTTTAAATGCATGTTGGCACTAAACTTAGTACCCACTGGGAAAAAATTCGTTCACCAGTTTTTGAATCTTTGCTCGAAAGAAATATATTTTCGATCAATATAAAATAGAACTTCTTGCATTTTAATATTACTTTTTGTATTAATCACCTCTCTTTTGTTGCGATCTTAAGCAACCACGGCAATTCCCGATTCCGCCTATACGACACTACCAGTTTTGAAAAGCCGTGCTATCTAGAGCCGGGGGCAAGGAATACGCCCTATAGGCGCACCTGCCTCACATGGCAGCAGTCCTATAAAAGGAAAGCTGACCACCGGAAGAAACCTTACTTTAATCTCTTCCCCGGTTAGCCATGAACAAGGATATATAGATCCAAGTTCGATCGGCACCCGGGGTGGAGACTCTTAGTAAGACCCAGAATTTTTTGAGGGCTCGTGCCTACTAGGCGGGCTCAAACTGTTCGGCAGAGCCCTCGAACTGCTCACCCAGAGCACCTGAGGTTGAGGCCTCGGACACCGTCACCATCCAACCGGCCTTCCAACCGGTCAGCGGCATCGTCGGCCTCGGTTGGCCTTGACTATGTCCAACCGGGGCACCAGTCCGGTCAGCACAGCCTTCGACCGGGTTGCTGGGCCCTAGCCCCCCCCCCCCACAAGGTGGTCCCCTATTGGGGGGGGGAGTTGTATTAATCAGTAAGAATCATACAAATTAATCCGAACCATATTGGTTTATGTTCTGGTGTCCATTTGAAGGTAGTTGAGATTTCAACCACATTTCGCCAGGGTTTTTATCAGTACAAATGGTAGACACGACATATTAATCTACAAAACGTTTAAAACGGTAATGAGTTGGGTTGCTTTATCACCGAGCGTCCCTTTTTGTACACACAATGGGGTAAATGACCAGGTCACAAGGACCCCAACAGTTCAGAGAAGGTTTGGAAAGGGGATCCCTGGTCAGCTGTTAAGAAGCAGATGGAAGCCTCCCACAAAAGCCATTTAGCGGGTTCTTTAAAGTGCACGCATTCCTGCACACGTGGCCACGAACTAACCTCTCGTGCGACGGACGGCGACGTTTCCAAGCCCATCGGTATCCTCTTCCTGGCAGAGGGTAGTGTGTGTGTGTGTGTGGGGGGGGGGGGGTCTGGGACGACTTTTTCGGCGACATCGACATCAACTCTTAATAGGTAAGTGATGTTCTGGGCTTCATCCTAACTCTTAACCTTCTGCACCTGCTCCATCCATCGCAGACAGCAGACGTTGATCTGCACATCGTATTTCGGTTGTAAGTACCATGCTTTAGATTAGGATGATGGAAATAATAACCGAGATATCAATTTAATGTATTTTTGTGTAGGTTTCTGTTTCAAAACTCGGAGAATGCTGTTCTGCAAGAGAATGATTTAGGTGCAGGTGACTTAGGCTGCAACTTAGTTCATATCATTTAGATATTAAATAACTTCGAATTTGTAAAAATATTAAAAATAATTTATAAAGAGTAAATTCTACATATAATTTTGCCAATATTTTCCTTTGCATGAATACTCAATCCAATGCAGAGATTAAAAAATTCAGCTTTTAGTTTGGTTTCAAAAACCCTTAAGGTTCAATCGCTTAGGTTGCCAGGTTCGAGTCCCACCTGTGCAGACTTGTGATTTAGCTCCGCTAAACCTCCTAAGTTATCCTCGGTCAGAGAGAGAGCACCGACAGGCTTGGAAAGGACGCCGTCCGTCGGATGAGACGTAAAGTCGGGCTCCATGTGCAAGTCAGTTTCGAGTCCAGACTGCATCCGCATTGCAAATATCCTCCACCAAACGCCGTTCTGTCTTCAGAAAGGAACTGAAGGGCTTGAAAATGCCCACCGAATGGGACACTGAAAGGCTTCAAAATGCCCATCGGATGGGACCTGAAGTGTTCGAAAATGCCCATCGGATTGGACATTGAAAGGCTTCAAAATGCCCATCGGTTGGGCCTGAAGTGTTCGAAAGTGCCCACCGAATGGGACACTGAAAGGCTTCAAAATGCCCATCGGATGGGGCCTGAAGTGTTCGAAATGCCCATCGGATGGGACATTGAAAGGCTTCAAAATGCCCATCGGATGGGGCCTGAAATGTTCGAAAGTGCCCACCGAAAGGGACACTGAAAGGCTTTAAAATGCCCATCGGATGGGGCCTGAAGTGTTCGAAAATGTTCATCGGGTGGGACATTATAGTCTTCAAAATGCCCATCGGTTGGGCCTGAAATGTTCGAAAGTGCCCGCCGAGTGGGACATTGAAAGGCTTCAAAATGCCCATCGGATGGGGCCTGAAGTGTTCGAAAATGCCCATCGGATGGGGCCTGAAGTGTTCGAAAATGCCCATCGGATTGGACACTGAAAGGCTTCAAAATGCCCATCGGATGGGCCTGAAGTGTTCGAAAGTGCCCACCGAATGGGACACTGAAAGGCTTCAAAATGCCCATCGGATGGGACATTGAAAGGCTTCAAAATGCCCATCGGATGGGACATTGAAAGGCTTCAAAATGCCCATCGGTTGGGCCTGAAATGTTCGAAAGTGACCACCGAATGGGACACTGAAAGGCTTCAAAATGCCCATCGGATGGGCCTGAAGTGTTCGAAAGTGCCCACCGAATGGGACACTGAAAGGCTTCAAAATGCCCATCGGATGGGACATTGAAAGGCTTCAAAATGCCCATCGGTTGGGCCTGAAATGTTCGAAAGTGACCACCGAATGGGACACTGAAAGGCTTCAAAATGCCCATCGGATGGGGCCTGAAGTGTTCGAAAATGCCCATCGGATGGGACACTGAAGGGCTTGAAAATGCCTGTGTAAAAGAGAGCCATATCTTGTGCACGTTTAAGACAGAGGAACGGGAGCTTAACGAGACCCTTTGATCTGTCTTCTACCGGCTGTCCAATGGATCATCTTCCCCAATGTTCTCTGAACTCTTGGATCCTAGTGGGATGGCCATTTCGCTCATTGTGCGCAAACAATTGATGCTAAGAGGTAAAACATTCCAAATTTATGACGGCTATAGATTGAGTCAAACCGCGCTGTAAAAAAAAATTCAAACTTTGCAAAAAATGAACCAAGTCAAATTTTAACAAAAAATTACGCAAAGTGACAGTAAAGAAAAGCGAGAAACGAAACTAAAGTCTACAAACAATAAATCTGTCTTAGGCAACTCTAAAAAGTCGCGCCAATATCATAATTAAAAAGTAGGTAGAATCAAGCCAAGCTGTAAATACATAGATACAAAGAAAAAATAAATAACCCCTTGTGCAGCTTCTTAGCACAGAGGTCTGACAGGAGCCTGTCAGTTAGAAGTAGAAGGCACAGTAGAAGTAGAAGGTCCATAGGAGAAGGTCTGAGAGGATGGCGGAACCTCATCAGAAAAACAACACACACGTCCAACATACCTTACTGGGGGCTCGAATCCAGGTCGCTTTGATCATATAGCAGAACAAATTTCCAGACATAGCTCGTATCAAAATCTGAAAAGCAAACGGATAAGCCAAGCCCAGCTCTAAATATAATAGCTAGAGCCGAACCAAACATTATAAACAATAATTTGAATCAGGTCAAGCTCCACAAACAATAGACCGAAAAAACCGAGCTTAAGAAAGAGGTCGAACGTAATCCGTCTAACGCCTAATGTCCGACCCCGTCTTCTCGTGATGCAGGCCGTTAGTAGCTTTCAAAAGAGATATTCTCTTTTGAAAGGAATTTAGAAGGGAACAGAAGGGGAGGGCTGCCAGTTCAGTATGGCCTATCGATCTGATCATCTATGGCCACTTTTTTCTTTTTTTCAACCCTGCTGAGGAGTGGTCTACTTCACAGGGTCCTGATGTTGACCATTTATACCTACTAGACTGGACTTGTTTATGGATTTGAGTTGATTATGGATCCTGGACTTGCTGCACTGGTGGGCCTCTGTTGAGGGAGAATCTGCCGCTGTGTTTTCTGTTTGCTTCTGGGCTGCCAGCCCTAAGTGAACAGAGTCATGGGATACCTTATATCAGCTGGTGGATAATCCTAATCAGAGGCCATCGCAGGTACCTGAACCTTACTTAGCTAGTTGGGCATCGTCAAGCCTAAACTGGAGTAATGTGTCTCAGGCAGGCCATATGGCTCTTGAAAAAGTCAACTTGAAAAGGTGGTGCCTGAAGTTCCTACCAGCATCGGTGACTTCATCCTTTAGCGGAGGAGGAACAGGTCTTTGCCCCATGCCTGCGATCAGGGAGCTGTTTGATATTGTTGGCCTTACCTATCTCAATAAACCTAGTTTCTTTAAAAATCCTACTAATCATTTTCTCTCTGCAGGAACATGGAACGTGAGGAAATTACATAGAGATTATTCTCTTGATGTCTTCACGAAGGAATTCCAGCGCTATAACTTAGACCAGTGCTGTCCCACTTCTCTAAAACCGCGGGCCATTTTTTATTTTGCCAATATTTCGCGGGCCAAAAAAAGAATAGGATAGAATAGGTAATTGAAAAGTCAGTTCATGTCATCTCAAATATATTTTATTTATACAAAATATAACAAGTAATAATAAACCAAGGTAAATTTTCTAAACCTTATCAAATATTTAATAAATTTATTGGGAGCATTGTGGCCGTAGTTGTTCGGCAATAATTTCTTTTACGTCCACATCGATATTTGTTGTTGCGAGCCGAAGCACATGTTCAAGTGTAGAGTCTTTCAAGCAGTTTCTGTATCTTAATTTTATGTATTTCACATCAGAAAATGCGCGCTCGCAGAACATCGAAATTATTTGGAGTCCAAAATCTTTCATTATTGGATATTTTTCTTTTGGCAAAAGTGTGAACAATTCTATTCCAGTTTCTCTATTAGATGCAATAACTGGGTCGGCCTGAAGGTCACACGATTCCATTTGATATTTAGGATCTACGGTGCTAATATCAATATTTAATGAATTGTTCGCTAGCCACAAATCCTTGTGCGGGCCGTATGCGGCCCGTGGGTCGCTAGTTCGACAACGCTGACCTAGATATTCTAGGTTTGCAAGAGACCAGATGGGCAGGTAAAGGTGAGATTTTAAAAATAACTTTAAATTTCTATTTACTGGGAGGGAGGATGGAAAGCATTACCAAGGCATAAGTCTGCCTCTCAGCAGACACCCCATTGATGCTTTTCTAGGATATGAGTGCATTAATGAAAGGTTTCTTACAGCAAAATTTCAGACAAGCATTAAAGACTTGAATGTTATGTCCCCACTGAGGATGCGGATGTGGATGAGAAGGATAGGTTTTACGAACAGCATCAGGATATTTTGAATCCTGTCAAGAAAGGAGATATTACCCTTGTTCTAGGTGACTTCAATGCCAAAGTTTGTATTGACTCTGACCTTTGGGGAGAGGTGATATAGCCCTTTTGGTATTGGTAGCTGCAATGGCAATGGGCAACGTCTCCTACAGGTAAGTAAACTCAATGGTTTCAGAATAACTAACACTTATTACAAACACCGCGACATACATAAATACACATGGGTTTCACCTGATGGGCTGCATAAGAATATGATTGATTATATATTAATTAACAGTAAAAAATTTCTATTACCAGAATTATAGACCAGATTAACTAAAATATATTTAAGTGTGCAATAGAAATTTAAATATTAATCCCAATACACGACAACAAACAATATAAATTAAAAAAAATTTTACATTAATATGAATATGAAATGGTTTTCAAACCCATTAATTTAATAAAAGATCAATTCCTGATTATGTCGAATACGGTAAACAACAAAGAATCAAATTTTATTGAATAAAATAATCTGAAATATTAGTTTAAAAATATGTGTAGCCCAAAATCATATTGAATATTTAGAAAATGAAAAGTATGTTTTTTGAGGCATTAAGATTTTATTCGTTCCCATTGCTAGTGTAACTCTTCGTAGCCAACGCCTATCTGGAAGGAAAGACTTGAAAGCAATGGTATTCGTCCAACTCGAACTTAGCGAAGAGCCACTAAGAAAAAACGACATGCTGAAGGAGCAGCAGGAAAATATCTCTAATAAAAATATCCTTTTTTCGCAACTAATTAGACTTTATAAATGTACGTTTTCGTTTTTGAGGAATCGTGAAAATTTCTGGATTGTAAAACAAAAATTCACATTTTAATGAGGATTATGAATTGGCAAAATCGTTTCCATATGCACCTAAATATATTAGTCCAAAAATTGGAAGAAATTGAGCCAGATTCAGTATATTGAATATTTGTGTTATTAGCCACGAGTTCTTTTACAATAAGGCTTTTGAGTTGGCCAGACCTGCTCTAATGCAAACGTAATCCAATAACTAATATCATTTTTGCATGACAAAATCATCTCAGTGTAATGCAGAGATGTGAATGAATTCACACCTTCGCATTCTCAGTTCAACACAAATATCTGACAGAATCATCTTCCAGGATCCTTTCATTGTAATAGGAAGTGTGACAAAATAATCTCTGTGTAATGAGGAGCATTGAATGGATTCCCATCTTCGATTTCTCTGTGCAACATAAGGACGTGACAGGATCGTCTCATTTGAACGCGAAGTCTATGAGATTATCTTCAGTCCAACCTTAAGGAACTTACTGAATCGCAGATCTTAGCGATGCTTCCAATGAAACGCGGAGTCTGATTAGATCCTTCAGCAAAACGCGTAAGTCTGACAAGTTCATCTCAGTATAATGCGAAGCTCTGAACGGAACTTCTGGACGTGACATAATGGTCTAGATAAGGTCCTTTCAATGTAAAATGATCTACAGGAGGGTTGGGTTGTTTTACCTCTGAGCGGCACTTTTTTGCACACCATGGGCTAAATGGCCAGGTCACAAGAACCCCGAAGGCTCAGAAGGTTGGGGGAGGGGATCCACTGGAACAGCTGTTGGGAGACAGATGGTAGCCTCCCGTCAAGGCCATCCAGCGTGTTCTTTAACGTGCACAGGGTATGGCTCTCCCGCACACGGGGCCACGGCTTAACGTCCCATCCAACGGACGGCGGCCTTTCCAAGCCCATCGGTGTCCCCTACTGACCGTGGGCAGGGCGGGGAATTTTGCGGAGATAAATCTCAACGCTGACCCAGCTGGGACTCGAACCTGGGAACTACAGATTACGAGCCTGGCGCGCTACCGACTGAGCAACCCCCGCCCCTTCTTCAGGAGGGCCAGGACAGAATGTAAAAAGAGTTGTGGAAGATAATTATTAAGAAACACAGATAGAAGCACTGTAATGGAAAAGAATGGAAACGCTCTACGAAGAAGAGCTCTGGAAGAGAAAAATAGAAAGGAATTGCGAAGGAGAAAAGTTCTATGAAGGAAAGAGTACAAGAGATGTGCAGAAGAGAAGGAAAAGAAGATTTATGGCAGCTCTACCCTATGCCAACTCAGAGATGGTTCAGACAAGTCAGAAAAATTTCCTTCAGTATGAAATTTCTCCTCAAGCACTTATCTTTACCTGGAATTTTTCAGAGCACAGAGAAGCATCACTAATGGGTGAAAGTGATCGCCAATATGTCTGAATTTTTAAACCCTTTGGATTAAAGCAAGCATACAAATGCAAATGATGAGTCAACTCTCCCATTCTTCTAAAAGAAATATTTATTTTGCTGTGCTCTGTTCCCCATAACATCATTAAACTGTTGCTTAAAGGGTAATTAATTAATATTTATTATCTAGTAACGTTTTTTCTAGTAATCATTTGATATTCAATTGCTTTCGTCAATGATTTTTTAATTATCAATTTCTCAAAGCATATGAAAAATACTGAGAAAATATTAAACCATAATTCAAACTAGTTTTTTCGATGCATATTTCTTTTTTTTCACTAAATATTCTAAATCATTTCACTTCTTTTTCTATAAACGAGTGGATTAAAAGAGCCAAGTTTAAAACATTCGAACCCAGGTCAACGAGATAAGTTGTTAATTTCTTGGATTGGATTGTTTTACCTCTGAGCGGCACTTTTTTGCACACCATGGGCTAAATGGCCAGGCCACAAGGACCCCGAAGGCTCAGAGAAAGTTGGGGGAGGGGACCCACTGGAACAGCTGTTGGGAGACAGATGGTAGCCTCCCGTCAAGGCCATCCAGCGTGTTCTTTAACGTGCACAGGGTATGGCTCTCCCGCACACGGAGCCAAGGCTTAACGTCCCATCCGACGGACGGCGGCCTTTTCAAGCGCATCGGTGTCCCCTACTGACCGTGGGCAGGGCGGGGATTAATTTCTTGGAGCACTTCTAAAAGGCAACAAGTAATGTGCAGCCATAGTATCCATGTAATCGCAGTACACTTCATTGAACATTTTAGGGGTTAACTCTATTATGTTTTGAATAATACTTAATTATTGTTTAAACATTCCCTTCAACTGAAGAACACTGCGAAAGGAAAGATAGAGACTGTCTTGGGGAGACAAAGCCAAAGAAGAAAGGGCCAAGAATAATATAAAAAAGTTGTGAAAGCGAAGCACAAAGTCTTAACCCTTCTCTTCATTCGGATCCTTTCAAGAGGACGAACGAAGAGAGAACTTTTGAGCCTGGATGTCTTTGAACATAGAACTTCGTAATCAAATGCCGATGGAAAATACAATTCATTTTTGCTTTCTTTTAATTCCATATAATTAATAAAAAAATATTTAAACGAACCATTTAAAAATGGGATGTTAATAAAACCGGGAGAGTATTTCCCTTTCGACATTCTGAATTTTATTCTGAAGAATACTCAAATAAATTTAATATCTTTTCTTTTCATTTGAAGATGAAAAAACAGATTTTACTTTATTTGGTTCGCAACATCCAACGAATAAAGAATAAGAAACAAATATTAATCAGGTTTGAAAGAAAATGTTGATAGAGTTATATGTTTAAAGGATGTTTTGGTCATTGGTTGGGGGATTAAAAAAAAGCGCAAGACTTAAAGAAACGAGGTGGAAAAAAATTACTGCCAGTTGCAATGTGAAATATTTTAAGAGGATTACGAAGTAGTGAGAAGGCGGAATATTGCTTAAGAGGTTGAATAAAATAGAAATATTTAAAGTGCAGTATTTTCTCTTATTTCCATATTGATTGTCAAACTTCAGACGTGTCTAATTCCTAAACTGTTATAAGTCATGTGAATTTAATCAATTGTTACAGTTTTTATCTCCAGAGTTGGTTCAGTAATTCATTTACAAAATTCTTGATTAATAACTCTGTTGTTGCTTACAGTAACAACATAATTTATCCCGCTAAAATGTGAATAAAAACATACAAGCATTTTCTGCAAATTTCTAAAAAGATCATAATGAACAACGACAGGAAATCGCATTTCAAAAGGAGCAGAGGAATCAATCCGAAGCGAATCAGGCTAGTAATCTTATGTTCTCCGGCTCGAGTTCCACTGTGCCTGCGTTGAGAAGTTTCTCTAATAACTCCTGTTCTGCTTTCGGTGAGAAAGAAGCCATCGATAGCTTGCAATGACAGTCATCCTCAGATGAGACGTTATGCTCTGGTCCCATGTGCAGGAGAACCCCCATCCTCTGCACGCTAAGGATCAGGCTGGATGGTGTTGACGAGGAGCTTCCATCTGTCTCCTAACAGTTCCCCCAATTTTCTTTGAGTTCTTGGGGTCCTTGTGACCTGTCCTTTTTGTACACAAAAACGCTGAGACTTGACACGTGTCAAATCCCTCACCCACCAACATTAGGCGTTACAGGGTATGTTACTGCAAACAATTCTAGATATGATAGGAAAAACTTCCTATCATATTAATAATAATATAATATAATATAGTGTAATATAATATAGTTTAATATAGTGTACAAATATTCACTACAGTACAATTTAGGGGCGGGGGTGGCTCAGTTTGTAGCGCGCCAGGCTCGTAATCTGTAGTTCCCAGGTTCGAGTCCCAGCTGGGTCAGCGTTGAGATTTATCTCCGCAAAATTCCCCGCCCTGCCCACGGTCAGTAGGAGACACCGATGAGCTTGGAAAGGCCGCCGTCCGTCGGATGGTACGTTAAGCCGTGGCCCCTTGTGCGGGAGAGCCATACCCTGTGCACGTTAAAGAACACGCTGGATGGCCTTGACTTGAGGCTACCATCTTTCTCCCAACAGCTGTTCCAGTGGATCCCCTCCCCCAACTTTCTCTGAGCCTTCGGGATCCATGTGACCTGGCCATTTAACCCATGGTGTGCAAAAAAGTGCCGCTCAGAGTTAAAACAACCCAACCCAGTACAATTTAGGCTTTGTCATTCATATTGACTCTGTCCCTAAACTAATTATATCTTGTGATATATAACTTGATGGAGAAGATTCCTTCTTGTTTTTATAAGATCGGAACTAAATACCTCTTAGGGCTGAATGCTTTCGTAATTAGATATAATAGAAACTACTTTATTGTCGTTTCACTGGACATCGAAAGGTTTTATTTTCATCGAGTCGGCAATCTATACTTCGCATTCTGTCATTAGAGAGAGCTGATTTTGATTTCAGTGAACACTTACTTCTTTTTTTCTCTTGCTCTTTGTTGCTCTTATTGCCTTTGATGCAAAATTTTGGATAATTCAAAACAAATATAAAAATTACCAAAGTGAAAACATTGTTGTTGGGATCTAGTATCATTTCATAAATCTTTTGGCAACGTTAGAACCAACAAGTCCAAAATGTATGGATAACATATTCCTGAAACAATGCAGATTAAAGTATTTTAGATATTCCGAAGAGGCACAAAGGGTGTTATTCTTTGTAACCAAATCGCACTAGCTTTCCTTTAATCAATTGCTTTGTACGATGACTACAGCAATATTTTATCATTATTTCATCGATCGCTAATCCATATCAAAAGCTCTGAAATGTGTAAAAGTTTTGTGGAGAGTCGAGATCAATGGTAATGATTTAAATCCCCTACTCAGTTTGCTTTCTTCCCATTTTCTGTTGTCATTAAGGGTATAAAACAAAATACTAATTTAATCTGTTTTGACTTATCGTGAAACATCTTCAGCCTTTAAATTTTCGTCTTTTGATAAACAGAATCTTTCGTGTAAACATAAACCTTTTCATTTCATCTTCTCTGAGACAAAAGTATGGTTATTATTCGAAAGAGAACAGGATTTGGATTGATCTTATTGATTTCACAACTTTTATATTTCGAACATCTTTGGTGATTGTATTGATAACATAATAGAAGCAACATTCTTTTCTTCTGTATTACGTTTTATCGAATTTTAGAACAATCGTCATCTGAAACGGAAATTTTTATATTTCAGACACTATCTTTGCTGTGTTCTGATAACACTGGAATAAGGGAAAATTTTTCATGATCAGGGTTGGGTTGTTTTACCTCTGAGCGGCACTTTTTTGCGCACCATGGGCTAAATGGCCAGGGCACATGGACCCCGAAGGCTCAGAAGGTTGGGGGAGGGGACCCACTGGAACAGCTGTTGGGAGACAGATGGTAGCCTCCCGTCAAGGCCATCCAGCGTGTTCTTTAACGTGCACAGGGTATGGCTCTCCCGCACAGGGCGCCATGGCTTAACGTCCCATCCGACGGACGGCGGCCTTTCCAAGCCCATCGGTGTCCCCTACTGACCGTGGGCAGGGCGGGGAATTTTGCGGAGATAAATCACAACGCTGACCCAGTTGGGACTCTAACCTGGGAACTACATATTACGAGTCTGGCGCGCTACTGACTGAGCCACCCCGCCCCTTTCATGATCAGAGTGGGATCCGAACCCACTATCTTTTGATAGCGTGTCAGGCGCTGTGACCGCTGATCTACCGACTTTAGCGACTCAGATAGCTCAGCGGTCAGAGAAGAGATTAAGAGTGTTTAGAAGAGATTCAGTACAACAACAAACCATTTTTCTGCAAAGTGAAATCAATGTGTTCTTTGTGTCGGCTCTTCATTTCAAAACAATCATTTCGTTACGAATTACATTGGGCGAGGGTGGCTCACTAGGTAGCTCATCAGGCTCGTAATCTGCAGTTACCAGGTTCGAGTAATAGCTGGGCTAGCGTTGAGATTTAGTAGGGAACACCAATGTTCTTGGAGATTTAGTAGGGAAGAAATATGAGCTTGGAAAGGCCGCCGTTCGTCGGATGGGACATTAAGCTGTGTCCCGATGTGCGGGAGAGTCGTATCCTATGCACTTTAAAGAACACACACCTGATGGCCTTGACGGGAGGCTGACATCTGTCTCCCAACAGTTCAGTGGATCCCCTCCCCCGAAACTTCTCTGAGCCCCGGGGTCCTTGTGACCTGCCCATTGTGTGCAAAAAAAGTGCCGCTCAGAGGTAAAATAACTAAACTGATTACCTTATGTAACAAATATTTTCTTCGGCGTTCGCCAAGTCATTTTTGTCTTTCATTTCTGTCTTTCCAAGTCTTTTCAAGTCTTTCAGCGTTCGACAAGTCATTGATTATTTTTTTACAAAGGGGAAATAATTTAAAGCAGTTACAATTAGGCCATCGAAAAATTGAGAAATGGGGCATATTTTTAAATTCAATTATCTGGAAAGGCAAAGACAATTTGAATCGCAGCAAAACTTAATATCGGTGCATAAATCTTTACGAGAAGTATGCAACACTATTTTTGAAATAACTCGTTTTCCAACGGGAAATCAGTTATGTTTTAGTACTTTCTTCTAACGAGAGCTGTTGGGTTAAATAGCTTACTGTTTTATTGTTCATCTCTGCAGTTTTAAAGACTACCAATTTGTCTGGACTACAGGTTTTTGTACGAAAGAACCAAATTTCTGCCTCGTAATATTGCTTCAATTTTCTAGTACTTCTGACTTGCCAGCCAGATATTAGTAGAGGACATTTGTAGATGGTTAATTGGTAGTTCAGTTTCTACTGTGTTCTAAAATGAAAACTTCATTTCAAATCCTGAAGTTCATTATTATTTAAAGCATTGTGTAATTCAGTTGTTAGTTAAACGAGTTTTATCTAAACGTTTTATGTTTTCAACATTAATAGTTCTAACTCAAGAGTATGGTTAATAGAAAATACTCATATATTTAAATTAATTGAAAGTTTGTAGAAGATATTCAGTTAAACAACCCACACGAGAAGCTTTCATTTGACACCTAATTCGTAACTGTGGGAACTCGCTTTCGTAAAATATAGTTGAACAATAATTTTGTCCTTTTCTTTTTTTTGTAGCTTATGACACTCCCTACGTCACAAGCTTTCATTTCACACATAACGCTTTGCGATGGATTTGGGTTGGGTTGTTTTACCTCTGAGCGGTACTTTTTTGCACACCATGGGCTAAATGGCCAGGTCACAAGGACCCCGAAGGCTCAGAAGGTTGGGAGAGGGGACCGACTGGAACAGCTGTTGGGAGACAGATGGTAGTCTCCCGTCAAGGCCATCCAGCGTGTTCTTTAACGTGCACAGGGTATGGCTCTCCCGCACACGGGGCCACGGCTTAACGTCCCATCCGACGGACGGCGGCCTTTCTAAGCCCATCGGTGTCCCCTACTGACCGTGGGCAGGGCGGGGAATTTTTGCAGAGATAAATCTCAACGCTGACCCAGCAGGGACTCGAACCTGGGAACTACAGATTACGAGCCTGGCGCGCTACCGACTGAGCCACGCCCGCCCCCATTTTGCGATGGATGAATGCAATGGGGAGAAATGGTGGAACAACCGTTTTGATAAGCAGAAACGTTGCATTAGCTTTCCCTTCACCCAAGGGTAGATTTATAGGCTATGTGCGAACCTGCTATGATCAACCAAAACAAAAAAAACAGGTGTACACCGGATTGAATTTCCCATAGACCTGACATTAACGATTATTGAATAGAGCCGTTGCGATCAATAAATCTAAAAGAGATAGTTGAATTAATTATTTCTTCTTCCGTGTGATCAGGGCAGGATTAGGGGAAAGGGGTGATAACCCCCTCTACCATCACCCTTTGAAAATGCCAGTAAGACCAAGAATTATTAAACTTGTACATAATTGAAGCATTTCTCAAAACGAATTTAAAAAACCTCTAAAGCGAAGTGAAAAATACTGCAATGCAATGGAAATCCATTTATTTTTCCTTTTAGGTTTTCTCGGCTCGAGTGAGTCGTCCCTCCCTCTCTTTTTTTCTGTTTTCGAGAGAGCAGGGTGTAGTTCCCAGGTTCGAGTCCCAGCTGGGTCAGCGTTGAGATTTATCTCTGCAAAAATTCCCCGCCCTGCCCACGGTCAGTATGGGACACCGATGGGCTTGGAAAGGCCGCCGTCCGTCCGATGGGACGTTAAGCCGTGGCCTCGTGTGTGGGAGAGCCATACCCTGTGCACGTTAAAGAACACGCTGGATGGCCTTGACGGGAGGCTACCCACAGCTGTTCCAGTGGGTCCCCTCCCCAAACCTTCTCTGAGCCTTCGGGGTCCATGTGACCTGGCCATTTAGCCCATGGTGTGCAAAAAAGTGCCGCTCAGAGGTAAAACAATCCAATCCAACCCAGAGAGCAGGGTCTGCGAGTGATAAAGCCATTGTTTCAGATATTGGTAAATAAATATCTCAAGTAAGGAGCACGAAGAGAGGAAGAGAACGACCAACGGGACACGATCACGAACTGAATTGTAAGAGCTAGGAATACCGAAGTCGGTATATGGTTCCCTCTGTCCATAACTTTAAGCAAATTTTTTTGCCATGCTGGTACTCTGTGTAGCAGGAGAACCGAAAATTTGAAGCACAAAATAATTTAAAATAATGTAACAACGTATTTAAAGTGAATACTGGTTTGCTTATGCGAGATGAAATTCGAATTATCTTGGATTACTTCAACAACACTATGATATTATCTTAGAGTGGTATTTAATTTCCTTTTGTTTTTTAAGTACATTTTATTTCAAGGATTTTTCTTCATCTCACCTTGAAATAAAAGAGCAGAGTGAGAGATATTTCTTAACGATAAGAGCTACGATCACTGCATTCGGCATATAGCTTCCATTCTCTTTGTAAGTGAAAGATATTTAAATGATTTGATCCATCGATCTTTCTAACCCCTCGCAAAGAAATTCTACATGAAACGCATAAAGAATTGGTCCAAAATGAGAAGAGTTAGGATCTTCATATTCGGAATAGAGCTTCTTCATATCACAACGTAAAACAACTAAAGGTTGGGTTGGGTTGTTTTACCTCTGAGCGGCACTTTTTTGCACACCATGGGCTAAATGGCCAGGTCAATGGACCCCGAAGGCTCAGAGAAGGTTGGGGGAGGGGACCCACTGGAACAAGCTGTTGGGAGACAGATGGTAGCCTCCCGTCAAGGCCATGCAGCGTGTTCTTTAACGCGAACAGGGTATGGCTCTCCCGCACACGGACACGGCTTAACGTCCGATCCGACGGACGGCGGCCTTTCCAAGCCCATCGGTGTCCCCTACTGACCGTGGGCAGGGCGGGGAATTTTTGCGGAGATAAATCTCAACGCTGACCCAGCTGGGACTCGAACCTGGGAACTACAGATTACGAACCTGGCGCACTACCGACTGAGCCACCCCCGCCCCACAACTAAAGGGTTTCCCCCAAACCTTTCTTTCTCCCCCCAAAAGGGAAACTATTTAAACGATTAGCAAGCGTAACAAGTTATATTTCAAATGAAAGTTTCTGATGTAAGGAGTATCGCGAGCTACCACAAATTATGTCCCCACCTTTCCTCCACTAAACTAAAAAGAGGGAAAAGTCACGGGGATCGATCGTAATCAGTTTCATTTCAATTTAAACCTTGCGGATTACCGCCTATTAGGTTGTTACATATTAAATGGCCGATTTTGCAAATACGTGAAGTTTTCGATATTTTAAGGATTGAAAATGTTACCAGATGGTATTTGTAGTACGTTATATTAAATCACGAAGTATGCTTACGATAACACAGTAGCCATTTCGTCAGTCGATTTTGTGGTAAGTGGATTGTAAGAGCTTAAAGGAACAATGGATCAGAGTCAAATTCGTGTTCTTACACGAGTTTAAAATGGGACACAATGCTCTGGAGGGACACTGGGAAAGGAACAGCTAGTGAAAGGACAATACAACGTTTGTTTGAAAAATTTCGATCGGGCGATATCAGCTTCCAAATAAGTCACATGGTCGATTCAAAAGAAGAGATTGATAACGATCAATTTAAGGCTTTAATTGAATCTGATACGTGCCAAACTGTACGAGATATCGCAGGCAAATCAGTCGAGTTTTTCAATAGTTTCACCGGCACCTGGAAGTCATTGGGAAGGTAAAGTTGGGTTGTTTTACTTCTGAACGGCACTTTTTTGCACACCATGGGCTAAATGGCCAGGTCACATGGACCCCGAAGGCTCAGAGAAGGTTGGGGGAGGGGACCCACTGGAACAGCTGTTTGGAGACAGATGGTAGTCTCCCGTCAAGGCCATCCAGCGTGTTCTTTAACGTGCACAGGGTATGGCTCTCCCGCACACGGGGCCACGGCTTAACGTCCCATCCGACGGACGGCGGCCTTTCCAAGCCCATCGGTGTCCCCTACTGACCGTGGGCAGGGCGGGGAATTTTGCGGAGATAAATCTCAACGCTGACCCAGCTGGGACTCGAACCTGGGAACTACAGATTACGAGCCTGGCGCGCTACCGACTGAGCCACCCCCGCCCCAGGGGAAAGTAAAGAAATTGGATAAATGGTTCTGCATGAATTAACGGACACTCATAAGTCACGTCTACTTAAACGAAACCAAAAGGATCCGTTTTTGCATAGAGTTGTAACGTGTGATGAAAAATGGATCTTATGCGACGACAATCGTCGACGTTCTGCTCAATAGCTGGAGGTCACGGAAGCGCCCAAACAGATGCCCAAGCCTAATCTTCACCCGAAGAAGGTTATGGTGACGGTTTAGTGGTCTTTGACCTGTGTTATCCATTATTCATTAGTAAAACCGGGTGAGACGATAAATGAAGAGAAATATTATGCAGAACTCCATACAATTCATGAGAAATTATGCAAGGAGTAGCCTGCATTGCTCAATAGACATGGTGTCCTACTGCTCTATGATAACACTCGACCTCAGATCTCACAAAAAACTGTCTGGAAACTCCATCAGTTACAGTATGAGACTCTTGCTCACCCAAGAATATTCACCAAACCTATAGCCAACTGATTACCACTTCAAGCATCTCGAACACTTCTTACTGGGGAAAACATTCAGCAATGAGACAGCAGTCCGAAACGTGTTCGAAGAATTCTTCTTCGCTTCCAGGAACTCGGATTTTTTTTATCAACGGCATAAATCCACTTGTTTCGCGGTGGCAGAAGTGTATTGAATCTATTGGTGCCTATTTTGATTAACTAAAGTTATTTCTAACAAAGTTACAGCTGTTGAATATTTCACTAACAATTCTTCCCTTTTATTTGCAATAACCTAACAGTATATACCCTAGGGAGTTTCAGACCCGAGCAATGTTGGGTAAATCAGCTAGTTGATAATAACAATACCTATGAAAGAATCCAATTCATCTTATCCACAATAGCCATTGAATTATGATCTACCAACCTTCTTGAATCACTATCTGAACAGTATATGGAAAACTGCTCATATGTTATAAATACACCTCTGGAGATATGTTCACCCAAGCTGACTGCAAAACATCCCTCAGTTAAATAACAACTAATGTATCAGCCCATCGTTTCACATCATCTCAACGTTCTCAATTCTCGTCTAACGATTAATTTCAATGGGTTGGGTTGTTTTACCTCTGAGCGGCACTTTTTTGCACACCATGGGCTAAATGGCCAGGTCACATGGACCACGAAGGCTCAGAGAAGGTTGGGGGAGGGGACCCACTGGAACAGCTGTTGGGAGACAGATGGTAGCCTCCCGTCAAGGCCATCCAGTGTTCTTTAACGTGCACAGGGTATGTCTCTCCAGCACACGGGGCCACGGCTTAACGTCCCATCCGACGGACGGCGGCCTTTCCAAACCCATCGGTGTCCCCTACTGACCCTGGGCAGGGCGGGGAATTTTTCGGAGATAAATCTCAACGCTGATGATTTCAATGGGGTTTTGGTTTTGGAGTCAATGGGGCTCAGGTTTTGAACTTTTGAGGTTTTTAGCAAGAAATCGCAATAAACGGTGCTCCTTTTGAGTGAATATTCTCTTATAACCTTAACCTTTTTCGTCGCCTTTAACTTTTCAATTTTTTTGCATTTTTTACTAGGAAACATTCACCATAAGCTCTACTGCTTCTATTTTGAACAGCTTAGAACAAAAATGTTAGAATTAAATCAAAGGCCACTTCTGCACAGGTTCAGATAAAGAGGCAGGGGGAGGGAGAAGCGAGAAAATTTGAGCCAGGTGCCTGGCGTAGGGGGCTCGAAACATACAGCTCATTGGCAAATTCTATTCAAAGGAATTGTAAATAATGTATAACATTGTAACATCCTTTTTGTTACATAGTTAAGATTTCTACTAATGACAGTAAATCTGATTTTTTAAATTATCTATTAAATATATTCCTTTAGAGTGGGGTGGGGGACCCCATCTCACCTCTCTCATGCTATGCCTACGTGTATCTCTCACTAACACTTAAGAGATATTTTTCATTTGTACCAATCAGCATTCAGCTCTGCTGCCAGGGCTTTCACTTTGCTAATAAAGTATTTAGGAATGACCTGTGTTACGTGCTAGCTTCAAAAAGCCTCGATACGCAAAATTAACAGTTTTCCGACCTGTTGATAAATTGCATCTTTCATAATATTATTTAGCGGATGAAATATTCGAAATAGAACAAAGTCTGGGTGCTAAAAAATCCGTTTTTACAGTTTATTAAAGACTGTTATTGCAAAAAAATTATTGGTTTCGTATTTAGAACTACACATATTTTACTAATGTTGTTTCATACCGGGAGATGTTTATGGCCGAAGTTTTTTTCGTATTATGCAGATTTAGCCGATCTCTGAACTGAGGTGTACATTTTTATGCCAGGAATGCAAACTGAAAAACATCAAAATTATCGATAAAACTGTTAAAAAATGATTGAAAAAATGCGAATTGTGAAATAGAATCAGAGATCTTGCATTGGTTAGATCTTTTAAATTAAAAGCTTTATTATGTAGTGAAAACTATTTTATTATATTAAAAAACTATTTTGAATTTTTAAAAAAATATTATATATTCAATTCGCCTTGAAATAGATGGTAGACATGACGCTATCTAATTATTTTTACTAATGAAATCATCATAGGCATGCGAAAACTATCAGCAAACCACCAAGGCAAGAGTGGATATGCAAACTAATGATTACATGGAGAAACTGGGAAGACCATTTACACACTGATAAGACTGAATGCAGAGAGGGGCGGGGGTGGCACAGTCGGTAGCGCGCCAGACTCGTAATCTGTAGTTCCCAGGTTAGGGTCCCAGCTGGGTCAGCGTTGAGATTTATCTCCGCAAAATTCCCCGCCCTGCTCACGGTCAGTAGGGGACACCGATGGGCTTGTAAAGGCCGCCGTCCATCGGATGGGACGTTAAGCCGTGGCCCCGTGTGCGGAAAGCCATACCCTGTGCACGTTAAAGAACACGCTGGATGGCCTGACGGGAGGCTACCATCTGTCTCTCAACAGCTGTTCCAGTGGGTCCCCTCCCCCAACCTTCTCTGAGCCTTCGGGGTCCATGTGCCCTGGCCATTTAGCCCATGGTGTGCAAAAAAGTGCCGCTCAGAGGTAAAACAACCCAAACAAATTTGAGAGTTTCACTGTTCAGCGATTGCTCTCAGGTGGTTGCATTACCATTGGCATTACTAATCTCCCTCTGAAAGTAAATACATCAACAACAATCAGTAGACAAATACTAACGAGAGACGGCCGAGCTGTATACGACAGCCAATCAAAGATTATGCAGTGGATTCCAAAGGTTTCAGCGCAACTGACCCCTAGGAAGTCTCCTTCTTTCTGCAGACTCTTTCCACCATTATGTGATACATTTTAGCTAAAATTCCTCGCAAAGAGTACTCCCTAAAAGTCAAAAGAATGAATGATGTATCGAATTCTTTATTGGCTAATTTGTAATTTGTATCTACACATGGGGGCGGGGGTGGCTCAGTCGGTAGCGTGCCAGGCTCGTAATCTGTAGTTCCCAGGTTCGAGTCCCAGCTGGGTCAGCGTTGAGATTTATCTCCGCAAAATTCCCCGCCCTGCCCACGGTCAGTAGGGGACACCGATGGGCTTGGAAAGGCCGCCGTCCGTCGGATGGGACGTTAAGCCGTGGCCCCGTGTGTGGGAGAGCCATACCCTGTGCACGTTAAAGAACACGCTGGATGGCCTTGACGGGAGGCTACCATCTGTCTCCCAACAGCTGTTCCAGTGGGTCCCCTCCCCCAACCTTCTCTGAGCCTTCGGGGTCCATGTGACCTGGCCATTTAGCCCATTGTGTGCAAAAAAGTGCCGCTCAGAGATAAAACAACCCAACCCATTATGTGATACATTTTAGCTAAAATTCCTCGCAAAGAGGACTCCCTAAAAGTCAAAAGAATGAATGATATATCCAATTCTTTATTGGCTAATTTGTAATTTGTATCTACACATTTTTAGATTTGAGTGGAGAAATTCAATGCTCCAGAAATTGTTGTCATCAACAGCGAATTACATCTTGTGATCAGCATGAGATTTTCAGTGTCGCCATACTGAATTGACAAAATTACAGCCAAATGTAATACCACTTAACGCTGTTATTTAATTGCGATAAATGCACTATTTCAATTACAGCTTTCTGAAATATTAAATATTGAATCCCTAGGAGTCCGAAGACCACAGATTGGAAACCACTGATAAACAGGATCTATTAGTTTATTAGTTATGGTAAAAAAAAAATATACGGATTATCTTAAATTTGAAGATAGATGAATCTTGCCTCTTAGAAGAAAAATTTTGAAAACGGTCAGTTGAAGTATTTGCAACAACCAGTCAATTTGGTCTGCAAATTTTATTATTTTCTGTAAGTGAAGTAAAAAACATCTGTATTTGGTCAATTTTGCCATGCTGAATAATGGGTAAAAATTGATATATCTCTAGAAAGATTACTGAATGGGATACTCCTGTTGCCCTTCAAACTATTCTCTTCGAAGTTCTATGTATTGTTTACAAAACAATATGACCAAGATTTGTCTTGAACCCTTAGTTTAAAACAAAAGTAAGCATTATTTAATTTCTTAACAATTTCAGTGACATTCGCTTCTGATCACCAGCAGTGAAAATTCACATACATAACAAAATTCATCGGGATTGTTTTTCCAGATCCTAGATATCTTGATGCACATGCAACATTAAAATAACTCTCATTCAGAATTGATAAAGATGTGTCTGCTGATGAGATGTTGAATGTCGGAAATGACATTTTTTATACATTGATCTTTCTCACTGAGACATTGATACTACTAAAAGAAGCTATTACTAGAAATCCATTCCTAAGAGAAGATGAATAAGAAATGAGAAAGGTATTTGATTATATCACTTCGTAGTTGTGACAGACTATCCATCAGTCAACTACACCGCAACAGAAAGTATATACACTAGATTAGGTTTGATCAATATACGTAGGTGGATCAGAAAGTAAAATTACAAGGTTTATATATCGCAATGGAAATCCCGAGAACACAGGAGAGCGTGAAATATGTATATTATAGTGCACGCGATTGGCACCACACCTGGGTTTACAGATGCATGCGTGTATAGGAGCGGAGATGTGACAGTTCGAAATGGTTACGTGGTTGCAAAGGTGGTCTCGCAAAGACGTCCGAACACTTATCCATTTTGTCTGGGCAAATGTTTGTGCAGTCAAAATCCACCGATAGTTCTTTGAAGTGTGCGGGGAAAGTCCGATGTCGAGAAAACATGTCATCAAATGGTATTGGAGGTTTTCGGCAGTCAGGGATACTTTATGAGACGACAATGGCAGTGGGCGTCCCAGCAACTCCACAACGGAAGCGAACACAGCACACCTTGATATCATTCAACAGGATATATTTGTCAGTCTATGGTGCATTGCACCCGAGCTTGGGCATGTCGTATGGCGCCGTCCAGCATATCATCACGGAGCCAAAAGGTGTGTGCAAGGTGGGTTCCATATGCCTTAACAGAGGACACAAGGCAGCATGAATGGCTGCCAGTCTCACATTGCTGCAATGTTATGCAACAGAGGGAACCAACTATCTTCATCGAGTGGTGACAGGCAACGAAACATGGGTTCACCATTACACGCCAAGCAGAAAGTGTGGGTCGATGGAGTGGAAATACCAAACAATACCAGCTTCATAGGAGTTCAAAGTGACACATTCCACCAGAAAAGTGTTGGCTACAGACGTTTGGGACGCTTGTGGTGTGCTGTTGGTAGAATTCGCAGAGTTGGGTTGTTTTACCTTTGAGCGGCACTTTTTTGCACACCATGGGCTAAATGGCCAGGTCACAAGGACCCCGAAGGCTCAGAGAAGGTTGGGGGAGGGGACCCACTGGAACAGCTGTTGGGAGACAGATGGTAGCCTCCCGTCAAGGCCATCCAGCGTATTCTTTAACGTGCACAGGGTATGTCTCTCCCACACACGGGGCCATGGCTTAACGTCCCATCCGAAGGACGGCGGCCTTTCCAAGCCCATCGGTGTCCCCTACTGACCGTGGGCAGTGCGGGGAATTTTGCGGAGATAAATCTCAACGCTGACCCAGCTGGAACTCGAACCTGGGAACTGCAGATTACGAGCCTGGCGCGCTACCGACTGAGCCACCCCCGCCCCAAGAATTCGCAGACCACGAACACACCATTACTACTGAACGATACTGTGACACACTGAAACGCTTCTGAGAGGTGACTAGGAAGAACCTCCCCGGTCTCCTTAGCCAATTTAAGTTCTCATTCGACAACTCTCCCCTTATGCACAGCAAACAGAACTCGGGGCTTGCTGCGGCAGTTTCGGTGGATGGTTCACGGTCGTCTGGCATACAGTCCCGATCTGACTCCATGCGATTCCCACCTCTTTCCACACTTGAAGGATGACTAGGGTGGACGTTGTTTCACATCAGATGAAGAGGTGCAACGTGTGCCGTCACTGCGTGATTGATTCACCAGGGACAGGACTTTTATGCTGACGGAATGGGTAAGCTCATTACACGTAGTGACAAGTGTTTGAATATTTGTGGTGATTATGTTGAAAAATGATGTATTGTTTGAGGTGTCACTTTCTATGGTTGGTTGTGTACATTAAAGATATTGGGTGTGACATATCGACCTTGTAACCTTGCTATCAAATCCACCAAAGCCAACAGATACAGCTACGTAGAGAGAATAAGCAGTCAGTTGGTATTCGGGTATGCGCTTAGGACGGCAAACAGGCTTATAAGTATTAAAAATATAAAGCATTACTACTACAATCTTTAACATAATCACATAAAACGTAAATGCCCAAATGTAAAAATATTAAAATATAGAACAAAGTTTCATAATTGCTTAAATTTTTATAAGCTTACTTATACACATCCATAACTTTCAGTGATTATGTTGTTTTTTATCTATGAGCAGCATTTGTCTTTGCGTACAATGGTTTAGAAATCCAGGACCACAAGGGTTCAAGGAATGGGATCGATTGGACGACTATTAGGAGACAGATGGTGGCCTTAAGGCTGAGCAGTATTCTTTAACATGAATAGGATAGGTTCAGATGCTCTCCTGAACATGCGCATTGGCTTAATATCCCATCTGATGGATGGCATTATCCACATAGTTATACAGTGGATTATATTTGATCTGGAAAATAATGTATATATATATACACTAGATTATATATATAAATACCCCCCTCAAGCAGCTGCTTGCCACAGAGGTCTGACAGGAGTCTGTCAGTTTATATGCCATAGTAGCAGGTCTGAGAGGATGGCAAGACCTCAGCAGAAAAACAACACGCACAACCATGCCTTACCCGGGGCTCGAACCCAGGTCCCTTAGATCAGTAGCCAAGCGTGCTAATCGCTCGGCCATGGGACGGCTTAGACACAAATTATTTCACGCAACTGACTCTATGAAACGGTAAGGGGCACGTCATGATGAAAACGTTTTAGGCAGATACCAACAGACACACACATATATCCAATATTTAGATTATATAGAAACAAAGATTGCCTTTTTGGTTATACAGCAAAAGAAAGTAGAGGAGTGATTGAGACTTTTTTGCTTTTTTACATGCTATCTCAAAAGTTCCTGTTGGTATACTGCGACGTAATAGAGATACATATTGCATGACACACACACTAACTGCATAAATAGAATGGTAGCTAGGGTGGTGTGATTTCTAGGAATCTGGATGTGATACACGATAAATGACCGTATATGCTCATTCCTTTCTTATTTGTACCTAAAAACTCCTAGGCATCGAAACTAGTACAGACCAATGTAATCAAAATATAAAATTTGTTAGGTGCTAAATTAAATCCTATACTAAATCTTATTCGCATAACAGATATCAAAAACAATCAGCTGAACGATAAACAACAATCAATCAACAACTAATACGCAAAATTGCTAAATTGTGTTTTTATAGCAATGTTACATTTTATCTCGCATTTAATTATTGCTGAGCACCGATAGTAAAGTAGTTTCTACAGAAAAAAATATAATCACTACAAGGGGTTTGAAATTATAAGTCTTCAAAGTCTTCAAAGCACTGATTAGGGGGCGGGGGGAAGGGGGGGCTCAGTCGGTAGCGCGCCAGGCTCGTAATCTGTAGTTCCCAGGTTCGAGTCCCAGCTGGGTCAGCGTTGAGATTTATCTCCGCAAAATTCCCCACCCTGCCCACGGTCAGTAGGGGACACCGATGGGCTTGGAAAGTCCGTCGGATGGGACGTTAAGCCGTGGCCCCGTGTGCGGGAGAGCCATTCTCTGTGCACGTTAAAGAACACGCTGGATGGCCTTGACGGGAGGCGACCATCTGTCTCCCAACAGCTGTTCCAGTGGGTCCCCTCCCCCAAACTTCTGAGCCTTCGGGGTCCATGTGACCTGGCCATTTAGCCCATGGTGTGCAAAAAAGTGCCGCTCAGAGGTAAAACAACCCAACTGATTAGGGACATTTACAGCGCTAACCACATCAGTCTAGGATCGACCGATTGCTCCACTATTTGTAAAGGTGTCCACATGATATTTCTGTGCTATACTGTTATTACGAAACGTTCTACTGACATGAACACAACATTGCTCAACAGGAAATGAGTGGCGCACAATCAGAATCAGCTTTTATAGCCACACGGTTTAACTTTTCGAGTCATATATGTAAGTTTTATGCGGTCAAGTGATTTTGGGGTTAATAATTTAAATTATTTGTGAGATATTTAAGTTTGTTGATTATACTTAACTTTTGAACCTCAGTGTACCAACATAATTTATTTAAGCAAGTGGGAATCGCTACCACTTAGCTGAACTGGAAGAGCAACTGGCCTTTAACTGGAAGATCCCAAGTCAGGGAGGCGGAATGGCAGTTTTCACACTTGCCTATTTATTAAAAACTTGCGAATAATTTATAAAGGCGTTGTAGGATAAGGTAAAAGCAAACCTTCAAACAAACACAAACTGTCCAAATAATCTTAGAACAGAAATTTAAAAAAAGAAGAAACATTTAAAACAAATCCACAGTGTTAGGACCATAGAATCAGAGAAAAAAATTAAAAAAATGAAATGCAGAAAATATTTCGAACTATAGATCTTATTTTGTTCAATTGTATGTGGATTGTTGCATCATGATACTGGCATAAAAATTGTTCCTTTCTTGGTTGTCCCCTGTGCAAAATATTTTTACTTCTGAAACTTATATTCAGTTAGCAAACGTAAGTAATGAACTCTACTGTTCCATTTTCTGCGATAAAGGATGTGAAAGTTTCAAATGTTGCTAATTCATTATTACAGTTTGGCATCAAACCTGACCCTTTTGGAAACTACGAGCTTTAATTAGATTCGCAGTATTTTCCTTTTTAAGATGTCTCGGAATTCTTGTCGTAAAAAGATGCGACTTGTTTTAGTGAAGAAAAGGCCATAACTTTGATTTATGACTTGTTGATTTAATTTGCTCTCCGTAATCCGTTTGGCATGAGAACAAATTAATGTTCAAATATTTGCCAACTGATCAAGTTAATCTTTATTACGATCAGATCTTGTTTGGCGTAGTAATTGGGATATGTCAAATTATTTAAACTGCTTCCACACACTAGCAGAATGAGGTGTTAAGGTTTTGGTAAACTGATTTCAGTGATTATATTTCATTACGGAGATGGGGCGGGGGTGGCTCAGTCGGTAGCGCGCCAGGCTCGTAATCTGTGGTTCCCAGGTTCGAGTCCCAGCTGGGTCAGCGTTGAGATTTATCTCCGCAAAATTCCCCGCCCTGCCCACGGTCAGTAGGGGACACCGATGGGCTTGGAAAGGCCGCCGTCCGTCGGATGGGACGTTAAGCCGTGTCCCGTGTGCGGAAGAGCCATACCCTGTTCACGTTAAAGAACACGCTGGATGGCCTTGACGGGAGGCTACCATCTGTCTCAACAGCTGTTCCAGTGGGTCCCCTCCCCCAACCTTCTCTGAGCCTTCGGGGTCCATGTGACCTGGACATTTAGCCCATGTGTGCAAAAAAGTGCCGCTCAGAGGTAACACAACCGAACCCATTACGGAGATGATTTATGTTACATAAGCCAATCTACAATATGGTTAGCGAAAAGGGTTAAGTTGGTGCAGCTTTGCCTGAATAACAATTTTTGCTTCACGATGAAGTCACCAGGACCCCAAGCCAGAGAGCAACATTGTGATGGATGAGAACCAACTTTCTCTAAAGAGACATGTTTTTCGTATGGATTTGGTAGTGCGCTAATTCGTAATTGCTGGTATCTCCTTTCTCATTTGAGGGTAAAGTGCAAATAAACGGAGAAAATCTCAAACCTTGCTATCCTAGGACTCAAATCTGCGAACCTTAAGCTGCCAATCTGAAACATTAGAGACAGAAGCTCGCCTTCTACATCTCTGCTAATCCCAGTTCTACCCTTCCTCATAAAAGGGACACCAAAGGTCTTCAAAAGGTCACCGTCTGTCAGATGGAATAAAATCATGGTCCCATGTACAAGAGGGTCTTACCCTGTTTACGTTGAAGAACATGCTGTGTGGCCTTAATGAGAAGTTCCCTATATTTCCTAACAGCTGTCCAACGGGTCCCCTTCCTCCCAACGTTCTCTCAGCTCTTGGGGTCCTTGTGGCTTACTCATTTGGTCCATTGTGGGTAAAAAAGTGCCGCTCAGAGACCAAAACAACGTCATTTATCATCTAGTTATTCCTTAAAAAAGGGCTATTCAAATTGCATTCTGAGAAATTTTTTAACTCACGGAAAATGTTTTTTTTTTTTTTTAAGAAATTTTTCTATTCACCTTAAAGAAAATCGAGAAATTAAATTGAGATTTATCTCTGCAAAAATTCCCCTCCCTGCCCACGGTCAGTATGGGACACCGATGGGCTTGGAAAGGCCGCCGTCCGTCCGATGGGACGTTAAGCCGTGGCCTCGTGTGTGGGAGAGCCATACCCTGTGCACGTTAAAGAACACGCTGGATGGCCTTGACGGGAGGCTACCTACAGCTGTTCCAGTGGGACCCCTCCCCAAACCTTCTCTGAGCCTTCGGGGTCCATGTGACCTGGCCATTTAGCCCATGGTGTGCAAAAAAGTGCCGCTCAGAGGTAAAACAATCCAATCCAACCCAGAGAGCAGGGTCTGCGAGTGATAAAGCCATTGTTTCAGATATTGGTAAATAAATATCTCAAGTAAGGAGCACGAAGAGAGGAAGAGAACGACCAACGGGACACGATCACGAACTGAATTGTAAGAGCTAGGAATACCGAAGTCGGTATATGGTTCCCTCTGTCCATAACTTTAAGCAAATTTTTTTGCCATGCTGGTACTCTGTGTAGCAGGAGAACCGAAAATTTGAAGCACAAAATAATTTAAAATAATGTAACAACGTATTTAAAGTGAATACTGGTTTGCTTATGCGAGATGAAATTCGAATTATCTTGGATTACTTCAACAACACTATGATATTATCTTAGAGTGGTATTTAATTTCCTTTTGTTTTTTAAGTACATTTTATTTCAAGGATTTTTCTTCATCTCACCTTGAAATAAAAGAGCAGAGTGAGAGATATTTCTTAACGATAAGAGCTACGATCACTGCATTCGGCATATAGCTTCCATTCTCTTTGTAAGTGAAAGATATTTAAATGATTTGATCCATCGATCTTTCTAACCCCTCGCAAAGAAATTCTACATGAAACGCATAAAGAATTGGTCCAAAATGAGAAGAGTTAGGATCTTCATATTCGGAATAGAGCTTCTTCATATCACAACGTAAAACAACTAAAGGTTGGGTTGGGTTGTTTTACCTCTGAGCGGCACTTTTTTGCACACCATGGGCTAAATGGCCAGGTCAATGGACCCCGAAGGCTCAGAGAAGGTTGGGGGAGGGGACCCACTGGAACAAGCTGTTGGGAGACAGATGGTAGCCTCCCGTCAAGGCCATGCAGCGTGTTCTTTAACGCGAACAGGGTATGGCTCTCCCGCACACGGACACGGCTTAACGTCCGATCCGACGGACGGCGGCCTTTCCAAGCCCATCGGTGTCCCCTACTGACCGTGGGCAGGGCGGGGAATTTTTGCGGAGATAAATCTCAACGCTGACCCAGCTGGGACTCGAACCTGGGAACTACAGATTACGAACCTGGCGCACTACCGACTGAGCCACCCCCGCCCCACAACTAAAGGGTTTCCCCCAAACCTTTCTTTCTCCCCCCAAAAGGGAAACTATTTAAACGATTAGCAAGCGTAACAAGTTATATTTCAAATGAAAGTTTCTGATGTAAGGAGTATCGCGAGCTACCACAAATTATGTCCCCACCTTTCCTCCACTAAACTAAAAAGAGGGAAAAGTCACGGGGATCGATCGTAATCAGTTTCATTTCAATTTAAACCTTGCGGATTACCGCCTATTAGGTTGTTACATATTAAATGGCCGATTTTGCAAATACGTGAAGTTTTCGATATTTTAAGGATTGAAAATGTTACCAGATGGTATTTGTAGTACGTTATATTAAATCACGAAGTATGCTTACGATAACACAGTAGCCATTTCGTCAGTCGATTTTGTGGTAAGTGGATTGTAAGAGCTTAAAGGAACAATGGATCAGAGTCAAATTCGTGTTCTTACACGAGTTTAAAATGGGACACAATGCTCTGGAGGGACACTGGGAAAGGAACAGCTAGTGAAAGGACAATACAACGTTTGTTTGAAAAATTTCGATCGGGCGATATCAGCTTCCAAATAAGTCACATGGTCGATTCAAAAGAAGAGATTGATAACGATCAATTTAAGGCTTTAATTGAATCTGATACGTGCCAAACTGTACGAGATATCGCAGGCAAATCAGTCGAGTTTTTCAATAGTTTCACCGGCACCTGGAAGTCATTGGGAAGGTAAAGTTGGGTTGTTTTACTTCTGAACGGCACTTTTTTGCACACCATGGGCTAAATGGCCAGGTCACATGGACCCCGAAGGCTCAGAGAAGGTTGGGGGAGGGGACCCACTGGAACAGCTGTTTGGAGACAGATGGTAGTCTCCCGTCAAGGCCATCCAGCGTGTTCTTTAACGTGCACAGGGTATGGCTCTCCCGCACACGGGGCCACGGCTTAACGTCCCATCCGACGGACGGCGGCCTTTCCAAGCCCATCGGTGTCCCCTACTGACCGTGGGCAGGGCGGGGAATTTTGCGGAGATAAATCTCAACGCTGACCCAGCTGGGACTCGAACCTGGGAACTACAGATTACGAGCCTGGCGCGCTACCGACTGAGCCACCCCCGCCCCAGGGGAAAGTAAAGAAATTGGATAAATGGTTCTGCATGAATTAACGGACACTCATAAGTCACGTCTACTTAAACGAAACCAAAAGGATCCGTTTTTGCATAGAGTTGTAACGTGTGATGAAAAATGGATCTTATGCGACGACAATCGTCGACGTTCTGCTCAATAGCTGGAGGTCACGGAAGCGCCCAAACAGATGCCCAAGCCTAATCTTCACCCGAAGAAGGTTATGGTGACGGTTTAGTGGTCTTTGACCTGTGTTATCCATTATTCATTAGTAAAACCGGGTGAGACGATAAATGAAGAGAAATATTATGCAGAACTCCATACAATTCATGAGAAATTATGCAAGGAGTAGCCTGCATTGCTCAATAGACATGGTGTCCTACTGCTCTATGATAACACTCGACCTCAGATCTCACAAAAAACTGTCTGGAAACTCCATCAGTTACAGTATGAGACTCTTGCTCACCCAAGAATATTCACCAAACCTATAGCCAACTGATTACCACTTCAAGCATCTCGAACACTTCTTACTGGGGAAAACATTCAGCAATGAGACAGCAGTCCGAAACGTGTTCGAAGAATTCTTCTTCGCTTCCAGGAACTCGGATTTTTTTTATCAACGGCATAAATCCACTTGTTTCGCGGTGGCAGAAGTGTATTGAATCTATTGGTGCCTATTTTGATTAACTAAAGTTATTTCTAACAAAGTTACAGCTGTTGAATATTTCACTAACAATTCTTCCCTTTTATTTGCAATAACCTAACAGTATATACCCTAGGGAGTTTCAGACCCGAGCAATGTTGGGTAAATCAGCTAGTTGATAATAACAATACCTATGAAAGAATCCAATTCATCTTATCCACAATAGCCATTGAATTATGATCTACCAACCTTCTTGAATCACTATCTGAACAGTATATGGAAAACTGCTCATATGTTATAAATACACCTCTGGAGATATGTTCACCCAAGCTGACTGCAAAACATCCCTCAGTTAAATAACAACTAATGTATCAGCCCATCGTTTCACATCATCTCAACGTTCTCAATTCTCGTCTAACGATTAATTTCAATGGGTTGGGTTGTTTTACCTCTGAGCGGCACTTTTTTGCACACCATGGGCTAAATGGCCAGGTCACATGGACCACGAAGGCTCAGAGAAGGTTGGGGGAGGGGACCCACTGGAACAGCTGTTGGGAGACAGATGGTAGCCTCCCGTCAAGGCCATCCAGTGTTCTTTAACGTGCACAGGGTATGTCTCTCCAGCACACGGGGCCACGGCTTAACGTCCCATCCGACGGACGGCGGCCTTTCCAAACCCATCGGTGTCCCCTACTGACCCTGGGCAGGGCGGGGAATTTTTCGGAGATAAATCTCAACGCTGATGATTTCAATGGGGTTTTGGTTTTGGAGTCAATGGGGCTCAGGTTTTGAACTTTTGAGGTTTTTAGCAAGAAATCGCAATAAACGGTGCTCCTTTTGAGTGAATATTCTCTTATAACCTTAACCTTTTTCGTCGCCTTTAACTTTTCAATTTTTTTGCATTTTTTACTAGGAAACATTCACCATAAGCTCTACTGCTTCTATTTTGAACAGCTTAGAACAAAAATGTTAGAATTAAATCAAAGGCCACTTCTGCACAGGTTCAGATAAAGAGGCAGGGGGAGGGAGAAGCGAGAAAATTTGAGCCAGGTGCCTGGCGTAGGGGGCTCGAAACATACAGCTCATTGGCAAATTCTATTCAAAGGAATTGTAAATAATGTATAACATTGTAACATCCTTTTTGTTACATAGTTAAGATTTCTACTAATGACAGTAAATCTGATTTTTTAAATTATCTATTAAATATATTCCTTTAGAGTGGGGTGGGGGACCCCATCTCACCTCTCTCATGCTATGCCTACGTGTATCTCTCACTAACACTTAAGAGATATTTTTCATTTGTACCAATCAGCATTCAGCTCTGCTGCCAGGGCTTTCACTTTGCTAATAAAGTATTTAGGAATGACCTGTGTTACGTGCTAGCTTCAAAAAGC
Organism: Ryuthela nishihirai; assembly: GCA_038380435.1. Classification (NCBI taxonomy): domain Eukaryota; kingdom Metazoa; phylum Arthropoda; class Arachnida; order Araneae; family Heptathelidae; genus Ryuthela; species Ryuthela nishihirai. The sequence goes on from JAWZYU010000027.1 coordinate 6,232,983, forward strand.
CTCGATACGCAAAATTAACAGTTTTCCGACCTGTTGATAAATTGCATCTTTCATAATATTATTTAGCGGATGAAATATTCGAAATAGAACAAAGTCTGGGTGCTAAAAAATCCGTTTTTACAGTTTATTAAAGACTGTTATTGCAAAAAAATTATTGGTTTCGTATTTAGAACTACACATATTTTACTAATGTTGTTTCATACCGGGAGATGTTTATGGCCGAAGTTTTTTTCGTATTATGCAGATTTAGCCGATCTCTGAACTGAGGTGTACATTTTTATGCCAGGAATGCAAACTGAAAAACATCAAAATTATCGATAAAACTGTTAAAAAATGATTGAAAAAATGCGAATTGTGAAATAGAATCAGAGATCTTGCATTGGTTAGATCTTTTAAATTAAAAGCTTTATTATGTAGTGAAAACTATTTTATTATATTAAAAAACTATTTTGAATTTTTAAAAAAATATTATATATTCAATTCGCCTTGAAATAGATGGTAGACATGACGCTATCTAATTATTTTTACTAATGAAATCATCATAGGCATGCGAAAACTATCAGCAAACCACCAAGGCAAGAGTGGATATGCAAACTAATGATTACATGGAGAAACTGGGAAGACCATTTACACACTGATAAGACTGAATGCAGAGAGGGGCGGGGGTGGCACAGTCGGTAGCGCGCCAGACTCGTAATCTGTAGTTCCCAGGTTAGGGTCCCAGCTGGGTCAGCGTTGAGATTTATCTCCGCAAAATTCCCCGCCCTGCTCACGGTCAGTAGGGGACACCGATGGGCTTGTAAAGGCCGCCGTCCATCGGATGGGACGTTAAGCCGTGGCCCCGTGTGCGGAAAGCCATACCCTGTGCACGTTAAAGAACACGCTGGATGGCCTGACGGGAGGCTACCATCTGTCTCTCAACAGCTGTTCCAGTGGGTCCCCTCCCCCAACCTTCTCTGAGCCTTCGGGGTCCATGTGCCCTGGCCATTTAGCCCATGGTGTGCAAAAAAGTGCCGCTCAGAGGTAAAACAACCCAAACAAATTTGAGAGTTTCACTGTTCAGCGATTGCTCTCAGGTGGTTGCATTACCATTGGCATTACTAATCTCCCTCTGAAAGTAAATACATCAACAACAATCAGTAGACAAATACTAACGAGAGACGGCCGAGCTGTATACGACAGCCAATCAAAGATTATGCAGTGGATTCCAAAGGTTTCAGCGCAACTGACCCCTAGGAAGTCTCCTTCTTTCTGCAGACTCTTTCCACCATTATGTGATACATTTTAGCTAAAATTCCTCGCAAAGAGTACTCCCTAAAAGTCAAAAGAATGAATGATGTATCGAATTCTTTATTGGCTAATTTGTAATTTGTATCTACACATGGGGGCGGGGGTGGCTCAGTCGGTAGCGTGCCAGGCTCGTAATCTGTAGTTCCCAGGTTCGAGTCCCAGCTGGGTCAGCGTTGAGATTTATCTCCGCAAAATTCCCCGCCCTGCCCACGGTCAGTAGGGGACACCGATGGGCTTGGAAAGGCCGCCGTCCGTCGGATGGGACGTTAAGCCGTGGCCCCGTGTGTGGGAGAGCCATACCCTGTGCACGTTAAAGAACACGCTGGATGGCCTTGACGGGAGGCTACCATCTGTCTCCCAACAGCTGTTCCAGTGGGTCCCCTCCCCCAACCTTCTCTGAGCCTTCGGGGTCCATGTGACCTGGCCATTTAGCCCATTGTGTGCAAAAAAGTGCCGCTCAGAGATAAAACAACCCAACCCATTATGTGATACATTTTAGCTAAAATTCCTCGCAAAGAGGACTCCCTAAAAGTCAAAAGAATGAATGATATATCCAATTCTTTATTGGCTAATTTGTAATTTGTATCTACACATTTTTAGATTTGAGTGGAGAAATTCAATGCTCCAGAAATTGTTGTCATCAACAGCGAATTACATCTTGTGATCAGCATGAGATTTTCAGTGTCGCCATACTGAATTGACAAAATTACAGCCAAATGTAATACCACTTAACGCTGTTATTTAATTGCGATAAATGCACTATTTCAATTACAGCTTTCTGAAATATTAAATATTGAATCCCTAGGAGTCCGAAGACCACAGATTGGAAACCACTGATAAACAGGATCTATTAGTTTATTAGTTATGGTAAAAAAAAAATATACGGATTATCTTAAATTTGAAGATAGATGAATCTTGCCTCTTAGAAGAAAAATTTTGAAAACGGTCAGTTGAAGTATTTGCAACAACCAGTCAATTTGGTCTGCAAATTTTATTATTTTCTGTAAGTGAAGTAAAAAACATCTGTATTTGGTCAATTTTGCCATGCTGAATAATGGGTAAAAATTGATATATCTCTAGAAAGATTACTGAATGGGATACTCCTGTTGCCCTTCAAACTATTCTCTTCGAAGTTCTATGTATTGTTTACAAAACAATATGACCAAGATTTGTCTTGAACCCTTAGTTTAAAACAAAAGTAAGCATTATTTAATTTCTTAACAATTTCAGTGACATTCGCTTCTGATCACCAGCAGTGAAAATTCACATACATAACAAAATTCATCGGGATTGTTTTTCCAGATCCTAGATATCTTGATGCACATGCAACATTAAAATAACTCTCATTCAGAATTGATAAAGATGTGTCTGCTGATGAGATGTTGAATGTCGGAAATGACATTTTTTATACATTGATCTTTCTCACTGAGACATTGATACTACTAAAAGAAGCTATTACTAGAAATCCATTCCTAAGAGAAGATGAATAAGAAATGAGAAAGGTATTTGATTATATCACTTCGTAGTTGTGACAGACTATCCATCAGTCAACTACACCGCAACAGAAAGTATATACACTAGATTAGGTTTGATCAATATACGTAGGTGGATCAGAAAGTAAAATTACAAGGTTTATATATCGCAATGGAAATCCCGAGAACACAGGAGAGCGTGAAATATGTATATTATAGTGCACGCGATTGGCACCACACCTGGGTTTACAGATGCATGCGTGTATAGGAGCGGAGATGTGACAGTTCGAAATGGTTACGTGGTTGCAAAGGTGGTCTCGCAAAGACGTCCGAACACTTATCCATTTTGTCTGGGCAAATGTTTGTGCAGTCAAAATCCACCGATAGTTCTTTGAAGTGTGCGGGGAAAGTCCGATGTCGAGAAAACATGTCATCAAATGGTATTGGAGGTTTTCGGCAGTCAGGGATACTTTATGAGACGACAATGGCAGTGGGCGTCCCAGCAACTCCACAACGGAAGCGAACACAGCACACCTTGATATCATTCAACAGGATATATTTGTCAGTCTATGGTGCATTGCACCCGAGCTTGGGCATGTCGTATGGCGCCGTCCAGCATATCATCACGGAGCCAAAAGGTGTGTGCAAGGTGGGTTCCATATGCCTTAACAGAGGACACAAGGCAGCATGAATGGCTGCCAGTCTCACATTGCTGCAATGTTATGCAACAGAGGGAACCAACTATCTTCATCGAGTGGTGACAGGCAACGAAACATGGGTTCACCATTACACGCCAAGCAGAAAGTGTGGGTCGATGGAGTGGAAATACCAAACAATACCAGCTTCATAGGAGTTCAAAGTGACACATTCCACCAGAAAAGTGTTGGCTACAGACGTTTGGGACGCTTGTGGTGTGCTGTTGGTAGAATTCGCAGAGTTGGGTTGTTTTACCTTTGAGCGGCACTTTTTTGCACACCATGGGCTAAATGGCCAGGTCACAAGGACCCCGAAGGCTCAGAGAAGGTTGGGGGAGGGGACCCACTGGAACAGCTGTTGGGAGACAGATGGTAGCCTCCCGTCAAGGCCATCCAGCGTATTCTTTAACGTGCACAGGGTATGTCTCTCCCACACACGGGGCCATGGCTTAACGTCCCATCCGAAGGACGGCGGCCTTTCCAAGCCCATCGGTGTCCCCTACTGACCGTGGGCAGTGCGGGGAATTTTGCGGAGATAAATCTCAACGCTGACCCAGCTGGAACTCGAACCTGGGAACTGCAGATTACGAGCCTGGCGCGCTACCGACTGAGCCACCCCCGCCCCAAGAATTCGCAGACCACGAACACACCATTACTACTGAACGATACTGTGACACACTGAAACGCTTCTGAGAGGTGACTAGGAAGAACCTCCCCGGTCTCCTTAGCCAATTTAAGTTCTCATTCGACAACTCTCCCCTTATGCACAGCAAACAGAACTCGGGGCTTGCTGCGGCAGTTTCGGTGGATGGTTCACGGTCGTCTGGCATACAGTCCCGATCTGACTCCATGCGATTCCCACCTCTTTCCACACTTGAAGGATGACTAGGGTGGACGTTGTTTCACATCAGATGAAGAGGTGCAACGTATGCCGTCACTGCGTGATTGATTCACCAGGGACAGGACTTTTATGCTGACGGAATGGGTAAGCTCATTACACGTAGTGACAAGTGTTTGAATATTTGTGGTGATTATGTTGAAAAATGATGTATTGTTTGAGGTGTCACTTTCTATGGTTGGTTGTGTACATTAAAGATATTGGGTGTGACATATCGACCTTGTAACCTTGCTATCAAATCCACCAAAGCCAACAGATACAGCTACGTAGAGAGAATAAGCAGTCAGTTGGTATTCGGGTATGCGCTTAGGACGGCAAACAGGCTTATAAGTATTAAAAATATAAAGCATTACTACTACAATCTTTAACATAATCACATAAAACGTAAATGCCCAAATGTAAAAATATTAAAATATAGAACAAAGTTTCATAATTGCTTAAATTTTTATAAGCTTACTTATACACATCCATAACTTTCAGTGATTATGTTGTTTTTTATCTATGAGCAGCATTTGTCTTTGCGTACAATGGTTTAGAAATCCAGGACCACAAGGGTTCAAGGAATGGGATCGATTGGACGACTATTAGGAGACAGATGGTGGCCTTAAGGCTGAGCAGTATTCTTTAACATGAATAGGATAGGTTCAGATGCTCTCCTGAACATGCGCATTGGCTTAATATCCCATCTGATGGATGGCATTATCCACATAGTTATACAGTGGATTATATTTGATCTGGAAAATAATATATATATATACACTAGATTATATATATAAATACCCCCCTCAAGCAGCTGCTTGCCACAGAGGTCTGACAGGAGTCTGTCAGTTTATATGCCATAGTAGCAGGTCTGAGAGGATGGCAAGACCTCAGCAGAAAAACAACACGCACAACCATGCCTTACCCGGGGCTCGAACCCAGGTCCCTTAGATCAGTAGCCAAGCGTGCTAATCACTCGGCCATGGGACGGCTTAGACACAAATTATTTCACGCAACTGACTCTATGAAACGGTAAGGGGCACGTCATGATGAAAACGTTTTAGGCAGATACCAACAGACACACACATATATCCAATATTTAGATTATATAGAAACAAAGATTGCCTTTTTGGTTATACAGCAAAAGAAAGTAGAGGAGTGATTGAGACTTTTTTGCTTTTTTACATGCTATCTCAAAAGTTCCTGTTGGTATACTGCGACGTAATAGAGATACATATTGCATGACACACACACTAACTGCATAAATAGAATGGTAGCTAGGGTGGTGTGATTTCTAGGAATCTGGATGTGATACACGATAAATGACCGTATATGCTCATTCCTTTCTTATTTGTACCTAAAAACTCCTAGGCATCGAAACTAGTACAGACCAATGTAATCAAAATATAAAATTTGTTAGGTGCTAAATTAAATCCTATACTAAATCTTATTCGCATAACAGATATCAAAAACAATCAGCTGAACGATAAACAACAATCAATCAACAACTAATACGCAAAATTGCTAAATTGTGTTTTTATAGCAATGTTACATTTTATCTCGCATTTAATTATTGCTGAGCACCGATAGTAAAGTAGTTTCTACAGAAAAAAATATAATCACTACAAGGGGTTTGAAATTATAAGTCTTCAAAGTCTTCAAAGCACTGATTAGGGGGCGGGGGGAGGGGGTGGGCTCAGTCGGTAGCGCGCCAGGCTCGTAATCTGTAGTTCCCAGGTTCGAGTCCCAGCTGGGTCAGCGTTGAGATTTATCTCCGCAAAATTCCCCACCCTGCCCACGGTCAGTAGGGGACACCGATGGGCTTGGAAAGTCCGTCGGATGGGACGTTAAGCCGTGGCCCCGTGTGCGGGAGAGCCATTCTCTGTGCACGTTAAAGAACACGCTGGATGGCCTTGACGGGAGGCGACCATCTGTCTCCCAACAGCTGTTCCAGTGGGTCCCCTCCCCCAAACTTCTCTGAGCCTTCGGGGTCCATGTGACCTGGCCATTTAGCCCATGGTGTGCAAAAAAGTGCCGCTCAGAGGTAAAACAACCCAACTGATTAGGGACATTTACAGCGCTAACCACATCAGTCTAGGATCGACCGATTGCTCCACTATTTGTAAAGGCGTCCACATGATATTTCTGTGCTATACTGCTATTACGAAACGTTCTACTGACATGAACACAACATTGCTCAACAGGAAATGAGTGGCGCACAATCAGAATCAGCTTTTATAGCCACACGGTTTAACTTCTCGAGTCATATATGTAAGTTTTATGCGGTCAAGTGATTTTGGGGTTAATAATTTAAATTATTTGTGAGATATTTAAGTTTGTTGATTATACTTAACTTTTGAACCTCAGTGTACCAACATAATTTATTTAAGCAAGTGGGAATCGCCACCACTTAGCTGAACTGGAAGAGCAACTGGCCTTTAACTGGAAGATCCCAAGTCAGGGAGGCGGAATGGCAGTTTTCACACTTGCCTATTTATTAAAAACTTGCGAATAATTTATAAAGGCGTTGTAGGATAAGGTAAAAGCAAACCTTCAAACAAACACAAACTGTCCAAATAATCTTAGAACAGAAATTTAAAAAAAGAAGAAACATTTAAAACAAATCCACAGTGTTAGGACCATAGAATCAGAGAAAAAAATGAAAAAAATGAAATGCAGAAAATATTTCGAACTAGAGATCTTATTTTGTTCAATTGTATGTGGATTGTTGCATCATGATACTGGCATAAAAATTGTTCCTTTCTTGGTTGTCCCCTGTGCAAAATATTTTTACTTCTGAAACTTATATTCAGTTAGCAAACGTAAGTAATGAACTCTACTGTTCCATTTTCTGCGATAAAGGATGTGAAAGTTTCAAATGTTGCTAATTCATTATTACCGTTTGGCATCAAACCTGACCCTTTTGGAAACTACGAGCTTTAATTAGATTCGCAGTATTTTCCTTTTTAAGATGTCTCGGAATTCTTGTCGTAAAAAGATGCGACTTGTTTTAGTGAAGAAAAGGCCATAACTTTGATTTATGACTTGTTGATTTAATTTGCTCTCCGTAATCCGTTTGGCATGAGAACAAATTAATGTTCAAATATTTGCCAACTGATCAAGTTAATCTTTATTACGATCAGATCTTGTTTGGCGTAGTAATTGGGATATGTCAAATTATTTAAACTGCTTCCACACACTAGCAGAATGAGGTGTTAAGGTTTTGGTAAACTGATTTCAGTGATTATATTTCATTACGGAGATGGGGCGGGGGTGGCTCAGTCGGTAGCGCGCCAGGCTCGTAATCTGTAGTTCCCAGGTTCGAGTCCCAGCTGGGTCAGCGTTGAGATTTATCTCCGCAAAATTCCCCGCCCTGCCCACGGTCAGTAGGGGACACCGATGGGCTTGGAAAGGCCGCCGTCCGTCGGATGGGACGTTAAGCCGTGGTCCCGTGTGCGGAAGAGCCATACCCTGTTCACGTTAAAGAACACGCTGGATGGCCTTGACGGGAGGCTACCATCTGTCTCCCAACAGCTGTTCCAGTGGGTCCCCTCCCCCAACCTTCTCTGAGCCTTCGGGGTCCATGTGACCTGGACATTTAGCCCATGTGTGCAAAAAAGTGCCGCTCAGAGGTAACACAACCGAACCCATTACGGAGATGATTTATGTTACATAAGCCAATCTACAATATGGTTAGCGAAAAGGGTTAAGTTGGTGCAGCTTTGCCTGAATAACAATTTTTGCTTCACGATGAAGTCACCAGGACCCCAAGCCAGAGAGCAACATTGTGATGGATGAGAACCAACTTTCTCTAAAGAGACATGTTTTTCGTATGGATTTGGTAGTGCGCTAATTCGTAATTGCTGGTATCTCCTTTCTCATTTGAGGGTAAAGTGCAAATAAACGGAGAAAATCTCGAACCTTGCTATCCTAGGACTCAAATCTGCGAACCTTAAGCTGCCAATCTGAAACATTAGAGACAGAAGCTCGCCTTCTACATCTCTGCTAATCCCAGTTCTACCCTTCCTCATAAAAGGGACACCAAAGGTCTTCAAAAGGTCACCGTCTGTCAGATGGAATAAAATCATGGTCCCATGTACAAGAGGGTCTTACCCTGTTTACGTTGAAGAACATGCTGTGTGGCCTTAATGAGAAGTTCCCTATATTTCCTAACAGCTGTCCAACGGGTCCCCTTCCTCCCAACGTTCTCTCAGCTCTTGGGGTCCTTGTGGCTTACTCATTTGGTCCATTGTGGGTAAAAAAGTGCCGCTCAGAGACCAAAACAACGTCATTTATCATCTAGTTATTCCTTAAAAAAGGGCTATTCAAATTGCATTCTGAGAAATTTTTTAACTCACGGAAAATGTTTTTTTTTTTTAAGAAATTTTTCTATTTACCTTAAAGAAAATCGAGAAATTAAAAAAAAGGACTAAATCTAGCCTACTTTAAAATTCATTCGAATATATGCGTTATAAGTTTTATGAATCAAAGAGGATTCTTTGGATTCATATGCTTCAACATGGTTCTCTTCATACTAATTTGTCTCATGCCCAGCATAATCTTCGGTCAAACCTGACGTTATATCTACTCTTTATTGATGTCAGAAAACTAAAACAAACAATTTGCCTTGGATGGAAAAAGAGGTGTTTGCTTGACCAACGAGAAGACCTATTCTGGCCAACTTAAATATTACAAAACGAGAGTAGCACAGAAAATAATTCAGGAAATGAGACTCCAAATTTAGCCGTTTGGTCAGTAAAGAAGGGTTGGGTTGTTTTACCTCTGAGCGGCACTTTTTTGCACACCATGGGCTAAATGTCCAGGTCACATGGACCCCGAGGGCTCAGAGAAGGTTGGGAGAGGGGACCCACTGGAACAGCTGTTGGGAGACAGATGGTAGCCTCCCGTCAAGGCCATCCAGCGTGTTCTTTAACGTACACAGGGTATGGCTCTCCCGCACACGGGGCCACGGCTTAACGTCCCATCCGACGGACGGCGGCCTTTCCAAGCCCATCGGTTTTCCCTACTGACCGTGGGCAGGGCGGGGAATTTTGCGGAGATAAATCTCAACGCTGACCCAGCTGGGACTCGAACCTGGGAACTACAGATTACGAGCCTGGCGCGCTACCAACTGAGCCACCCCCGCCCCAATAGAGAAGGGAAAGTACAGCAATTCTTAGGAAAACGTCCTTTGAACTAAGAACAAGAGTTAGCAGAAAACACTGACTGTTGACGGAAATGAGACCAAAACTCACGAACAAGTGAAAAGGATTTACCAACTGAATCATTTGGTCAATCTTCAGCAAGATTAAGTAAAAATACACTGGTTTCCATAAATTAAAGAAGATCCTTATGTTAAGTCAAAGGGAAACTAAAGTCAAAGCTCTTTAATTTCTAAATTTTTTTGTTTTGAAAAATGTGGTTGCAGATAAAAATCTCAATCATATAAATCAATATCTCGATTTTCAACAATATTGGTTCAGTATTTAATGAGTTAATGAAGTTTGAATATTTAACTACAGCAATGCTAGTCTCAGTAAACTAATCTAAAGAATAGTGAAAGAATTCTTTACTCAAAGTTCTAAAATACAAACTTATTTTATTAAACGCTCTGATAATATTTACTACTAAGTTTTAATTAACTTTTGAGGTCAATTTTTGTGGCTGGCATTGTTATCGCTAAATATTTAAACTTCTTCCAGTTCTTGATCAAACAAATAGATAGACAGAGAATTAGTTCTTGATCAAATAAATAGATTCTTCCAGTTCTTGATCAAATGTCGATGAGAAAGGGGACACAGAGTTCTGTTTCTCGGTGTCCCCTTTCTCTTCTGTTTCCGCTAACCAGTTCTTCCAGTTCTTGATCAAACAAATAGATAGAAAGAGAAATTCTCTCAAATGCATATAGATTATCTATAATTACTCTGTTAGAATTTTAGCAGAATAGTATCTGGATTGTACTCTCAAATGATGCCTGGATTTTTCGTTTCATTTCGGCTGAAGTTTGCTTCCCTAACACATATTCTCTGCAATAGGCCCTGTCCACGGTCAGTAGGAGACATCGATGGACTTGAAAAGGCCGCCGTCCGTCGGATGGGACGTTAAGCCGTGGCCCCGTGTGCGGGAGAGTCGTACCCTGTGCACGTTAAAGAACACGCTGGATGGCCTTGACAGGAGGCTACCATCTTTCTCCCAACAGCTATTCCAGTGGGTCCCCTCCCCCAACCTTCTGAGTCTTCGGGGTCCATGTGACCTGGCCATTTAGCCCATGGTGTGCAAAAAAGTGCCGCTCAGAGGTAAAACAACCCAACTCTGCAATAGATTATACTGAGCTCATAATTTTTTGTTGCTTCTGAGTTTGCTCTGCCAATTGAAACTGAAATGGTGTAGCAACTGACACGTAAACCAGGAGATCTGGACCTCGATTCCGGCAGATTGTTTTATCTCCGTGAGACACTTTTTTGTTGCACATAATGGAATAAATAGCTAAGAGAGATGACACAAAATGCTCATAGCTGGTTAGGAGAAAGATACTGGACAGCTTTTGGAGATCCTTGGAAGCCTCTTTACGCCTTCTTAAAGCTTCTTTAATGTGAAGATGTTAAAGCTCTCCTGTACACGAGACAAATACACTTAGTGTTATATCCAAGAGGCAATCATCTACTCGGTGTCCCCTTTCTCATCGAGAGCAGAGAGAATCTTAACCCAGACAGAATGAGACTCGAATCTAGAAACATCAGATTTTAAGCCTGGAGCTCTGCTTCGAAGCCAACCTTTCCATTCTGCCATTCTGGCAAACGACTGAATTAACTTCCAAGACTTCCATAATCTTGATCAGCTATTTAAATGACTTTCTTCTAATACGTTGTTTCTTTCAGGTACAAAATATGGAGGAGGTTTAGGGAAAATAAATTCACTCTCGAAATTTTCGACCAGGAATATAATTTACGGGTTCCTGAACTGAAAAAAAAAATTTTTTTTTTTAACTCTATCTCTGCTGCCTTCTTATGTTTAAGTGGTCAAGATATTTAGTTGTACTTTTATACTTCGGTTTACTTTTTTTGTGTGGGGTAGGGCGGTGTTGGTTCATTCGGTAGCGTGGAGGTTCGAGTCCCAACTGTTCCTGCTTTGAGATTTTTCTCCGCTAACCCCCGTTCTGACCTCCGTGAGAAAGAGGACAGCGTTGGGCTTCGAAAGGCCAACGTCCTCGGGTATGCTGTTAAGCATGGTATTGTGTCAGGAAAGCCATATCCTGTGCATGCTAAGAAAGACGCTCAATGATCTTGATCGGAGACTTTCAACTCTATCTCAACAACTGTACAATATTTTTCCATCTCCAAACTTGTCCCTATCACGGAGTTCTCGTGACCTAATATTTAGTTCATTGTGTGCATAAAAGTGCAGCTGAGAGGTAAACAACCCATCTCAACTTTCTTGTAAATTAGTGGCACTGAAAATATAAAAATTTTAACAGAACGATTCACGCTGATATTGCCACAAAGATGTAAATTTTTTTTTCGAAAAATGGCTCCAATGATTTTCATTAAATTTTTCTACTTATAGAGATTACAGATATTAATGTATAATCCAGGGGTCTCGAACACGAGGTCTGTGAATTATTTTTGGCGGCCCCCAAGAAATAGTCTATCGTATTCATGGTATGAAACTGTGGTTTATTAGCTTGGCTCGACTCTGATCACACCACCATGGTGAAATGGTCGCCTTCAGCAGCAGATGACTGCACTACAAATGGAATTTGGGTTTTGGTGTTAAAACTATGTAATATGCCGTCCCGTGGTCGAGTGGTTAGCATGCTTGGCTACTGATCTAAGGGACCTGGATTCGAGCCCCAGGTAAGGCATGGATGTATACGGAGTTTTTCTTCTGAGGTACTGCTATCCTCTCAGACCTTCTACTATGGCATATAAACTGACAGGCTTGTGTCAGACATCTGTGGTAAGCAGATGCTTGAGGGGATGTTTTTTTTTATATGTAAATAATAAAGCAACTATAAAAATAACTTTTGTTTTACTTATTATTGCTTAAAATGAAATAAAATGTCTCGAGATGATTTGAGTTTGAAACCTGTTTGTGACCTGTCGTATTTTCAAAAAACAACTACAGACGTCCACTAAATCAACGTTTATAATTTTTAGTATGCTAGCACTTTAAAAGACCACACTTTATATTCAACGGTTACACTGTAATACATTTTAAAATAAATCTGAACTTTGAAACTCCGTTTTGAACTGATTTGAACAAGATTTTTGCATTGTTTATTATACTTCTGGTTCAATTTGAAATCTCAGATTTCGTGTCAACTTATACCTTTGTACACGTCTGAAGATGTTCTCTTGCGGCAATATTCTATTTTCTTGATATTTGAGGTCGCAACAACATTTGTTGGATTACTCCTAATCCTCTCCCTTCCAGCCTCCCTGCTGCTTCATTGGATTATTCACTACGGCATCCCTAAGCTCATTTGATACTTCTGATGAAGCTGAACAAGTTTCGTCTCTTCTGACAAAGAGAGCGATGCATGTCCAAAAGGCTCCAAATTGCGCTTGCTTTATAATTTAAAACAAGATTAAATTCGACTGCGTTGGATGTGGGAGTTGATGATTTCGTTAAAACCACAATCTTCCTTTATCGGATGCGGTAATAATTAATGGGATCATTTTCAATTTTGTCGGTTGATGAACGTTATATTGTTCAGTTAGAGTGAGATGTGAGTAATCTTTTCTAATTAATTCAACTCCATAAGTGATTGTTTCGCTCGACATTAAATTGTTTTATCATTAGTTGTGGTTGAGAAACAAATTCTTGTTTCCTCTCTTAGGATTTCAAATCGGAAACGAAATTTTAAATCTTCGGAAATCACAAACGTTTCAGGTTTTATTTTCTAAGGAAGCGGAACATCTTTGTCATCTTCATTAAATTTGCTCTTTCCCTAACACTAATTGTTCTTTGTTGCCAACTTCTCCAAAAATTGTTCTCTATTCTCAAATTTCCCTTTTCCTCCGATAAATTTATTGCCTTCTTCCACACTTTATTTTCTTCTTCTTGAAGTTTATTGTCTCCTTGTCCGAACTCTATTGTCTCCTACAGTTTTGATAATTTTGTTTCCTTCCCCAACATTACTGTTTCTAACTCGAAACTCGGGCTCTGATTTTTTTCCCCCAACTTCGCTGCACATTTTCCGACGTTTAGTCTTTTCAACTCTTTAGTCTGCTTTCCTCAACTTTTCTCTTCTGTTTCTTCAGTTTCGAGTTTTCCTTCTGCCAACTTTGCTCTCCTCTTTCTCTGCCTCCTACCACAGCTTTCATTTTTCTTCTCCAACTTTAGTACTTCCTTCTCTAACATGGGGCGGGGTTGCTCAGTCGGTAACGCGCCAGGCTCGTAATCTGTAGTTCCCAGGTTCGAGTCCCAGCTGGGTCAGCGTTCAGGTTTATCTCCGCAAAATTCCCCGCCCTGCCCACGGTCAGTAGGGGACACCGATGGGCTTGGAAAGGCCGTCGTCCGTCGGATGGGACGTTAAGCCGTGGCCCCGTGTACGGGAGAGACATACTCTGTGCACGTTAAAGAACACGCTGGATGGCCTTGACGGGAGACTACCATCTGTCTCCCAACAGCTGTTCCAGTGGGTCCCCTTCCCCAACCTTCTCTGAGCCTTCGGGGTCAATGTGACCTGGCCATTTAGCCCATGATGGGCAAAAAAGTGCCGCTCAGAGGTAAAACAACCCAACCTTCTCTAACATTAATGTCTTTTTTTTCGGAACCTTGGTCGCACGCTCCACCTTTTCTCCTTTTTAACATTCTTGTTTCTTTCATTAATATTTTTTTCTTTTACCAATTTTATTCTCTTCCTCAATTTTTCATTTCAATTTACTAACTTTTCTCTCGCTTTTGATTAACTTGACTGTCTACTTTCTCAAATTTTTCTTTCTTCAACTTTGATCACACTTACCCCCAACTTCGCTTTTCCTTTTCACACGAATTTGTTGTCTCCTTCCCCCAAATTCCTCTCCTCCTCCAGAAAATTTCAGACTCTCTCTCCCAACTGCTGTAATCGCGAAATAAATCTTACACTACTTCGCTTTTGAAGGAAGAAAATTTATTATTGAAAATTAAAAATTCAGTATTAAACGTTTTTTTTTTACTTAAATGTGCGCGCATTGAGGAAAAAATACAATTCAGATGGCTGCGTAAAGTGAACAAAGTGTGCTCTCAAATGATATGGATGAACATTTAACTGCCTTTTCCTTCGAACCAAAAGACTCTTTTATTAACATTTATTCTCAGTTTTCGCAGTTGTATCTTGAAATATTTTCGAGTACAGAGTTCACAACTTGGTACTAAGTGCCGCGATGACGCCTTGAACTGCAAGAGAAAAGTTCTACAAAAAGCAGAAGGTTTACACCTTAAATGCCAGCCACAGTGAATGGCCAAAAGAAAATTCCTAGCTATTTGTCAACTCTACTCAAATGCATAGAACGTGTCGTCGCTTGTCACTTGGAAAGATTGTTTAATCATCCGCGCATTGCTAATAATCGCAAACTTATTTGCATATGTTCCGTTATAAATGACTTGGAAAACTCCGAAAAAGCTACAGACTCGTTTTATGCATAGTAATAACATCAGTCTTCCTGTAACGTAAACAACTTATGTGGAAAAGTTATAAATTACAAGGTCCTGAATTTTTCTGTAAAATATTAAATTTCTTCTAGCTCTCTTTAAATAACAGCGATAATTCACAGTTACAATGATGCCAGGAAAAGTGAGTATAAAAAAAGTTTATTTTGAGCAATTAATCAGTCTGTGGGAGAAAATTGCTTATTAAGATTTCAGAAACTTAAGTGATTTTGAAACGTTTAAATTGAACTAAATATGGAATAAAATTTTTATCTTACGGAATATCCGTTAACATTCCCATAAACATGGGAATCAGTACAATCCCAAGATAGTCAGTTATGTTGACAGTGATTAGGTGAATAATATATTCTACCTATTAAAAACAAATTCTCTTTTTTTTAGGCTACCCTTTTAATATATGAAATGTTATTAATAGATATTCAACGAAAATCTGCGTTTTAAAATTTGCAATTAATTGCCCTAAAAGCATGCTATGTTAACTTTAATAAATGCTTTTCCAATGATGCCTATCAATAACAGCTGCAAAATTTCTTAAAATCGAAAGTTCTAACTTCTTTTAGTCGCTGCAATTTAATCTTACAGATTTAAAATCAACAAAACTCTTAACTGAAAGAGGGGCGGGAGTGGCTCAGTCGGTAGCGCGCCAGGCTCGTAATCTGTAGTTCCCAGGTTCGAGTCCCAGCTGGATCAGCGTTGAGATTTATCTCCGCAAATTTCCCCGCCCTGCCCACGGTCAGTAGGGGACACCGATGGGCTTGGAAAGGCTGCCGTCCGTCGGACGGACGTTAAGCCGTGTCCCCGTGTGCGGGAGAGACATACCCTGCGCACGTTAAAGAACACGCTGGATGGCCTTGACGGGAGGCTACCATCTGTCTCCCAACAGCTGTTCCAGTGGGTCCCCTCGCTCAACCTTCTCTGAGCCTTCGGGGTCCATGTGACCTGGCCATTTAGCCCATGGTGTGCAAAAAAGTGCCGCTCAGAGGTAAAACAACCCAACCCTTAACTGAAAGAAAATCAAAATCTGAATTTTGGTTGGAAAGTATAAAATATTTGATAAACCTTTGAGCAATTAGAGATTATTCTAAACATTATTTCACTGTTATTCATTACATGATTCAGTTGATTGTTCTTAATATAATTCAAATTATCGTTTTGAAATCATTTAAACTTGATATGATTTACCTGATGTTTCTTGGCATGATTCAACTAGTGGTTCTTGACATGATTTAATTGATTCTTGACAAGAATCATCACTTGGTAAAAAAATCAACATTTGGGATCGTTAGAGACTAATCAAAATTTGTATATTTCGGCTCTTATTATCAGATTGTCTCAAAACCTGTTTATACTTAGAATTCTAGAGCGTATTTGTTTCAAAATTGTACTTCAATTGTCTTACTCAATTCTCAAAATAGAAAGAGTTCCAATGAAGAATTTATTCAAATGGTTCAGATTTAAAAAATATATATATTTTTAAGTTTTATACCGGTAATTGATTTATCTTCTTATAAACCCAATTATGGAACCCCTTCGACTGTCCAGTAGGAAACCAGGCATGCTATTTGCTAAAACACCCTCAGAAGAGCTGCCAGAGAATCCAGGGAATTCTTTCGCTGCAAATAAGTCCAAACCAGATGCATAAAGGTTCATTTTTCTTCAGCATATTTTTGTCATTTCAACATCCCAAAGAGTTTTTTATTATATCTCTCCAAGCAGGTTATCAATAGTAAAAATTTGATTTGCAATATATAGGACAGGTCCTAGAAACTATTCCTGGCATTCACGGACCTTCTCATACAAGGACATGCCCTACCAAGACCTAAAAGTCGCTGCTGACCACCGCCTCAGTTATAGCTAACACAACGCAGTCTGCCTTCCGTAACCACTACACCAGTTGGGTTGGGTTGTTTTACCTCTGAGCGGCACTTTTTTGCACACCATGGGCTAAATGGCCAGGTCACATGGACCCCGAAGGCTCGGAGAAGGTTGGGGGAGGGGACCCACTGGAACAGCTGTTGGGAGACAGATGGTAGCCTCCCGTCAAGGCCATCCAGCGTGTTCTCTTAACGTGCACAGGGTATGGCTCTCCCGCACACGGGGCCACGGCTTAACGTCCCATCCGACGGACGGCGGTCTTCCAAGCCCATCGGTGTCCCCTACTGACTGTGGGCACGGCGGAGAATTTTGCGGAGATAAATTTCAACGCTCACCCAGCTGGGACTCGAACCTGGGAACACTACACCAGTCTACACCAGTCAATAACCGTTACACCAATTTATGTGTGTGTCAAATCCAATAAAACGTGGATCGCTACCACAGTGAGCTTCAAGAAGCAATTCGGGGATATTATAAATACTAACTCAACTAATTATGCACACTATGCATTCTTTTCATCTTCCAAGTTTTAAAATATTTCGAACTGTAAATATAATTAAACTTTCGTAACGGGAAACTAGTAGAAATATAACTTTGGACAAACAAGCAGTGTGAATAACTATAATATTAGTACACATTCCAGACACGTGAAAATCGACAACCGGTATTGCAGCAGTGCGCAAATTTGTTCACATTTGTTTATAGTTGTGCAGTTCGATATTAATATTACAATTAAGTTTTGACATTTAGCAATGCCGAGCTTTTTATCAAAAAACTTAGAATTAAACAATTTCCACTAACTAAATGATAAACTAAATTCAAATTAATTTTGAAACGAAGATAGAATGCAAAAATCAATGTCTATCACTCACCAAAAGCATCATTTTGTCTTAACTTTCTTTTATAATTAATGTGATTTGAGGAAAACATAATCATCGAAAATCTCCTTTCTTAATCACATCGAATGATATGATTGGCATTGCACACTGTTGTAAGTCTAAAGCTATCAACTCTTTTCAGCAAATGAAATAAAAGAAGTAATTTTCCTGTAATTTTAGAATTCAATTAATATTGCCTTTTGATATTAAAAGCTTTCCTTTACTACTGGAGCGAGAAGCAAAAACTGATTGAATGAAGCTCGAAATTTAAAAAAAAACAAATATAATCAAATCAAACATCTGTCCGTCTCTGAGAAATCATGAGATTTAGGTAGGTGTAACCTAGAAACATAAAACTCGGAAGTAACACAATTACCTTAGAATTTTTTAATTTTTGAAGTTAGATTACATTAATTTAAAAACGACTTTGTAGAACCCTTCAGAAATTTAGAATCTTCAACCAAAAAAATTAATAGGTTTTAGTTTTATATCATCATAAATTATATTAAAGCAAATGGAAACCAATTTTTTTTTTTGAAATATCCTAGTGTCACTTTTGTCTCTATAAAATCTGTATATTAAACATTAGGAAATAACTTAATTTTCCGCATGAATTGATTCAAAAGCTCCAAAGTGTCAAATTATATTAAAAAGCTGCATCTATTCAGTTTTCCTTGCACGAGCTAGTGAAAGTTTTTTGGAAGTTTTATCATGAAAGACTGTGCTAACAGAGAGATATTGAAAGGGGCCGGTGTGTGGCTTGTTGAAGCAATGTATGCAATTTCATCGTAATTAGTCGTCTAAAACTTCGTTGGATGAAGGCGCTTTGAAACAAATAAGCACGCCTTTAAAGTTCCGTTGTTTATACAAAGCCAACTGGGAAACCAGCTCCTTTGAAAAGATATATAAAATATCTCTTTTTCAACAGCTCTTTGACAACGTTTTTTTTAATTTACAGGAAACAAAAAATCGCACTTCCTTTTAAATTACTTTGCAAAATCTTTTATCCTTCATCTATGAAGGAAGGAAATGTATCATCCTTGCAACTTTCCCCTAAAGATGACTGGTTTTAAAATTTGTTTGCTTTATTACGTACTTGATGTTTATTGAAAGTATTTAGATCTTGCAGCATCAAATGTGTTCAAATATCTTTAAGGATTTTGCATTAATTCTATACTTTCCATTTTGTTCGGCTTTACAAAGCAATAATTCTAATATAGACAATATTTAAATGTATAGAAATATTTGAATTATATTAAGAGGATTTGACACTGAAATAATTGTTCAAAAAAGAAACAACATACTTAAATGAATGGCAACTTCCTACATCGCAAAGCAATGCGATGGTAGTTTATTTGCATTAAAGTGCTAGAAAAGTATAAAAAGTAAAATTCATAAAACAAATCACTTAGATTATATTTTTTTTCATTCAAACACGAAAAAATTGAGCAAAAAATATTTATACATATGCGCGCGTTTTCGTGAGCAATGTTTCTTGAGTGTTTGTGTTTCTACATCATTTGTGGCTCTCTCAATCGTCTGATATTCTGAACCTATATTTTTATTATAATGCTTCAGTCAGTTATTCTTTGCCGAAATACTGGAATTTCTGAAACATTGGATGGTTTATGGAGACAACGGGACAGAACCCTTGAAATCGAAACGCTTGGTCACTACAACTGTAGAGAAAGCGAAGTGTAGGGATTTAGGATGCAAAATGGAACAGTACTGTTGCAGAGCAACTTGCATTCTGTCAGCTTTTTGATAAGACAGCCAGTCGTCAAAAAGCATACTTTAGTGGTATTCCAAATGCGAACCCACTGAGTCAGGTTCTGAACGGTTGGGTTGTTTTACCTCTGAGCGGCACTTTTTTGCACACCATGGGCTAAATGGCCAGGTCACATGGACCCCGAAGGCTCAGAGAATGTTGGGGGAGGGGACCTACTGGAACAGCTGTTGGGAGACAGATGGAAGCCTCCCGTCAAGGCCAACCAGCGTGTTCTTTAACGTGCACAGGGTATGGCTCTCCCACACACGGGGCCACGGCTTAACGTCCCATCCGACGGACGGCGGCCTTTCCAAGCCCATCGGTGTCCCCTACTGACCGTGGGCAGGGCCGGGAAATTTTGCGGAGATAAATCTCAACGCTGACCCAGCTGGGACTTGAACCTGGGAACTACAGATTACGAGCCTGGCGCGCTACCGACTGAGCCACCCCCGCCCCTAAAATGTGTGAAGGATACTATGGGTTAAGTACGCTTAAATAACTTCTGCATCGTTCTTTAGAACTGCAGTTAACTTTTCTTTTTTGAAAGATTTATAATTCCCTGTGATCAGTCTTTAAAATTGTAAAATAAAAGTTGCAGTTGTAATCCATACAAAGCTGAAACTAGGACAGAATTTTATGAATATCCTGCATAAGTGGTTACTATCAGAGCAAGTGGCATGGAACACATAGTGTGATGAAGAGTTATTAGAAGTCCTCAAAGTAACAAATAAGTGACAAGCAAAAAATCAATATGAAGAACGAACGCTATGCATTGGGTCGGCTTTTACGCGCTTGAAGTGTTGCTGGTTTACTTCAGCAATCTTCCAGTAAGTCGGATTTATTTTTTTCGTTTCTTTTGTCCTTAAGAAAACTTCTATTTAAAATTATAATTAATATAAAATTAATCATATGATATTGCTTGTTATAGGTAGCTTAATTTAAGTAAGAGATATATTCTCCATTTTCACTAGGAGCGGGGGTGGCTCAGTCGGTTGCGCGCCAGGCTCGTAATCTGTAGTTCCCAGGTTCGAATCCCAGCTGGGTCAGCGTTGAGATTTATCTCCGCAAAAATTCCCCGCCCTGCGCACGGTCAGTACGGGACACCGATGAGCTTGGAAAGGCCGACGTCCGTCGGATGGGACGTTAAGCCGTGGTTCCGTGTGCGGGAGAGCCATACCCTGTGCACGTTAAAGAACACGCTGGATGGCCTTGACGGGAGGCTACCATCTGTCTCCCAACAGCTGTTCCAGTGGGTCCCCACCCTCAACCTTCTCTGAGCCTTCGGGTCCATATGACCTGGCCATTTAGCCCATGGCGTGCAAAAAAGTGCCGCTCAGAAGTAAAACAACAAACATCCAACTCCATTTTCACTGCTTCTTTTCTCATTAAACGTAAGAGAGCAGAGTTAATACCACCACAGTTAAGAATTAGCTCAATGCTGAATTGAAATTAGAATGCTCTGAGTTAAATTGTACTGCGAATTCTCTAACATCTGAATGAAAAAGGGGCGGGGGGTGGCTCAATCGGTAGAGCATCAGGCTCGCAATCTAAAGTTTCCAGGTTTGAATCCTACCTGGACCAGCGTAGAGATTTATCTCCGCAGAACCTCGACCCTGTCCTCGGTCAGAAAGGAGCCGTGACTCACTTTGTTTTAACAAAAAATAACTTTTTTATTTCATCACTTTATAATTAATCTTTCAATTTATTTTTTAACTCATGGTCAACATAATTTCATATTTCTCAAAGTTTAAAACATTAGATTTTTTTTTCTTTGATAAAACGTCCCTCATTTGTAAGTTACAAAACAAAATCTGACAAAGAAGAAATTAAATTTTAGTTATAAAACCCTTTCTAAACAATCGTCTCAGCCAAAAGTTTTAATTATGTTGCATTCTTTCTTGGATGTGTAATCTCATAGTGAAAGCAGCCGAATTCCCCACATGAGGTAGCGCGTCAGGCTCGTAATCTGTAGTTCCCAGGTTCGAGTTCCAGCTGGGTCAGCGTTGAGATTTATCTCCGCAAAATTCCCCGCCCTGCCCACGGTCAGTAGGGGACACCGATGGGCTTGGAAAGGCCGCCGTCCGTCAGATGGGACGTTAAGCCGTAGTTCCGTGTGCGGGAGAGCCATACCCTGTGCACGTTAAAGAACACGCTGGATGGCCTTAACGGGGGGGCTACCATCTGCCTCCCAACAGCTGTTCCAGTGGGTCCCCTCCCCCAACCTTCTCTGAGCCTTCGGGGTCCATGTGACCTGGCCATTTAGCCCATGGTGTGAAAAAAGTGCCGCTCAGAGGTAAAACAACCCAACCCCACATGAGGTTCCATTTGTGAATGCCAACCTCAGATACGACGTTATCTCGAACTTGAGGCAGAAGTGTTTAGTGTCACCACACGGAAGAGAGAGAAGGAGCGAGTGGATCAATCTGAGCAGCTCGTGCTATCGGTGTAGCTAGCTGAGCCGGAGGAGGAAAGACGCTGAAGAAGAGTAGGGCAAACCGACTGCGGCCAGTTGCGTCAACTGCGATAGAGAGCATGTTCTTTGAAATATACATTCGTGCTCGTGAAACTTAGAAATGTGAAAAAGAGCAATGATAAACGTAGGCTTAAGAGGATGATGGAAAAATCGGGCAACAACAAATAGCTGAATGATGTCGTGGATCAATCCTAGGCCTAGGTAAGTTCTACTCCTCATACATCACCAAAAATTGGCTAATCACATTTCAGTTTTCTTCAATAAAGATTGTTCCTTATTTCAGAAATCAGTGTGTAATATTTGGAATCTTACAAAGTATATTCGGTCTAGAACACTCTATTTCTGAGGTTTGTAATTTTTTTCTATCTTCCTACTGCTTTTCGCTTGACATTTGTCGGTTTGTCAGTTTGCCGGTTTGTGGATTTGTCAAAACACTTGTTACACCATATCTTTCGAACACGATGGACAAACTTAATGATTTATGTATAAAATTAAAATTTATGACGCGGGGAGAGCCATAGGCTATAAAAAAAATTGACCCTTCCTATGCTTTGTTCCCCTTTAAAAAATGGGGAAATATGAAGTCGATTGTTCCTCTATATCTCCAGAATTAACACTCTATGCGTCACATTAATGCTTGTGACACGGGGAACGTTACAGGTTAAAAACTTTTACAATGTTTCTTCCCCCTAAAAAGAGAAATATGAAAATGATTGTTCCGCTATATCTTTCCAATGAGAGAGTTGGGTTATTTTACCTCTGAGCGGCACTTTTTTGCACACCATGGGCTAAATGGCCAGGTCACATGGACCCCGAAGGCTCAGAGAAGGTTGGGGGAGAGGTAAGACCCGAAAGGCTCAGAGATGGACCCCGAAGGCTCAGAGAAGGTTGGGAGAGAGAAGGTTGGAGAGAAGGTAAGGGACCCACTGGAACAGCTGATGGGAGACAGATGGTAGCCTCCCGTCAAGGCCATCCAGCGTGTTCTTTAACGTGCACAGGATATGACTCTTCCGCACACAGGCCACGGCTTAACGTCCCATCCGACGGACGGCGGCCTTTCCAAGCCCATCGGTGTCCCCTACTGACCGTGGCCAGGGCGGGGAATTTTGCGCACTCGAGCCGAGAAAACCTAAAAGGAAAAATAAATGGATTTCCATTGCAATGCAGCATTTTTCACTTCGATTTAGAGGTTTTTTTAAATTAGTTTTGAGAAATGCTTCAATTATGTACAAGTTTAATAATTCTTGGTCTTACTGGCATTTTCAAAGGGTGATGGTAGAGGGAGTTATCACCCCTTTCCCCTAAATCCGGTCCTGATCACACGGAAGAAGAAATAATTAATTGAACTATTTCTTTTAGATTTATTGATCGCAACGGCTATTTTCAATAATCGTTAATGTCAGGTCTATGGGAAATTCAATCCGGTGTACACTGTTTTTTTTTTTTTTGTTTTGGTTGATCAGAGCAGGTTCGCACATAGCCTATAAATCTACCCTTGGGTGAAGGGAAAGCTAATGCAACGTTTCTGCTTATCAAAACGGTTGTTCCACCATTTCTCCCCATTCCATTCATTCATCGCAAAATGGGGGCGGGGGTGGCTCAGTCGGTAGCGCGCCAGGCTCGTAATCTGTAGTTCCCAGGTTCGAGTTCCAGCTGGATCAGCGTTGAGATTTATCTCCGCAAAATTCCTCGCCCTCCCACGGTCAGTAGGGGACACCGATGGGCTTGGAAAGGCCGCCGTCCGTCGGATGGCACGTTAAGCCGTGGCCCCGTGTGCGGGAGAGCCATACCCTGTGCACGTTAAAGAACACGCTGGATGGCCTTGACGGGAGGCTACCATCTGTCTCCCAACATCTGTTCCAGTGGGTCCCCTTCCCTAACCTTCTCTGAGCCTTCGGGGCCATGTGACCTGGCCATTTAGCCCATGGTGTGCAAAAAACTGCCGCTCAGAGGTAAAACAACCCAACCCAAATCCATCGCAAAGCGTTATGTGTGAAATGAAAGCTTGTGTCGTAGGGAGTGTCATAAGCTACAAAAAAAGAGAAAAGGACAAAATTATTGTTCAACTATATTTTACGAAAGCGAGTTCCCACAGTTACGAATTAGGTGTCAAATGAAAGCTTCTCGTGTGGGTTGTTTAACTGAATATCTTCTACAAACTTTCAATTAATTTGAATATATGAGTATTTTCTATTAACCATACTCTTGAGTTAGAACTATTAACGTTGAAAACATAAAACGTTTAGATAAAATCCGTTTAACTAACAACTGAATTACACAATGCTTTAAATAATAATGAACTCCAGGATTTGAAATGAAGTTTTCATTATAGAACACAGATTAGAAACTGAACTACCAATTAACCATCTACAAATGTCCTCTGGTAATATCTAGCTGGCAAGTCAGAAGTACTAGAAAATTGAAGCAATATTACGAGACAGAAATTTGGTTCTTTCGTACAAAAACCTGTAGTCAAGACAAATTGGTAGTCTTTAAAACTGCAGAGATGAACAATAACACAGTAAGCTATTTAAACCAACAGCTCTCGTTAGAAGAAAGTACTAAAACATAACTGATTTCCCGTTGGAAAACGAGTTATTTCAAAAATAGTGTTGCATACTTCTCTTAAAGATTTATGCACCGATATTAAGTTTTGCCGCGATTCAAATTGTCTTTGCCTTTCCAGATAATTGAATTTAAAAATATGCCCCATTTCTCAATTTTTCGATGGCCTAATTGTAACTGCTTTGATTATTTTTTATAAAGTGCAAATAATTTAATGACTTGAAAAGACTTGGAAAGACAGAAATGAAAGACAAAAATGACTTGGCGAACGCCGAAGAAAATATTTGTTACATAAGGTAATCAGTTTAGTTATTTTACCTCTGAGCGGCACTTTTTTTGCACACAATGGGCAGGTCACAAGGACCCCGGGGCTCAAGTAGTTTCTGGGGAGGGGATCCACTGTACAGCTGTTGGGAGACAGATGTCAGCCTCCCGTCAAGGCCATCCAGCGTGGTCTTTAACGTGCACAGGGTATGGCTCTCCCGCACACGGGGCCACGGCTTAACGTCCCATCCGACGAACGGCGGCCTTTCCAAGATCATATTTCTTCCCTACTGACCGTGGGCAGGGCGAGGAGTTTTGCGGAGATAAATCTCAACGCTGACCCAGTTGGGACTCGAACCTGGGAACTACAGATTATGAGCCTGGCACGCTACCGACTGAGCCACCCCCGCCCCCCAATGAGAGAGTCTACAATTACGAGTTTGGTGTCAAATGAAAGCTTATACGAGGCACGTCGTAAACTATTTCGAATTTTGCCCCCCATCTAAAAAAACTGGCGTATTTTCGGGGGCCTTTTTTAACTTAACGAATTATATCTCAAAACTTGGGACGTCTCCATCGTCACGGGATGCTTTAAAAAAGACTTCAAAAACAGGAGGAGGAAAAATGTGGTAGATGTTTATGAGTCATATATCAAATGAAAGTTAATTTAAAAAGTACCTCTCTTCTTATATGGGTCTTAAAATGTAGAAAATTAAACTAAAGCATATCGATGGTGCAATCAGTCACTGAGTTCGCATTCACTTCAAAGGAAGATAGGGCGCCGATTTACCTACTCAACAAGATTGCCGGCGCCCTATCTTCCTTTGAAGTGAATACGAACTCGGTGACTAATTGCACCATTGAGATGCTTTATGTTTATTTTCTACATTTTAGGCCCATTAGGAAGATAGGTATTTTTAAATTTTTTCAATTTACTTATACTATATTTTTGTCACTAAAAACCTTCATCACTTTGCCTTCAAAAACTTTCATTTTTTTACATGACTCATTCGTAATTTTAAACTCTATTTCGTGAAAGAATTTACAAATAGAAGATTAGCATGGTGTCGAATGGGATTGGACTTTCGGGAGACAAACAATTAATTCAGGTTGTTGCTTATACAGGAAACTGCGCGCAGAAATTATCTGAACCAATGTCTCATAAGCGTGGCTTCAAAGATTGATTAAAAAAATTTTAAACTCGTTGAAAAGCAAAAAGAAATACTTTATATATTTTTATAAGCACATAATCAATTCTCTGGCAAATTTATTTTATCAAGCAAATTAGATTTTGAGTTGGGTTGTTTTACCTCTGAGCGGCACTTTTTTGCACACCATGGGCAAAATGACCAGGTCACATGGACCCCGAAGGCTCAGAAGGTTGGGGAAGGGGACCCACTGGAACAGCTGTTCGGAGACAGATGGTAGCCTCCCATCAAGGCCACCCAGCGTGTTCTTTAACGTGCAGAGAGTATGGTTCTCCCGCACGCGGGACCACGGCTTAACGTCCCATCCGACGGACGGCGGCCTTTCCAAGCCCATCGCCCTTTGCGGAGATAAATCTCAACGCTGACCCAGCTGGGACTCGAACCTGGGAACTGCAGATTACGAGCCTGGCGCGCTACCGACTGAGCCATCCCCGCCCCCAGATTTTGAGTTAATCACTACAGCTGGTTTTATTATTTGAATTTACTTGCAGTAATATTAAAATGGAAAAATAGAATTATAAAATTCTTTTATTTGTTAGTGTTTCTTTCACGTAAAATTCTGTATGTATATTGTTAGAATTGTAAAAGCTCCAAATAACCTGTTGGCAGCACAGGGAAGTGAGGGAGGGGCGGGGGCGGAGATTAATCGGTATCATGCCAGGCTCGTAATCTGCAATTCCCAGATTTGAGTCCCACCTACGCCAGTGTTGAGATTCATCTCCGCTAAACTTCAATCCTGCCCTCAGTCAGTAAAAGGACACTGATGGGCTTAAAAAGGTCTGCGCCCGTCGGATGGGACGTAAAGCCGTGGCCGCCTTTGAAAGAAACATCTGCAATTCCCAGATTTGAGTCCCACCTACGCCAGTGTTGAGATTCATCTCCGCTAAACCTCAACCCTGCCCTCAGTCAGTAAAGGGACACTGATGGGCTTAAAAAGGTCTGCGCCCGTCGGATGGGACGTAAAGCTGTGGCCGCGTTTGAAAGAAACACTAGATGTTAAAGAACACACTAGATGTCATTGACGGGATGCTACCGTCTGTCTCCTAACATCTCTCCAGCAGGTTCACTTCCCTCAACCTTCTCTGAGCCTTGAAGTTTTTGTGACCTGGCCATTTAATCCATTGGGTGAAAAAGTTATCGCTCAGAGGTAACCCTGTTGGCAAGTTGAGAAAATGTCACATTTACGTCAGAGAGACCGTCTAGGGGCTGTGTTTTTCAAACTTTCGCATCGTATGTCACACACCAATCATTTTACTGAAAAAACCTGATCCCACCAGGCTAAAATAAAGAGCTTTTCAAAGAAACTTTTTTGTCACTGCTATATTAATCTTTAATGCAAATTATAAGGATATTAATTATCGCAATGATTTGGTTTAGTGTAGGTGTTTTTGGTGTAGGTGTGAAAATGCCACCGGACCCTGCGTTTATAGAGGCCCCGCACTATATTAAGACACCCACCTTTTACTTAGAGGCGGGTTTGGCGAAGTCGGTAGAGCTCCAGACTCGAGGTTCAGACTCGTAATCTTCGGTTCCCCAGGACCACGAGAAGGTTGCAGGAAAGGAATCCACTGGACAACTGTTAGAGACAGATGGAAACCTCCGGTCAACGACATCCAGCATGTTCTTTAACGTGCACAAGGTATGGCTCTCCCGCATATGGACCACGCCTTCCTTGTGCGGGAGACGGATGGCGGTCTTTCCAAGCCAACTTTTCATGCCCCCTACTAACCGACCGCAGGGTGAGGAGTTTTACGAAGATAAATCTGAAGTGTAACTCAAGCTGGACTTGAAACTGGGAACTGAAGATTGCGAGCCTGGAGCGTTATTGACTTAGCCAACCCCGCCTTTAAGTGAAGGGTGGGTGGTACTAATTCAACGGTTATAAACATGCTGGATGTCTTTGACCGGAGGTTTCCATCTGCCTCCTCTCCAGTGGATTCTCTTCCTCCGGAATTGAAGATTACGAGTCTGAACCTCGAGTCTGGAGCTCTACTGACTTAGACAAGCCCGCTTCTAAGTAAAGGGTGGGTGGTCCTAATTCAACGGGTACAAACATGCTGGATGTCTTTGACCGGAGGTTTCCATCTGTTTCTTCTCCAGTGGATTCTCTTCCTCCGGCACTGACGATTACGAGTCTGAACCTCGAGTCTGGAGCTCTACTGACTTAGACAAGCCCGCTTCTAAGTAAAGGGTGGGTGGTCCTAATTCAACGGGTACAAACATGCTGGATGTCTTTGACCGGAGGTTTCCATCTGTCTCTTCTCCAGTGGATTCTCTTCCTCCGGCACTGACGATTACGAGTCTGAACCTCGAGTCTGGAGCTCTACTGACTTAGACAAGCCCGCTTCTAAGTAAAGGGTGGGTGGTCCTAATTCAACGGGTACAAACATGCTGGATGTCTTTGATTGGAGGTTTCCATCTGTCTCTTCTCCAGTGGATTCTCTTCCTCCGGCACTGACGATTACGAGTCTGAACCTCGAGTCTGGAGCTCTACTGACTTAGACAAGCCCGCTTCTAAGTAAAGGGTGGGTGGTCCTAATTTAACGGGTACAAACATGCTGGAGGTCTTTGACCGGAGGTTTCCATCTGTCTCTTCTCAAGTGGATTCTCTTCCTCCGGAACTGAAGATTACGAGTCTGAACCTCGAGTCTGGAGCTCTACTGACTTAGACAACCCCGCTTCTAAGTAAAGGGTGAGTGGTCCTAATTCAACGGGTACAAACATGCTGGATGTCTTTGACCGGAGGTTTCCATCTGCCTCTTCTCCAGTGGATTTTCTTCCTCCGGAACTGAAGATTACGAGTTTGAACCTCGAGTCTGGAGCTCTACTGACTTAGACAACCCCGCTTCTAAGTAAAGGGTGGGTGGTCCTAATTCAAAGGGTACAAAATACATTACGACTTCAGTCGACAGATATCGCTCCTTGTTTAGTTCCTAGTTTCGAAAATTTGATGAAGAAAATGTGACAAATCTACAAACGAATGAGGATATAGCAATAGGAAGATAGGTAAATATAAAATAAATACCCCCTCAAGCAGCTGCTTGCCACAGAGGTCTGACAGGAGACTGTCAGTTTATATGCCAAAGATCTGAGAGGGTGGCATGACCTCAGCAGAAAAACGACACATACATCCATGCCTTACCTGGGGCTCGAACCCAGGTCTCTTAGAACAGTAGCCAAGCGTGCTAACCACTCGGCCACGGGAAGGCTAGATAGGTAAACAATATGGAAATTATTTTTTAGCAAAATCTAGGAATCTGATATATTTCTCTTTTAAATCATTTCAAATGCATTCATTCATTCGTATAATTTCGCTGAAACAGGTCAACAATAGTGTATTACTTTCGTCTTTATTGAATTTCATCACTTCTCATAAAAGTCTCTCCTTATTTATTCAACAACCGATCATTCGAAATGTTTCGCTATTTTTTATTTATTAGATGCACACAAGTCAAATTTCGTATCACTTTGCGTACATTTCAATCTTCATAGATATGATCAGCAGATATACTGTGACCTGAAATCGTCTCCCCCACTTTTATTTTCGCCTTTTCTCCCCTGCAAAAAGGGCGGGGGTGGCTCAGTCGGTAGCGCGTCAGCCTCGTAATCTGTAGTTCCCAGGTTCCAGTCCCAGCTGGGTCAGCGTTGAGATTTACCTCCGCAAAATTCCCCGCCCTGCCCACGGTCAGTAGGGGGCACCGATGGGCTTGGAAAGGCCGCCGTCCGTCGGATGGCACGTTAAGCCGTGGCTCCGTGTGCGGGAGAGCCATACCCTGTGCACGTTAAAGAACACGCTGGATGGCCTTGACGGGAGGCTACCATCTGTTTCCCAACAGCTATTCCAGTGGGTCCTCTCCCCCAACCTTCTCTGAGCCTTCGGGGTCCATGTGACCTGGCCATTTAGCTCATGGTGTGCAAAAAAGTGCCGCTCAGAGGTAAAACAACCCAACCCCTGCAAAAATCTGTTTTTACTCCTTCTTCAGAGGTTTTCTTTGTTTAATTATTTCCTCTCAAACTGTATCAGCCAATTTCCATTCAATAGCAAAAGAATGAAATTTGTCTTCCAATTGTATTTTCCAAACAACTTCATGATCCCAACTCCAGAAGATTTCAGCTTTCATCTTCCTTCCTCCATCAAAGTCCTCCAAATCTAATTTCTTACAAATATGTTGCAAAAGAAAAACCCTTCATTGTCAGAGATAAACCTCATGTCGCTAAATCTCAGAGATAAAATATTTTCGCCCTGCAATCTCGATTTTGAAGAATCCCTTGGGCCTTTCTCGGGAGATGACACAGGTAGAATATTAGGAACATTGATTCTCCTGCTCTCTTTTTAACTGATTTAGATAAAAAGTGAAACTTTAGAAACACTTGAAATGCAAAATATTTCTTTCCTTGTGCTTTACAAATGTGCTCGAAATTTCACAACACTTTTTTTAAGATATTAAATTTCCAGACACTGGTTGGCTTAAAGAATATTTAAGTTAAATTCTTAACTATCTTTGCATGTTTTCTAATCCTGAATACATCATAAAACAAGAGGCAAGGTGTTTCACAAATCGCATTAATAAATTTTAATGTTAGATCTAAAGAAATAAACATTAATCAGAAGCTGTAATCAAAGTAGCAATTGTTTTCGTCACATTTTTCTACATCCTTTCCATGCCATTCCTTTGAACTCTATTTCGCACTCTGATTTTTCTTAACAAGTCAGTTATTCATTTCTTTAATTTCTTCCTTTTATCCCGATCTTTCCTTTTTCCATCATAACATTATTTTCCTCCACACATTTTCTTCTCTCTACTGTATTATTATTTTATTTTCAAATTTCTTCCTCTATATTACCTTTTTCTTCCATACCTTTCCCATCAAAATTTATTTCCGTTCTTTTCTGCTCCAATCACTCCATTGTTCTCTCTGATTTGCTCTCCGCAAAATTTCCCCGCCCTGCCCACGGTCAGTAGGGGACACCGATGGGCTTGGAAAGGCCGCCGTCCGTCGGATGGGACGCTAAGCCGTGGCCCCGTGTGAGGGAGAGCCATACCCTGTGCACGTTAAAGAACACGCTGGATGGCCTTGACGGGAGGCTACCATCTGTCTCCCAACAGCTGTTCCAGTGGGTCCCCTCCCCCAACCTTCTCTGAGCCTTCGGGGTCCATGTAACCTTGCCATTTAGCCCATTGTGTGCAAAAAAGTGCCGCTCAGAGGTAAAACAACCCAACAACTCTGATTTGCTCTTTCTCCCTCAAACCCTTTTCTTCCTATTATATTCTTAGGCAAATCTTTGATACTGATCCACTTTTTTTCTTTTCCGATTTCTTATTTGTTATGAAAAAATATTACCTTTTTTCTCTCCGATTAGAACTTTTCGTAAATTAAAATATGAAGATATCAAAATTACCTCTGATTTCTTAATTGTTTTTCCATCTGGAATTTGCACTTTCCATTCTATCCGTTTAATATTACTTCTGCCTCTCTATTATCTCTTTAGACGTCTATTTCTTTTCTAATTCCTTTTTTCCCAATTCAATTTTTCTTCCAAACCCTTAATTTTTCTTTCGATTTTTCTTTCGATCTTCCGCGTCTTTCTCTACCCCCACCACACTTAGTATGGGGAGCCAAGAGAGAAAATATTATCTTTTATATTTTTATCACGTTTTAAAAAAGGAAAAAAAAAAGTTTCACTTTGTCCTCTGTCTGTAGCCATCGAATAGTTTTGTTTAATGAGATAAATTAAAAATTCCTTTTCTGTTGGACAGGAAATGATGAAATATTACGATTTGCACTTTTCTAGTCTTTCAAAAATTATTATTGCGCTCTGAACGATGGAAAAGGTTGAAAATTCCAAACTAATATTGCAAACGAGGTATTTATGCTACAAATTTTACTGACTGAATGTGAAGGCCACGAGGTTTCATTGGCAACAGTGAGTTGACCCCTTACGCTCGGGATGTGTGGGAAACACAACTGTTTTATATTAAAAAAAAATTTCAAATCTCTTTTATTTCTATTAGTGTTAATGAAATGTCATATCCTTAGGTAGCTTCAATTAATATCTTTATAGATCACTAAATATGTAACGGCGAAACTTTTAACAAATGCCGATCCCTTTATGGTTGAAATTCGAAATAACTGTAATGTATATATGGGGCGGGGGTGGCTCAGTTGGTAGCGCGCCAGGCTCGTAATCTGTAGTTCCCAGGTTCGAGTCCCAGCTGAGTCAGCGTTGAGATTTATCTCCGCAAAATTCCCCTACCCACGGTCAGTAGGGGACACCGATGGGCTTGGAAAGGCTGCCGTCCGTCGAATGGGACGTTAAGCCGTGGTCCCGTGTACGGGACAGCCATAACCTGTGCACGTTAAAGAACACGCTGGATGGCCTTGACTGGAGGCTACCATCTGTTTCCTAACAGCTGTTCCAGTGGGTCCCCTCCCCCAACCTTCTCTGAGCCTTCGGGGTCCATGTGACCTGGCCATTTAGCCCATGGTGTGCAAAAAAGTGCCGCTCAGAGGTAAAACAACCCAACCCTGTAATGTAATGTCAAGAGATTGTCCACTGAGAGCAACAATCTGCCCCCTTTTAACAGTGGTGTGAGAAAAGCAACTTTTTTTTAATTTTAGAAATAAATACAAATAATTTTACTTACTAATAAAACAATACCATTTTCATTTTTCCCATCATCCATTAGTTCGAATTAAAACTTTTAGGGAAGGAAAAAGTATGCAAACGGAAAACTCAATTCTCTTTGAAAAAGAGATTCCCGTATGTCGTTGGTGCGGGGATGGTGCAGTCGGTAGCGCGCCAGGCTCGTAATCTGTAGTTACCAGGTTCGAGTCCAATTTGGGTCAGCGTTGAGATTTATCTCCGCAAAACTCCCCGCCCTGTCCACGGTTAGTAGGGGACACCGATGGGCTTGGAAAGGCCGCCGTCCGTCGGATGGGACGTTAAGCCGTGGTCCCGTGTGCGGAAGAGCCATACTCTACGCAGGTTAAAGAACACGCTGGATGGCCTTGACGGGATGTCACCATCTGTCTCCCAACAGCTGTTCCAAATAGTCCCTTCCCCCAACTTTCTCTGAGCCTTCGGGGTCTTTGTGACCTGTCCATTTAGCCCATTGTGTGCAAAAAAAGGCCGCTCAGAGGTGAAACAACCCAACCCGTATGTCGTCATCATCGTCATCATCATCAAGCAGACAAGGGCTACGGAGGTCCAACAAGATTGTGCAATTTAGTTCTCCAAGCATATCTGTCCTGAGTTAAATCTGTTGCATTTGGCCACTGCATACCGATTCTAATAAGGTCCTGTTTGACGTCGGCTGTCCACCTCATACTAGGTCTCCCCCTCTTTCGGAGGCCTTTAGGCACACTATAAAAAACCCTATCCGCCAATCTATAATAATCTATACGGGCAACATGGCCAAACCAACGGAGTCTCTCTGCATAATATGCTGCTTAAAGGAGGTTGCCGACTCCTTTGCCTAACCTCATCATTAGTTACAAAGTTGAACCACCTAATGCCCAAGATACTGCGTAAGCACCTAGTTTCCTATTATCTTGTTTACAAAGTGTCCAAGTTTCACTACTATAAACTGTTATAATTCACTACTATAAACTATATATATAGTGAATATATAAACTATTATATATTCACTACTATAAACTGAGAAAGAACCAAACTGTTATACAGTCTAATTTTAGTCTTTAGGTGTATACGCCTATTTCTCCACACTCTCCATAGATTCTTAAAAGTCCCGGCAGCAATCCCTATTCGTCTGTTAAATCTCATGCCACACATTACCAGTATCTGTTACATAGCTCCCAAGATAATTAAACCGTGACACCTGCTTAAGACTACAACCATTCAGATTAACTGAATCACAGCCTGCCTGACCAATTTTCATCACTTTAGTTTTCTCTCTGTTTATAACCAAACCTACTCTACTACCAGTCTCATCAACAGCTCGAATGAAAGAGTTCATCTCATCATCATTTGCCAAAAGGGCTAAATCATCGGAATAATCTAAATCAGACAATTTCAGATCTCCATACTATTTAAGGACAAATATTTCCCTTGAAGTGAATTTCGCATAACATAATCAATAACCAAACTAAACAGAAAAGGAGACAAAATGCACCCTTATCGAACACCAGAAGCAATGCCAGAAAAATTGTTAGAAGCTTTACCAGCTCTCCCACACGGCTCAATATTATTATAGAGAGCTTTCATTATGTTAACTAACTCGTCTGGTATGCCATACGATCTCACGATCAACCACAAATTATGTCGATCAACAGAGTCAAAAGCCTTTTTGAAATCAACAAAGCTAGCAACCAAAGGTTTCTGAAACTCTAAATATTTCTCAACAATCTGCTAAGTGAAAATATCTGATCTACACATCCCCTACCACTTCTGAATCCACATTGCTCATCACGCAATTGACTGTGAACCAGATTCTTAATTCAATTAAGCACAATCATGCAAAGAGCTTTCCCTGGAACAGAGAAATACTGATACCCCTATAGTTATCACAAGAACTGCGATAACCTTTTTTGAAAATTCGGATAAAGAAAGCACTGGTAAAATCTTTAGGAACCATGCCTTTTCATAAAAGATATTCAGAATTTCAGTCATCCAAGTGGTAACCGAAATATTCCCAGCTCTAAGCATTTCAGTAGTAATTTCATCTACCCCTGGGGATTTATGAAGTCTAAGTTTAGAAATAGAACAAAATAACTTCAGACTGTGTTATAGGGCCAACATTAAAGCCAGCAATGCATCTATCATCATTGCAAACAATGGGAGTAGAACTAACTACATTGTTTAGAACATTATTGAAATGCTCAGCCCACCTAGCTATGACAGAATCCTCACCTTCTATAACCTTACCTTGTTTATCCTTCAATCCTTATATGCCTGTCCGTTTTCTACCACATGAAACATTAACTATCTGGTACAGCTCTCTGCTGTTGTCTGTCTAACTGCTTTCTCGGCTTTGAGAGCCAAGCCATCGAGCCAAAAATTTTTATCAGTAGCTAACTAATCCTTTACACGTTTACTAAGCTCTCTGTAATCCTTTCTATTAGGACTAGTAGGGTATTGATTAAGGGCTTTCTTTCTGAAATAAGCTCAGTGCCTTGTCACTCAGATAATTCTGTCTCCTCTGCTACTTTTTTCCTAAAAGAGTACTGTTAGTTTCCATAAAAGCCTGTTTAAAACGGCCCCATTCTTCCTCAACTTCAGTAGTAAGAAAACCATGACTGTCATAATGACTAAGTAACCTATCATGGTAAGCTTTAGCTATATTATATATTTCAGATTATATATTTCTATATTATATATTTCAGATTATATATTTCTATATTATATATTTCAGATTATATATTTCTATATTATATATTTTCAGAGCTTCAGAGCTATTCCTAACAGAACTAGCCCATATGCTCTTAATGTATTATCAATCATATTTTTATGCAGCTCATGTGCTCTTAATGTATAATGAATCATATTTTTATGCAACCCATCTGGTGAAATCCATGTGTACTTATGTATGTCGCGGTGTTGCAAATAAGTGTTAGTTATTCTCAAACCATTAAGTTCATTTACCTGCAGGAAACATTGCCCATTGCAGCTACCAATACCAAAAACGCCTATCACCCCTGTCCAAAGGTCGGAGTTAGTATTAACTTTGGCATTGAAGTCATCTAAAATAAATCTCCTTTCTTGACAGAATTCTAGATATCCTGAAGTTGTCCGTAAAATCTATTTTTTTCATCCTCATCGGCATCACTAGCTTGTCTGCTGAGGAGCAAACTTACGCCTTGGAGATGCTTTTTATCTTCCCTCCCAGAAAAGAGAAATTTAAGATTAGTTTCAGAAATCTGACCTTTTTCTGTCCATCTGGTCTCTTGGAAGCCGAGAATAACTAAATTATAACGGTGGATTTCTTTTGTGAGGTCATCAAGGAAAAACTTTCATAATCCTTACATTACAAGTACCTAAGGAGAGAAAATAATTAGTGGGATGTTCAAAGAAACTATGTTTATTGAGAAAGAAATGCCGACAATATCAAATAGCACCCAAATCCCAGGCATGGAATCTCCCACTAGTAAAGGTTGAAGCTTTCCTCCTATGTAGGTTTGACGATGCCCGTAGCAGAAGAAAACTCTGATCAGGATTATCCACCATCTGATGAAACATATCCTGTCAATCTATTCATTTGAGGCTGTCAACCCACAAACAAAAAGAAACACAGCGGAAGATTTTTCCTCCAGAGGCCCACCAGTGCGGTAAATTCAAGATCCAAAATCAAGCTCAGTCTTATTCCAGTCCGGTCCGGTAGGTTTATATGGTCAGCACCAGGACCGTGTGTGTTTGACCATTCCTCAGCAGGGTAGAAAAAAAAAAGTAGCCATAGTTGCCACTCTGATCTGGTAGCTCTCCACTTCCGTTCACTTCCACAAAAGAGTATCTCTTTTGAAAGGTACTACTGGCTGGCACCACGAGAAGTCGGGGTCGGACATTAGGTGCTAGGCCTGACCGGTTCTATGCATCATCACATGGGATTGAATGCATAGTTCTCCTTCCAGTGACTACCTAGCTACCGTTTACAGACCAAATGTATCACACCGTACGTATCTGAAGCGATATGCGTTTTATTAGTTGAAATTTATTTTTAGTGTCAGACATATACTATGTGACTGAAATAAAATTAGAGAAACACAACTCTTTTGGATTTCAAAGCAGGTAGATAAAGTTGAGATTTCGTATAAGACGATCTGAATTTCGGGGTAGGAATACCCCCTTCCTTCCGAGTACGTCCCTGGTTGCGTTACGGTTGCTGTTACCTTCACATGAGTTACGTAAATTGCAAAA
This sequence comes from Ryuthela nishihirai, assembly GCA_038380435.1. Taxonomy (NCBI): domain Eukaryota; kingdom Metazoa; phylum Arthropoda; class Arachnida; order Araneae; family Heptathelidae; genus Ryuthela; species Ryuthela nishihirai. The sequence goes on from JAWZYU010000027.1 coordinate 6,269,874, forward strand.
CCCTGCCAGAATGGGTCCTGAGAGAGGTACGACTTCTAGGTACAGTTGCTCAAAAAAGTATCCGAACGCTATGATTGATTACAGAATTCAGAAAAAATATCTGGCAACGATTTTTTTTAGAAATTAGTGATCTGGCAACCTTCGTGTCACGTGATTACAGAATTCAGGAAAAATATCTGGAGCGTGTACAGCAACTGTACACGCTCCAGTTACCGTTCACAGCAAACTGGAGCCTGTGCAGTAACTGAACATGCTCCAGTTTGCTGTGAACGGTAACTGCACACGCTCAATATTTCCGTGAGTGAGCCCACACGATCTAGTATCAAAATAATATGACCACCTACAGTCGCTCAAAAAAGTATCCGAACACCATGGTTGATTACAGAATTCATAAAAAATATCTGGCAACGATTTTTTTAGAAATTAGTGATCTGGCAACCTTCGTGTCACGTGACACGAAGGTTGCCAGATCAGATGAGATCACCATAATGTACTTATAGAAATTACTTATAGAAATTATCATAATGCACTTACTTATAGAAATTACCATAATGAATTCGCAAATATTGGAATATTTTCATAAAGTGCAATAGCGATCCTAACAGTTAACGCAATTCATGCAATGAGTTCTCTTACTCATTGCGTGATATTACGTACTATTGATGAGGCAGTTGCTGAGATTTGGTGATGAAAGTCCACAATTCCACAATAGTTCAAGGAGTGCCCTGGAAGGTGGCTGGCGTCTGCAATTCATCTTTCCAGGTGTTCCATACATACTCAATTCGATTCAGGTCCGGGATATGACAAGCCATTGCATCCTTGAATTTTTTCACCTTAAAAGAAATCGTCGAAAACATGATCACTAAGGAACGGATATTTCGTCCATAACGTTGACATTAGGGCTTAAAATATCCCTGAAGAGTCTCGGCTAAGGTCCTAATAATCTCGCAGCTGTATCGCTGAGTAGTCAGAAAGATGCGAATGAAGCTTTGTGCTTCTAGTCATCGTGATGCCAGGAGCATTACAACTGCTAGACTGAGTTCCTTTTTCTATTCAGATGCAAATACGTCGATAATCGATATAGTAGCTGAACCTGAACTTATTTGTGAAGGGAACATTTTCTCACTGTTCTGTGCTCCAAAGGTGATATTGTCTGCACCTCGTTAAATGAGCTCTTCTGTTGAAGGATATGAGGGGAACTCCAACCATGGCATACATAGCTCTTTCGTAAATCCTCCTGCATACAGTATGTCGTCCCCTTGGCGATGACAACTCTTCAGAAAGTTATTTTCCCCACAACGACATAGAGATACGTCGTCTTACTGTTAAAGACAGATAACGGTGTCATGGGTGATTGTGCCCTTGTTGGTTGGGTTGGATTGTTTTATCTTTGAGCGGGTTGGGTTGGATTGTTTTATCTTTGAGCGGGTTGGGTTGGATTGTTTTATCTTTGAGCGGGTTGGGTTGTCTTACCTCTGAGCGACCCAATGGGTTAAATGGCCAGGTCACAGGGACCACGAAGACTCAGAGAAGGTTGGGGGAGAGAACCCACCTGGAACAGCCGTTAGGAGACAGATGGTATTGGATTGGATTGTTTTACCTCTGAGAGGAACTTTTTTGCACACCATGGGCTAAATGGCCAGGCCACAAGGACCCCGAAGGCTCAGAGAAGGTTGGGGGAGGGGACCCACTGGAACGGCTGTTGGGAGACAGATGGTAGCCTCCCGTCAAGGCCATCCCACGTGTTCTTTAACGTGCACAGGGTATGGCTCTCCCGCACACGGGACCACGGCTTAACGTCCCATCCGACGGGCGGCGGCCTTTTCAAGCCCATCGAGTGTCCCCTACTGACTGTGGACAGGGCGGGGAAATTTTGCGGAGATAAATCTCAAGGCTGACCAAGCTGGCACTCGAACCTGGGAACTGCAGATTACGAGTCTGGACTGCTACCGATTTTTGAGCGGCACTTTTTGCATACAATGGGCTAAATGGCTAGGTCACAATGACCCGCAGGCTCAGAGAAAATTCTGGGAGGGGACCCATTATACAGCTTTTAAATTGACAGATGATAGCCTCCCGTTAAGGCCATTCAGAGTGTTCTTTAACGTGCACAGGGTATGGTGCTCCCGCACCCAATCCACCTCTTATGTATAGGTATATCCGATGGATGGCGGCCTTTCCAAGCCTATCGGTGTCATCTATTGACCGAGTCTAGAAGTGGGTTTATTGGAGATAAATCTCAATGCTGGCTTAGGTGGGACTCGAACCTGGGAATTGCAGATTTTACGCTTCTTGTCATGCCTACGACTAATCTTTTTGTAGTTTCTTGAAATTATTCCTAATATCTTAAGAGGATATTTTGTGGTACATTCAAGACACTGGATTCTTCGATCTGGGATAAGCATCTTTTATCCTGTCTACCGCTCACTATCAGTAACAATCATCTGTAAGTCATCTTTGTCATATGGTGAAGGCAAATAGCTATTCAAATTAATGCTGAACTGGAGCGTAAATAACAGGCAGTCGCTTTTTTCTATAGGAATCCTAATTTGCATGATCATGGTCTTGTTGGTTAACGCTCAAGCGTTATCTTCTTCCCCATTGTAAAATTCACATGTTCAGCACATTTCATGCCATTCTATTATATACTTTTCGAGACATAACATTCCCTAATTTTCAACACCAGTGTATTTTAAGTCTTTACCCCTGAGCAGAGTAAGCATAAACCCCTGTAAAATATAAGCTGCCTGAATGAATGCAGAATAAGATAGCCTTACTAAAAGAAACGTTTTCCTCCATTCACAAAGATTCATCCTATAACAGAGCTCGGGACGGGGTGGCTCAGTCGGTAGCGCGCCAGGCTCGTAATCTGTAGTTCCAAGGTTCGACTCCCAGCTGGGTCAGCGTTGAGATTTATCTCCGCAAAATTCCCCGCCCTGCCCAAGGTCTGTAGGGGACACCGATGGGCTTGGAAAGGCCGCCGTCCGTCGGATGGGACGTTAAGCCGTGGCCCCGTGTGCGTGAGAGCCATACCCTGTGCACGTTAAAGAACACGCTGGATGGCCTTGACGGGAGGTTACCATCTGTCTCCCAACAGCTGTTCCAGTGGGTCCCCTCCCCCAACCTTCTCTGAGCCTTCGGGGTCCATGTGACCTGGCCATTTAGCCCATGGTGTGCAAAAAAGTGCCGCTCAGAGGTAAAACAACCCAACCCTATAACAGAGCTCCACTTGTTACTCCTAAAATAGTAAGAAGAAAAATAGAAAAAGATATATAACTTTTATTAACAGAGTTTCGCCCAGCACTTCCATAATTTACAAGAGAGGCACCAGCCCAGAGGGTTTTATTTCCCATTTCACCTAACCCTAGTCAGTGATTTATTTTTCCCACTATCTCATAATCATAGGTTGCCTTCCGGGTGAAACAGCGACATGAACTTCAAAGACGTTCGGTGAACTTTTCGAAAAATACTTTTCCTGATTTTGATAATCGCTCCAACGCCTGACCATCTTTCATTTCCTTGTTCATTAAAGAAAAAATTTTAATTTAAACAGAACTTTGCTAATTGCGCCCTAGAAGGAGATTTTAGAAGCGTTCAACTCTTTCAGGCATTTCAGAAAACAATATACCCATCAGAACTGCAAAAGACGTCCTTTGAAAACTCCTCCAGCAACATGTTATTAAAATCATTGCAAAAAAAATGCATTTTTCTACGAATTGTGTTTGCTTTAAATGCATTAAACCGTTAGGTGACGCATGAAATGCTAATTGAATTATTTCCTTTACTTTTTGGTTTTCCATCTCCACAGAGTAAATAATGCTGTTTAATACCAATCTCTAGAATGAATGAAACACGGAGGATTGATAAAAAGGATTATATTTTCCCTTTAGCTCTTTATCTTAAGAATCAGTGTACTCCGATCCTGAAAAGTCTCACCTTTTGCTTTAAGTTAACATTAGTCAGAGTTCTTTCTCCACCATCCTCTCCGTTTAAGTTCATCTTTCGCTGCAGAAATCTTCTTCTCGTCATTCTGAACATTCCTTTTAGCCCTGATATGCTAATCGGGAGCTGAAGAGAAGAAAGTGATCGCACCAGTTGAGTGAAATGCAAATCATGCCATTCTCTTAATAGGATGGAAACATCAGATGCTCTGCAAATAATGCTTTCTGATTCCGTCTAAGATCATCCTTTGATTGTCTGTCGCTTGAGAATCTTAGTTGAAATGGAAACGTTAATTGCTCAGCATATTTTTTGATTTTAGACTGAAATCTACTTCGCAGTGCATTACAACTGTTACAAGAAGAGTGTTAATGTTGAAAAAGATGCAATGTCAAAAAATAGTATGGAAATTCTTAAAGCTTGTGATTGCTTTGTAGCAGGGCATGAATAATAGATTTGGAGAAGTTTTTAGATATAAAGAATTGTTTCTTACATCTGATTTTAGTTGTACCTCTAAATTTGAAATAAGAAAAACATTTATTTTTAAAATTGACATGAATTATTAATATAGATGTGAAAGAAAAGGCAGATTCGGATTACTGAATACACTTTTTCACTTTCGTTAGTAACATTCACAAAAGCACTTATTCTTAACCGATGGATCTGAATCGTTTCAAAAATTGGAGCAATCTTTTGGTGTTATTGACCTGTAAATTGTCGTTATCATTATTTTCGCATTTACTCTGAAAATCTGAACAGTTAATCTCGGAAAAGTAAGCCAAGCTCTCTAATTAAAGAATATCGGAACTATTAGTTTTTCTGTAAATTAAATTTTTATTCCATTGCTAATATCGACTTTATGACACATTTACTTCTAAAAATAATTTTTAAAAAGTAATATACACGGCTACGGTAAAACTAAGAATTAGGAGTCATCGGGTCGAATCCTTTTGAAAGGTTTTATAGAATTGGTCGTGGGTCTTCATCAGCTGTTGAAGTGAATATCTCAACATTATATAATTATTAAAAATGGGTTCTCCCAATTAAATGGCTCGCACCCAACTTCAACAACTATTTAAAGGTATTAAAATGTGTCGTGTTCATTTAAATGGCTGTAGAATGGATCACGTCAGCGAAAAAGAGTTCTTAAAATGGATCTCCGTGATTATCCACTGAAGTTTACGTGAGAAACGATTTAACATTAGCCCGTATCTGATCTAATGGTTAGCATACCTGACATCTGAACCAGCAGGCATGGCGTTATGTGAAAAAGCAGAACAAACCCATGAGAAGTTATCTCTGACCTTTGTGTAGCCTCTGACCTTTCTTCCCTTTAAAAAAAATAAACAGGGGAATGGGAATATCGTTTTCAAAGACAATGAAGTTTTTCTTTTACCTACTTTCTCACTTCTTAAAGTTTATTGCGAACTAATCTATGACGAGGAAAAATAGCATATTATTAGTAATTATACAAATTAAAAAGTAGCTGCCTCTTATTCTGGGGCGGGGATGGCTCAGTCGGTAGCGCGCCAGGCTCGTAATCTGTACTTTCCAAGTTCGAGTCCCAGCTGGGTCAGCGTTGAGATTTATCTCCGCAAAATTCCCCGCCCTGCCCACGGTCATTAGGGGACACCGATGGGCTTGGAAAGGCCGCCGTCCGTCGGATGGGACGTTAAGCCGTGGCCCCGTGTGCGGGAGAGACATACCCTGTGCACGTTAAAGAACACGCTGGATGGCCTTGACGGGAGGCTACCATCTGTCTCCCAACAGCTGTTCCAGTGGGTCCCCTCCCCCAACCTTCTCTGAGCCTTCGGGGTCCATGTGACCTGGCCATTTAGCCCATGGTGTACAAAAAAGTGCCGCTCAGAGGTAAAACAACCCACAACCCTCTTATTCTTTCAATTTTAAAGCTACTTTCCTCACACCCCTTTTATAAAAACGGGTCAGACTGTGTCAGTGTCAGTGAAATATCTCTTGACATTCTACCACAGAAATTTCAAATTTCCACCATAAACAGATCATTTGCAACATTCTTTTTAAGTTTCGCCGTTTCCATATTTAGTGATCTCTAACGGTATAAATGAAAGCTCCTAAGGATTTTAAAAATGAGAATTATAATATTTTATTAGTACCAATCGGACTAAAAAAAATATATTTCAAGTAACTCTTAAAACAGTTGTTTCCACTCATCCTGGGAGTAAGGGTTGGGTTGTTTTACCTCTGAGAGGCACTTTTTTGCACACAATGGGCTAAATGGCCAGGTCACATGGACCCCGAAGGCTCAGAGAAGGTTGGGGGAGGGGACCCACTGGAACAGCTGTTGAGAGACAGATGGTAGCCTCCCGTCAAGGCCATCCAGCGTGTTCTTTAACGTGCACAGGGTATGGCTCTCCCGCACACGAGGCCACGGCTTAACGTCCCATCTGACGGACGGCGGCCTTTCCAAGCCCATCGGTGTCCCCTACTGACCGTGGGCAGGGCGGGGAATTTTGCGGAGATAAATCTCAACGCTGACCCAGCTGGGACTCGAACCTGAGAACTACAGATTACGAGTCTGACGCGCTACCGACTGAGCCACCCCCGCCCCTCCTGGGAGTAAGGAGTTAATTTTTAGACCGAATGAAAACTTTACGACCTTCAATTCCACCACTTAAATTTGTAGCATAAATACATCGTTTGCAATATTTGTTTAAAACTTTGGAATTTTCTCTTTTACCACCGTTAGAGGGAGCAATTGTAGGTTTTGTGAGATTCAGAAAGGGAATCTTAATATTTCGTCAAGCTTAATTTTCGTCAATCTTAATATTTTTCAACCGAAGTGAAAAAAATTAATTTTTCTCTAAAAAACAAAATGCATAGCTCAATGTCTACAACGGGCAACGTAATAATGCGTGACAATCCCGGTGCATCGCAGTACTGAGACTGCATGTCACCTTAAGGGAGTTGTCACTGAAACCACCATCGACTAAAAAGGTTCCTGTCTGTCTAAACTGCCTAAACAGACAGACGACATAGTGAACACAATATCTCATTTATCTGACGACGAGATAAAAATGAAATGGTAGCTGTCTCTTGCCGTCACGTGACCGAATGGTTAGCACGCTTGGCTACTGATCAAAGGGATCTAGATCCGAGCTCCGGGTAAGGATGGGTTGTTTTACCCCTAAGCGGCACTCCTTTGCAAACCATGGGCTAAATGGCCAGGCCACATGGACCCCGAAGGCTCAGAGAAGGTTGGGGGAGAGTACCCACTGGAACAGCTGTTGGGAGACAGATGGTAGCCTCCCGTCAAGGCCATCCAGCGTGTTCTTTAACGTGCACAGGGTATGGCTCTCCCGCACACCGGGCCACGGCTTAACGTCCCATCCGACGGACGGTGGCCTTTCCAAGCCCATCGGTGTCCCCTACTGACCGTGGGCAGGGCGGGGAATTTTGCGGAGATAAATCTCAACGCTGACTACAACGCTGACTGACAACGTTCCCAGGTTCGAGTCCCAGTTGGGACTCGAACCTGGGAACTACAGATTACGAGCCTGGCGCGCTACCGACTGAGCCACCCCCCGGGTAAGGATGTCTTTCTGCTGAGGTCCCTTCTACTATGGCGACTTGAGCTGAGAGTCTCCTGTCAGACCTCTCTGGCAAGCAGTTACATGAGGGAATATTTATTTTTATTAGGCTCTCCTGCATACGGAGCGTTGTTAAAATGAGTCGCGACCAATTAAATGGCTTGTGAAAATGGGTCGTGGCTATTTAAAAGGTTGCTAAAGCGAATCTCCGCCTATTACCTTGTAGGTAAAATGAGTCACGATACATTAAATGGCTCTTAACCCTTAACCACGGCAAAGATTTTCATTCCACCAAAGCTTCAAATAAGAATTTCTGACATCTTTCAGTGTTTGCTCTCTAAGTTCATAACGAGTTTCATGTTCCCCATATAATTTACAACAAAGGCTCTACTCTCTGACTCTGTTTGAAGAAATATCAAACTCGCACTTTTACGTGATAAAATCATTGAGAGCTCTATGTGACTGTGCCTCATTAACTACGGTCTCAATCAAGGACGTAAAGGGATCAAGGACGGGGGTGGCTCAGTCGGTAGCGTGCCAGGCTCGTAATCTGTAGTTACCAGGTTCGAGTCCCAGCTGGGTCAACGTTGAGATTTATCTCCGCAAAACTCACCGCCCTGCCCACGGTCAGTAGGGGACACCGATGGGCTTGGAAAGGCCGCTGTCCATCAGATGGGACGTTAAGCTATGGCCCCGTGTGCGGGAGAGCCATACTCTGTGCATGTTAAAGAACACGCTGGATGGCCTTGACGGGAGGCTACCATCTGTCTCCCAACAGCTGTTTCAGTGGGTCCCCTCCCCCAAATTTCTCTGAGCCATCGGGGTCCTTGTGACCTGGCCATTTAGCCCATTGTGTGCAAAAAAAGTGCCGCTAAGAGGTAAAACAACCCAAGGACGTAAATGGTTAAGAGTTAAAGTTGTACTTTTGTTAATATTGATGTTATAAGTTCATATCCGACCATTAAATTGTTATTAAAAAACAGTAGCTGACCTTCAAATATTTGTTAAATTAGTTGTGACCCTTCAAATAATTGCTAAAGTTGATCATCGACGATCAAACGATTATTAAAATCTGATCTCCCTTCCATTAAGTTAAAAAAAGGTTGGCTTGTTTCACTTTCAAGGTACACTGTTTTTGTCCATAATATGCTAAATGTCCAGGTTACAAGAACATCAATTGTTCAGAGAATGTTGGGAAGGAGATCACTGAAGAGTTGTCAGGAGACAGCTGCCCCTCAAAACCATCTAGCTCGTTCTTTAATGTGCGCAAAATTGAAATAAAAAATATAGTTCAATAAAAAATAAATTATCTCCAAGTGGCTGCTTGAAAAAGAGATCTAATAGTAACCTATGAATTGAATACAGCATAGAGAGATCTGTAAGGAGGGAAAAACCTCAGCAGAAAAACAACACATGGGGGAAAAAAATGCATATCGTTCTGCACGTAGCTAAACAGGCTAACTAACCACTGGGCCTAGGGGCGGGGGTGGCTCAGTCGGTAGCGCGCCAGGCTCGTAATCTGTAGTTCCCAGGTTCGAGTCCCAGCTGGGTCAGCGTTGAGATTTATCTCCGCAAAATTCCCCGCCCTGCCCACGGTCAGCAGGGGACACCGATGGGCTTGGAAAGGCCGCCGTCCGTCGGATGGGACGTTAAGCCGTGGCCCCTTGTGTGGGAGAGCCATACGCTGTGCACGTTAAAGAACACGCTGGATGGCCTTGACGGGAGGCTACCATCTGTCTCCCAACAGCTGTTCCAGTGGGTCCCCTCCCCCAACCTTCTCTGAGCCTTCGGGGTCCATGTGACCTGGCCATTTAGCCCATGGTGTGCAAAAAAATGCCGCTCAGAGGTAAAACAACCCAACAACTGATGCCAGTAGTTCCCCCACAGCTTTCTGCTTCCTATGGATGGGAAAAGCAAGTTTTTTGCGCATGCGGAAAGATCTAAATATTGGCTGCTGACTGATTCGGGCCAAGAATTGATCGAGACGGCAGAAAGCAGCTGATTTCAATGCTACGAAATCTCAACACAAGTAGGCTTACATCAAAAAAATGTGAACTGAAATTGGCATAAAGGATCGAATGCTCTATGAATGTTTTTTATATGGGCTATAATATTGGTTTTCTAAGCACAAATAATTTTGCTTGCATTTTTTTTTCGTGTTCCCAAATACCCTGTATCATTTGATTCCATCCAATCACAAGTTTTATTCTTAAAGAGAATTACTTTCGATAGAATAAAATATCGACGACGAAAAAAATTGCACAAGTTAAAATAACTGCTGAATAAAGAAGTGCTTACGATGCTATTTACCTAAATCGACTGTGTGAAAAAGTGAACAATTCAACGAATCAATACAGAATTCCAAAACTTTCAATTAGATGTACTGATACGTTCTATTAGTTAGGTCGCTGATGAAAAACCTTTCTTGGCACCTACAGAACTGGAGACAAGACGATTATAAGCTCAAGTAGTGCTGCTGCGACCCGTTTGGTAAATGTTTTAGCTCTCTATGATTCCATTCTTAAAATTAGAAGCATTTTTAATTTTCATGTTTATTACGCTATGCTTAATGATATTCAATTTCTGTTTCATCGCCATTTTGCTTTCATTAAGCAAGTAAGTAGAGGTTGGGAAATAAATCAATGATTTAATTTTCATAAAATATTAAACGTAAAGAGTAACCCCCCGGCTATTTTTTTCCTCCCCCTCCCCCGGTTATTTTTTTCCTCCATATAACAAGACTCATGCAGAGAAGGAATATTGTCTACTACCGGTACAATATTTATTGTTAAATAAATTTTCTGCCGAATGATTAAGTGCGACTTTCTAGGTAAACACATATTATGCCTAAATGTCTACGCCTGGTATATTTTTTCCACAGCCAGTCACCCTTAATCAAGCATAAGAATATTACTAACATTAAGCAATCACGGGTAAAATCTTATTTTTTTGCAATTAGATTAATTTATTATTTTATTGTTTATGTTTCCTCTATAAAACAAATAAATCTTCTATGCGTTCACGGTACAATTTTTATTTGGATGAAAGAAAATAGTGCATTATAAGGAAGAATGTGATTTTCCATGGTAGCTCTAAATAATAATTTCCTTTGATTACTTTATGTGAAATAGGTGCACAGAAGCTGTTTTGGTTGTTTTACCTCTGAGCGGCACTTTTTTGCACACCATGGGCTAAATGGCCAGGTCACATGGACCCCGAACGCTCAGAGAAGGTTGGGGGAGGGGACCCACTGGAGCAACTGTTGGGAGACAGATGGTAGCCTCCCGTCAAGGCCATCCAGCGTGTTCTTTAACATGCACAGGGTATGGCTCTCCCGCACACGGGGCCACGGCTTCACGTCCCATCCGACGGACGGCGGCCTTTCAAAGCCCATCGGTGTCCCCTACTGACCGTGGGCAGGGCGGGGAATTTTGCGGAGATAAATCTCAACGCTGACCCAGCTGGGACTCGAACCTGGGAACTACAGATTACGAGCCTGACGCGCTACCGACTGAGCACCCCCGCCCTACAGAAGCTAAGAGTGCTTCGCCAATAGGACTCACCAATTACAGTCAACACCATTTGTGATGACTGATTATATGGTGTAACTCTTATAGTCATTAAAAGAGAAAACCTAGCTCGGCATTACAGCACATCTCATGTTCAGGATATTCTGGATTCCTATCCTATAAATAAAAATAAATACCCCCTCAAGCAGCTGCTTGCCATAGAGGTCTGACAGGAGCCTGTCAGTTTATCCTATCCTACCTGGAAGAAAATTATTTTTCTTCAGAAAATTATTCACAAAATGATTACTTAACCCACCAGTCATTGCTTCATATTAAATATGGAGAGCTTGCTTTTATAGGAGTCGGCGGGTTTCTTGTTAAAAAGACTAGCGAGTCTGTTGTTAATTAATGATCCCCCCCCACACGATAAAGCAAAATCATAAAGTCTCGTAATCTGCAGTGTTCAGGTTTGAGTCTCAACTGTGCCAAAGTCGAGAAGTGGCGGGAATTGATTCATCCGCTCGTGCGCCAAGCTCATAATTTGCAGTTCCAAGATTTGAGTTGGAATATAAGATTTATCCCCGCAAACCCCCCACCCTGCCCTTAGTGAGAAAGGGGACACCGATGGCCTTGGAATGGACGCCGTGTACAGGAGAGCCGTATCCTTTTCTCGCTACAGAACATGCTGGATTGCGTTGATCTGAAAGGTTTCCATCTGTCTCCTAATAGCTTTTCGGGTGGTTTCCTTTGAGCCCTTGGGGTCCTTGTGACCTGCCCGTTGTATGCAAAACAGTGCCGCCCAGAGGTAAAACGACATAATAAAATCCTGAGCTGATAACATCCTCCGCTGCATTCCATTCTCCTCTGTGACAAAAGGAACACCGATGGGTACTGTCCGTGGACCTTGTGCAAAAGAGCCATTCCCGAGCACGTTAAAGGGTACGAATGGATGACCTAGACGGAAGTCTTGCGTTTCCTAACAGCGGCCCAGTGGATCCCTTCCACACCCTCCTCCGATTCTTTGCGCAGGTCAGAGGTGAAGCATCCCAACTCATAAAGAGATGATTAATGCTTAATATATTTTGCTTACTAATTGTAGAATCAGAAGCTTTCGTATTGCTCTTTCGTCTGATCTTAACTACTTCGATAAATAAAAAATAAAAAATAAATACCCCTCAAGCAGCTGTTTGCCACAGAGTTCTGACAGGAGCCTGTCAGTTTATATGCCACTGTAGAATGTCTGAGAGGATGGCAGGACCTCAGCAGAAAAACGACACATACATCCATGCCTTACCCGGGGCTCGAACCCAGGTCCCTTAGATCAGTAGCCAAGCGCGCTAACCACTCGACCACGGGACAAACCGCAAAGATTTATTTTTGAAAACTTACTTACCGACAGCAACACATTATTATTTTCCTGCATGTCTTATTAATTAAAATCCGAGTTAACATTTGAAACACCAATATTGTTTCATTTACTCCTAATCCTTAAGAAGGAATTTGGATTTTTCGTGTTTATATAGCTCACATAATTTCCTTTAATTACATTCTGCTAAAAATGTGATCAATCATTCTCTGCATATTTAATTTCACTTCGGCGAAATTAAAAACGTCATTAAAAGGATCAGTTCTTGGAAATAATTAAAAAAAAAGCCTTATTTGCTAAAAGGAGAAAAAGAAGTCTAGAGCTTCAAATACTTAAAGCGGATGAAACTTACCAAAAAAGAAAGAGTATCTTCCACAAATGCCTTCAGCAATTTCAAGTTTAATAACTCACAATCTAAAAGTAATTAGAGTCGGCTTTTTATTATATTCGATCACTGAATGGAAGTTACATAACTGATATCAAATTCTCCAATATCAACGAATATTGGTCATTTGTTAATTGCGTGTGTTTATGTGGCGGGAATGCACTATCTCTCAAGGCAAAGTCATAAAGCATTCCTTTCCCAGAAACACAAGTAAAATCATCCTTTTCTCACCGAAGACACACACAAAATACCATTTTTCAATTCTCGTAGAAAAGAAAAAGCAACCCCTATCCTCTTATAAAAGATAGCAAAATAAAAAATGTATCGCCTCGTACAGGAAACTATCCCCCTATGGGAGGTAAAAAAAAACTCATTCCCCCATCACATACACCAAAAGAAAAAAAAAACGAAGTTTTCAAAGCCTTAGGTAGTTTTAATTTAGAGCATTAAAGGGTACTAAATGTAGAAAATGCGAAACTTCTGACGAATATTTCAAGTGATTAATAATGGTAACATCTTCCTATCATAAAAGGGGATTTTGAAACTTGAAGATACCCGAAGAACCAAAACATTATGACTAGCGCGTCTTTATGCAAATCGAAGCAACTGCAGGTAAACGACGGCGCGTGTGAAGATCATGAAACGGGATAAATAACACCTGATACTGAGCTCTGTTAATCAGTGTTATTCTTGTTCTTCTGATGGGAAAGGCATCGGATTTAAGTGAGTTTGACAAAAGCCAAATTATAATGTCAAAACGATTGGGTCAGAGCATTTCCGAGACGGCAAGGCTTGAAAGGTGATCACGGTCAGCCTTGGTTAGTACCTTCGAAAAGTGGTCCGAGGAGTGAAAAAAACTGATGCGCGGTTGGCTCACACCTTGCCGTTGTGGAGCGACCACAGCTCATTGATGCTAGAGGTGAGTGAAGGCCATCCCGTATGGTACGAGCTAACAGAAGAGATACTGCGGCAGAACTCGCCCGTAATATTAATGCTGGTGACGAGAATAATGTGTCGCAACACACAGTACATGGAACCCTGCTGAAAATGGGACTGCGTAGCCTCAGGCTGCTCCGAGTGCCCATGCTAACCTCGGTTCACTGTCGAAAGTGACTATAATGGGCACGTGAGCATCAAAACTGGACCTTGAATGATTGGAAGAAAGTCGTCTTGTCCGATGAATCTCGTTTCCTGTTGCACAATGGGGATTGTCGGGTACGTGTGCGTCGTTTACCTGGGGAAGTGTTGGCATCAGGATGTACCATCGGATGAAAACAAGTCGGTAGAGGGAAGTGTAATGCTTTGGGCAATGTTCTGCTTGGAAACCCTGGGTCCAGTCATTCATGTGCAAGAAACTATGACGCCTACAACCTACCTAAACATCATTGCAGACCAGATACATTCTTTCATGGCAACGGTATTGCCCTCTAATAGCGCCTTCTCTCAGCATGATAATGTGCCATGCCACACCGACCACATTGTTCGAGAATAGTTCGCGGAACATGAGGAAGACTTCCAAGTATTGGCCTAGCCTCCAAATTCCCCAGACATCAATCCAATTGAGCTGTGGTTTGTGTTGGAACAGCATATCCGATTTGCGGCTGGTCAACCACTTAAAGTACAAGAGTTAAAGGATCTGCTGGTAACGTGTTGATACCAGACAACTTTAAAAATCTTGTAGCGTCTATGTCTCGTCGGGTAAGAGCTGTTTTGGCGGCACGTGGAGGACCAACATCATATTAAGCATGTGGTTGTGTTGGGTTGTTTTACCTCTATGCGATACTTTTTTGCACACCATGGACTAAATGGACAGGTCACAAGGACCCCGAAGGCTAAGAGAAGTTTGGGGGAGGGGACCCACTGGAACAGCTGTTGGGAGACAGATGGTAGCCTCCCGTCAAAGCCATCCACCGTGTTCTTTAACATGCACAGCTATGACTCTCCCGCACACGGAGCCACGACTTAACGTCTCATCCGACGGACGGCGGCCTTTCCAAGCCCATCGGTGTTCCCTACTGACCGTGGGCAGGGCGGGGAGTTTTGCGGAGATAAATCTCAACGCTGACCCAGCTGGGACTCGAACCTGGTAACTACAGATTACGAGCCTGGCACGCTACCGACTGACCCCCCCCCCCCTTGCCCCCTAAGCATGTGGTGATAATGTTATAGTTCTTCGGTGTATATGCGAATCTGATTGTATTGCCATTACAAATAACAGTAGTGTCAGAGAAACCTTCATTCAAAGAAATTTCATTCCACGCATATTATGAATCGCTAATTTAAGTTGCATTGTGTTAATGCATTAAGTATCTTTGTTCGTTTTTATTATTGTTATAATCAAGTCCGTTAATTAACTAGTTCCGTTTATAGCAGACAATATGGCGCGAAGTGTTCGCCATTTCCCAATGACACGGAAAGACATTCTGGGCAATGTGTTGTAGAATAGCAAACTCATTTAGGAATTTATGAGAAGATGCTTTTGTGGAACAGATAGTTAAAAAAAATCACCAACATTTTTAAGAAGTGAACTGTAATACACGGCAAATTTCTTTCATAACGATTATGTTTTAATATGTGAGTATCACAGCTCTTTTTTCATTGCATTTCAATAAAACGAAATTTCAGTACAACGAATGTATTTTGGTCTCCTACTAGATTTAGTTAAACTGACATTTCACTGTATCTGCCCCCAATGGATCCCTTTCCCCACACGCCTCTGAGCCCTTGGGGGCCATTCAGCCCATTGTGTGCACAAAAGTCGCTCAGATGTACGAACCGTTAACCAGAGCGCTATAAGGCTGGGAATGTCTGAGACGGCAGCGTATTAGGCTCTATTCTCTAGTTCTCCACTAACCTATTAACTAACTAATTTTATCTCCACTAACCCGCACCATGCCCTCGGTCAGAAAGGAATCACCGATTAGCCCGAAAAAGGTCAGTGTCCGACGGACAGGAAGTAAAGCCATGGGGTGGGGCGGGGTGGCTCAGTCGGTAGCGCGCCAGGCTCGTAATCTGTAGTTCCCAGGTTCGAGTCCCAGCTGGGTCAACGTTGAGATTTATCTCAGCAAAATTTCCCCGCTCTGCCCACGGTCAGTAGGGGACACCGATGGGCTTGGAAAGGCCGTCCGTCCGTCGGTTGGGACGTTAAGCCGTGGTCCCGTGTGCGGGAGAGCCATACCCTGTGCACGTTAAAGAACACGCTGGACTTCCTTGACGGGAGGCTACCATGTATCCCAACAGCTCTTCCAGTGGGTCCCCTCCCCCAACCTTCTCTGAGCCTTCGGGGTCCTTCTAGCCTGGCCATTTAGCCCATGGTGTGCAAAAAAAAGTGCCGCTCAGAGGTAAAACAATCCAATCCAATCCTCTCGTCAGTCGACACCACAGAAATAGAGAAGGTGATAGAAGGTGAATCTGATAACATGATGCGTCTAAAATTGAATGTGATCATTTTTCCGCATCGTTAGCGGTGTGCGTATATGCGATTGCAAAATTTGTGATAGGGTTGGTGCGGTCGGTTGATTGTTTTCTTATATTTGCCACCTCACGGAAAATCAGTGTTTCCAATATTAAATACTGGCTTTCTGACAGTTCTTGAGTTTTGATAACTTGCATATATTTTTGTTTTCCGATTGAGACGCCAGGTTTTACATATTAAAAAATATAACAATTTTAATACATAATAAAGTGGAAATATAAAAAATTCAATTTTTTTTAATTTACCTTTTTTGTTTGATATAGTTGGCAACATTAGCCATAATATAAAATTATCGTAATGGCAACTTAAGCGATGCGTAAAAATGGCTGCCCTCAAGAAATCGTGCGCGATAATCTGCGCAAAACGTACTTTTGCCTCTTGTCCCCTTCTCTATTTCTGTGATCGACACATTGTAGATAACTAGCAGCGACTAACTCATGCGAAGGATTCGCGGACTTTTCCCCGTCTCTAATCGCAGGTACGTACGTTCTTATGCATTTCGGGGCTGGGGGTGGCTCAGTCGGTAGCGCGCCAGGCTCGTAATCTGTAGTTCCCAGGTTCGAGTCCCAGTTGGGTCAGCGTTGGGATTTATCTCCGCAAAATTCCCCGCCCTGCCCACGGTCAGTAGGGGACACCGATGGGCTTGGAAAGGCCGCCGTCCGTCGGATGGGACATTAAGCCGTGGCTCCGTGTGCGGGAGAGCCATACCCTGTGCACGTTAAAGAACACGCTGGATGGCCTTGACGGGAGGCTACGATATGTCTCCCAACAGCTGTTCCAGTGGGTCCCCTCCCCCAACCTTCTCTTAGCCTTCGGGGTCCATGTGACCTCACCATTTAGCCCATGGTGTGCAAAAAAGTGCCGCTCAGAGGTAAAACAACCAAACAACCCAAATCTTATGCATTTCGCCTTCGCGCCACACGTCTGCAAGTAAGCAGCGGTAAGTGTATTTTGTTGCGTATGTGCACTGTTTTTGCTGTATGTGTGAATTACAAAGGTAATTTAATTTAGGCATTTAATAAAACGTTTGATTTTATTTTTGAATAAATTTGATACAGTTCTACTTTCCATGGCTAGTGAAAATAAAAAACAAAAATTATCAGAATCAAGCAGCAGAGAGTTCCAAAGTCGGTGGACTTAAGAGTATGGCATGATTAACAAAGGCAATAAAGCAGTATGTGTTTTGTGTTCCGGGACAGCTGTATGCAGAATGTGGGACAGTTGTATGCAGAACATCGTCAGTTAAACGGCATTATGAGACAAACCATAAATTGCTCCTTGAGAAAAGCAAGGACGAAAAAAAAGAATTTATTTCTGGTGCAATTAAAAATATAAATATTGATTCAACATCCCTAATGAAATTTATCGGCAGTTGTTCAAATATAACTGCTGCTAGTTTTTTGGCCTCAAACTTAATTGCCAAACACGGGAAACCTTTTAGCGATGGGGAATATATAAAAGAAGCATGGTTAAAATGCGCACCTTTGAGAATTTTGAAAACAAGGAAAAAATTATTCAAAGAATAAAAGATATTCCTTTGGCTAGAAACAAAGTGAAAGATGGAATCTTGGAAATGGCTAAAAATATAACTCATCAGCAAAAAATAGATATAACCTCTCCTGGTTTAATTTCTCTCTGCCTTTATGAGAGTACTGACATAACTGAATCAGCTCGTTTAGCAGTTTTTATTCGTTATTGTGTTGGGAATAATATTAAAGAATTAATCAGTTTAACATCATTAGCAACAACAACAAAAGGAATAGATATTTGCAACGTAATTGTAAATGCACTCACTGAAAGAGAAATAGATCTTTCCAAAATTGTATCGGTAACTACTGATTGTGCTCACAATGTGACTGGAAAGGAAAATGGTTTTTTCAATTTATTTACCAAACGTATTGGACATTCAGTTCTGGGTTTTCATCTGCAGGTTTTATGCGCAAAGGCCAGTTTCAAGTCACTGTAAGATGTTATGAGCCTTGTAACAAAATTGGTCAATTTTATATTTGCTTGCGCTTTAAATAAACGAGAATTTCTAGAATTATTAAATGAAGCAAAGTCGGTATACAATGGTTTACTTATGTACAATACCGTCCGATGGTTAAATCATGGACAAGTTCCTCAAAGATTTGTTGAGTGTTTAGATGAATTAGACTTTTTTTACATAATGAGAAAATTATTGAAACATATAATTAATTATTGGACGTCGAATGGCTTTCCAAATTAATGTTTTTTACTAATTTGTGCTTACATTTAAATAAATTAAATGTTAAACTGCAAGATGTTAACAAGACAGTTATTGTCATGTTTGATTTAATCAAAGCATTCGAAGCTAAATTACAAATTTTCAATCGTGACGTTATTTCCAACACCTTCAAATATTTTCCAAATACATAATCTTTGCAGTTCTAGAATCTCATGATAATACAGATCAAATTAAATTAACACAAGAGTTTTCTGCAGTTATTCAGTCGATAATCAACGAATTTTCTTCGAGATTTACACAGTTCAGAGAATTTGTAGAACATCAAAATTTATTTTACATCCGGACACATCAGCAGCAGATAGCTCAATTTAAAGATTTTCGAGTGACTGAATTTGGAAGATATAGAAATGCAATTAATCGATTTTCAATCCAGTTCTATATGGAAACAAAAGTTTGTCGATTTGAGAAATGACTTCGAAATAATTGAAAACGATCGATTATTGGGCATATATAAAAAGAACGCAGATGAGGGAATAGTGAAAACTGGAATGCTATTCCCGAAACCTTTAATTGACTAAAAAAAACTAGCGACGGCTATATTATCAATTTTCTCCTCTACATATGCTTATGAGTCATTATTTTCCGATATGAATTTTATAAGACAATTTAAGAAATAGAATGACTGATGAATCTATTTCGGCGTGTGTATTACTAAAAGTGACGAAATATGAACCTGATATAAAGCATTTGGCATCCAAAGTACAACAGCAAAAATCTCATTAATAAATAATTGATTTTTATATGACAAACTTTATGAAAAGGTATGAGTACGCCTTTATGAAATTATAGGTTAATTTTTAAACTTGTCTCAATAAAATTCTGCAGAATTAATTTTTTATTCATTTTTTCCTCTATAAAAACTGCTCGACACGTCAGCAACTCGATAAATATTATTTGTAAATTTTTGGCACGTGTTCTTAAAAAGGTTCGCCACCACTGTTATAAGCTATAAAAATATCCCCCTCATGCCTTCTTCCCCCTAAAAGAGGTGAAATAGGAAAAGGATTTTTCCCCTATGTCTTCGGAACCTGAAGGCTGAAAGTAACGGGATATGCGCCAAACGACAGCTTGTGACATGGGGGAGTGACACAAGTTATAAAAATCCCCCTTTCCCCAAAAAAATATGGGGAAAATGAATTGTTCTATTACATCTTTCGAATGCGGGAATCAAACGTGAAACGTTATGTGCCAAATGAAAGCCTGTGACGTGGGGAGTATTTTAGGAAATAAAAATAACTCCTTTGCTTTCTCCACCTAAAAAGAAGAAATTGGAAAGTCATTCTTTTACCGTACCTTCCGAACGCGAGGGCCTACAGTTACGAGCCAGGTGTCAAAATCTCGTATGAGGACCGTCCATAGACTATTTCCAGTTATGACTCATGACTCCCTTCCCTTCCAAAAGGGAGAGGGCAGATATTTCTAGGTGAAAAGGAGGTAGGGGGGGGGGTCGACCTTACTGAGTTATATCTCACAATACAGCTTGTGAGGTCTCCAACGTCATGGGCTACTTCAAATACGAATTCAAACAAGAAGAGAAAAACCGTGGTTGACGTTTATATGTCATATGTCAAATGAAAGTTTCTGAATGTAGGTGTTTTTAGTGACAAAAAAATTAATTAATCAAAACTTTATAAAATGCTATCTCTCTCTCTGTGCACCTTAAAAAGTCGAAAAATAAATCTGAAGCATATCGATGGTGCAATCAGTTACTGAATTCGTATTCACTTCAAAGGAGAATAGTCAAATGAAGAATAAAAATTTTATTTTCTCAATTTCATGTTCACTTTAAACTTTAAAATACGACAACACCTTACAAAATTACTCTTTGGTATCTAATACTAAATCATCAGCATTTATTCCTTTTCTTGATGTTGATGAGATGAACTCTTTCATTCGAGCTGTTGATGAGAACTGGTAGTAGAGTAGGTTTGGATATAAACAGAGAGAAAACTAAAGTGATGAAAATTGGTCAGGCAGGTTGTGATTCTGTTAATCTGAATGGTTGCAGTCTTGAGCAGGTGTCACAGTTTAATTGACTTGGGAGCTATGTAACAGATACTGGTGATGTGCGGCATGAGATTAACAGACGAATAGGTATTGCTGCCGGGACTTTTAAGAATCTATGGAGAGTGTGGAGAAATAGGCGTATACACCTAAAGACTAAAATTAGACTTTGTAATAGTTTGGTTCTTTCTAGGGTTAGTTATGGAAGTGTAACTTGGACGCTGTGTAAACAAGGTAACAGGAAACTATTCTTTTGATTCTAGATGTTTACGCAGTATCTTGGGCATTAGATGGTTTAACTTTGTAACTAATGATAAGGTTAGGCAAAAGAAATGGCAACCTCCTTTAAGCAGCATATTTGTGCAGAGAGAGACTCCGTTGGTTTGGCCATGTTGCCCGTATGGATAATTATAGATTGGCGAATAGGGTTATGAACAGTGTGCCTAAAGGCCTCAGAAAGAAGGGGAGACCTAGGATGCGGTGGGCAGACAATGTCAAACAGGACCTTGTTAGAATTGGTGTGCAGTGGCCAGATGCAGTAGATGTACCTCAGGACAAACATGCTTGGAGAACTAAATTGCACGGTCTGGTTGGACCTCCGTAGCTCATGGCTGCTTGAGGATGATGATGATGATCTAATGCAGTCGTCTCTCCACAAAAAGTTGCACCTTATGCTCCAAAAAATTGCAACACTATACTTTGCATGAAAAGATAAGGTTGAAGATAAATACCTCAATGAAATCTTTCTAAATCGCTATTTTCTAATAGCATTCCTTCACTGATTGTAGAGTTATAGAAGTTACAATCATCATCATCATCATCATCCCCAAGCAGCCATGGGCTACGGAGGTCCAACCAGACCGCGCAGTCTAATTCTCCAAGCATATCTGTCCTGAGCTACATCTGCTGCATCTGGCCACTGTACACCAATTCTAACAAGGTCTTGTTTGAAATTGTCTGCCCACCGCATCCTAGTTCTCCCCCTCTTTCTGAGGCCTCTAGGCACACTGTTCATAACCCTATTCGCCAATCTATAATTATTCATACGGGCAACATGGCCAAACCAACGGAGTCTCTCTCTGCACAATATGCTGCTTAAAGGAGGTTGCAAACTCCTTTGCCTAACCTCATCATTAGTTGCAAAGTTAAACCACCTAATACCCAAGTACTGCGTAAGCATCTAGAATCAAAACCGTCTAGTTTCCTGTTATCTTGTTTACACAGCGTCCAAGTTTCACTACCATAACTAACCCTAGAAAGAATCAAACTATTATACAGTCTAATTTTAGTCTTTAGGTGTATACGCCTATTTCTCCACAATCTCCATAGATTCTTAAAAGTCCCGGCAGCAATACCTATTCGTCTGTTAATCTCATGCCGCACATCACCAGTATCAGTTACGCAGCTCCCAAGGTAATTAAACTGTGACACCTGCTCAAGACTGCAACCATTCAGATTAACTGAATCACAACCTGCCTGACCAATTTTCATCACTTTAGTTTTCTCTCTGTTTATAACCAAACCTACTCTACTACCAGTATCATCAACAGTTCGAATGAAAGAGTTCATCTCATCAACATCATTTGCCAAAAGGGCTAAATCATCAGCATAATCTAAATCAGAAATTTTCGCATCTCCAGCCCATTTAAGGCCAAAATCTTTCCCTTGAAGTGAATTTCGCATAACATAATCAACAACCAAACTAAAGAGAAAAGGAGACAAAATGCACCCTTGTCGAACACCAGAAGTAATGATAAACCAATTGCTACAAGCCTTACCAACCCTCACACATGACTCAGTGTTATTATAGAGAGCTTTCATTATGTTAACTAACTTGTCTGGTATACCATATGATCTAACAATAAACCACAAATTATGACGATCAACAGAGTCGAAAGCCTTTTTGAAATCAACAAAGCTAGCAACCAAAGGTTTCTGAAATTCTAAACATTTCTCAAGAATCTGCCTAAGTGAAAATATCTGATCCACACATCCCCTACTACTTCTGAATCCACATTGCTCATCACGCAATTGACTGTCAACCAGATTCTTAATTCTATTAAGCACAATCATGGAAAGAACTTTACCTGGAACGGAGAGTAGGCTGATACCCCTATAGTTATCACAAGAACTGCGATCACCTTTTTTGAAAATAGGGATAATAATAGCTCTGGTAAAATCTTTAGGAACCATGCCTTTATCATAAAAGTTATTCAAAATTTCAGTCATCCAAATGGTAACTGAAGCATTCCCAGCTCTAAGCATTTCCGTAGTAATTTCATCCACCCCTGGGGATTTATGAAGTTTAAGTTTAGAAATAGCCAAAATAACTTCAGATTGTGTTATAGGGCCAACATTAAAGCCAACAATGCATCTATCATCATTGCAAACAATGGGAGTAGAACTAACCACATTGTTTAGAACATCACTGAAATGCTCAGCCCACCTAGCCATGACAGAATCCTCACCTTCTATAACCTTGCCTTGTTTATCCTTCAATCGATGTATACCTGTTCGTTTTCTACCACACAAAACATTAACTATCTGGTACAGCTCTCTGCTGTTGTGCTGTCTAACTGCTTCCTCAGCTTTGTCAGCAAGGCCATCAAGCCAAAGATTCTTATCAGTAGCTAACTGACCCTTTACACGTTTATTAAGTTCTTTGTAGTGCTTTCTATTAGGACTAGTAGTGTACTGATTAAGGACATTCCTGCAGTTCCTTCTTTCTGAAATAAGCTCAAGTGCCTTATCACTTAAATAATTCTGCCTCCTCTGCTCCTTTTTCCCTAAAAGAGTACTGTTAGTTTCCAAAAACGCCTGTTTAAAATGGCCCCATTCTTCCTCAACTTCAGTATTAAGCAAACCATGACTGTCATAATGACTAAGTAACCTATCATGGTAAGCTTTACTATAACTGGGTCTTTCAGAGCTTCAGTATTAAAGGTAAATTTTTTAACCCTAGCACAACACTTTTTAAGTTTAAGTTGCAAGACACTTTAAACAAGGTAATGATCAGATCCAATTTCAGCTCCCCTATATGCCCTGGTATTTCTAACAGAACTAGCCCATTTGCTATTAATTAATATATAATCAATCATATTCTTATGCAGCCCATCAGGTGAAACCCATGTGTGTTTATGTATGTCGCGGTGTTTGTAATATGTGTTAGTTATTCTGAATCCATTGAGTTTACTTACCTGTAGGAGACGTTGCCCATTGCCATTGCAGCTACCAATACCAAAAGGGCCTATTACTCCTCCCCAAAGGTCAGAGTCTGTACCTACTTTGGCATTGAAGTCACCAAGAACAATGGTAATATCTCCTTTCTTGACAGAATTCAAAATATCCTGAAGTTGTCTGTAAAACCTATCCTTCTCATCCTCATCAGAATCCTCAGTGGGGGCATAACAGCAGATAACATTCAAGTCTTTAATGCTTGTCTGAAATTTTGCTGTAAGAAACCTTTCATTAATGCACTCATATCCTAGAAGAGCATCACTAGCATGTCTGCTGAGCAGCAGACCCACGCCTTGGTGATGCTTTCCATCCTCCCTCCCTGTAAAGAGAAATTTAAAGTTATTTTTAAGTATCTCACCTTTACCTGTCCATCTGGTCTCTTGCAAGCCTAGAATATCTAGGTTATAGCGCTGGAATTCCTGCATGAGGACATCAAGAGAATAATCTCTATGTAATGTCCTCACGTTCCACGTTCCTGCAGAGAGAAAATGATTAGTAGGATTTTTAAAGAAATTAGGTTTATTGAGATTGGTAGGGCCAACAATATCAAACAGCCCCCTGATCGCAGGCATGGGGCAAAGACCTGTTCCTCCTCCGCTAAAGGCTGAAGTCACCGATGCTGGTAGGAACTTCAGGCACCACCTTTTCAAGTGGACTTTTTCAAGAACCATATGGCCTGCCTGAGACACATTACTCCAGTTTAGGCTTGACGATGCCCAACTAGCTAAGTAAGGTTCAGGTACCTGCGATGGCCTCTGATTAGGATTATCCACCAGCTGATATAAGGTATCCCATGCCTCTGTTCACTTAGAGCTGGCAACCCAGAAGCAAACAGAAAACACAGCGGCAGACTCTCCCTCAACAGAGGCCCACCAGTGCAGCAAGTCCAGGATCCACATAATCAAGCTCAAATCCATAAACAAGTCCAGTCTAGTAGGTATAAATGGTCAGCACCAGGACCCTGTGAAGTTGACCACTCCTCAGCAGGGTTGAAAAAAAGAAAAAAGTGGCCGTAGATGACCAGATCAGCAGGCCATACTGAACTGGCAGCCCTCCCCTTCCGTTCCCTTCCAAAAGAGAATATCTCTTTTGAAAGGTACTAACGGCCTGCACCACGAGAAGGCGGGGTCGGACATTAGGTGCTAGATCTGGCCGGTTCTGTGCATC
The DNA here is from genome assembly GCA_038380435.1 of Ryuthela nishihirai. Lineage (NCBI taxonomy): Eukaryota > Metazoa > Arthropoda > Arachnida > Araneae > Heptathelidae > Ryuthela > Ryuthela nishihirai. The sequence goes on from JAWZYU010000027.1 coordinate 6,294,788, forward strand.
ATCACTGGGGATTGGTACACAGCTCTCCTTCCAGTTTACGCCTAGCTACCAACGTTACAATGCTAAGGTAAATTCTTATGAATGGCATTCCTCTTGTTAAATAATGCAGTTTCCATCACTCTAAATATTGAAGGAATATTGTTAAAAACCGAAATTTAGATATATTTATATCGCTAATTAACCTTCAGTCACATTTTTCCATGCGAACAATATTCGTTTACTATTTAGAGTGATGGAAATTGAAATATTTAACAAGAGCATTGCCACTTATAAGAATTTACCTTAAAATTCAAGCTTCTGTAACTCCGCAAATAGTGAATATATGTACTCAAAAAATCGAGATTTAGAAAGCTTTGATTGAGAATTTTAATCTTCTTCAGTCATATGTTTTTCATACAAAGTGTACTGTGGGTTTTCGAAGTCAGTTCCCCATTGATATAACAGAAATCATCTAATAAATTGGCAGGGCTCTGTACTAAAGGTCGGGGCGGGGGTGGCTCAGTCGGTAGCGCGCCAGGCTCGTAATCTGTAGTTCCCAGGTTCGAGTCCCGGCTGGGTCAGCGTTGAGATTTATCTCCGCAAAATTCCCCGCCCTGCCCACGGTCAGTAGGGGACACCGATGGGCTTGGAAAGGCCGTCCGTCCGTCGGATGGGACGTTAAGCCGTGGTCCCGTGTGCGGGAGAGCCATACCCTGTGCACGTTAAAGAACACGCTGGATGGCCTTGACGGGAGGCTACCATCTGTCTCCCAACAGCTGTTCCAGTGGGTCCCCTCCCCCAACCTTCTCTGAGCCTTCGGGGTCCATGTGACCTGGCCATTTAGCCCATGGTGTGCAAAAAAGTGCCGCTCAGAGGTAAAACAACCCAACGTTAAAGAACACGGTGGATGGCCTTGACGGGAGGCTACCATCTGTCTCCCAACAGCTGTTCCAGTGGGTCCCCTCCCCCAACCTTCTCTGAGCCTTCGGGGTCCATGTGACCTGGCCATTTAGCCCATGGTGTGCAAAAAAGTGCCGCTCAGAGGTAAAACAACCCAACGTTAAAGAACACGGTGGATGGCCTTGACGGGAGGCTACCATCTGTCTCCCAACAGCTGTTCCAGTAGGTCCCCTCCCCCAACCTTCTCTGAGCCTTCGGGGTCCATGTGACCTGGCCATTTAGCCCATGGTGTGCAAAAACGTGCCGCTCAGAGGTAAAACAACCCAACCTGTACTAAAGGTATTGATTTTGCGAATGAAAGCCACATTCATAACCCCTTAACATCAAAATAGGTTTTCCGCAGAAAAATGTCATTGGTGAGAAAGTGAAAGTCTCTCTCGAATGTCGCTGAATCTCGATTTATTATTCATTTTAAGAGTCAAAAAGTTATTGAATGTGAAGCATTAAACATCAGATTTCCGTTACGGTCTCCCTCGTTAATGGAATAAGGGAAAAGGTCTCTGCGAGATCTACTCTAGGTCAGAAGAGGTCCCATATAACCTCAGATCAAGGATAATCCGAATACTCTTTATCATTTTAATTTTTTCTATCGAGCATAGACGCATAGTTCGCTTATTTATATATTGTTTAATAACTTGTAGATCAAAATATAGTACTAATATTTAATTTCAATCATTACAGCTATACGTTGGAGAGGGAGTCCATGGAAGTTAATTGTCAGTGGTCCAGACATCTTTAATTATTCACTGTTAGTTCTTAAACCCTTACCTTTTAAACTAATGAAATCTAAAGGATTCATTGGGCGTACTTTCTACAAGCACATTTACTATTTTTAAAATCTACAGTAATTCTAAAGTTAAAAAAATTTAATTCGAATAATTCATTCTACATAATTTCTACAAGTATACTAATTCTAAAATCTAAACTAATTCTAAAATCTGAATAAATTGTTGCACATAACTTTTACAAGTATATTTACTTTGGTAACTGATTTGCTATAGCAGTTTTAAATTTCAATTGATTTTGGACCAAATTCATATGAGCAGCAATGCTACTGTTAAATTCTCCTTCTTTAAGAAGTCTTTTGTAACATTTTTCTGTTAAAAACTTTTAAAAATTAAAAAGCGTCAACTGTGGATTTTCATTAAAATAACATTGAAATGACCCAGTAATTTTGGTAATATAGTGTATTCTGAATGTCGATTTTACGATTTTTTCAATGTTTTCAAGAGTTTCACTGATCGACTTTATTTTCAGTAAAACAACATTGCCCCGTTTACAACAAGTAAATTTCTTTTAACTTGTAAAGATATTCGCTGATTGTCAAAAGCCTTTAGAGGATAAGGTGCTATTTAACTCTCTTAAACAGCATAGCATGAATTGTCTAGAAAGATATCATTGAAGATATGGGAAAATCACAGTGAATGCAAAATATTTTAGTATTGACTTTTTATTATTAAGTGCTTTTATTAAACTATTATTTATTCGGATTCCTCTAAATTTACGATTTTTATTGTATAGATTTTATTACTTGCCTTTTAAATTCCATTTGTTGTGATTTCCTTCTTTGTGATTTTATGTATAATTTGTCTTAAACATAGTTTTTTGAACAATATATTTTTGTGCTTTTAGAATCCTCGATATGTTTAAACAACATTTAAAAATAATTTATTCCTTAAATATTGAACTTTTAAAGAATAAATATATTACTAAATTTTACAATAAATAATTCGTTATTAGAGTTAATCAGGATTTAACCGAAATTCATATTATTTTAAAAATGTCTATGAGCTCTTTAGAACATACGTATGATTACTACAAAAAGGGGCCGTAAACTTCGGCGGTACTTTATCTTGCACTTTATCTTGCACACCGGCGGCCGTAAACTTCGCAGCGGCCCTGTATGTCTAGCATGTATTTTTCTTCATTGCGATGCGATCATGCAATGTTTTTGGCAATTACATGTGTTATGTTGTATACATTAATATAATTGTTTATGTAAATAGCGATATCATTGTTTTTGCGCAATTAGTTGATGCCACGTACAAACCATTGATGTATTTGTAATCAGCAAGAATAATATGATCAATAAAAGCATCCTAAAAATCCTATCTCCTCATGAGTTGGGAATCGGCAAAAATGATTTAATTCAGCATCATAGTTTTGTTTATTGAAATTCTTTTGCTTCACAGAATTTTATTAAACAAAACTTCCTCGTTTTTAAAAGTGTTGCTCATCATCATCATCATCCTCAAGCAGCCATGGGCTACGGAGGTCCAACTAGACCGTGCAATTTAGTTCTCCAAGCAAGTCTATCCTGAGCTACATCTACTGCATCTGGCCACTGCACACCAATTCTAACAAGGTCCTGTTTGACATTGTCTGCCCACCGCATCCTAGGTCTCCCTTTCTTTCTGAGGCCTAGACAAACGAAAGTAACTCTAAGTCTCAATATTTGCAAGTTAAAGTAGCTGTATTTCTAATTTAGGTTTAATAGTTTCAATCATTGAGATGCTGGAATCCCGCATAGGCAGACGACACTGCCAAAGCCTTTTTTTTTTTGGTGTTCAAAAACACCTTAAACACTTCCAATCGAAACAGTCGAGATGCATTAGGAATGCTTTTCACCATAATCTGTGGTTTTCTTATGAAAAATTGCATCTCAAATACCAGTTTGTCACAGAAGTCTAACACGAGAGTGTCAGTATAATACACTTTACATTTCAGTGAGGAAGTCTTTAGCAGAAAAACAACTCAAGAAAGAAACACCCATCTTTACAAGGATCCCGAATCCGAATCCCTTTACAGGATAGGAAAGTAAAAAGTTAATCCCATATTATATAAAAATAAAATCGGACAAATCAGAACAAGTGTTCCACTTTTCTCTCTTAATGCATTTCATTAGAGGCAACTCGATTCACTCCTAACCTATCGAGTCGCATCTGCTGCTGCCACTTTTGTCATTCTTTGCTCACAAACCACACACTAACTCACTTTTCGATTTAGTTTTCTAGCATTAACAATTTGTTCCCAGTAGGAAAGGCACCCCATATGCAACAGGAGGGCTAACTTCATTCTGAGGGACTGTACTGCAATCATTTCTCAATAAACATCAGTACCGCAAGCAATTTAATCACGGCAGTAATAGAGGAAATTAAATTTTTGTCTTGCGGAGATTGTATTAGTCACAGCTGAAACGACCTTTCCATATAGGAAACATCATCACATTGTGACGTCACGCGAGAGAGAACGTGTCACTCGGATTAGAGTCTGTGTCATCTTCCTCCAAAAGTGTCAGTGTGAGAAGAAATCTCTGCGTGGCCAGTAAGCAACAGAAGCGACTACAATCTTCGTTCGACTCGTAATTGCTTTGGTTGGAAAGAGAACATTCTGCTTTTGACATTTGTTGTTTGGACTGGAAACGATTCTTGAGTAGTTCTTCGAGAGGAAAGGATTAGAAAGGATTTGAGAGCAATTTTAAAAATAGAAACCATCTAAATCTTGCTAGGGAACGAAAATTCTCCTATCTGATTGTCAACATCACTCGTTGTTCAGAGAATAGAAATATGCCATTCGCAGTGTGCTTCCTCCATTTCCGTTATTGGATCAGCTGTAAAAGAAGAGGAAGCACAGATCACACCGCATTTACATCTTCATCTTCTGGAAAACAAACAAAGTGCAAATATTCGATGGCTTAGATGTCATGTGAGTAGAAACTAAAAGTAACGAAAGATAAGTTTGTTGTTCTCAAAATCCAAAGCTGATAAATGGGACAGAGAAATATAAGATGCTTGCTTTCATTCTAAATGGTTTTCTGTTTCGAACTTTTTCAATTACTCTGATATGCTCTATTTGCACATAGCGCAGATCGAAATGTGAACCACAATACTTTTACACAGATTCAGTCTCAGCGTATTAATATTCGTACTCAGCGTATTTATATTAGCGTACAGTATATTTGAGAAATTAAATGCTCCATGTATGATTAATGCATAAGGCTGAAAATTAAAACAAAAAACTGCTTTATGAGATCGAACAGATGGAACACGTAGACTGGAGCAACTGGGGAACAAAAATTCATTATTAGAAGAACGTGAGTAATTGAAACAGTGAAAAATAATTTCCAAATAAATCAGTTTCAAAGCAGGAACAATTCATCAAAGGAAATGCGTTAGGCATAACGCAACTCTACGATAAATTATGATATGTAATGAAAAGTTTACGTATATGCTTTTTTATTGAAACTTATAGAGTGTTAGGTTAAATCATTTTAAAAATATAAGTTTAGAAATATTTTACTATGCTATCTTGAGGTGTTTGGTTATAATAATAGAAATTCATTGATTATTATACAAAATAAAATAATTTGATGTGTTTTGAAAGAAAGTGGGAGATATTTATGGCAATGCTAGGAAATATTACACAAGTTAAATATTGTTATAAGTTTTAATAGAAAATTTTTGAGCGTGAGTTCAAAAGAATATTTAGTGACAAACCTTTATAAATGATCTAATTTATTACAAAAGTATGAATAAAACAGAAATATAAAATAAATTCAACATAACACAAATCTTTATCTTCATCAGTATGAAAATACACCATCAGTAGACTATATTTCTCCTTATCACTATTATTACAAATAATATTTTTTTAAAATTCTTACCACTCAGAACACAAAATAAGACATTTTTCAATACTCGATAAATGGCACAATCATATTTGCGAATAAACATGTCAGCTATCAAGAATAATCTTACCAGTTCTTTAAACAAACCAAAAATCACCACGCATCAAAGGATTTTCTTACAGAATTTCAGTCATCAGGTACTCCAAAACTGCAACTAAATACACTTGGCTTTCAGAACCAATTCGTTTCAGACTTTGATCACCACTTACAGACTTCCTTACAGAAAGGTTGAGGTCAGTTCTTCTTGCTCGACTAACACTTTTCGTTCTTGACCTAATCTCCAAATATCTTGAGAAACTTTCCTAACATTAACTTTATGCTAATTCACTTAGTGCAAAGGAAATATATATATTCAAACACTACCAATTTCTTTATTCCTCTTTAAAACATCATTAAGGTTCGGGTTGTTATTGTTCCAATCAACTAGTGACGTATTTCACATGCTAAAACACACGCGAGCATGAAAATGATGCAGCAGATCACGGTTTCATTGTTGCTCCTTCATCTGTCGTAACACTGCCCCCTCCTTAGGTCATATCATAATATTTCATCAATACCGATGCAACATAAAAATAAATTTTAATTTTTCTGTGTAAAGGAAAAAGTACGATATCTACAAACAGATGGACTGAGACAGGCGACAAAGCGAAACGTGTTTTTCTCTTTTTTTAAACGAGGTAAAAACACATTTTCAAACCCAATTGCACTAGAGCGTTTTTATCTACAATTAACTGAAGAAAATATTTTCAGATCCCAATTGCATTATAAAAGATTAATTAATTAAAAATAACTAAAAAATCGAAATTTCTACGCAATGAGGAAATTTTGGCTTGCTTTTAGCTTACTTTATTACATACCAAATAAAGAAAAAAAGATGCTAAATGCATTATTTTTTAGATTTTTTTAAAGTTTAACCCCTTTTAATAAAGTTTGGAAAGGAAAAGAGCGTTTTTCGATTTTTTCTCTCCTTGTTTTCTGTAAAAACAAAAGTCATAATTCTTTAAATATAGTGCAGAGCAGAAACAAGTCGAGAATTACAGCAAGCCAAATGGATCAATTAGAGAGCAATTTTCAGTTTTTATATTTAATAATTTTGTAATAAAATTGGGAACAGGTCAGAAAATGCGCTTTTACTTAAATTTAAATTTTCTGACTCTAAAACTAAACATAGGTTTTGATTCACGTTATTTCCTTAATTAAATAAAAACTTTATGTACAAAAATCAAATTTAAAAAAAAATAGGGTAACTTGAATTAGAGCCATTTATCTTTATACAGTATTTTTTCTTATAATATGTTTCTATTCTTACTTATATACATTTCCATTATCTGAAGATTGACTACTGTAATTTAAATAAGAATACTACCGATATCTGAAAGAATCTCTACAGATATCTTTATCTCCGCAAAATTCCCCCCCCCCCGCCCATGGTCAGTAGGGGACACCGATGGGCTTTGAAAGGCCGCCGTCCGTCGGATGGGACGTTAAGCCGTGGTCCCTGTGTGGGGAGCCATACCCTGTGCACGTTAAAGAACAGGCTGGATGACCTTGACGGGAGGCTACCATCTGTCTCCCAACAGCTGTTCCAGTGGGTCCCCTCCCCCAACTTCTCTGAGCCTTCGGGGTCTATGTGACCTGGCCATTTAGCCCATGGTGCGCAAAAAAGTGCCGCTCAGAAGTAAAGCAACCCAACCCACTGCAGATATCTGAAAAAACTATCACTTTGTGATCACAACAAAAATTGAACTTCTTTCTTAGAAATCTAAGGTATGCAGAATGAGTCATTCCTCAAGCAGTCCAGTCCCATTTCCCAAAACAGAAAATGCATTCCTAGTAAGAACACAAAGCTTTCAGAGACAAAGACATTCATAGGTCAGCAAGACATTCAGAGGTCAGCAAGGATTAACCGCTTCCTCCTCAGGTGATAGCCTGTTAAGGAGGAGTCGGTTAAAGTTCAAGAATTACTCTTAATCTTCGAGGACAAATTGTCTCCTATTTGAACGGAAGTACAGATACGAATGCTCTTACTCAGATACAGTTAAAACGATTTTTTTTGTACAGTGAGCGAAAAAAGGAAAATTTTTCCCTAATTTTTTCATTAAAGTTTATATTTAATTTGTCTTCAAACCGCTCCAAAAATCGGCGGCCGGTGTGCCACGCACACCTCGCATACTTGCTTGCTATGACTCTGATTGCATAAGAATTAAACCTTAAGTCCTGATTCAAAAGTGAATATTTGAAGATCCTTACCGCTTGTGGCAAAGTCATATTACAACCCTCTAAGTTATGGGTTCTCAACGTGGGGTATGGGTTAAATTTTTTGGGGTATGCCGTAAGAGCTCAAGATCTAGTAACAAGTCCATTTCACTGATTAACCAGTAAAATATTTATAATTTATAAGCTTTTTTAAATTGTTTATGTCATTTTTTGTGTTTATTGATATATGTAATTTATGAATGCAAATTTAATGTGTGTGTATATATATATATTTTATTTTATTCCCATTGTTATAATATAATTATAGTTTTATCTATCTATATAAGGGGTACGTCAGTTACATACACATTTCCAGGGGGTACGTGAAGTATAAAAGGTTGGGAACACTGCTCTAGGTGATACTGCTCAATCAAATTTTCCACAAATACTTTGTCTCACTTTGATTGTTAACGAGAAAACCATGTACTCTTTGTCTGCCAAGCCTGTCCCGCATTCCTATTCGTAACAGTCATTTTGTCTTCCAGTTCTTGAGACTGTATCATATCCATCGTGTTTGGTGCAATAAATATGCCACCCTTTAGAAATTCTTTCCAACATGTGAGGGAACACGAAACGTATATGCTGAAACGCATCTGATGTATGATTCAACGCTTTGACCAACTGCTTCACTAGCCCCAACTTAATTTAACGTTGTGGTAGCAATATCTTGTCAGTTGGAACCAAAGCCACATGGAAAAGTTTTGTTCAGGGTGGCCATTCTCCTTTCACATAATGTTGTTGACATCCTCATTGTCTTCTTTTAAATGTACTGATTGCACTACGAGAATGGAAGGGAATTGATTGCTGTTGTGTAGCAAAACAGCCTTCTGACTTCTGGTTCAGCTGTCGATTAATATAGGCCCCAACTTTACTGGTCATGAGGGTAGGCCAATAGATTCAAAAAGTCCATTGACATCAGCGCAGTAACACAAACTTTCGCCCAAAACATAGGAAAATTTCGTATGCCATTTCCGATATGTTGATATCTTGCAGGTGGGATCCATAAATTCCACTCTCTTAGATAGGATGTTCAAAGCTCTGCATTTGATTAAGTGAGACCTAAATCCCTAATTAGTACATCTAATACTGTTTGATTAAGAAAATGTGGCTCTTTGCTGCCACTTCCTCATCAAAAGTCCCCAAAGGCAATAGCAGTTGAGCTTACAGTTCCTCTTCTGACAACAAAATCGCAGGTGGAGTTGGGATAGGCAAGTCTTCGCCATGATGAGAGATGAGGTAAACGCCACATTCCTACGACCTTTCGCCTTTTTAAAATGTTTTATGTTCACCATACAAAAGTGTCAATCATCAAATGGCGTACATTTCCTGGTTCCACGCATCCATCCTTCTAATGCAGATTGGTAGCTACCACAGCAAGCATGAGAGAGCACGTGTTTCGTCTTGATCACAGATGGGAACTTCAAAATACACTTCATGTGAAATTTTGTATAAGTTACAATCTGGTGCTCATCTAGGACTAATACGAAGGGCGTTCAAAAAGTTATTGGCATTTGTCTGCAGATTTGTCTTTGTTCATCCGAGTTGGGTTGGGTTGATTTACCTCTGAGCGCCACTTTTTTGCATGCCAAGTCACAAGGACTCCGTAGGCTCAGAGAAGGTTTGGGGAAGGGACCCATTGTTACAGACGTTGGGAGATAGATGGTGGCCTCTCATCAGCGTGTTTTTTAACGTGAACAGGATATGGCTCTACCGCACACTGGGCCGCCGCTTAACGTCCCATTGACGGACGGCAGCCTTATCCAAGCCCATCGGTGTCCCCTGCTGACCGTAGACAGGGCGGGCAGTTTTGCAGAAATAAATCTCAATGGTGACCCAACTGGGACTGGAACCTGAGAACTTGTTCATCCGAAGTTAAGGGGCTACGACTTGTTTGAAAGCTTGTCTAAACTTGCCATTATGTGTTAAAAGCAAATTCTGTATCATTATTTCTCTCTTCGCTCGCAGCGCGTAAAGCTCGCGAAAATGTGCGTTTTTGCTGTGGTGCCTACTAAAGACGGGGAAAGATTTTACATTTTCACGAAGATGCAGTATGGAGACGGTGAGAAAAAAAATGCCGATTTATCACGAGTATATGGGGATCATGCTTGCTCATATGTCGCTGTTACGGAATGGATATGAAAATTAAGAGAAGGATGCTTTGAAGACCTCCCTCGTGCAGGAAGCCAGAAGGAGGCCATGAACGAGACAACCATCGCTGCTGTTCGTGAACTCTTTAAGGAAAACCAACACATCATGATTGAGGCAATAAGTTTAGGTTATTGTATTTATTCAGCGTATTGATTTCAAGTGTAGAAACAATTATTCATCAACATTTAAAGTTCCGAAAGATTTGTGCCAAATGGGTACCCCCACAAACTGATAGAACAGGAAAAAAGGACTAGACGGTTATTTATTTTTCTAAGATAGCCTAGAAAAACAAAGGAACGAGGTGGAGGGCTCCCCCCTACATACGGTCCTGTTTGTTTGAAATATATCATTCTTATATACACTATAATACATATATACACTATAATCATATTTTCCGTAGGCGAGCTACATGCCTTGTCAACATATTTATTTAACATACATAATTATATTGTGGAGTTAATATGCTTAAATACATTAATTCTGGATCTTTCTTCAAAATGCTGCCTGAAAGTTTTCTGTTTCCTACAGAAAAATTCCAGAATTAAAAAAGCTTTAGTAATATCGTATTCAAACACATTATGGTATTCAAGAAGGAGACCATCTAAAAGTGAAATAAAATTTTATAAATTAGCTTCAGTTGACATTCATTGCTACAACTGATAAACGAAATAATCTCTTCCTAAGGTTCATGCGCTGAAATGTTGAAAAACCATCAACACGGTTTATCAAGAGACAATCGACATTGGAAGTTTCAGGTAATAAGTCTGAAACAACATTTGGCACAATTGTAACATACATGATGAACCGGTAATAATTAAATAAATGTCAGAAATATTGCAAGAAATAAATGTACAATACCCTCTAGTCAACAAACCGATTAGTTAAGAGCTAACGGCATGAATCTTCAGCAAAACCACTCAAAAAAGTGCACCACAGAGCTAGAAACGTCAGAAACTATTACAAATGTTTCCAATGAATCCAAAGAGGAACTCTGGCAGGACTGAAATTTGCTTTCCTAGCTGGAAGTTAAATCTGTTCTTCATCCTATTGGGAAGGAAATGCTTATTTCGTTTTATTTCCAGATGAAGACAATATGTTAATGAAATTTTTATTAATTTTATTTCCAATCCGGTCACTATTTTTCAGCGCCAAAGTACGCTGAAGTGAACATCATTACCTCTAGCTTTCAATTAGAAATTTCATTTAAAGACATCGCTTTTTTAAAACCTTGCGAAGAATATTTCAATTCTTCTATTTTATAAGTATGTTTGGAAACAGGTTCGGACCTAGAAAAAAAGTAAACGTGGAGAAGGGGGCTAAGTGACTGGATTGAGACGGAAAAATTAGAAGGAGGTGGAGGGGGCCAATGACTGGATTGCCATTTCAGTATAAAAATTTTTTGCTCTGTTTTTGTCATTATACTAAAGTTTGACTGGAGTTTCAGAGCAGCCTTAAAATTTTACCCTTATATCCACTCCCGTAACCTGCACAGATTTTTATTTACTATTATTATTTGCTTTCCCATGTATATCGATATTATAAACAACACTTATTAAAAGCAATGTAGACTTACCGTTCAGGATTATCTAGGTACTTTTCTTGCATCTGTGTCTAGTTGGTTTCAAAGTGTCTTCTTCTTGAAACATGACATTTATTAATGTAAGAAAATATCAAAGAATATGTTGTACTAATTAACACATTAACTTCATATAATACAGATAAATATCCGAATATACATCATCATTCAAAATGATGATCCAACGTTAGATAGGTAGTGAAAAGGATTAGTAGTTAACAGCAGTAATTAAAATCATCCGATCAAAAATTTCGATATGACAGAAGCACAAAAAAATTATTATCCAGCATTAAAATGATGATCATAGGATAGAGAGCAATGTTTAAAGCAATGACTACGCTTAACAGCAGTAATCAAAATGATGAGTCAAACCTGACAGCTATAATCATAGTGATGACCCAACGTAAATCAATAGACAAAAGAATTGCCTGACGGCAGTAGTTAAAATGATGACACGAAAGGACAGCAATAGTTAAAATGGTGACACAATCAGACAGTGGTAGTTAAGATGGTTACGCTATCAGATAACAGTAATTAAATGGTATATGTGTATCCTTGTGTAAAATCTTACCAAATGAATGCTGTTTCTTTCTATGTAAATGTAGCGCAATTAATCATTTCTGATTTAATTCCCCAGATTCACCCGATTTTCTTCACATTTTGAAAACAAAAGATGGCCGTCTACTTGAAACTGACTGCTCTCCTCTTGGTGGCGCTGGTGGTGGTGAGCGCAACAATGACGTCAGCAAAGAGCATTGGGCAACCTGAAAAGGTTCTTTATCCTTCCGAGTTTGATGTAAGTACCGACACCAACAGGTAGTTTACATCAGTGGCGAAGCGTGGCTTTTTGGGTAGGGGAAGCAACTGCTAAAACCAGTGCTACAACTAAATCCGAACGCCGTTCTTGCACTCGATGTTTCCCGAATCATTGAACAGGACTCAGGACACCCTTAAGGACTCAGAGTTGAGTAGAGGAAGAGGAATGAATCCAATTGAATTGCTATGCAAAACCATCATTATGCCGTTAATGTTAACTAAACTTGTATTATCAGTAACCCACACGCTGCATGTGCAACGATGGACAGGTAAATATATATGATGACAAGACCCACTAGTTCCGCCTATAAAGCACTGCCAGTATAGGGATATTCACCACTATCTATGGTCAGGGGCAAGACAGTACCATATAGATACAACTCATTCCCGACTACCTAAAGGCGAGCAGTACTATAGGAGAAAAGCTCATCCATCGGTCAAAACCTAAATTCAATCTGTGTCTCAGACCGCCACAAACAAGGATATAGATTCCAAGTTGCCACGGCTCCCGTGACTGGGACTCTTAGTCCGGCCCTTCTGTCGGGGCCCTGTCCAACATGACCGGACCGGTCAGCGGGGCCCTGTCCAACATGACCGGACCAGTGAGCAGGGCCCTCAACTTCTGAGATGAAAGTCTTAGCCTGTCCAACCATTGCCCAATCCGGTCAGCAGAGCCTTCGACTTCAATAGGCCCCACCTCGACAAGGTGGTCCTGTATCGGGGGTGGGGGGTGGTGGTGATGGACACCTCTCAATAATTGGGGTGGGAGGTGGGTCCTAAAGAACCCACCCCCCATGGGGAAAAGCTCGTATTCCGTCTTTCGACACCACACGACCTGGCGTGAGAAGCCTGGAAGTAGAAGATGAAGTTTGTCTCGGAGGAGACCAGGGACTTGGAGTATGGGTGGTGTTAAAGGGGGGTAGGTAGCGCAGCCCGGGTAGAAAATGGAAATTGAGTAAAAGAGCGAAAGCAGCTCCGGACTTAAGAAGTGAGTCCCGGAGCCAGCAGACAAGCCAGCATATGTCCCTCAGGTGCGTCCTAACTTCGGCACTCCTGATGACACCGCGGCCGCCCCGCCTGCTACCTCGCTAATCGCCAGGGAGCTTCTGAGTTCGTTAGTGAACCCTTCCGTGATCGGGCACCGGAGGATGTAGTGCCCGAGGCCTGCATCTGGAGCCCCACAGCCGCAGTTACTGTGGGGAGCGATCTTAAAACGCTCCAGATATGCTGGGAAGCTCCCATGTCCCGTCAATACCTGCGTGAGACAGTGGTCTGAGGACATCAGTGATAGACCGACCCTTTGCCAGAATGTCTTTGTTTGAAGACAATTCTCGGTCGTACCCCCAGAGCCTCTGCGACTCGTCCATTATTTATTGGCTTAGAGTAGAGTTCAGGGTATTTTTAGAAGTCTTTACCGCTATATCAGGTTGGGTGTCAGTATCTGCTGAGCGGGCCAGTTGGTCTGCCCGCTCGTTTCCTTCATGACCTACATGTGCCTTGATCCAGGAGGAGACTCTGGGCATGTTTGCCCAGGAGGCACTTGACCTCGTTTACTATCTGATGCCTGCTGTTTGCATCTTCAAGCGCTTGCAGAGCTGCCTAGCTGTCTGTGTACAAGCGGATGTCGTTATTTTGACTGCTGTCATTGAGGGCCCAAATTAGGGCCTCTCTGATGGCAAGCAGCTCTGCTTGGAAGGCTGAGCCAATATTTCATACCTTCCTCTTATAATCACACACTTTGGCTCCTTGATTGTAGACAGTGTAGGCTAAGCCCACACCATCCTCACTCTTGGAACCGTTCGTGTATATTTCCACTCTCGACCTGATGGTAACTCCATAGACCATGACACACGCAGTCTTCTAGTGGGATGAGTATCCCACTTAGCGGTCTCACTGTCATAGACCACGGAGTCATACTGGACTCTGAGGAATGTTGTTTTTTTCCCTAGCCTGCAGGACTCTAAATATGGTCGCTTCTTTTCCAACCGTCAAATACAGAGGAGGGATCCCTGCTAACACCAGGAGAGCATCTGTAGATGTAGTCCTATAGTCCCTGGTGATTCGCAATAAAGCTGGTCGTTGGGCCAAGAGCAACTTTCTACATATGATGGAGTAGTCCGTCGGGCGCCACCAAACGCCCGCTCCATAAGTTAGGATCCTCTCTGTGACCCTTAAATAAATTTCTTTGAGGACTTCTCCTCGAATTCCCATGAGATGCGAGCAATTCTCCCCAGTTTGCACATTACATTGGTCACTTTACCTTAAGGTCCTGCAAGTGTAGGATCCAGCTCATCCTTTCATCCAGAGTGATTCCCAAGTATTTTAAAGTCGTCTTATGGCCGATATTGTTGCCATCAAATTTGAAAATGGGGTACCTCTTGTTGAGGACACCCTACTTAGCCACAGTCATTGATGTTGTCTTCGCACAGTTGAACCCAAGCTTGTGGCGTAGACTACATCCTTCGAAAACCGACAGTGCTGCATTGCCGGCGATCTCCAGCCTCGCTCTAGAGGACGCCGATATGACAGCAGCATGTCGTTTGCATAAACCTGGAGCCAGACATCCTCTGGTAGTGTTAACTCCAAGGCAGTGTCTGCAACTAAGTTCCAAAGGAACAGGCCACTGCACGAACCTTGTGGGCAGCCTCTATCCAAGTTTCTTGAGACTGCCCCACTGGCATGGGAGTAGGTGACCACTCTCTCACTGAGATAATTGGACACCAGAATAAAGATGTTCCTGCGACAAGAACAATCTTTTAATCTACCAAAGATAGTGGGCCACCAGACGTTGTCAAATGTGCCCGTCACATCCAAGGCGATAAGAGAGGTGTGCAACTTATTCATTTTGTTTACCTTAACAATGTCCACCACTTGTTTGATAGCGGCTGTGGTGGACTTGTCTGTCCTGAAACCGAATTATCTGTCGTTAAGGAAGTTGTTCTTACAACAGTGGTAATACAACCTATTTGTGAGCAGTTTGTCCAGAATATTTCCCATCACCGGCAGCAGACATATTGGTCTGTAAGATCTTACATCTGCTGGATCTCTACCCACCTTGTTAAAAGGAACCAGGTCGGCCTGTTTCCAGACTTGTGGGAAAACTCCCGGTCTCAGACAAATGTTATACAGCTGGGTGAACTGATCTGTGTTCATTGAACAAATGCATCACAATTTCCAGTCAGACCATCGTGGCTGGAGACTTTACCCTGGCCATTGCCTTTATCAACTCTCCCACCTCCTCGTCTGTAAACAGAACGTCATCTTCCGTGTCCAGTAGGACTCTGCTATAGTCCCTAAGGAGTTGATGCTCAGCATCATCAGAGCTCCTATCATCAACTGGGAATAATCCCTCTAGTCATTGGCCATCATTGGCCAATTCTATCCTGGATAGTTTCGTCAAACGAAGTGGTCTTGGACCCATCTTCTTTGCGAACATACTCAATATCCAGGGTTTTTGTCTTTCCCTATAGCCAGCTTATACTGCAGAGTAAAGGGGTTCTGTGCAGTAACTTCACTACAAAACTTCTGCCATTGAACTTCTGCCATGAGCTTGGCAGATAGCTCCGCCTGCTCCTTCCTATAAATCTCCTCTTTGGAACTTCTTTCCCCCTTGTGGCACCTTTGATAACTTTTTCTTAGAGCTCGGACCCGCTTTCTTTTGATACTGAGCTCTGGTGTCCACCAGGGTACAGACTTTCTACCTTTTGGGAGTTTCCCCTTGAACCCGAAGATTTTCTCGCAACCGTAACATATACACTCGGTTATATCTCTGACAATGTTGTTCAGAGAGTCACAATCATGAATACGTGTTATGCACTGGCGGATCTTAGCCAGGTCTGGTGCAACACAGCGTCTCCAAATTATGGACATTTTCTCATCGCCGCCTTACTCACCGGACTTGTCGCCCATTGAGCATGTGTGGGACCTTATGGGTCGCAGCCTTCGTCAGCTTCCTCCAGCGGCGAACCTGGTACTGTTGCATGCCCAATTGGATGCTGTTTGGAACGCCATACCTCAGGACACTATTAATCATCTGAATGATGGATTGACGAGACATCTACAGGCTTGTATAACTGCCCGAGGTGGGCCTACTATGCACTGATGAATCTGTAATAAAAGCCCTTACCTTGCGTTCTCATATTCCGTTTTTTGACGTCTACCTGTCAGTTCCGGGTCTATATATCCCTTCCTTCATGGTGTTCAAGGTTTTTTTTTCCACTTAGAGCAGTGTAGGTATTTAATGTTTTACAATTTTCAGCAATTTGTTTCTCGTAGTTCGATTTTCAAAACACATTTCTGTTTTTGTATACTTCAGAACATTTCAAGCGCCACAGGATATATTTCTTCTGCCGCAAACAGATCTAGGGAGGAGCAGGGGAGTGGCACAGGAAATATGCCCCCCCCCCCCTCCGCTAAAAAATGCTAGTAAGGGTAATGGAGGCCAAAAATGATTAAACGTGTACAGTCGCTCAAAAAATATCCGAACGCTATGGTTGATTACAAAATTCAGAAAAAATATCTGGCAACGATTTTTTTAGAAATTAGTGATCTGGCAACCTTCGTGTCACGTGACACGAAGGTTGCCAGATCACTAATTTCTAAAAAAATCGTTGCCAGATATATTTTTTTTAATTCTGCAATCAACCATAGCGTTCAGATACTTTTTTGAGCGACTGTACATATTTTCTGCATTTTTAAAGAATTTTTATCTAGATCTGGGCTTGTTCAAGATTAATATAACGTTACACATTTTTATATATATTTTCATTTGATTACCGTGCATGAATTCAAAATAAGCAAACAGACAGTGAATGAACTGATTTAATAACTGACGCAGGGAATTTTCATCTGTAGGGAAATCACATTAGTATTAGTTTCTTCAAATAGCAATAGGCTAATTAGCTAACGACTAATCAATTTTGCCATTCATCAGTACCAAAGAATAAATGAATACAGCATTCGAAACTTGAATCATAAAACAATTCGTGGGTACGATCCTTATCAATCACGGGGGGCGCGGGTGGCCCAGTCGGTAGCGCGCCAGGCTCGTAATCTGTAGTTCCCAGGTTCGAGTCCCAGCTGGGTCAGCGTTGAGATTTATCTCCGCAAAATTCCCCGCCTTGCCCACAATCAATAGGGGACACCGATGGGCTTCGAAAGGCCGCCGTCCGTCGGATGGGACATTAAGCCGTGGCCCCGTGTGTGGGAGAGCCATACCCTGTGCACGTTAAAGAACACGCTGGATGGCCTTGACGGGAGGCTACCATCTGTCTCCCAACAGCTGTTCCAGTGGGTCCCCTTCCCCAACCTTCTCTGAGTCTTCGGGGTCCATGTGACTGGTCATTTAGCCCATGGTGTGCAAAAAAGTGCCGCTCAGAGGTAAAACAACCCAACCTTACCAATCACCTTTTTTTTACTGTCTATGCAAAATGTATACAGGAAATGACACTCCCTATAATAACTAAAAATGCACTGTTCTTCATAAGAACTTCTATTACCCAACTCTACTCTTCTATTTACCAACTTCTATACTCCAACTGTTTTACTGTCTTTCTCTATTTTGAAAAAGGAGTGTTCCATTCTCAGATGACGTAATCCACACTATCTTATATATCTCGCGTATCACGTAGTAAAACAATCACGTTTTCAGTGTTGTACGCGCATATTTTGCTTCAGTAATATTAATTATTACTCAGTTAAGCGAAGCAACATTAAATTGTCAAATGCATACTTGTTTCCAATGTTCCCGAGATAAGAGTGAACAACTATTACAGTGCTATGAAGGTTCCTGTCCCTTACTGAGTTTTTTCGGTCATTAATACATTTTTAATTTGAATCGTACTACACACACCGGCTACTGAATTAAAAACCTTTATTCAATACCGAGTTGGACCTTCTTTTGCCCGAATTATAGCACATATGGGTTTTGGCATAGATTCCACAAGGTGTTGGAGTGCCTTTACATCTCCAGAATACTAAGGGTTCACCAGACAGTCCTTTAACTGGCTCAGATTTGACAGAAGAGGACTTTGCCCCCGGATCTGTTTTTCTAACATGTCCCATACATTCTCAATGAGGTTCAGATCAGAACTTTTTCGGTGACCAGGGAAGATGGTGGAAGTAGCTGTCATGTTCGCTGAATGTTGAACACATCTTGCGCGATGGACAGTGGCATTGTCATCCATGAAACAGCCGTCACCTGCTGGATAAAAAGTCAACATTGCAGGATGGACAT
This sequence comes from Ryuthela nishihirai, assembly GCA_038380435.1. Classification (NCBI taxonomy): domain Eukaryota; kingdom Metazoa; phylum Arthropoda; class Arachnida; order Araneae; family Heptathelidae; genus Ryuthela; species Ryuthela nishihirai. The sequence continues at coordinate 6,313,445 of JAWZYU010000027.1, forward strand.
TAACTGCAGCAATGTTCAGATAATCCTTGGAGTACACCCGACCTTCCATCAATATCAGGGGATACGTTCCGTAGCAACAGAACTTGCCCCACACCATGACGCCGCCTCCATAAACTTCAATTGTGTTTACAAGACAAGCTGGTCCCATGGTTTCATGGGGCTCCCGCCAAACTCTCTGCCTACCTTTACTCTCTGCCGCCAAACTCTCTGCCTACCTAAGGTGTACCACGATTCATCGGACCACATGACTAACTCCACATGGTTTCATGGGGCTCCCGCCAAACTCTGTGCCTACCTTTGGTATAGAATAAGGTGTACCACGATTCATCGGACCACATGACCTTTTTCCAGTCTTCCAGTGCCCAGTCACGGTGTTCGTGACACCGCTGTAGACGATCGTTCCGGTTCTTCACACAAATCAGTGGTTTCAATATAGGCATGCGACTGCTAATACCGACCCTCTTCAATTCCCTGCGCATAGTTCGCTGAGTGATTGGTCGGGAAGAGCCTATATTGAATTCTTCGATCAATTGCTGCACACATGGAGTCCTGTTTCTCTGCACAATCCTTCTCACACGACGGCGATCTCGCCTGACAGATTGTCGTCGCGCCACACTTATGCCTCTTAGACGAGCAATGTGGGTTATTTTTCCACTGATTGAAAACACGAGATATCTCACGTTTTGAGAAACCAGTTAGCTCTGCTGATTTTTAAATCATCGTTCCAGTCAGATGGGCACCCGCAGTAGCCTATTATTGAACCCCAAAAGATCCTTTGTTTTTCCCATTGTGAGGAAGTCTTCCAGTGTAGATGGTTTCAGTCTTTAGTGGTGGGGGAACGGGTCTTTGCCCCATGTCTGCGATTAGGGGGCTGTTCCCCAAGCAGCCATGGGCTACGTAGGTCCAACCAGAATGTGCAAATTAGTTCTCCAAGCACGTCTGTCCTGAGCTACATCTACTGCATCTGGCCACTACACACCAATTCTAATAAGGTCCTGTTTGACATTGTCTGCCCACCGCATCCTAGGTCTCCCCCTCTTTCTTGAGGCCTTTAGGCACACTGTTCATAACCCTATTCGCAAATCTATAATTATTCATACGGGCAACTTGGCCAAACCAACGGAGTCTCTCTCTGCACAATATGCTGCTTAAAGGAGGTTGTCAACTCCTTTGCCTAACCTCATCATTAGTTACAAAGTTGAACCACCTAATGCCCAAGATACTGCGTAAGCATCTAGAATCAAAAGCATCTAGTTTCCTGTTGTTTACAAAGTGTCCAAGTTTCATTACCATAACTAACCCTAGAAAGAACCAAACTATTGTACAGCCTAATTTTAGTCTTTAGGTGTATACGCCTATTTCTCCACACTCTCCATAGATTCTTAAAAGTCCCGGCAGCAATCCCTATTCGTCTGTTAATCTCATGCCGCACATCACCATTATCTGTTACATAGCTCCCAAGATAATTAAACTGTGACACCTGCTCAAGACTGCAACCATTCAGATTAACTGAATCACAGCCTGCCTGACCAATTTTCATCACTTTAGTTTTCTCTCTGTTTATAACCAAACCTACTCTACTACCAGTCTCATCAACAGCTCGAATGAAAGAGTTCATCTCATCAACATCATTTGCCAAAAGGGCTAAATCATCAGCATAATCTAAATCAGAAATTTTCGTATCTATAGCCCAATTAAGGCCAAAATCTTTCCCTTGAAGTGAATTTCGCATAACATAATCAATAACCAAACTAAAGAGAAAAGGAGACAAAATGCACCCTTGTCGAACACCAGAAGTAATGCTAAACCAATTGCTACAAGCCTTACCAACTCTCACACACGACTCAGTGTTATTATAGAGAGCTTTCATTATGGTAACTAACTTCTCAGGTATACCATATGATTTCACAATCAACCACAAGTTATGACGATCAACAGAGTCGAAAGCCTTTTTGAAAATCTGTCTAAGTGAAAATATCTGATCCACACATCCCCTACCACTTCTGAATCCACATTGCTCACCAGGCAATTGACTGTCAACCAGATTCTTAATTCTATTAAGCACAATCATGGAAAGAACTTTACCTGGAACAGAGAGTAGGCTGATACCCCTGTAGTTATCACAAGAACTGCGATCAACTTTTTTGAAAATAGGGATAATAATAACTCTGGTAAAATCCTTAGGAACCATGCCTTTATCATAAAAGATATTCAAAATTTCAGTCAACCAAGTGGTAACCGAAACATTCCCAGCTCTAAGCATTTCCGTAGTAATATCATCTATCCCTAGGGATTTATGAAGTTTAAGTTTAAAAATGGCCAAAATAACTTCAGATTGTGTTATAGGGCAAACATTAAAGCCACCAATGCATCTATCATCATTGCAAACAATGGAAGTACAACTAACCACATTGTTTAAAACATCACTGAAATGCTCAGCCCACCTAGCCATGACAGAATCCTCACCTTCTATAACCTTACCCTGTTTATCCTTCAATCCCTGTAGGCCTGTCCGTTTTCTACCACACAAAACATTAACTATCTGGTACAGCTCTCTGCTGTTGTGCTGTCTAACTGCTTCCTCAGCTTTGTCAGCCAAACCATCAAGCCAAAGATTCTTATCAGCAGCTAACTGATCTTTTACACGTTTATTAAGCTCTCTGTAATGCTTTCTATTAGGACTAGTAGGGTATTGATTAAGGACATTCCTGCAGTTCTTTCTTTCTGAAATAAGCTCAAGTGCCTTATCACTCAGATAATTCTGCCTCTTCTGCTCCTTTTTTCCTAAAAGAGTACTATTAGTGTCCAAGAAAGCCTGTTTAAAATGATCCCATTCTTCCTCAACTTCAGTAGTAAGCATACCATGACTGTCATAATGACAAAGTAACCTATCATGGTAAGCTTTGGCTATAACTGGGTCTTTCAGAGCTTCAGTATTAAAAGCAAATTTTTTAACCCTAGCACAACACTTTTTAAGTTTAAGTTGTAAGACACTTTTAACAAGGTAATGGTCAGATCCAATTTCAGCTCCCCTATATGCCCTGGTATTTCTAACAGAACTAGCCCATTTGCTGTTAATTAATATATAATGAATCATATTCCTATGCAGCCCATTAGGTGAAACCCATGTGTATTTATGTATGTCGCGGTGTTTGTAATATGTGTTAGTTATTCTGAAACCATTGAGTTCACTTACCTGTAGGAGACGTTGCCCATTGCCATTGCAGCTACCAATACCAAAAGGGCCAATCACCCCTCCCCAAAGGTCAGAGTCAGTACCAACTTTGGCATTGAAGTCGCCAAGAACAAGGGTAATATCTCCTTTCTTGACAGAATTTAAAATATCCTGAAGTTGTTCATAAAATCTATCCTTCTCATCATCATCGGCATCCTCAGTGGGGCATAACAGCAGATAACATTCAGGTCTTTAACGCTTGTCTGAAATTTTGCTGTAAGAAACCTTTTATTAATGCACTCATATCCTAGAAGAGCATCACTAGCGTGTCTGCTGAGAAGCAGACCCACGCCTTGGTGATGCTTATTGTCGTCCCTCCCTGAAAAGAGAAATTTAAGATTATTTTTAAGAATCTGACCTTTATCTGTCCATCTGGTCTCTTGCAAGCCGAGAATATCTAAATTATAATGGTGGAATTCTTGTGTGAGGACATCAAGAGAAAAAGCTCTGTGCAGAGTCCTCACATTCCAACTACCTATGGAGAGAAAATGGTTAGTGGGATGTTTAAAACTATGTTTATTGAGAGAGGGAATGCCGACAATATCAAACAGCCCCCTAATCGCAGACATGGGGCAAAGACCCGTTCACCCACCACTAAAGGCTGAAGCCATCTACACTGGAAGACTTCCTCCAATGTAGAATTTGACGATGCCAATAGAAGCAAAGAGTTCAGGTGCCTGCGATGACTTCTGCTCAGGATTATCCACCAGCTGATAAACATATCCTGTGAATCTATTCACTTGGGGCTGTCAACCCACAAACAAACAGAAAACACAGCGGAAGATTTTCCCTCCACAGAAGCCCACCAGTGCAGATAAATCAGGATCCATAATCAAGCTCAGAGCCATATATCTGTCCAGTTGGTTTATATGGTCAGCACCAGGACCCTGTGTGGTTGACCACTCCTCAGCAGGGTAGAAAAAAAAAGAAAAGTAGCCATAGTTGTCCAGATCAGTAGGCCACACTAATCTGGCAGCCCTCCCCTTCCGTTCACTTCCACAAGAGAGTATCTCTTTTGAAAGGTACTAACGGTCTGCACCACGAGAAGGCGGGGTCGGACATTAGGTGCTAGGCCTGGCCGGTTCTATGCATCATCACAGGGGATTGGTGCATAGCTCTCCTTCCAGTGACTACCTAGCTACCATTTACAGTTTTCGAAATATTAAACTTTATGAACTTTTCAAAACAAAATTTGACTGATTTCCACAAGAGGTGAACTGATTTGGATCCCATTTCAGGGCCATCTTTTGGCATAGGCAAAGAAGGCAAATGCTGAGAGCTCGCGATTTTTGGGGTCCATTTTCATTACCACACTTCTTATAATAATTTTAAAGAGGAGGGCCCATATTTTATTTTTGCCTAGGTGCTAAAGTAAGGCTTAAGATGGCTTTGCCGGATTTAAGGATAACATTTAATTCCATAATATGTTTATTAGTTAATAATCATATTTATCATTTTTCCTTTTCAAAGTGAATTTCATTTCCGTTTTTTTTTTCTTTTTCCTCTGTGACTCATTTAAGTAAAACGAATTCGGGACCTTACTATAAATTATTTATAATTTTGTATGAAGTCTCTTACTCATCACTATGTTATTGCAATTAACAAATTCCATGCTACTCTGAAATTTAATGAGATCTCATTAAAAGTTAATTGCTACGATAATGATTTTATTCCATAGGTATTTGTATCAATTTCTTTAAGTCTCACTAACCAACATTGAAAGGAAAACAACCCATTAGTAAAAAGATAGAGACTCCTAATGAAGGGATAATCAGCTTACAGAGAAGCGCCAGAGTTAAGCTCACTTCGACTTATCTGGAATCATCCGTGGTAATGTAGATTGATCAGTAGAGGATACACTAATAATCTTCTCTTAATCATAGCGGGTTGGGTTGTTTTACCTTTGAGCGGCACTTTTTTGCACACCATGGGCTGAATGGCCAGGTCACATGAACCCCGAAGTTTCAGAGAAGGTTGGGGAAGGGGACCCACTGGAAAAGCTGTTGGGATATAGATGGTAGCCTCCCGTCAAGGCCATCCAGCGTGTTATTTAACGTGCACAGGGTATGGCTCTCCCGCACACGGGGCCAAGGCTTAACGTCCCATCCGACGGACGGCGGCCTTTTCTAGCCCATCGGTGTCCCCTACTGACCGTGGGCAGGGCGGGGAGTTTTGCGGAGATAAATCTCAACGCTGATCCAGCTGGGACTCGAACCTGGGAACTGCAGATTACGAGCCTGGTGCGCTACCGACTGAGCCACCCCCGCCCCAAGTCGACCTGTGTTTTACTAGATTATCTGTATTTACTGTAGGCAGGGCGGGGATTAGTTTTATTTGAATAGCAACTTGACTGCACCGTCATAGTGATAATGTTCGTACGTTCTAATGGTCCTAATCGAGTGAATTAAAATAATATGCTGTGAAATACTTTTCGGCTGCTGCATTTTTAAACAAATCGTTTTCAGTTAAATTCTAAAGTCTATTTTCTGTGATGGATAAAAATGAACTTTTGATATGTGTTTTTTACAACATTCACAATTTAAAAGCATTTCTTTACCCGTTTAGCTGGTAAAGGACTCGGGTCACTTCTCTGGAAGGAGTGATCGAAGTGAGTCAAGAACAGGGATTCAGTAGGGGTGCAGAGCCCCGTTGGCGTCTAAGGTTGCAGTGGATGGAGCCCAGAATGATGCACGCCCACCTTGTTGCGCGCTTCCCTGTACAGTGTAGTAGATTCGTTGCAGAAATCTTTGAGAAATTCGTTTCAGAAATATTTTCTATTTAAAACATATATCTAAATCCATAGTCATAATACTGAGCTTGAATATGAATGAATGATGTCATCCAACGTTCCACTATACAGGACGGGGCGGGGGTGGCTCAGTCGGTAGCGCGCGAGGCTCGTAATCTGTACTTCCCAGGTTCGAGTCCCAGCTGGGTCAGCGTTGAGATTTATCTCCGCAAAATTCCCCGCCCTGTCCACGGTCAGTAGGGGACACCGATGGGCTTGGAAAGGCCGCCGTCCGTCGGATGGGACGTTAAGCCGTGGCCTCGTGTGCGGGAGAGCCATACCCTGTGCACGTTAAAGAACACGCTGGATGGCCTTGACGGGAGGCTACCATCTGTCTCTCAACAGCTGTTCCAGTGGGTCCCCTCCACCAACCTTCTCTGAGCCTCGGGGTCCATGTGATCTGGCCATTTAGCCCATGGTGTGCAAAAAAGTGCCGCTCAGAGGTAAAACAACCCAACAACCCAACTATACAGGACAGTACTACATCTTGTGGATGCCACCGAAAGCCACCTTCGTGTGCTGGTTGAGGCCTCTCGGAACGCTGACATTGAGGCTGCATTGCAGCGTTACTTATATATTATTGAAATCTTCTGTTCATTCATATCGCTGAGTTTGGTACTTTCGAATTTTGAGCCTTGTGTGCTGGTTGATTCCTGTTAGAACGCTGACATTAAGGCTGCCGAGCAGCTGGGAGAGTACCTATCGTCTACATTAGTTTGATCTTATGGAAATCAGTTTTGTTCATTCATATCTCTAATTATGAGACTTTCGAATTTTGAAATCTGCCGATGATTTATTGTCAATATGGTTAGGTAGCATTATGGTCTAATCTTTATTGCAACTCTGTACATGAATTGTGCCGAAAGTCTATCATTTTTAAGGGGTAAAAAATTCGAGCTCTTTTAATTTCAAAAATGATATTCGCTACTTAAATATCAGTTATTTGAGACAGATGTCCAAGTTCGAATCACTCGTAGTTTCGTGGATGGTTGGGTGAGGAGACCCACTGAACAACTGTTGGGAAAAGGGTGTCAGCCTCCCTTCAAGGCCATCCATGTGTTCTTTAACGTGCGTGGGTGTGTCTTCCACACACACGGGACCACGGCTAAACGTCCAATCCGACGGACGGTGGCCTTTTCAAGCCCAACAGTGACCCCTGTTCACTGTAGGCAGGGCGGGGAGTTTGGCAGAGTATCTCTACACTTGCTCAGCTGAAACCCGAACCTGATAATTGCAGGTTACGAGCCTGGCACACTACCAACTGAGCCTCCCTCACAATACTGAGCAGTACAATTAGTCGGCAGTACAGCATAGTGAGCGCTTTCTATCGTACGCTCTCAGCCAATGAGAGGTAGCGAGGCACTTTGCATACTGTACACTCGGTCGGAGAGCGCTTAGCTCACCATAGTACGTTTCGCTGAGTTTGAGTGTTGCTCACCAATCTTTTTATTTACTCTGCCGAGGTTTTTCTGCCATTATTTCGTGTTCTGGTTATCCAGATCCATGTCAGTTTAACCCATGGATCTGGATCTCTTCGTTACTGAAAATAATGCAGATTTTGACCTCAGACTGTGGTGAAGAGAATTATTGTCGATGCGATATTCTGTTACAAAGAAATGCTCCGGGAGAAGAATCTTCGGGCAAGGCAATCAACTCTTGATGCCTTCTTCAAGAAAGGAGGATCTGCCACCACACTGCCAACTTCGCCATGTTCGGGGTTGCGCCATGCACTGACGAATACAGTACACACTAACTTAGTATTAATTTTTTTCTTTATTTGGCAATACAAAATACATTTATAAAATCATGTTAATCATCTAGATCAGTGGTTCTCAACCTTCTATGCTTCATATACCCCCATGGAAATGTGTATGTAACTGGCGTACCCTTATATAATATAATAATGCCGAGAGACATTGTTACTAGATCTATAAAATTTTGAGCTATCACGGCGTACCCAAATATTTTTTCCGCGTACCTCACGTTGAGAACCATTGATCTAGATTATTGTTCAAGTGTTAATAAATTAGAATTTCGGGAACGCATCCCAATAGGAGTTCGCATCAGTTACTTATTCATTTAGAGTTGTCATCTCCAGGGTCGCATCCCACGCGCTAAGGGCGGGGGTGGCTCAGTCGGTAGGGCGCCAGGCTCGTAATCTGTAGTTCGCAGATTCGAGTCCCAGCTGCGTCAGCGTTGAGATTTATCTCCGCAAAATTCCCCGCCCTGCCCACGGTCAGTAGGGGACACCGATGGGCTTGGAAAGGCCACCGTCCGTCGAATGGGACGTTAAGCCGTGGCCCCGTGTGCGGGAGAGCCATACACTGTGAACGTTAAAGAACATGCTGGATGGCCTTGACGGGAGGCTACCATCTGTCTCCCAACAGCTGTTCCAGTGGATCCCCTCCCCCAACCTTCTCTGAGCCTTCGGGGTCCATGTGACCTGGCCATTTAGCCCATGGTGTGCAAAAAAGTGCCGCTCAGAGGTAAAACAACCCAACCCAACTCCAGGGTCGCATCCCACGCGCTAAGGGCGGGGGTGGCTCAGTCGGTAGGGCGCCAGGCTCGTAATCTGTAGTTCGCAGATTCGAGTCCCAGCTGCGTCAGCGTTGAGATTTATCTCCGCAAAATTCCCCGCCCTGCCCACGGTCAGTAGGGGACACAGATGGGCTTGGAAAGGCCACCGTCCGTCGAATGGGACGTTAAGCCGTGGCCCCGTGTGCGGGAGAGCCATACACTGTGAACGTTAAAGAACATGCTGGATGGCCTTGACGGGAGGCTAACATCTGTCTCCCAACAGCTGTTCCAGTGGATCCCCTCCCCCAACCTTCTCTGAGCCTTCGGGGTCCATGTGACCTGGCCATTTAGCCCATGGTGTGCAAAAAAGTGCCGCTCAGAGGTAAAACAACCCAACCCAACTCGTTTAAGGTTCAGATTGTTAGAAACATAAGATTTCATTTAATTCAAATCGTCATTGGGCTCATTTTTTTTCCAAAAATTTGTCTTTTAAATCGTTTTAAGACACATAAATAGCAACAAACAATACTTTAAAAGTATAATTTGTTGCTATTTATGTATTTTTATTTTAAATCTTGAAATTTGGATCATAACGACCTTTAGCAACTGAGGGATAACGATCGATTGAGTGTATAAGAAAGTTCTTGCCAATGTATCTGCTGCGCCTTTACTTGTAATAAATATTCTATTTGTCTCTTTTGCAGATGGTGGACGATGATGGATCCCTGGAGTCCAATCTCCTGAATTACCTCTTCGCCAGGCAAATGGTAAATCGTCTACGCAACAACCTCGACGTTACCGACCTGCAGAGGAAACGTTCCTACTGGAAGCAATGCGCCTTCAATGCCGTTTCCTGTTTTGGAAGGAAGTGACGTGATCCGTAACGCAACAACTTCAAGAACTCTTCAATTCCTATTTCCTTCTTTGATCGTTCATTCACTCTCATTTACGAGCCAATTCAATTTTTACAGCCATGTTTAGAAGAAAAATGTCGAAATTTTGTTAAAGACGAATTATTACGTTGTCGGTGCCTGTAATGAATTTTGACTCATAGAATCGCTTTGACTTGTCATCTTTATATTTCTTTTGTTCCGTTGTCGCCATGACAACCCATCCTTCGGCTGTACATACTCCAGATGTAAGATAGCTTCAAGTGTTAGCCTTCTCTCTCCCCTTGCCAATGGTATGTATCGTTTCTCGCTCAACCCAGCAGTAGTGGCCTTTTGTCAATAAAAAAATCATTATTGTTGCAACACAATGCCGGTTTCTCTTTCTGTGAATTTGTCCATTCTTCGTTAACATTTTTTATTTGTTCCATTTTTTTCTCAAATTAAATATCTCATTTATTTTATAACAGTTGCCTCTAAAATGTAACTCTTCGATCTCTCAAGATGGTCTGCAAGCTATTCAGAAATGCAAATCCACTTTCTTTGCTCTTAAATCCCTTACCCTAAACGGCAATTCCACTTTCTTTGCTCTTAAATTCCTTACCCTATACGACAAATCCACTTTCTTTGCTCTTAAATCCCTTATCCTAAACGGCAAATCCACTTTCTTTGCTCTTAAATCCCTTATCCTAAACGGCAAATCCACTTTCTTTGCTCTTAAATCCCTTACCCTAAACAGCAAATCGGTTCACTTGTGATCAGATTGTTCTACAGGGTGGACCGGAAGTCTCTGTCCGCTTCTGCAAATTCCATGTGAAGCGCGAAATAGCCTGATTTCAATTCATATTATATGTACTCCTGTTGTTGCTTTGCTATTAGGCGGGATTGACTCGGTCGGTAGCGCGCCATGCTCCTAATTCCGCAGTTCACAGGTTTCGAGTCCCACCTGCGCCAGAGTTCAGATTTATCTCTGAAAATCTCTCTGCCCTCGGTCAGTAGGGACACACCGAGGGGCTGAGGATTTGGGTTGTTTTACCTCTGAGCGGCACTTTTTTGCCCACCATGGGCTAAATGGTTGGGTCACGTGGACCCCAAAAGCTCAGAGAAGGTTGGGGGAGGGGACCCACTGGAACAGCTGTTGGGAGATAGATGGTAGCCTCCCGTCAAGGCCATCCAGCGTGTTCTTTAACGTGCACAGGGTATGCTCTTCCGCACACGGGGCCACGGCTTAACGTCCCATCCGACGGACGGCGGCCTTTCCCACCGTGGACAGGACGGGGAATTTTGCGGAGATAAATCTCAACGCTGACCCAGCTGGGACTCGAACCTGGGAACTACAGATTACATGACGAGGACTTCCAGGTATTGCCCTCGCCTCCAAATTCCCTAGACATCAATCCAATCGAGCATTTGTGGTTTGTGTTGGAACAGTATATCCGATCTACGGCGGCTCAACCACGTAACTTACGAGAGTAAAAGGATCTGATAGTAACGTGTTAGCACCAGATACCACAAGACACCTTTGGAAACCTTGTAGCGTCCATACCTCGCCGGGTAATAGCTGTTTTGGCGGCACGTGGAGGACCAACATCATACTAGGCAGGTTGTCATAATGTTTTGGCTCTTCGGTGTATTTGTAAACTATAAAGAACATTTTAATTGTTACTGACCGACGACAATGTATGCATATACAAATCTAACCTGATTGGTTAAAGTTATAACTTGAAACGTGTGAAGTTAATGCTTGCAAACATTAACTTCACATGAAGATCCAACACAAATATCATCACTTTTCTTCTTCTCTTCCTTATCTATGACAGCTTCTGCGCTTGAAAGCATTACTACATCGGCGGTAGATAGTGAAAATATGACGATACAGCCGGATATATGGGGCGGGTGTGGCTCAGTCGGTAGCGCGCCAGGCTCGTAATCTGCAGTTCCCAGGTTCGAGCCCCAGCTGGGTCAGCGTTGCGATTTATCTCCGCAAAATTCCCCGTTCTGCCCACGGTCAGTAGGGGACACCGATGGACTTGGAAAGGCCGCCGTCCGTCGGATGGGACGTAAGCCGTGGCCCCGTGTGCGGGAGAGCCATACCCTGTGCACGTTAAAGAATACGCTGGATGGCCTTGACGGGAGGCTACCATCTGTCTCCCAACAGCTGTTCCAGTGGGTCCCCTCCTCCAACCTTCTCTGAGCCTTCGGGGTCCATGTGACCTGGCCATTTAGCCCATGGTGTGCAAAAAAGTGCCGCTCAGAGGTAAAACAACCCAAAAAAGCCGGATATATGACGATAGGCTCGGACAAAAATACATCAAGACCTGCTTTCATATACTAAATTATATCATTCTCCTCCATTAAAAAATCAACAGCTGTCATTGGAAAAAAATACACTGGAATTGGAAGAAAATCCTTCTCTTTATCGGCTATATATTTTTTCATCAGAATTCAGCTTGAAGTAGGTGGTCAAACAGTCCAAACCGCTGATTATTAGCTTTGCACTTGAAAAAAAAATACCGTTTTTCATCTTCGCTACTCGAAAAAAATTCGGTTGTTTTTATCTTTATCATTGTTTCTTTTCTGTAAAAATGAGTTACATGTATGGAAACTGTAACTCATTACTCTTACTCTTTACATTCTGTAAAAATGAGTTACATAAATAAATAGAAACCACAAAGCATAGACATAATAAAGGAATGAAATGAAAATATTTCCAGCAGATTAAGATTATGGAATGCTTCTTCCCCTATTTACATTATTTATTATAAAAAATTCGTATTCGTCTAACGCGATTTTACCTTTACAAAATATTTTCTGAAGAACGCCTCTCTGGTGTTAGTCGGGGACTGGCTGTATAAGTGCACGGTGAGAGAGGAGGTCGGCAAAGTTGGTAGCGTGCCAATCTCATAATCTGAAGTTCTAGGTTCGAGTCCCAACTGCGCCAACGTTGAGATTTATCTCCGCCAATCCCCGTTCTGCCCACGGTCAAAAAGGTTTATCATTGGGCTTCGATAGTCAGCCGTCGGTGGGATGGGAGTCCTTAAGGGTTGGGTTGTTTTACCTCTGAGCGGCACTTTTTTGCACACCATGGGCTAAATGGCCAGGTCACATGGACCCCGAAGGCCCAGAGAAGGTTGGGGAAGGGGACCCACTGGAATAGCTGTTGGGAGACAGATGGTAGCCTCCCGTCAAGGCAATTCAGCGTGTTCTTTAACGTGCACAGGGTATGGCTCTCCCGCACACGAGGCCACGGCTTAACGTCCCATCCGACGGACGGCGGCCTTTCCAAGCCCATCGGTGTCCCCTACTGACCGTGGGCAGGGCGGGGAATTTTGCGGAGATAAATCTCAACGCTGACCCAGCTGGGACTCGATCCTGGGAACTACAGATTACAATCCTTACGGTCCCATATGAACTGGCCATTTTAGCCCAATAGCTAAACTGGCCGTTTTCATTCGTGGTGTAACATCAGATTTTGAAATCATTGAGGAATTAGCCTCTTTGTAGTCGATACGACGACTGGTGAAGACTTACATGTATTACGCAATTTGCGACTTCGTGACTAAGAATTGTCAAAGAGCAAGTTATGTGGAATAACAACTGATGAAGCTTCTTCTATGTTTGGCCGGAACAAGGATCTTGCTACACTTCTAAAAAAGGAAATGGATGAACAAAATCTTCAGAGTCAAAAATGATAATGTGCCACTCAGCAAAGTCTTTCCTCTATCTCCGTAAACTCCCCGCCCTGCCCACGATCAGTAAGGGACACCGATGGGCTTGAAAAGGCCGCCGTCCGTCGGATGGGACGTTAAGCCGTGGCTCCGTGTGTGGGAGAGCCATACCCCGTGCACTTTAAAGAACACGCTGGATGGTCTTGACGGGAGCCTACAATATGTCTCCCAACAGCTGTTCCAATGGGTCCCCTCCCCCAACCTTCTCTGAGCCTTTGGGGTCATTGTGACCTGGCCATTTAGCCAATGGTATGCAAAAAAAGTGCCTCTCAAAGGTAAAACAGCCCAACCCAACTTTTCTCTGAGTCACTTCGTTTCACCAACGTTGTGACTACAATTGTGAACGCTGTAAACTTCATTAAGGGTCGAGCTTTAAACAACCGACGGTTTCAGCAACTGTTGAGCGATTTTGATGGTGAGGTTCCTATGTTGAAATGTTTTTGTTGTTTAAAGACGAAATCAAGTTCAGGGAATGAAGGGAAATCCAGTGAATGCTCTCAACGGCGAAAAGCAACTTCCAGATTCATCGTTCCTTGTTGACATAACTCATCATTTATCAGAACTAAATATTAAACAACAAACAAAGACACAGTTGGCCAATGTTTTACTTTCAAATGTTAAAGGTTTTGAAGCAAAACTGTGTCTTTGGGGGGCCCAGCTGAAAAAGAAAATACTTCATACTTTTCATTACTAGCAAAATTGGAACCCATACTGCAAGATTGTGAGGAACACCCCATAGAAGTATTGATACTGCGAAACAATTTTGCAGAAAGATTTGCTGATTTTAGACGACATGAAACAGAGTTTAACATTTTTCCAACTCCTTTCAATGTCAGTTTTGACTTTGTCCCACATGCCTTATAGATGGAGTTGACTGACCTGCAAAGCAATAGCGAACTGAAGGGAACGTACTCTGGAACGGAGCTAATTTACTTCTACAGGATTTGCATACCTTCCTTGTACCTTTCCTCGTCTCGGGGCACATGCCTATCGGAATGTGGCGCTTTTTGGGAGCACCTATACAGGGTGTCTCAAAAATATAGGTACAAACTTTTAGTGGAGGTAGATAAAATCTAAAGGAATGAGAATTGCATAGGAACCCATAACCGGAAACGTCATGGGAAAGTGGTAGCAGAGGTACAAGATCTGAAAGGACACAAGACAGTGATTAATGGGAAAACATTTATTGGACATAATTATTACAAATGGAGTACTAGATGATACATTTCATAATTTTGCAGCTCTTAATGACTCATAATCGCACAAATTTTGATACGCACGCGCAAACAAACGGTGGTCCGGTACATGTCTGTGTGGGAAGCGTTCTTGATACATTCGTTGAGCGGCTCGTCCGTTGCCCTCAGCTATTCCATACACTAAGTGCATGTCTGCCAGCTCCCTATTCGAATACCTTTGCATGCTCTTCGTCAACCGACTACCGCTCGAATGAGGAAATCCGAAATTTCCCCTCTAGCGCACTGATGAACAGCGCCGCCTATTGACTTACGGTGACGTTTCCGGTTATGGGTTCCTATGTAATTCTCATTCCTTTAGATGTTATCTACCTCCCCTAAAAGTTTGTACCTGTATTTTTGAGACACCCTGTATATATATATATGAGCAACGTTTTTTCCTAAATGAGGTGTGCGAAGTCTAAACATCGCACAAGGATGACTGCCGGAACCTGATGAGCGAGCTCAGAATGTCGACATCCATTATACAACCAAATTTTGGTGAAATCGTCGGGAAAATGTTGCTGCATCCATCTCATTAATACAAGAGTTTAATTTTGTATGTTCTTTAAACGCAATTTTTCATACCATTCTTTAATAAATAGTATAATTTCAAGATCGATATAATCACCTCTTTATTATTTCCCCATAGTTATGTATATAGCATATGGTTTCATAGGATTTTCAATACGGCCTTCTTAAGGTCTAACAATTTTTAGTGGCCCGCAGAGAAAAATTTTCTCTCTCCTGGTGTAGACGTACACTATGGACTTTCAAGGTTGTTGGGTTGTTTTACCTCTGAGCGGCACTTTTTTTTCACACCATGGGATAAATGGCCAGGTCACAAGGACCCCGAAGGCTCAGAGAAGGTGGGGGGAGGGGACCCACTGGAACAGCTGTTGGGAGACAGATGGTAGTCTCCCGTCAAGGCCATCCAGCGTGTTCTTTAACGTGCACAGGGTATGGCTCTCCCGCACACGGGGCCACGGCTTAACGTCCCATCCGACGGACGGCGGCCTTTCCAAGCCCATCGGTGTCCCCTACTGACCGTGAGCAGGGCGGGGAATTTTGCGGAGTCAAATCTCAACGCTGACCCAGCTGGGACTCGAACCTGGGAACTACAGATTACGAGCCTGGCGCGCTACTGACTGAGCCACCCTCGCCCCATGGAATTTCAAGATGAATTTGAAAGAACGATATTCATAAACTGAGTATAAATTAATAAATTAAGAATTTGCATCAATACTTAATGCTTTTATTTTGTAAAATGAGTATTTATATGATATTTTATGAAATGGTGTACTTACGAATCACATGTATTTAGCCTATATAATAGTCTAGAAAGTCAAACTTGTTGTTAAAAATGGGATAAAATATGGTTGTTACCAGCCTGAAAAATTCAGTCTAGAAAAGTTAGATCTCGCTACGGATTCAAAACAGATTTAAATTCAATAAGATGTTGCGAGACAGATTACAAATGCAAAAATAAAAATTTACTGAAAGTATACAGACCTAACTTGTTACAGATGACGATTTTATTGATATAGAAATTCAGCATTATTTATTTGTTCTTCAAAATAAATTATATCAATTTATACCATTTAGTGTGTTTTCACTTTAGGATGACAGTCTAATAATCTTCCTTGATGCTATAACACTGCTACGTACTTCATAGCCATCATCTGATGGGATGTTAAACCGTGGTTCCGTATGCTGGAGAGTTATACCCTGCGCACGATTCCCAGCTGGATCAGCGTTGAGATTTATCTCCGCAAAATTCCCCGCCCTACCCACGGTCACTAGGGGAAACCGATGGGCTTGGAAAGGCCGCCGTCCGTCGGATGGGACGTTAAGCCGTGGCCCCGTGTGCGGGAGAGCCATACCCTGTGCACGTTAAAGAACACGCTGGATGGCCTTGACGGGAGGCTACCATCTGTCTCCCAACAGCTGTTCCAGTGGGTCCCCTCCCCCAACCTTCTCTGAGCCTTCGGGGTCCATGTGACCTGGCCATTTAGCCCATGGTGTGCAAAAACGTGCCGCTCAGAGGTAAACAACCCAACAACCCTGTGCACGATAAACAACACGCTGGATAGCTTTGACGGGAGGCTACCATCTGTCTCTCAATAGCTGTTGCAGTGGGTCCCCTCCCCCAACATTCTCTGAGCCTTCGAGTTTCTCTTGTGACCTGGCCATTTAGCCCATGGTGTGCAAAAAAGTGCGCTCAGAGGTAAAGCAACCCAACTGCTACTTCATAATATGTATTATATCTACATTCATAAAAATCCGTACCTTATAAAACCGAGTTTATAGTCGAGTAGAATGAAACTGGTTGCATTTTCTTGACAGTGTAAAACCGAGTATGTTACCGTATAAATCGAAACTAGTTGCATTTTTCTTTTTGACTGTGGAAAACAGATACTGTAAACTTAACAGTGTAAATCGAGGGTAGGGTTACACGCTAATGCTACCTTCTAAGTGAAAACTAACTGCATTTGTTAAATTTAGTTGTATTAAACGGGGAATGGTGGATGGCTTTTTGGAAGTTCGAGGCTTTGCCGAAAGAAGCACTCGATCGTGTCATTTCAATCGTGGGCAGGGACGTAGCGAAGCGATCATGGTTGAGGGAGGGAGAAACGAAAATTTTTCAACTCGGAAATCAAATATTCCCAACTTAGAAAATAAGAATTCTACATAAATTTAATTATGTCTCTGTCAGGGACGTACCCAAGATTTAGTTCCGTGGGGGAATAGATCCACAAGATTTGCCAAGCTCCTCGATTTTGACAGTTCTCTTTAATTTCACAAAAACAATCCCAGTTTTTACAACTCACCTGTATTTTACGAAGTGGCTTCGAATTTTGCCAACTCCCCTACAGTTTACTAAGTTGCCTCAATTTGATCAACTCTTCTAGATTTTGCCAACTCGTCATAATTTTACAAAAAATAATCCCAATTTTTACATCTGACCTGAATTTTATCAAGTCACTTCGAATTTTACCAACTCCCCAAGAGTTTGACAAATTGCCTCGATTTTTCCAACTTCCCTTAATTTTACAAAAAAATCCCAATTTTCGCAACTCGCCTGGATTTTACCAAGTGCTTCAAATTTTACCAACTCCCTAGATTTTCTAACTCCGATTTACTTTGGGGGGGATGGGAGCTCCCCCCCCTATGGCTACGCCCCTGTCAATGGAAGTTACCTATTTCTACAGTCTTCCATCTGTGGTCAACCTCTATGTTACCAAATAACACCTTTTCCCCAAAACTGAAAGCGTGTTCATACATGAAGAAGGTGCGTGAAACTGATATGTCACGAGAGCGACTTGTTCTACGTCTTGTTGCGCAACATGATCTGATGTAGGAACCAGACCTTAGAACTTCCAAAGTTTTCTTTCACCCATGATTTTTCATGAAAGGACATTTTCTCCCCAAGGAAATAGGAAGGACATTATATTAGAAGAAAGGACAGTCCTTCCCAAGAATGAACAGTTGGCAACCGTAGTTGCCACTAGTCCCCATCAGAGATATCCATAAGTAGGTTGGGTTGTTTTACCTCTGAGCGGCACTTTTTTGCACACCATGGGCTAAATGGCCAGGTCACATGGACCCCGAAGGCTCAGAGAAGGTTGGGGGAGGGGACCCACTGGAACAGCTGTTGGGAGACAGATGGTAGCCCTCCGTCAAGGCCATCCAGCGTGTTCTTTAACGTGCACAGGGTATGGCTCTCCCGCACACGGGGCCACGGCTTAACGTCCCATCCGACGGACGGCGGCCTTTCCAAGCCCATCGGTGTCCCCTACTGACCGCGGGCAGGGCGGGGAATTTTGCGGAGATAAATCTCAACGCTGACCCAGCTGGGACTCGAACCTGGGAACTACAGATTACGAGCCTGGCGCGCTACCGACTGAGCCACCCCCGCGCCCCGTAAGTAGGAAATTTCAACTAATTAGCCTGAATGGTTCAGATAATTGAATCCTAATCAGGCACAGAGACAATATCGCGAATGCACTGTTTAGAGTTCAGGAACACCTGAAACGTGTTCGTATGCGATATATCGAACAATCTGAAATCATCGGGATCGATTCTTTTCCTTCCGCGATCACGACGCTTTCTCCGTATTTTGTATCAGAGAATGGAAAGTGGAAAGCCTTGAAACATTCGTGCACAATGACAACTGTGACTGATTGGCGTAAAGAACTAAAAGCATTTTTGAAATACAGATGAAACTGCACAGATCTAGTTTTCATTTTTCCTTCAATGGATTCTTAGAAAATGAATTAGCGCAGACAGCAGCATTCGCGCTCAGGGAACAAAAAAAAATATTTATTTGCAGTCGACTGAGAACATTTTCTGACCATTGGTAGAGGATGGTCAGTGCTGCTTTAAGGGTGGTTAAGATGCTTGCTACTGATCGAAATGATCTGGGTTTCAACCGAGGATAAGGCATGGCTATTTCCTTTCTTGTGGCGTCAGGCTCGTAATCCGCAATTTCCAGATTCGAGTCCCACTGGGCCATCGTCGAGAGTTATCTCCCAAAATTCCTTTCCTCCATATGGTCAATAGTGGACGCCGATGGGATTGGAAAGCCCACCGTCCATCGGATGCGACGTTAAACCGTGGCT
This sequence comes from Ryuthela nishihirai, assembly GCA_038380435.1. Lineage (NCBI taxonomy): Eukaryota > Metazoa > Arthropoda > Arachnida > Araneae > Heptathelidae > Ryuthela > Ryuthela nishihirai. The sequence continues at coordinate 6,332,454 of JAWZYU010000027.1, forward strand.
CCCTGAGCGAGAGACCCTTACACTTTAAAGAACATACTGGATGACCATGAAGGGTGACTACCATTTGTCTCTTAGCAACTGTCCTGGTAAATATACAGTATATGATGAAAAGACCCACTAGTTCCGCCTAAAGCACTATCAGTATAGGGATAATGTCATATTCACCGCTAACTACGGTCGGGGGCAAGACAGTACCACATAGATACAGCTCATCCCCGACTACTTAATGGCAAACAGTATTATAGGAGTAAAGCTCATCTATCGGTCAAAACCTAAATTTAATCTATGTCCCGGACCGCCACAAACAAGATCCAAGTTGCCTCGGCTCCCGTGACGGGAACTCTTAGTCCGATCTTATTTCATCTTGTCCTGTCCTACCGGTCCCACTCTGGTCAGCATAGCCTTCGACTTCATTTAGGTCCTCAAGCCCCCCCCCCCCCCAACCTCGACAAGGTAGTTCCGTATCGGGGGGGTTAGCAACTGTGGGTCTCTTTACCTCAACCTTCTCTGAGCGCCAGGGGTCCTTGTCACCTGGCCATTTAGCCAACTGTGTTTAAAAAAAAGGGCCGCTCAGAATGTGAAACAACCCAACCCTTCCCTGTGTATCTTTTCAAAATGCAGTCTCGCCTTCCTCACAGATCTTTTCTATGCCGTATTATACTGGCAGATTCCTGTTCAGACTTCTGGGGTAAGAAGCTACCTGAGAAATTATTTTTATTAAACTTGATTGAAATTCAATATTTTTTTCTTGCAGTTACTTTATTACTCTTGAGATATATTTTTTTCTACATTACTATCTTGCGGTTTCTTTAACTCCCTGCTGCTGGAAGAATTAAGCAATGATTTTTGACCATTATTACTGTGTAGTTTGTTTAAAACATTACTGAAAAGTTAGATCATGACTTTTAATTATTACTGTTATGTGGTTTCTCAATATCACCTCTACCCAGGCAGGATCTAAGAGGAAACGCCCTTTTGTGAATGTTAGTAAGAGAAATCGATCAAAAAAATGTTAAACTTATGTGTATTTCATACCTTTTTCAAGAAATGTTTTAAATGTCTGTAAAACGCGGGGGGGGAGAATATTATGCACAATTTAAATTCCCTCCCCCCCCCTTTTTTTTTTCTTTCTGGGTCGATTGAGTTTTTACCAGTGGAATTTTAACCATTCTTATTGTGGGGTGTCTTTGAACGACACTACTCTAAGGCTCTGCTCTGATTTCCGATTAATCAGATTAAGAAACAGCAAAAACTAAAGTAATTCATTGCTGTGTCGCTTTATTATTAGGGCTACGAAATCTCAGAGAGGGGAGGATATGCTCTAGTCAGGGGCGGACATAGGGGGAGTGGCTTAATCCCGAAAATCCGGTCGTCATATATGAAATCTCAAATTTGCCTTCCTGCTTTGAAATCTAAAACGGTTGTATTTGAATAATTATAATTTAACCTCCTTAGTATACGTCCGTCATTTAAATTAGATTAAAAGAGAATACAAAATTTTATTCGACATAAAATATCATTTAACCTTTTCTGCTCGGTAGAATATTTCAGTAACTGGGAAACCCTACTTAAGTACCCTACTTAAGTCTATTAAGAAACCCTACTTAAGTCCTCTACCCTTCCGACTGTTTTACTATCAACTAACTGTAAAGCTACTTTTTACTATCAATAAGAAGTTCTCCTAGTGTCCCTGCTCACAATTACTTGTATTTATTCAGTAGATTTACTTTAATGTATTTTCGAAGTATTTTTTTCCCGAAATAATGGGTGAAAGCATTTGTTGTTGCTTTTTTCGCACGATACCTGTCATTCTATTTAGACCATGGTAACAGAGGCATTTTGCATCCTATATTTTGGCTACCAGTTATTTGTAACTATGTTCAAAATCAATAACAATTTATTCTTAACGACGACAGCTATAAGACACTAGATTTTACATATTGGGCCATTTAATGATATTTCACCAGGTTTATAAGAAATTGGCTTCGTGCCATTTTCTATTCACTTACGTTTTTTTTTTTTTCGACTTTCTTTGCGGAAATGAACATCAGGAGTCTGAAGCGATTCGAAATAACAAGTAGAAAAATTAAGCCTATCTTAAAGGGTTTAATCCATTAGCCTTGAACTATGGAATATAAAGAAACCAGTCGAAAATTGTGGAGCACAAATCATTTGAAATGAAACACATTTCCCCAATAAATAAAATATTCGAGATATTAGGAGCCACATTCACTTTAACAAACAGTTTTTCTTATTCAGGTACGTAATACGCTAATGGGTGTGTGGCTCCTTCCCCCTCGAAATTATAGGACAGTAAAAATAAAATCATTATTAAGAACTAAGAATGAATTTTTATATTTATTGGCTTTTAATTAGATTTTTATTCTCTTAATTCTGAACTTTAGCAGAAATAAAAGAAAAAATGCATGTATATATGTATAGAAAAAGATCAAATAAAATCATCGGACATGTAACCAGGGAAAAATTCCCCTTCCCCTTCTCCTCAGGAATTCTACGACACTGAAAAAATTGCTTAGCAATCGAATCTTTTGTTTTATTCTATTTTAATCCTTCTGTTATTCTGGTGCATATAGATTTACGTACTGTATGAAAATACATACGTAAATGAATTAATCGTCAAGCTGCTGTTGGTCCCAGAGATCTTAAAAACCTATCAAGTATAATGCACGATAAAGATGACATCAGCAGAAAGAAAACACAAGAAATTAAACATCCATGTCTTAATCACGGCTCGACTGAAACCCAAGTTTCTTTCCATCAAAGCTAAGAAAGCAACTAGATCGATTTTTTTTCATCTCCCTTTACCTGGATTTTAGATCATAGCAATCCCCCCCCCCCTAAGAGATTTTCAATAACAATCATCAAACAAACATCAAACGGTTAGTACTCTATAATGTCGATAATTTTAATTTCAGTGGTTTGGCTCTTTCTGGATAAAATATTGTCTCAATGTGGGAAAAATACTTGAAATCACTCATTTTCATTAACAAAGAATAAATGCATTTTTTTAATTCGTCTGAATTAATTACATTGCTCTATTTTAATAACAGTAAGAACCATTTAGTAGTTTCGGCCTAATGTAGAGTTATAATTTTTTACATTTGTGGGAAAGAAATAAAAAACTGAAAGAACCAATTTTTAGATTCCAACTCGATTATCAAATAATTCATATTAGAAATCTGTAAATTTGTCTTCAAACTTTCCATTGCCTGATTTACCTGTCGTCAAAATCTGATTGTAGTTCTGATCTGTTTCATATTTAAGGAATTTTGAAATTTTAGAGAATTAGAAAACAAATCCAAAAACCTACTTTTAGACTTCAATTACACTGAAAGGGTTTTAATTTAAAAATCTAAACATTTCTACACTTAAATTCTCGTAATCATTCTTACTGTATTTAGTTTACAATTCTTCTCTAGAGTAGAGAAGAATACGAAGTTCTTTAAAAATTTACAATCTACAACTTTAAAATCACAAACTCATAAATATAAACATCAAAAGCAGGATAGAACACAAAACTTTTAACAATTTTTTAATTTAAAGGCTATTTAGTGAACATGGACCCTCAAAACGAATTTTATTCTCCTCTTCGGATTTTTTTTTCAGATATTTTTCATTTTTTTAGTTTTGTAATTTAAAAAAATAGCTAGAACCACAAACCTAATATTGTGCATAAAATTTGAAAATAAAGTATTAAATAGAGAAATGTTCAGATTTTTTGATTTGACATCCTTTCGCTGTAATTAGGATCAAAAAGCGCGTTTTCAGAATTTTGTACCAAATTTTGAAATTCATTAACTCTACAGGTGTAACTACAAATAGATTAGAGAATGTAAGGGGAGAAATTAAAACTGAAAGAAAGCTGAAAAGAAACAAAACTTTCTTGCGCAATTCTCAGTTTTTGAAATCTAAACATTTAAAGAGAAATTGGTACCTGAAAATGCTATTTCTTCAGTGTTTTTTTTTTCTTCTCAATTCTGCAAATCCATTATAGCTGACTGTAAGCCAAATGGCCTAAATGGCGCTAAATAATTATGCCATGACGCCTAAATAGTGCTTATGTAATTGGAGAAGGAAAATGGGTATTAAAACCGAGAATTTTTTCAATTTATGTTTTCAACAATGTTAATTTAAAATTTTAATAACCATCAGAATTTTAATAAATTACTTATTCTTTTTCTATTGTACTAAATTTATAATTATATTTACTCTCCGTAGTACACAGGGAGCCTCCCTTAAAAAGTCCAGTTCGAAACCACATAAATAAAGTCATCTTCTTCATAAGCAAACTTTGTTCTTGCCTCAGGCGTCAAATTTTAAGTGGATAATATTTCGCGACAGGAAAATCCCGGTATATTGCATTGCACGATGTTATATTTAAGATAATTTTGCATAGGAAATTTTTTTCTTTTAGAATCCTCTGTTCAGAACCCAAAACTGGAATAACTTTCAGCTAAGGGGTTGCTCAGTCGGTAGCGCGCCAGGCTCGTAATCTGTACTTTCCATGTTCGAGTCCCAGCTGGGTGAGCATTGAGATTTATCTCCGCAAAATTCCAGCCCTACCCACGGTCAGTAGGGGACACCGATGGACTTGGAAAGGCCGCCATCCGTCGGATGGGACATTAAGCCGTGACCCCATATGGGGGAGAGCCATACCCTGTGCACGTTAAAGAACACACTGGATGGCCTTGACAGGAGGCTACCATCTGTCTCCCAACAGCTGTTCCAATGGGTTCCCTCCCCCAACCTTCTCTGAGTTTTGGGGTCCTTGTGACCTGGCCATTTAGGCCATGATGTGCAAAAAAGTACCGCTCAGAGGTAACCTAACTGTCAACTAAAGGCTGGTGAGCTCATGAGTCTTTTTAAGCATTATAAAATTATCCTTATAAAATTATTTTTAGGAACAATTTTTTTGTTACTGACGAAAATTATCTCCTCAGTGTTTATGATGAACTTAGTGTCACACTAGATCGAAATTTCTCCTTAAGGGGCGAAAAGGTTGGTTTTAAAACTACCTATTATTTTTAGTTCATTATGCTAAAAAGGTAAAGAGTTGGATTGTTTTACCTCTGAGCGGCCCTTTTTTGCACACCATGGGCTAAATGGCCAGGTCACATGGACCCCGAAGGCTCAGAGAAGGTTGGGGGAGGGGACCCACTAGAACAGCTGTTGGGAGACAGATGGTAGCCTCCCGTCAAGGCCATACAGCATGTTCTTTAACGTGCACAGGGTATGGCTCTCCCGCACACGGGGTCACGGCTTAACGTCCCATCCGACGGACGGCGGCCTTTCCAAGCCCATCGGTGTCCCCTACTGACCGTGGGCAGGGCGGGGAATTTTGCAGAGATAAATCTCAACGCTGACCCAGCTGGGACTCGAACCTGGGAACTACAGATTACGAGCCTGGCGCGCAACCGACTGAGCCACCCCCGCCCAAGGTAAAAAGTAATTAATGGAAAGTATGTGCAGTATACAATGACCTCACGGCGTATATATTTAGTAACCTTTTTTATGGCTAATCTAAACATCAGCAATTAAACTAGGGCAATTCCTTGAAATTGGGGTCCCTTACCTTTTTTTTGGATAAAGAGGAAATAGTTTTTAAGCCATTTCTGATTACAATTCAATTTCTTGCTATAAGATTATCTAATAACAAACAAAACTAGCAAATCTATTTGGTCTTCTTAGTCCAAAGGGCTAAGAAATGAAGATGGGATTAACAGCTGTAAAAGACGGATCCTTGCACCGAAGAGCAAGCCTAGATCTAGTGAAAACGAGGAGACAATACATAACGGGAGATATACAAATGGCCTCTCCTCTTCAGTGGTCTCAAACAATTTCTTTCAAAATATGTGTATAGGTTTAATATTTTTATATTCCGGTTACTACTTTTTCTCTCCCATATGGGGCGGGGGTGGCTCAGTCGGTAGCGCGCCAGGCTCGTAATCTGTAGTTCCCAGGTTCGAGTCCCAGCTGGGTCAGCGTTGAGATTTATCTCCGCAAAATTCCCCGCCCTGCCCACGGTCAGTAGGGGACACCGATGGGCTTGGAAAGGCCGCCGTCCGTCGGATGGGACGTTAAGCCGTGGACCCGTGTGCGGGAGAGCCATACCCTGTGCACGTTAAAGAACACGCTGGATGGCCTTGACGGGAGGCTACCATCTGTCTCCCAACAGCTGTTCCAGTGGGTCCCCTCCCCCAACCTTCTCTGAGCCTTCGGGGTCCATGTGACCTGGCCATTTAGCCCATGGTGTGCAAAAAAGTTCCGCTCAGAGGTAAAACAACCCAACTCTCTCCCTTATATTCACTTTTGAACAGCTGGATTGATCTAACTGGTAGGATCCACTGAATGACACCACTACAGATATATAATATATAAAGACGAAAGTTTGTTTGTTTGTTTGTTTGTTTGTGTGTCTGTACGCTTATGCACTCAGTCCCCAGAAGAGCTAGAGAATCAAACTCTGCATGATATTCTTCCCACAGGGGAAGAATATAGGATATGTGCGAACTCGCTGGGATCAACCAAGATTGAGATGGGCGGGATTGAATTTCTCAAAATCCCTATATACTTAACATTAACGCTAGAAAGTTATTCAAAATAACTGTTGCCACTAATAAATTTGAAAAATGGAATACATCAAACTAATATCTGATTTCCCGTGATTAAACATTAACAGTTGAAAGTTATTCAAAATCACTGTTGCCACCATCAAGTTTAAAATAATGAATGCATCAAACTAATTTCTCTCCGATTTCGCGTGCTAAATTCATTATTCAGTTTGTTGGGTCAAGACATGGAGGTAGGAAGATAAGGAGACGCCCTAACGTGCTTTCCCTGTGGAAGGAAAATGATGCTTACGCAGCATTGCGGTAGCCATGTTGTTGCATTCAAAACAAACCGTCTGCCGCTGCAATCAAGCCTACTTACACTCAGTTTTACTGTGCGATTCGTGCAGCCGTAAGCTGAACAGGCTGCCAAAATACAAATGTCGACAAAAATTAGTATAGGTGAGTAACTACTGATCAATGTTTTGAATAGAACAACATGGCTGCCGTAGCATCATTTTCAAGTGCTTAGGGCTCCTCCTCTTATCTTCCTACCTCCATGGGTCAAGAGCGCGAGCGTCTCTGGATATTGAAGTCGTACTAATTAAGCACGAGCAGAACACGAGATTCAAAAATTAAATTCGTATAGGAAGTTAAAATCATTAACTAAATTTGAAAAATATGCAAAAGCTAATAAAAGTATATACAAATAATTAATAAATTTTTTAAATATTATGTTAAGCAATAAATAATTTTGTTTAATAATAATTTTTTGCACCTTTACATTTTTTATGCACCTCTCACCGTAGTTAATTTTTCTTTGATATAAAGTTGCATATGCCTGGCAAATTATATCCGAGGAAATATGGTGGATGCTTTGAAATGTTCGATTATTTGAGGGAGGAAATTCCAGTTTTTGGTTTAGAAACTTTGACGTCTGGGACGTGGGACGATAATAGGTACTTTCGAGCTATGTCCATTTCTTTCCTCCCGTAAAAGAGAGGGAGAACATTTTAACCGGAGGTGTTGGGTTGTTGCTCTGAGCGGCATTTGTTTGCCTAATGTGCTAAATGACCAGGTTACAAGGACCCCAAAGGCTGAGAGAAGGTTGGAGGAGGGGACCCATTGGAACAGCTGTTGGGAGACAGATGGTAGCCTCCTGTCAAGGCCATCCAGTGTGTTCTTTAATGTGCACAGGGTATGGCTCTCCCCCATATGGGGTCACGGCTTAATGTCCCATCCGACGGATGGCGGCCTTTCCAAACCCATCGGTGTCCCCTACTGACCGTGGGCGGGGAGGGGAGTTTTGCGGAGAGAAATCTCAACTCTGGCCCAGCTGAGACTCGAAAGTGGGAACTGCATATACGGGTCTGGAACGCTACCGACTGAGCCCTCCCCCTCCCCGGGGGAAGAAATCGAATGTTATTGATGTTGATATTTATTGCAAATGAAAGCTTGCAACGTGGAGAGTGTCATCAACTTTACATTTTAGAAAATTTCAGATCCGTGCAACGCAGAGTAAATCTGCTAGTATGCCACAAAAATAACTTCTTGTTTTGTATTTGTACTAAAAAAACGTTAATGTAACGTTATAACAAAATTTAAATTTTCCTATAGCGAGAAACGTAACAAAACGATTATTAATTTTCGTTTGCTAACACTGATTAATATTCATATGCTTTCTAATAATTAAATTATCATCTCTTTTGCGTTGCATAGGGCTAGATGTTATTATTTACATTTCCCACTCGCCCATTAGTACGAATTGCTGCTGTTAAAAGGTGCAAAATATTAGAAATGAAAAACTTCACTCTCTTTGAAAACGAGCAACTTCGGCCAAAGGAATTTTCCCCAGAAGACAATAAAGCCATAATTTTTAAATACTAAATGAAAAATCAAGATTTATTGAGATTTGACTGAAAGCTTTAACTTACCTCCTGTGACATTTTTTCATGAAAAGCTTATTTTTCAAGTTACAAAAAAGTTTCGAAGGTGGTTTTGCTTTAACACAGTGTCTCGCAAACTGTGTGCCGCGGCACAGTAGTGTGCCGTGAGAGATTCCAAGTGTGCCGCGAGAGATTTTCAAATTGACACTAGATATTCCAAAGATTTCATTTTGACTTGACTTGTGTTTATCGACGTGCTTTAATATCGGCGTGCTTTAATAAAAATCTTTCAGATTTTATCAACTGGGATCTTATAAGTATTTATCAAGCTTTTTCCAAATTTTGGAATTAATTTTTGATTATTTCAAGCCATAGAATGGACAAATATTTAAAACAAACACTGAGTTATGAATTAAAGAACGAGAGCAAATCTTCAAGTAAAACCAGGCTGATGAGTTCAACAAAGCGCAAATATAATGACGATTATTTAGAGTTTGCTTTTATTCTTTTTTAGGTGTGCCGCGGAAAAAAAATTAGATTCAGTATGCCGCGGAAAAAAAATTAGATTCAGTGTGCCGCAGAGTAAAAAAGTTTGCGAGACTGCTTTAACACGTTTGTAATTCATAGCATTTTTGAATTTTGAATGTGTGTATCATCATTTTACAGATGAAGTGCTTTGTATTCCTCTTCAAATGTTCCTCAAGTCTTGATTTAGTTTCTTCTTCACTCACTAACCACCCAGTTTCTTATAAAGAATGCTTTTCCACCAAAAAGTTTGATTTTGAACAAGAAATGTGTAGTTCTGTTTTTTAAACACCTCTTCTACGCTAAGTAATGAGATTTCTTAAAACTACCATAAAATAAAACTGGAATACACACTTAAAAAGATGCATTAAAATGCAAGAAATCTAAATTGTAAATGCAAGACTTTACTTTGTTTCTGCTGTCTCTAAAGCAATTTGTTGTTCTCTTGGGAAAGATAATGCAATCTTCCAGCAGTCTATGTGCTCTCGCAATAGAATATACGTTGTTTTTTGAAATGGAAGCAAACTCGGTTGGGCTTTTAAAAAGCTCATAAAGTTTGTCCGATCACCCAGAATGTTACAAACCTTCTACAGTAATAAAACTCTTCATTCCATTTTCAATGGAGCAATCTCGGAGATTCTGAAGTGACAAAGTACAGAGAATTAAAATTTCGCATTAAACATCAAGTTAAAAATTATGAAAACACGTTATTTCTTCCATTTAAGATGAGTAATGAATGGAAGAATGTTTTCTCTTCGTTCCTTTGGAGCAAACGAAAAACGCATATTGATGACTTCAATTCTGTTTCGTAAAACTGAGCATAGAGTTTGCTTTTTCTGTGTACACTTCCTCTTTCTTCTTTCGAGCTTGCTTTTCTCTTTACTTTCGTTGAGATGCATTAAGGCATCCATTACTTAAAAAGCATTGCAGATTCAAACAATAGACTGGTCATGGATTTTTTTTCCACTCAGAAGAGTTGTCGATGTTTTCCTTTGATCAGGCAAGAAATTCGTTTAAAGACTCAAAGCAACATTCACCAAACAAACATAAGCAAATGGATGCCTTCCTTTCACAACACTCGTTCAGTGCATACAGGGAGCTTGCTTTTGTGAATGCAAATATCCTCCGCCTTGCAAACAAAAAGAGTAACAAATTTCAAGCTATTTATAAAAGTTTCAAAAATAGTTGTAGTGGCAATGGTCTAAATGGCGAGGTCACAAAGACCAAAAGGGTTTAGAGATGATAAGGAAAGGGTTGGGTTGGGTTGTTTTCCTCTGAGCGGCACTTTTTTGCACACCATGGGCTAAATGGCCAGGTCACATGGACCGCGAAGGCTCAGAGAAGGTTGGGGGAGGGGACCCACTGGAACAGCTGTTGGGAGACAGATGGTAGCCTCCCGTCAAGGCCATCCAGCGTGTTCTTTAACGTGCACAGGGTATGGCTCTCCCGCACACGGGGCCACGGCTTAACGTCCCATCCGACGGACGGCGGCCTTTCCAAGCCCATCGGTGTCCCCTACTGACCGTGGGCAGGGCGGGGGAATTTTGCGGTGAAAAATCTCAACGCTGACCCAGCTGAGACTCGAACCTGGAAACTACAGATTACGAGCTTGGCGAGCTACCGACTGAGCCACCCCTGCCCCAATAAGGAAAGGGAAACCATTAGACAGCTGTTAGGAGACAGATTGAAATATTCTATGAAAATCATCCAAAATGATTTTTAACTTGCACAAGGTACGACTCTCGTGCATACCGAACCACGGCTTATTCTAACCAAGGACGGTGATCTTTTCAAGCTGTTACGAGTTCCATTTCTCACCGAGAACGGAGTGGGAGCTAGAGGAGAAAATTTCAATGCAGGCACAGTTGTAAATCGAATCTGAGAACATCAGATTACAAGCCTGGCGCGTTATCGAGTGACCCAAACTCTCGCTCTATTTCAACAGACTGCTTCAAAATGCTACACAATATCAATAATTGAAGAAAATATACTGGAGATCAACAGTTCTCTTCCAGGGGGGGCGGGGGGGGCTCAGTCGGTAGCGCGCCAGGCTCATAATCTGTAGTTCCCAGGTTCGAGTCCCAGCTGGGTCAGCGTTGAGATTTATCTCCGCAAAAATTCCCTGCCCTGCCCACGGTCAGTAGGGGACACCGATGGGCTTGGAAAGGCCGCCTTCCGTCGGATGGGACGTTAAGCCGTGGCTCCGTGTGCGGGAGAGCCATACCCTGTGCACGCTAAAGAACACGCTGGATGGCCTTGACGGAGGCTACCATCTGTCTCCCAACAGCTGTTCCAGTGGGTCCCCTTCCCCAACCTTCTCTGAGCCTTCGGGATCCATGTGACCTGGCTATTTAGTCCATGGTGTGCAAAAAAGTGCCGCTCAGAGGTAAAACAACCCAAACAATCGAACTCTCTTCCAGGGTACATCAAACACTGTGGGTGAAAATTTACTAGGTTACAGTGCGTGGATGACATAGTAGATTAACGTGGATGACGTAGAACAATGCTGATTTCTTGAAGTGTTAAAATGTGGCATGATGGGGTGCGTTTTGGTGGCTTATTGAGTGTGGTGAAAACGGACTGTCTCCCTGCCATTAGATTTATATAATAATGTTGAAAATAACAAGCGATACATTACAGAAAAATATTGAAAACCGCTAACCTGGTCCAGTGCAGACATGATATGGAAATATTAAAAGATGTAAGATTAAGTAACCATTGATATTGAACTGCGCATCAAAGGAAATGATTTAGAACAATAGACGTGTGCCACTACTTACAATTTTGTGGAACTCCTGGTTAAATTTTAAAATTTGTTACACATTATTCGGTTGGTGGTGATCTCTGTAATCTTAAACAAATAACATTTGTTTAACATTACAGAAAATAGCAGGCAGTGACTATATTCCTATCATGGTCACTATCCCCTCATCACAAAAAATGGTCTACTAAAAAACAACAGATTTAAGAAATTTCAAACTTAATTTCAAAGAAAGGGTTTAACAAGAAAAGCTCAGCACATGATAAATTCTCCAAAAAGGTAGAAACATAACATAACTATAATAAACCAAATGGAAAACAATAAAAACGCAACGGAACCGAACCAACTGACAGCAATCCGAAGAAAATTTCTAAGAAAAGCAGGAAAAATCCTGCAACATAGTAAAGGAAAAACAAATTGCAAGAATAACTGAATATCGTTCCCAAATGAGCTGAACTCCTTCATCCCCACTACTAAGACACGGAGTTCTTTCAACAATGCAAATGAAGAAGTCACACTTCTAGATGAATGGGAGGAAATACGTATATGACCCTCCCTCTCCCCAAATATCCTGGCAAAAAAAGTGCCAAATCATCTCTTTGACTAACACGGAAATGAAACACAAGACAGAGAAAAAGAAAGAAATAGAACAAGAAGTAAAAAAAAAAAAACTTGAGCAAAATACAAATTTTAACAAATTCACAGACAATAACTTCAATGTGCATGAATTACAGACGATCATTAATTCACTAGAAAATAAATCATGCCCAGAATTTGAAAAAATCCCAAATAACACAAAACAAAATCTATCATTGGAAGGTCAGGTTAAAACTGAACCCATAAGGATTGAGAAATATCTAGCACAATGATCAATCATAGTTCAATTTTGTACAACTTATTTCTGCATAATAAGATTGATATTTTCTGAAAAAGTTAATTTTACTTAATTTTGCAGATGATTTTGCCATCTGCAGTCCGTAAAAATCATTGGTAAAATGATGCCAAATTACAATACGCACTAAACAAATTACTAAATATATTTCAAAATTTGGAATTTAACTGCTTCAGATTAAAAATCAGTGTGATGCCATTCTACATATCCAATAAAACAACGCCATCGAGTAACTTAAAACGTAAAAACAGCAAAAAAAAAGCGAAAAATCATATTCTTTGACTTAATCCTTGAACTCGAAATCGGTTTGAATTCGCACTATAATAAATACCCCCTCAAGTAGCTGCTTTGCCACAGAGGTCTGACAGGATCCTGTCAGTTTATATGCCATAGTAGAAGGTCTGAGAGGATAGCAGGCCCTCAGCAGAAAAACGACACAAACAGCCATACCTTACCCTGGGCTCGAACCCAGGTCCCTTAGATTAGTAGCCAAGCGTGCTAACCACTCGGCCATGGTGCTAGTGGAAATGGGAAAGAACCACTACAACTTAAGGGGACTCCCTATGGAGCTGCAGACCAGCAGATAAGCTTCACCTATACAATACAATTATAAAACTAGAGATGGAATACGGCATTGGAAATGCAAATGATCTTAAAACAACTACCAGTAAATATTGGAGCCCATTTAGAACAAATACTTCAGAACATGCATCGGCTTACTGTCAAACTGTCGAAATGATATAATCTGGAAAGAAATCAGCATTCCTCTAATACAGTGTCTCGCAAACTGTGTGCCGCGGCACAGTAGTGTGTCGCGAGAGATTCCAAGTGTGCCGGCGAGAGATTTTCGAATTGACACTAGATATTCCAAAGATTTCATTTTGACTTGACTTGTGTTATCGACGAGCTTTAATAAAAATCTTTCTGATTTTATCAACTGGGATCTTGTAAGTGTTTATCAAGCTATTTCCAAATTTTGGAATTAATTTTTGATTATTTCAAGCCATAGAATGGACAAATATTTAAAACAAACACCGAGTTATGAATTAAAGAATGAGAGCAAATCTTCAAGTAAAACCAGGCTGATGACTTCAACAAAGCGCAAATATAATGACGATTATATAGAGTTTGCTTTTATTCTTTTTTAGGTGTGCCGCGGAAAAAAAATTAGATTTAGTGTGCCGCAGAGTAAAAACGTTTGCGAGACACTGCTCTAATACAACAATCCAAAATTGATAATATTAAATATTAAAGTAAGGTTCATTAATATTAATATCCTAAATTGGCAATTTGTTAAAACTTTTATGAGCCTGATCTTTCATCACCCACATCATCCTAATAAAAATTAAATAAAAAAAATTCTGAAATCTCCACAGTCATAAGAAGAAATGGCTTCTTTCATCATCCTCAAGCAGCCATGGGCTACGGAGGTCCAACCAGACCGTGCAATTTAGTTCTACAAGCATATATTTACTACTAGAAAAACAGCAAAATATAAGATGCAACATAATTTGATATCCCGAAATAAAAATTCGCATTTGAAGGTCTCTCAAAAAAGAAAGAACATCCCACACAGGAAAACAATTACGCGCATAGAAGAATCCTCCCCAGAACACAAGAAAATATACATGGATGATTCATTTAATGAAGCTTTAAATCTCTCAACTAAGCAACTAAATCATTTATTGTTCTATGTCCGGTAGGCATTTTAAATGAACCTAATATTGTTAGTTTTCACTACCTAATAAATTACAGATGAATTTCCTGTAGCGTACTCTTCTCCGGCAGCGCCCAAACGACATAGATCAGTCACTCAAGTGATCTGTAACGTGTGTTGTTTTACCTCTGAGCGGCACTTTTTTGCACACAGTGAGCGAAATGGCCAGGTCACAAGGACACTAAGGACTCAGAGAAAGTTGGCTGGAGGGAACACGTTGAGCAGTTGTTAGGAGACAGATGGGATCCTCCCATCAAGACAATCCAGCGTGTTCTTTAAAGTGCACAGGTGCACACGGAACCACGGCGTTACGTCTCATTCAACGGACGGCGGCCTTTCCAAGCCAGTCGGTGTCCCCTACTGAACGAGAGAAGGCTGGGGTTTTTGCACAGATAAATTTCAATGTTGGCCCAGGTGGGACTCGAACCTGGGACCTACAGATTATGACCTTGACGCGCTGTCGACTGAGCTACTGTCGTGTTGGTGGGGGCGAAATCCGTTTCTTTCTTCGTCACGTATAATTCCTTATTCGGATTGAACTGCGCCAAATGTCGTGTTGTCCTAAATGACATCAACTATTAACTACTCTATGGTAGAGGACGATCAATTTGACCTTAATTGCATTCACCATTACTTAGATGAAATCACGGATTCGCCGGTTGTTACAACTGTACCGACATATGCCTCAGACTTGCTGCACCAAGTGATGTGCAGAACTATGTCCAACAATTCAAGAATGTGAGTAGTATATGGGTTGGGTTGTTTTACCTCTGAGCAGCACTTTTTTGCACACCATGGGCTAAATGGCCAGGTCACATGGACCCCGAAGGCTCAGAGAAGGTTGGGGGAGGGGACCCACTGGAACAGCTGTTGGGAGACAGATGGTAGCCTCCCGTCAAGGTCATCCTGTGTGTTCTTTAACGTGCACAGGGTATGGCTCTCCCGTACACGGAGCCACTGCTTAACATCCCATCCAACGGATGGCGGCCTTTCCAAGCCCGTCGGTGTCCCCTACTGACCGTGGGCAGAGCGGAGAATTTTGCGGAGACAAATCTCAACGCTGACCCAGCTGGGACTCGAACCTGGGAACTACAGATTACGAGCCTGGCGCGCTACCGACTGAGCCACCCCCGCCCCAAGAGTAGTATATGGACGACACAGTTTATTTGCGTTAATATGCAATTACGTGCTGGGGATGCGCTCGATTCCTTGCGCCTTTGCTGATTTGTCACGTGACACGAAGGTTGCCAGATCACTAATTTCTAAAAAAATCGTTGCCAGATATTTTTTCTGAATTTTGTAATCAACCGTAGTGTTCGGAAACTTTTTTTGAGTGACTGTACCTGTAACAAATTAAAGCAGTTGTCAGTGAACAAATAAATCAAACCTAGTAAGAATAGAATCTACTAAGATTATAGTAATCCTAAATTGTAATGGATTTAAATCACACTGAATTGAATTTAATATCCCTTTATATTGAATTTAATATGATATTATATGGGTCTTTGCCCATAAGTGATGGCGGTCTTTGCTAATTCATTGACTTCGAAATCTTTACAAGAAAACCTGAACAAAGTACAGTTAAAAAGATATGAATTTGGCAGGCTGCCATTGCGATGTTTGTACACGATTTTTTTCCGAAGTCATTTGGCGACTGAGATCAAATCGCTCTTTTTATTACTGGCAACAATGTAATCTTGTGTCTTCACGGTCTTTGAGGTTATCAATGAAACTCGTGAGAATTAGTGCACCGTAGCCTTTTATCAGTCTGTCTATATTTATGAGCATCGCTTAAAGAAATATAATGCTGTTACCAGCTAAAACAGGAAGTTAATAAGACTGAAATATATTGAAGAGTAAAGATGGGCTTATTACATGAGAAATAGCCAATTGTTCCTTTCATAAGAGTATTAACAGAATTTTGTGCTGAACGGAGGAGTCTAAATAAGTTTTTCATTGAATTATATTACTCGAAGAGGTTAATGTTTAGAACTAATTTTAGAATTTAAACTATATCTTAAACTTTCGAAAACTGTAATTTGGCTTTTCGTATATGATAGGGTAAATAATAAATCCATAAAAAATAATATTGATACATCGATTGTGCATTCTGAAATGCTATTTATTTTTAAGGCAGTGGCGCACGATAGGGTTTGTGTTGGGACGCCTAGTTTTGTTTTATTCAATTCGTAATTTTATTTATTGTTCAGTTTGTTTTTCAAGGGCAGTAGGTGAATTACTGTCATCACTCACCGGATGACCCCCACCTAGAGTACACTCATAACGGCGCTAAAAAACCGAAAGTAGGATAAGATCTCACGATATCAGGAGTGCTTCCATTGAAGTTTACTCCCCCTGCGTGGTGGAAGATATCTATATGTACACGTGGGCACATTAGTCTGTTCATTGCCGTGAGCCCTCTTGACCTCTATGAGTGCAATGCTCTGGGAATGTATGCATCATTGCTTCGGGGCGTCACCGCATTCTGTGATGCCATGTTGTGCATTCTGTCATGCCATGTTGTGCATTCTGTCATGCCATGTTGTGCATTCTGTCATGCCATGTTGTGCATTCTGTCATGCCATGTTGTGCATTGTCATGCCATGTTGTGCATTCTGCCATGCCATGTTGTGTAATCTGTCATGCCATGTTGTGCATTCTGCCATGCCATGTTGTGCATTCTGTCATGCCATGTTGTGCATTCTGCCATGCCATGTTGTGCATTCTGCCATGCCATGTTGTGCATTCTGCCATGCCATGTTGTGCATTCTGTCATGTCATGTTGTGCATTCTGTCATGCCATGTTGTGCATTCTGCCATGCCATGTTGTGTATTCTGTCATGCCATGTTGTGCATTCTGCCATGCCATGTTGTGCATTCTGTCATGCCATGTTGTGCATTCTGCCATGCCATGTTGTGCATTCTGCCATGCCATGTTGTGCATTCTGCCATGCCATGTTGTGCATTCTATCATGTCATGTTGTGCATTCTGTCATGCCATGTTGTGCTTTCGTTGCAAGGTGCAGGGGTTGATTAGACGCCCTGCACCGAATTTTTTTTTGACTGAACCACAGGAATATTGCCCGGTTTTGCTGGCCCGGCCCATATTTCACCGGTTCACGGAAATATTGCCCACCGAGCTTTTTAGCTTCTAAAAAACTTCTCGTATGTTTTTTGCTTATTTATATATCTCTCTTTCCTTTTTCATTTTCCTCTGTATAAAATAGAGCATAAGTTTTCTTTCAACAACTAGCAATACAACCAAGAGTTTGCCTCCAAGTAGCATTCAGAATATGTAAAGTTCGGGGATATAGAGACGTAATGGCCATAAAGAGTTGCAAAGGAGTAAAAACAACGAAAATAGGAGGGGAAGCAACAAACACTATAGAAGAACAAATACTGCAGCCTCAATAGGTTGAAAATGAGGGAACAGAGCAGTAAACTTTCAGAACTTTAAAATCCCACATGTTTTACAATTTTCCCTCAGAAATCATTTAAACATGCGGAGAAGGGATTAATGGATCTTTATCGATTCTTTTATCGCTGGATGAAACCAAGATGTTTCCTGAAGAACACTGCTCGTTGCAAGAAGGTGTCCACAGCAAACTTTCTCACCTGGTTGTCGATAGCGGTTCCCTTTTTTGAATGGCAAGGTGATCTCACTAAACCGTAGATTTCAGTTTCCAGGAATCGGTTTCCTTGATGGGGGACATTCACTCAACAATGATGATGACTTTCAGTGAATGGTTATTTATGGCTCATGAGAGACTGTGGGGTGAGGTTTTACTTCAGATGGGTGATGACGTCAGAATACAAGATGGCGGACAAACGGCAAAGTATGTGGCACAAACATGGAGGTAGGAAGATAAGAGGAGGAGCCCTAAGCACTTGAAAATGATGCTACGGCAGCCATGTTGTTCTATTCAAAACATTGATCAGTAGTTACTCACCTATACTAATTTTTGTCGACATTTGTATTTTGGCAGCCTGTTCAGCTTACGGCTGCACGAATCGCACAGTAAAACTGAGTGTAAGTAGGCTTGATTGCAGCGGCAGACGGTTTGTTTTGAATGCAACAACATGGCTACCGCAATGCTGCTTAAGCATCATTTTCCTTCCACAGGGAAAGCGCGTTAGGGCGTCTCCTTATCTTCCTACCTCCATGGGCACAAAGGTGATGACATCAGAATTAAAAATGGCGGACGTAGGGGGTTTTAATGTGGGGAGTGGCACCTTTGATAAGTTTTAATAAAGGGAGGCGCATTTTAATGAGGGGGAGGCACACATATATATAACTTTATGAAGAACATAGCCACAAAAGTACATTCTGATTTGGTAGCAAACATTGTACGTTATTACAACTTACAGCTAAAGATGACATGACATCATCAGGCACTTATAAGCAATTTTTTTTGTGAACTAAAAAATAAAAAAAATGCAAACTCAATATTTACTTTAAAATAAAAGAATACTTCAATATAACTTCAATATAAAACACGCTTTCTACATTTGTGAAATTTTGAATCTATCTCTTAACAATCCTCTTTTTCTAGATGATTTTCGTTTCTTTAGATAGATTGTATTATTTCATTTCTAGCATTATTGTAATGTACTATAATGAGTTTATGAGTTTATGGTACCAGTGAGGGGCGTTGTGATTCTACGGTCCCAAGCAGCCACGTTTGAGGTGGCTTTAGTAGATCAGTAAATGGAGAAAGAATGGATTACTATTCTCCCACTTGATGCAATACACTGAAATAGCACTCTCGAATCACTTAATTAATAGTTAAGCAAATCTTATTGGCAAATATTTGGTCTGAAAACTGTCAAATATTTGGTCTGAAAACTGTTATCAACAATGATGTTTTTATGGTCTTCAGTCGCTTAACTGTTGTATTAGTATTAGGCAAATCCCCTGCGCCAGGCTCGTAATCTGCAGTTCCCAGGTTCGAATCCCAGTTGGGTCAACGTTGAAATTTACCTCTGCAAAATTCCCCGCCGTGTCCACGGTCAGTAGGGGGCACCGATGGGATTGGAAAGGCCGCCGTCCGTCGGATGGGACATTAAGCCTTGGCCCCGTGTGCGGGAGAGCCATACCCTGTGCACGTTAAAGAACACGCTGGATGGCCTTGACGGGAGGCTACCATCTGTCTCTTAACAGCTGTTCCAGTGGGTCCTCTCCCCCAACCTTCTCTGAGCCTTCGGGGTCCTTGTGACCTGGCCATTTAGCCCATTGTCTGCAAAAAAAGTGCCGCTCAGAGGAAAACAACCAAAATAGGCAAATCCCCGTTATCCAACGGATAAAGGATGCCTAACAGGATGTCCCCCTATCCATGGGAAACGTCCCAAATTTCAATCTCTCTGTATCCAAAAATGGAGAGACCATACAGCTAAAAGGTGAACAAGATCAGGTCTCATAATCTACTAACTTAACATACCATTAAGTGAGAAAAGGCTTATGTGAAAGCAATACTCAAAACTCGCCAAATTTTTATAGCTATCCACACTAATTTAAAAGTACAAAATTAAAACACTGAATTTGTTCACACTATGAAATAATTTTCCCAATTTTTACAGACGTGACCCGAAGCCTGATTCCTGTTCTGTGTTCCCAGACACGACATATCAGCAGGGATAATTAGCTTGGTAAAGACAAACATGAAACAGCAATTTCAATAGAAAATCAAAAATTAGAATCCTAACCAAAAGATTGAGATGTTGAATGAGAAGCGTACGTTCGTTAAGGGGAACCTACGCTTGTGCTTCATTTGCCTCTTTGGAAGCTGGTACGGATGCAACTTAATATCTAGTACAAGACAAAAGTTCGAATGAGAAATCAATTCACAAAATGCACGTATATGAACCTATGTACAGTCGCTCAAAAAAGTATCCGAACACTATGGTTGATTACAGAATTCAGAAAAAATATCTGGCAACGATGTTTTTTAGAAATTAGTGATCTGGCAACTTCGTGTCACGTGACACGAAGTTGCCAGATCACTAATTTCTGTGTACAGTCAGTTCTTCACTAACTGTACACGCACATATAGAGAAAGATATTTCTAAACGAGATTTAGAAACGAAAATTCGAATTTCTGATTGAATATAAAAATACTTGAAGAAGCACCATTGTTTTCACCCATTTTCGCTTTCCTCCCTTCGCGAATTACTTCTATCCAGATCGTGAAGGAAGTGATGATATCTGAACAAAAAGAGGAACCTAAAACATTATAGAGGAACAGATTTTAACGACTTTTTCTGAACTTTAAAAAAATATTTTTTTAACAAAAATTAAATTATATATGCTTGATGTACGTAACTTTTCTATTCAAAAAGTAGCAAAATAAAGCGTTCTTATTAATAAAAAGAACAAATCGATTAAGGAATTAGATACAGCTGGTTAATTTTATTTATTTTTTTTTTTCATACTAGACATTAAGAAAGTTAATACCGAAAGGTCAGCCAACGAAGGGGCGGGGGTGGCTCAGTCGGTAGCGCGCCAGGCTCGTAATCTGTAGTTCCCAGGTTCGAGTCCCAGCTGGGTCAGCGTTGAGATTTATCTCCGCAAAATTCCCCGCCCAGCCCACGGTCAGTAGGGGACACCGATGGGCTTGGAAAGGCAGCCATCCGTCGGATGAGACGTTAAGCGTGGCCCGTGTGCGGGAGAGCCATACACGTTAAAAGAACGTTAAAGTGCACGTTAAAGAACACGCTGGATGGCCTTGACGGGAGGCTACCATCTGTCTCCCAACAGCTGTTCCTGTGGGCCCCCTCCCCCAACCTTCTCTGAGCCTTCGGGGTCTATGTGACCTGGCCATTTAGCCCATGGTGTGCAAAAAAAGTGCCGCTCAGAGGTAAAACAACCCAAACAACCCAAATCAGCCAACGAAAATGAACTTTTTTCAAAGAACTTTCACGCTTATAGATTAATGATGAAAGATGGTGATGGAAACTACATTTTAATATATCAACAATTGTTGAATCAGTTCGAAGTCACATAATACACTATAAGAAATAAAAAATGCCACACTTGCATGAAGTTATGCAAATGTGACAAAATTTAGGGAGGCGGTAGTATACGGAAATTCATGGAAATGATTAGGTTTGCAGGACGATCGAAACAATTGGACAGGCGCAAGCTGACGTCACAGGTGCGGAGCAGTCAAACACAGATAAAGGCAACCAACGCTCCCTGGTTGACAAAACGGGGAAATTGTTGTAAACTGCTAAAGATGCTGGGATATATAAAGGAGTTGCAACAGTTAACAGACTTTGAGTGTGGAAGAATCATCGCCTTAGAGAAGCTGGTTTATCGCACAGAGGCTTTGTTGGCGTCAATCCCAGCACCATCGTACATATATGGCGGCAGTGGGTTCAAGAAGGATCCAGCGCACAATGACAAGGATCAGGAAGATAACGTATGATCACGGAGTGACAGGACCAGATATGCCAAGCATGGCATTGCGTGACAGATTCGCGACTACAACGCAACTGCAAAGGGACTGGCAACAGGTAACACGTCGAATCCTACCAGGTGGACGGTAATCAACAGGCTTTTAGAGTTTTCATTGCAAACCTATCGTCCGGCATTGGGTTTGCCCCTCACATCTGCCCACATGCAAGCACATCTTTAGTGGTGTTGCCTCAGACAGAACTGGAACGAGCAAGAGTGGAGTACCGTTGTGTTTAGTGACGAATCTCGTTTTCGTTTTGGTCAGCATGACGGTAGACAACGTGTTCGTTGTCATACAGGGAAAGGAACGCCACCCAATGCATGCGACATCGTCACACAGCTCCAGCACCTGGTGTCTTGGTGTGGGGTGCCATTAGTCGGACATCTCACTCAGAACTGTTCATCATTTGGGGATCTCTAATTGCTCAACGACATGTTACCAACATTTTGCAGCCAGTGGCTATCCCGTTTTTTCAGCAGCGCGAATCTTTTACTAGCACGATAACGCCCGTCCCCACACAGCCTGCATTAGTCTGCAGTATCTACACGAGAAAAACGTTCAGGTACTACCATGGCCGTGCTGGCCATGGCCTTTCACCTATTGAATTCGCCGGACCTTTCACCTATAGAACATATCTGGGACATGATGGGCCTACAGCTCTAACAACACCCAACAGGTGCGCTAACCACTGTCGCTGAAATGGAACAATGACTTCGCGCTATTTGGCGTTCTATCTCTCAGGAAGACATTATAGAGCTGTACAGTCGCTCAAAAAAGTATCCTAACACTACGATTGATTACAGAATTCAGAAAAAATATCTGAGAACGATTTTTTTTTTTGAAATTAGTGATCTGGCAACCTTCGTGTCACGTGACACGAAGGTTGCCAGATCACTAATTTCTAAAAAAATCGTTACCAGATATTTTTTCTGAATTCTGTAATCAATCGTAGTGTTCGGATATTTTTTAATATATATAATGCCTATGAATATATATATATAATGCAATGAATATGGAGCGTGTGCAGTTACCGTTCACAGCAAACTGGAGCAGCTGCGGTTAATGTTCACAGCACATTTGATCGTGTGAGCTCACAAAGACCTGGATCGTGTGGGCTCACTCACGGAAATATTGAGCGTGTGCAGTTACCGTTCACAGCAAACTGGAGCGTGTGCAGTAACTGCACACGCTCCAGTTTGCTGTGAACGGTAACTGGAGCGTGTACAGTTGCTGTACACGCTCCAGATATTTTTTCTGAATTTTGTAATCACGTGACACGAAGGTTGCCAGATCACTAATTTCTAAAATAATCATTGCCAGATGTTTTTTCTGAATTCTGTAATCAATCATAGCGTTCGGATACTTTTTTGAGCGACAGTACGATAGCCTTCCACACCGTGTTCATGAATGCACTGTTGCGCGGGGCGGTTCAACATCATACTAATTATACCACTTTACCGGGTATGTAAAGTAATAGTTTTCCATATCTTTTTTGACAATATAATCATTCGCGCATCTCATTCACATTGATCACCACGCTTCAAACGATGAATTCTTCTTTTCCTTTACTAGTTTACTAACAAGATGCACACTAATAAACTTACTTATCCTCCATCGTACACACCACATAAAACATTTCTTATTTAAACTATCGTGAACAGACTAAGACAAACTACTTTTTCCTTCACAGTAATTCTTCCTAATTACAACTCTCTTATTCCTTAAGGGGCGGGGGTGGCTCAGTCGGTAGCGCGCCAGGCTCGTAATCTGTAGTTCCCAGGTTCGAGTCCCAACTGGGTCAGCGTTGAGATTTATCTCCGTAAAATTCCCCGCCCTGCCCACGGTCAGTAGGGGACACCGATGGGCTTGGAAAGGCCGCCTTCCGTCGGATGGGACGTTAAGCCGTGGCCCCGTGTGCGGGAGGGCCATACCCTGTGCACGTTAAAGAACACGCTGGATGGCCTTGACGGGAGGCTACCATCTGTCTCCCAACAGCTGTTCAGTGGGTCCCCTCCCCCAACCTTCTCTGAGCCTTCGGGGTCCATGCGACCTGGCCATTTAGCCCATGGTGTGCAAAAAAGTGCCGCTCAGAGGTAAAACAACCCAACAACCCAACTTATTCCTTATTATTAAGTTATTGTTCGAAGTGGTTGGTGACGTAATTTTCACGTGAAGCACATGCGAGCATCAAAATGATACATCCCATCACGGTTTCATTGTTGCTCGTTCATCTGTCGTAACAGAATTTAATATTTATCACTCTCGCTCACTCTCGCTTTATCACTCTCACGCTCACTCTCGCTTTATCACTCTCGCTGGCGTTATTATGAATAATTCAGTACTAAAGAATCACAGGATGTTTCCTGTAGACATGAAAATCATGAAATAATAAGCTGAAAAAAGTTGGTTTAAACAAAAAAGATAATTGCAGAGCAACGCTGGAGAAATTTGGTAGAAAATAAATAAATAAATACCCCTTCAAGCAGCTGCTTGCCACAGAGGTCTGACAGGAGCCTGTCAGTTTATATGCCATAGTAGAAGGTCTGTGAGGATGGCAGGACCTCAGCAGAAAAACGACACAAACAGCCATGACTTACCCGGGGCTCGAACCCAGAGTCCCTTAGATCAGTAGCCAAGCGCGCTAACCACTCGGCCACGGGACGGCTTGGTAGAAAAATTATATTATTAAACTAAAATTATGTCTTCTATTTTCTGTTCAGAAGAGAGTTGGGGGCGGCAAATCTCACGGAGTCGATCTTATTGAGCATTATGTAAAATTAAAGCTTGCTATATTGTCATTTACTACATATTAAGACCCATTGGCTAACTAGATTTTTGGGTGGGGCATTTTTCCTAGCACAAGCAGGATCCGGATGTAGGAAAACATTTGGAAGTGATGCGTGATGTTGAATTGAATCGAATCGAACTGAAAATATGTTTCATAACACATGTATCCTTCTTTTTTAATCTATTCTCAAAAACGCATTATTTGCCAAACATTTTCGAAAGAAACTAAACTGATTCCTTGGCAAAATAAAAGTTGACAAGCCGTTTCAAGTTGAGTCGAAACATATCTTGCCAGGAAAGTTTGTCCATTTTGAGCATGGCACAGCCAGATTTTGGCAAAGTAACAAGATCTTCGACTATCGGTTGCATTGGTTAAATCAGGCAATCAAGTGACATGGGCCACTTCAGAATGGCGTTCCACCTCCTGAAGTTCATCGCTAGTCTATTTCAGCGCATGCGCGTTTGTGCTATCACTATAATTTTGTTAAGATTTCGGGCGGTGGCTGTAATGAAAAAATTCGTATTCTGTAAACTGAAGCAGATGATGGTAGGGGGGATTCACAAAGCAAATGCTGTGACAGTACACGACAAATAATGATTTCAAAATGAATATAAAAATGATATATTGATTTAGGTTGGGTTGGGTTGTTTTACCTCTGAGCGGCACTTTTTTGCACACCATGGGCTAAATGGCCAGGTCACATGGACCCCGAAGGCTCAGAGAAGGTTGGGGGAGGGGACCCACTGGAACAGCTGTTGGGAGACAGATGGTAGCCTCCCGTCAAGGCCATCCAGCTTGTTCTTTAACGTGCACGACTTTAAGCGTCACAGTAGTATCGAATATAGTCATAGTAATACCCAGTCATAGTAGTATCGAATATAGTCATAGTAATACCCAGTCATAATAGTATCGAATATAGTCATAGTAATACCCAGTCGTAGTAGTATCGAATATAGTCATAGTAACACCCAGTCATAGCAGTATCGAATATAGTCATAGTAACACCCAGTCATAGTAGTATCGAATATAGTCATAGTAATACCCAGTCATAGTAGTATCGAATATAGTCATAGTAATACCCAGTCATAGTAGTATCGAATATAGTCATAGTAATACCCAGTCATAGTAGTATCGAATATAGTCATAGTAATACCCAGTCATAGTAGTATCGAATATAGTCATAGCAATACCCAGTCATAGTAGTATCGAACCTGGGAATTACGAGACTGGTGCGCTACCAACTGAGCCACCCCTGCCGCTATTCCTCTAATGATTAATAAATAAAACTTGTTAAAGTTACGATTTTGATTTATCGTGCCAATTTCGCATTTCCTTGAGTTATTAGTTTTATTATGCACTACCAGGAAATTGCTTCATAAAGCAATAACGATACTACAAGAGCAGGAAATTTGTGTTATATATATTTAAACGAAACATGAACATTTGTCTGGTCTCTTTGTTCATCTGACAGCAAATATGAAACTTTTTCCTCTCGGACAGAGATCAATAAATCTGTTTAAATGGTGTGAGCATTTTTCGTCTCCTTTGCAGCTAATGAAGGAGTGTGGAAAATCTGAAGTGTCCTCCGTCTACGGCGTCCAAACAGCCAAAACCTGCTGCTTAATTCTCCAAGTGTTGTCTGTGTCGTTCGTGTTTTGTTTGCTGTGGCCACTAAAAGCCCTCTGACACGAGTGGCAGGGATGAATTAACACTCTCCACGCTAATGAATCGCCAAATGACTCGCAATAGCAGTACTCCGGATGAAGCGGAATTGTTCGCTCTGGAATCTCTGTTCATAGCACCTGGCAAAGAGGACGAGACATTTATCTGCAAGGCGAGCGATGAGTTGATAGAGTTCAGTGTAATGGCCCTTCTGGGAGACGAGTGAGTCGAAACAATTGTGTAGTGAACCTCTTGGAGGAAATGCTTCAAGCGTGTCCACTTCAACTCTTCGGCCATCATTAAGAAAAGCTAGTCTAGTCTTCGGTAACTGCAGCTTTCAAGACGACTTTCGGCGGCCGGTGTACAAAGAGTATGTCGTTGTATTGCTGGGAGATGACTTCGCAGCGAACACTTAAGCCACTAAGGATGAGGAGGAGGAGGAGGAGCCGTGACGAATGAGTGACTTCACTTGATTCTCTTCGTCTGTGTGTGCATGTCGCAATGCGTGTCTGTGCTGCAGAATTTCCCTAATCTGCCTGTTTATCTCCAGCGATGAAAGAAGGAAACTTTAAAGAGGTTTTCGAGCGATGCGGCGAAAATCGAAAACGGTCTCAGTGGACAAGGAAAGGCGACGGATGTGTTGGAAATTGTCTTCAAAACTACGAACTGTTGCATGAACTCGAAAATCAGTTTACTTACTAAATGAAATGGCATTTCTCCGCTTTAACACCCAAGGAAGAGCAGGCAAATCCGATCTGGAATTTTCTCCATTAGTCTCTAAATTCCACAGACAGAATGACATTGCGAAGTTCGTACTTAGATGTTTCAAGCATTTCGAAATAATTTACAATTTATTTTTGTTCTTTATATACACGAATTATTTAGTCCAGTTTAATCATTAATAAGTGAAAATAACGTTATTTCTATGTTGACTTATCTCTGTATATTTTAGCTATTTATCTGCAAACTACGTTTAAAAACATAATAAACATTAGTATCATTGTGTTAACTCCATTTATAATAATAAATACCCCCTCAAGCAGCTGCTTGCCACAGAGGTCTGACAGGAGCCTGTCAGTTTATATGCCACAGTAGAAGATCTGAGAGGATGGCAGGACCTCAGCAGAAAAACAACACGAACATTCATGCCTTAATCCGGGGCTCGAACCCAGATCCCTTAGATCAACAGCCAAGCGCGCTAATCACTCGGCCATAGGTGTCAAATATTGAATGTAAATTGATTAAGCAATATAATTAAGAGAAAAAATAAAATTATGTCTTTCAGTCATGTTATGAAAATAAACCTTTAAAAGATAAATTTTTGAACTTTTTTTCTAATGCAAATGATATGCAACAATATACACAGATTCATATGAAAAACACGGTTTATTGTACATTATTGTAGGTAAATGGGTAAAACTTGTCAGAGGGAAAATTGAACGTTTTACGACTATCACAGGTTCTCCAAACATAAAGCCTTCAAAGTATTATGCTTATAATGCTTTAAGAAATAGATTTATAATAAAAAACATACACCGAAGAGCCAAAACATTATGACCACCTGCCTAATATGATGTAGGTCCTCCACGTGATGCCAAAACTGTTCTTTCCCGGCGAGGCATGGACGCTACAAGATTTCTAAAGGTGTCTTATGGTATCTGGTACAGTCGCTCAAAAATGTATCCGAACACTGGGGGTGATTACAGAATTCAGAAAAAATATCTGGCAACGATTTTTTTAGAAATTAGTGATCTGGCAACCTTCGTGACACGAAGGTTCCCAGATCACTATTTACGGGGCCACGGCTTAAGTCCCATCCGACGGACGGCGGCCTTTCCAAGTCCGTCGATGTCCCCTACTGACCGTGGGCAGGGCGGGGAATTTTGCGGAGATAAATATCAACGCTAACCCAGCTGGGACTCGAACACGGGAAGTACAGATTACGAGCCTGGCGTGCTACCGACTGAGCTACCCCCGTCCCATGTACGCAGTAAAGAAAGCGCGTTGTGAAGGTGATCAATGCACTGGATAGTTAAATTTGTGGAACGTTTTTTGAGTTTTCCTATTTATTTTGTCGAGTGTCGTAAAATCACAATTAAAGTGCTGCCAAAAGGACACGCAAAACGCAAGTTTAAAGGATAAAATGGCAGCCCCTATTCGGAAATCCTACAGTAGAGGAGGAATAAAATGAAGCAGACAATACTGCTTTCTTTCTTCAAAAAAAAAAAAGCAACAACAACTACAAAAGACTCCTGGAGATCCCGATTATTCTCAGCCAGAGCCTGATAACAGATCCAGCCTTCCTTGCATACTTGGGGCGGGGGTGGCTCAGTCGGTAGAGCGCCAGGCTCGTAATCTGTAGTTCCCCGGTTCAGTCCCAGATGGGTCAGCGTTAAGATTTATCTCCGCAAAATTCCCCGCCCTGCCCACGGTCAGTAGGGGACACCGATGGGCTTGGAAAGGCCGCCGTCCGTCGGATGGGACGTTAAGCCGTGGCCCCGTGTGCGGGAGAATCGTACCCTGTGCACGTTAAAGAACACGCTGGATGGCCTTGACAGGAGGCTACCATCTATCTCCCAACAGCTGTTCCAGTGGGTCCCCTCCCCCAACCTTCTCTGAGCCTTCGGGGTCCATGTGACCTGGCCATTTAGCCCATGGTGTGCAAAAAAGTGCCGCTCTGAGGTAAAACAACCCAACTACTCGGAGACGGCCGGCCTAATAAGGAAAGACATGCCACTCCTTCGACTAAACGCTCCACAACTTTGCTATTAGTATTGTAGATTACACCCATCTGCTAATTTACAAGGTAATCAGTTTCCACTATCAAAAAATGCAACCAGTTTCGATTTACACGGTGGTAGACTCGGTTTCACACGGCCTAAAAATGAAAGACATGATTATAGACTTGGTTTTACAAGGTACGGATTGAGTTTTTTTTATATACGTAGATATAATTGATGATTATGAAGTGGCCGTGGAACAGTTTCAAGGGAGATTATTAGGCTGTCATCTCAAAGCAAAAAATCAACTGAATAGTTTTAACTGATATCATTCATTTTTAAGAATAAACAGATAATAGTTAACTGCTATATTAGTAAAATCTTCATCTGTAACAGGTTATATTCTTTCTCTAAAATTATATTCTTGCCATTGTAATGCATTCCGTCTCTTCACATCTTAATGAAATGTATTTGTTTTGAATCGGCAGCGAGATCTGAATTTTTTTACTGGATTTTTTCAGATTAGTAAAAATACTGTTTTGTCAAATTTTTGCAGCAAGTTTAACTTTGTATTTGACCTGTATAATAGTCTACAGCTGATTCGTAATTATAGTTTCACGAAATATCATAAAAATACTAATTTTACAAAATAAATCCCTAAGTGCTATGTTATGTAAGTGTAAATGCGTAATTTAATTAATTTATATTCCGTTCATAAATATCCTTTTAAATTCGAGAGTGTACGTCTACATTACGATGAGTATTTTTCGTAACCAAAAGATGTGTTGTTTTACCTCTGAGCGGCACTTTTTTTGCACACAATGGGCTAAATGGCCAGGTCACATGGACCCCGAAGGCTCAGAGAAGTATGGGGGAGGGGACCCACTGGAACAGCTGTTGGGAGACAGATGGTAGCCTCCCGTCAAGGCCATCCAGCGTGTTCTTTAACGTGCACAGGGTATGGCTCTCCCACACACGGGGCCATGGCTTAACGTCCCATCCGACGGACGGCGGCCTTTTCAAGCCCATCGGTGTCCCCTACTGACCGTGGGCAGGGCGGGGAATTTTGCGGAGATAAATCTCAACGCTGACCCAGCTGGGACTCGAACCTGGGAACTACAGATTACGAGCCTGGTGCGCTACCGACTGAGCCACCCCCGCCCCAAGATGTTTAGGACACTTAAAGATATGTCCGAAGAGGTTTTTACGTAAGTTCAACGAGAACATGTAATCTCAACTTTTCTGTCGGAATAGTTCGTCATTTGTTACAGAGTTGTATATAGTTCTTTAGGAATTGGTAAGGTTAATCTTTGTAGATTGCAGGTTTGTTCACATATATGATTTGTGTTGATTTACTTTAATTTATATAAATGATTTTATCCATACATTTGTAATTACATGACTTTAGAATTAGAATTGTTATATATTCTTTATTTGAATTCACGCTTTTATTCGTAACAATAATAAAAAAGGATCAAAAACAAATCAACGATACGTATTGCTGATTTGTTTTTATCATTTTATTTTTAATGTTTAATTATATACAGTATATAATTATAATTTTGATTTTATTATTAATTTACATTTTTCATTCATATTTGATCATTATACAGTACGCAGATACTTACTATAATAACAATGGAGGATTATTATACATATCTTATTGTACGAATGCAGAATGATCAAAAATAAAAAATATAATGATAAAAAACAAATCAACAATATGCATAGGTATGTGTGTTTATTGCTGATTTGTTAATATGTATTATGTTTTTGATTGTTGATTTCTTCATATGTATTACATTGTTGAATTTTTAATATGTATTTCTTGATTTGTTTATTTTCATGTATGTATGTGTGCATGTGTGTGTGCATGTGTGTGTGTTTATGCACTGCTCGACATTGAAAGTGCCCAACCCAGAAGGACACGTCGTACAAATACAGTACTGTGCAAATTAGTTGGGACAATAGGAAAATGCAGTAACAAAGACACAACTAAAATATTTATTTGTTTAATAGTGTACATAGTTAATAGTGAATGTGACCCCCCCCCCCTTAGTTTTAATTACTTCTTTCACTCTCTCAACCATTGATGCCACTATCTTTCCACACATCTCCTTCACTTCAGGGTCGTGGTACCACACTTTCACGACACTTTCTATCATTTTGGTTTTCGTCGTGCAATCCATCTTAGATATGTACGCTTTAATAATGGCACACAAATTTTCAATGGGGTTTAGATCGGGTGATTTTCCTGGCCACTTCAATACCTTCAAATGTTGCTGGGTAAAGAAGCTCTTAACAAGCTTAGAATTGGGGCATGAAGCCAGGTCCTGTTGAAATACCCCATCGCCGTTAGGAAACAGCTTCTGCAATGTTGGGACCATTTTCGCCTCCAGAACGCCTATGCACTTTTTGCTGTCCATCATTCCTTCAATGGGGTGAAGCGTCTGTGGCCCGGAAGCTGTGAAACATCCCCAAAACATGACCTTGGGTGGGTGTTTGGGGGATTGCTGGATGTGGCCGGATCGAAGAGGTTCTCCAGGCGAGAGGCAGACGAAATTTGACCTGTAGCCATGCACCTCAAAGTGGGTTTCGTTGGAAAATATCACCTTTTCCCAATTCTTCACAGTTCAGTCTCGATGTTTCTTTGCCCAGGATAGCCTTTTTTGTTTCATAGCGGGTGTAAAAGCTGCTTTTTGGAGGGGCGTCGAGCCTGGCGGCCACACTCCAGAAGGCGACGACGTACAGTGGAAGCATCTATATTAACCCCATGAGACGCAATCTCCCTTTTGATGTCTCCACTGGTCTTCTTCGGGTCTATGATACTAATTCTTCGAATTAAACTATCATCTCTAGGGGTGGTTTTTCTTTTTCTTCCACAGTGTCCTTTACGGGACGTGTCCACGGACCGTGTCTCCTTATGCAGCTTCATGATCCGTGAAACGCTGGATTTCCCGACGCCAACTGCTTTTGCTATCTGCCTAGCAATAAGTGAAGTGTTTTCGCCTAAAGCGATTATTTTAGCTCGTTTACGAGACGTGATGTCCATGATGTATTTAATCAAAAAAGTTTCCAATTAAAATTGTGAGCTACTTACATAATCACGTCCTCAGCCTGTGAAATATCAATTCCGACTGAAGTGGAAGTGTAAATAATAGCAAAATAACACAACAGACAATTCTACACTTGCAGCATAAGGTTACGAACAAGTTTAGACTTGCAGCAGTTTAGACTCTGCAGCGGAAGGGACTTAGTGTTTCTTCGCTTGTCCCAACTAATTCGCACAGTACTGTATGCAAACAGAAGGGTGGGTGTGCGCAGTTGAGATATGCAAATGATGATAATTCGGAGCCAATGAAGTGTGTGGCTCAAGAGATAAAAGGTGCAAGAAGAAACAGGGATGGTATTGTGTTTATGCAGGTGGAAGTCGTGCGAACGGTTGGTTCCGCTTGGAAATTGTTCAGCGAAGGCCGAAAATGCCTAGTACACGTTGTCCGCAGGTTTCATCATCATCATCATCCTCAAGCAACCATGGGCTACGGAGGTCCAACCAGACCACGCAGTTTAATTCTCCAAGCATATCTGTCCTGAGCTACATCGGCTGCATCCGGCCACTGCATACCAATTCTAACAAGGTCTTGTTTCACATTGTCTGCCCACCGCATCCTAGGTCTCCCTCTCCTTCTGAGGCCTCTAGGCACACTGTTCATAACCCTATTCGCCAATCTACAATTAACCATACGGGCAACATGGCCAAACCAGCGGAGTCTCTCTCTGCACAATATGCTGCTTAAAGGAGGTTGCAGACTCATCATTCGTTACAAAGTTAAACCACCTAATACACAAGATACTGCGTAAGCATCTAGAATCAAAAGCAGGTTTATCGTCATTTAGATGCTTTTGAGAGAGGAAGAATTATAGGCTTATGTGAAGCTGGATGGACTACACGTCGTGTCACTGCCCATGTTCATCGGAATGCACGAACTGTTGGAAACTCTGGCAATAGTGGCGAAAAGAAGGTTCTGTCGTGCGTCGCAGAGGGAGTGGTGCCGCCCAACAGACGTCAGCATGGCTTAATAGGCGCATTGTCCGACATGCTATTTCGTCACCACAGAGCACCCCAGGCGATATTCAACGGGCTGTGTCAGCATCCATGAACATCTCCATAACGACCCGAATGGTAAACCGAAGGCTCCATGAGACACACCTGTGCTCTAGGCAACTGTTACGTCGACTGCCACTGACTGCAAACCATCGCAACGCTCGTCTGACTTGGTGCCGAAGTCGTGCAAACTGTGGTCACGAATGGAATGAATCCCTTTTCTGTCTTAGTTATGAATCCCTTTTCTGTCTGGGTGCTGACGATTGACCGGTCCGTATATGGCAGCAACCTGGTGAGAGGATTGACCCAGCTTTCATGCACGACCGGCACACCGCCCATCAGCCAGGCATAATGGTATTGGGTATAGGTGACAGCAGGTCGCCTCTTGTCCGCATCACAGGAACACTGATAACTGTACAATACGTTAGAGCGGTTCGGCAACCCATTTTGTTACCATTCCTGGGAGGCATGCAGCAGCCCATTTTCCAGCATGACAATGCCCATGTACACACTGCTAGGGTCTCCAGACAATGTTTGCAACATGTTCAAGTATTGCCATGGCCAGCACGATCTCCAGATTTATCCCCAATGGAAAATCTGTGGGACCACATTGGATGACGTGTGCAATCCTTTCACTGAACAGAGCGGAATCTCGATGAATTATGGGAGCAAATCAACGCTGCTTGGTGTGCAATTCCTCAGGACCATATCTCTCAACTGTATGACTCCATGCCACGCCGTATTGCCGTTCACAGTGGTACAACCACCTACTGAGACAATCACATTGTGTTGCATTATCTCATCTTCTAAATGCTGTAAGTGACTGCAAATTAAATCATGATATGCCAATATGTATTGCTATGTGTGTTCTACATTTCACCCTTATTCCCTCACTCCTTCTGGGTGGGGCAATTTCAATATCGTGCAGTGTATATAAATGTATATACATATATATACATGTATTCTGTGAAATTGAAATTGCACCATTAAGAAGGATGGACGAAGAATCAGAAAATATAAACCACTTTTTATTCAAATCGAAAGCCGAGGATATGAAAATGATTCTATTGTCAGACAAATGAGGTGAAGATCGGCGTTATTAACAAAGACATGCTGCTGCCTCGACTGAAAGTTTCGTGAGTTTGCGTTTAGTAGAGATCTGAGCGATCCCACAGAATGAAGCCCTCAGGAACAGCATCACATACGGAATCTGAAGACAATGTGTACGTGAGCTCACATCACCAGCTCATGGCATTTGAGAGAGGACGCATCACAGGAGTCTATGAGGAGGGGAGTCAAGCTGCGTGCTGCAGAATGTATATCCACACAACGGTAATTCGATTCTGGCAAAAGTGGCTGTGAGAAGCCACATACAGTTGGTTCAATCAGTAGCGTGCCAGATTCGTAATCTGCAGTTCCCAGGTTCGAGTTCCAGCTGTGCCAGCATTGAGATTAATCTTTGGTGGAATCAGTCAGATGGGAAATCAACTCATGACCCTGTGTGCAGAAGAGTCATATACTGTGCTCTTTAAAGAAACCACTGGATGGCCCAGACAGGAGGCTTCCATCTATCTAATAACAGC
The DNA here is from genome assembly GCA_038380435.1 of Ryuthela nishihirai. Classification (NCBI taxonomy): domain Eukaryota; kingdom Metazoa; phylum Arthropoda; class Arachnida; order Araneae; family Heptathelidae; genus Ryuthela; species Ryuthela nishihirai. The sequence goes on from JAWZYU010000027.1 coordinate 6,367,116, forward strand.
TGTCCAGCGGGTTCCCTTCCCCCAACCTTCTCTGATTCCTCTAGCGGAACAATCGTATTCATATTTCCCCTTTTTCAGGGGTGAAGAGATCAGGGAGTGTCAGGAAATGTCCTCCCTGATCTCTTCCCCCTGAGGAAGGATCAGGAATGTCCTCCCTGATCTCTTCTCCCTGAGGAAGGGTCAGAAAATGTCCTCCCTGATCTCTTCCCCCTGAGGAAGGGTCAGGAAATGTCCTCCCTGATCTCTTCCCCCTGAGGAAGGGTCAGGAAATGTCCTCCCTGATCTCTTCCCCTGAGGGAGGGTCAGGAAATGTCCTCCCTGATCTCTTCCCCCTGAGGGAGGGTCAGGAAAAGGAAGGATCAGGGAAGCCATCAGGGATTTCAAGAAGGGTCAATTTTATTTTAGAGCTTATGATACTCCCCTCCTCAGAAGATTTCATTTGACCAATAGCTTATTGCTTTATTTATTTCCGTTCTTAAGATAAAGGGGAATAATCGTTTTCATATTTCCCTCTTTTTTAGGGGGGAAGAAAGCATGTAGCGTCAATTTTTTATTTATTTTTTTATAGTCTATGAGATTTTTTTTTTATAGTCTATGAGATTTCCCCGCGGCGCAAGCTTTCTTTCGACGCCTAGCTTGTTTGTTACTTTCGGTACTCACATTCTGGAGATATAGCAGAACAATAGTCAGATATAAACAATAGTCAGCAAACAATAGTTAAGATATTTTCCTTTTTTAAGGGGGAAGAAATCATGGAGGGTCAATTTTTTATAGCCTATGACATTCCCCACGTCACAAACTTTTATTTGACACATAAATCATAAATAAAAAAATAAAAAATAATTAAATAATTAAATAAATAATAATAATAAAAGTTTTTGACAGATAAATCATAAATAAAAAAATAAAAAATAATTAAATAATTAAATAAATAATAATAATAAAAGTTTTTATTTGATACATAAATCATAAATAAAAAAATAAAAATTAATTAAATAATTAAATAAATAATAATAATAAAAGTTTTTATTTGATACATAAATCATAAATAAAAAAATAAAAATTAATTAAATAATTAAATAAATAATAATAATAAAAGTTTTTATTTGACACATAAATCATAAATAAAAAAATAAAAAATAATTAAATAAATAATAATAATAAAAGTTTTTATTTGACAGATAAATCATAAATAAAAAAATAAAAAATAATTAAATAAATAATAATAATAAAAGTTTTTATTTGACAGATAAATCATAAATAAAAAAATAAAAAATAATTAAATAATTAAATAAATAATAATAATAAAAGTTTTTATTTGATACATAAATCATAAATAAAAAAATAAAAAATAATTAAATAGTTAAATAAATAATAATAATTAAAGATTTTATTTGACACATAAATCATAAATAAAAAATAATTAAATAATTAAATAAATAATAATAATAAAAGCTTTTATTTCACAGATAAATCATAAATAAAAAATAATTAAATAATTAAATAAATAATAATAATAAAAGTTTTTATTTGATACATAAATAAAAAAAAATTAAATAAATAATAATAATAAAAGTTTTTATTTGACACATAAATCATAAATAAAAAAATAAAAAATAATTAAGTAAATAATAATAATAAAAGTTTTTATTTGACAGATAAATCATAAATAAAAAATAAAAAATAATTAAATAATTAAATAAATAATAATCATAAAAGTTTTTATTTGGTACATAAATCATAAATAAAAAAATAAAAAATAATTAAATAATTAAATAAATAATAATAATAAAAGTTTTTATTTGACACATAAATCATAAATAATAAAGGTCGCGTTTGAAAGATATGGTGTAACAACTATTTTGACAAACACGCAAACCAACAAACTGAGAAATGTCAGGTGAAAAGCAATGACAAGAGAGGTAATAAACAAACGCTCCATGAGTCACTGTAAAAGGGGATCAGGCTTCGGCTCAATCCGTAGCGCACCAGGCTCATAATCTGCAGTTCCTAGGTTCGAGTCCCAACTATGCCACCGTTGAGATTTATATGAACGCTGCCCAATAATGCATTTCACGGTGGAGATTATTTGCATAATGCCCAATACCCACCACCACACAATCAATGAGGAAGGGACACCGATGGGGTTGGAAAGGCCGCCGTCCGTCGGATGGGACGTTAAGCCGTGGCCCCGTGTGCGGGAGAGCCATACCCTGTGCACGTTAAAGAACACGCTGGATGGACTTGACGAGAGGCTACCATCTGTCTCCCAACAGCTGTTCCAGTGGGTCCCCTCCCCCAACCTTCTCTGAGCCTTCGGGGTCCATGTGACCTGGCCATTTAGCCCATGGTGTGCAAAAAAGTGCCGCTCAGAGGTAAAACAACCCAACCCCATGGGCTTGGAAAGACAGGCTTCCGTCAGATCGGACGTTAAGTCGTCTCCTCGTGTGTAGGAGAGCCAACGCTGTGCACATTAAAGAACCCGCAGGATGGCATTGACAGGAATTTGTCTCATAACAGCTGTTCAGTGGATATTCTTCCTCAACGTTCTCTTAGCATTTGGGGTCCTTGTGATCTGTCTATTTAGCCCATTGTGTGCAACAAAGTGGCGCATAGAAGTAAAAGAACCCACAACCCACTTTAATATGTTCTAGAGTACGACGATTGAGAAACTGAAAAAATAAATAGAATATTCTGTATTATTTCACCTATTTATATTTATATAGAAATGATATAGACCATTTTCTCGTCCAATGATTTAAAATTGAGTGAGAATATATTTTTTCCGTTGCCACGTGCAGTCAGCTTAATACTTTCTTTCACAACAAAAATCTAATATGAGAAATGTATTTTAAAGTATTATTTATCCATGCAAAATTAACAATATAGTGATTGTACTTTGCAAACGATTCGTGAAACTAATCCAATAATATCATCTGATGATTCTTCATCTTTTCTTATATATATATCTGCTAAAAATACACAAGATGTTGAGAGCTAATAAGAGATATCAGGAAGTAAGTGGTCTTCGACAATGCATCGCTGCAGCAACAGATACGGATTAAATTTATAATGCGTCCATCACATGCGGGCTTATCGAAACGATATTTTAATAATTGTGTTTACTTTTATTACCTAGCGGTAATATTCCTGCATGAAACAGGCCATTCATATTTCTCCTACACCCTTATGCACAACTTAATGGTCGACTGAATTCTCTTTGTTGAAAATGTGATTTATCCGGGAAATACGAAACATTCATTAGAAGCACTAGACGTCCGCTGCCGAATCGAAATTCTACGGTTAAGGAATGAAAATCGCAGATAATTGTTGATAAATTCATCTCAAAGATGAAATTCTTGCTAACAGCGCTTACTAAAAGCGGAAATTAACATTTCTATACTTTCTTCCTGTGTGTTATTTTCTTTCTTCCATCTTAAGGAAGCCTTGTTTTCCCTTTCAGTCTTGGTTATTTCAAAAATTCTGCCAGAGAATATTGGTTGTGTTCTTCATATCGTTGAAACACGAGTAGCTTTTTAATGACATAAATACGCGAGCTTTTAATAACATTCAAATTTATGATAAGGTGTTTTTTATAGATTCATCATTTGCGAGATGGGAGTGGCTCAGTTTGTAGCATGCCAGGCTCGTAATCTGCAGTTCCCAGGTTCGAATCCCAGCTGGGGATAGTATTGAGTTTCATCTCAAAACTCCCTGCCCTCGGTAAGCAGGGGACGACGATGAGCTTGAAAAGTCCGCTCTCCGTGGGGCGGGGGTGGCTCTGTCAGGAGGGCGTCAGGCTCGTAATCTGTAGTTCCCAGGTTCGAGTCCCAGCTGGGTCAGCGTTGAGATTTATCTTCGCAAAACTCCCCCGCCCTGCCCACGGTCAGTAGGGGACACCGATGGACTTGGAAAGGCCGCCGTCCGTCGGATGGGACGTTAAGCCGTGGACCCGTGTGCGGGAGAGCCATACTCTGTGCACGTTAAATAACACGCTGGATGGCCTTGACGGAAGGCTACCATCTGTCTCCCAACAGCTGTTCCAGTGGGTCCCCTACCCACCAACCTTCTCTGAGCCTTCGGGGTCTATGTGACCTGGCCATTTAGCCCATGGTGTGCAAAAAAGTGCCGCTCAGAGGTAAAACAACCCAACGTAAAGAAGATCCGTAGCTCATTTTGATGTATTTCTGCAGAATTTGGTCAATACTTTAACGAGAAAGTTTCGAACCTTTTCTCAGGTTATACGACCTTTTGTTATCCAGGATATTTCCATATCACCAGTCATTATATCATCAAAGCAGATGCACATAGATCAGTGTCTCGCAAACTTTTTTACTCTGCGGCACACTGAATCTAATTTTTTTTTCCGCGGCACACCTAAAAAAGAATTTTTGATGGTTACGTAAAAAGAGGAAAATTGAAATTTCGTTAAATGCATTTTATTTAAAATAAATATAATAATAAATATAATTAATCATAACTCGGTGTTTGTTTTAAATATTTGTCCATGTTATGGCTTGAAATAATCAAAAATTAATACCAAAAATTGGAAAAAGCTTGATAAATACTTACAAGATCCCAGTTGATGAAATCTGAAAGATTTTTATTAAAGCACATCGATAGCACGTCTATATTAAAGCACATCGATAGCACGTCTATATTAAAGCACGTCGATAACACAAGTCAAGTCAAAATGAAATCTTTGGAATATCTAGTGTCAATTTGAAAATCTCTCGCGGCACACTTGGAATGCCCATTTGCTGCAACCCAAAGGTCATGTTCCAATAGCCTCCTCATAAAAACTAAGAAATTTATGTGCATATTATTGAGTAATGAAACAATAAAATATTAAAATGTTGAATGTTTTTTTTAAGAGATGGGGATAACATGTAAGCTTTTGGTTCTATTTGTTACTTTTTTGTAGACACATTTAAAAAATTTTTTTTCAATATTTTATAATATTTAGAAGTGGTTATTTTTAAAATTCTAAAGGAAAAAAAAAGGAAATAAATAGTGTCGCATATTCTAATATTTTCTTTATTTATATAACTAGATATTACTAGATAGTGAGTGATTCGAAATGATGATGACATCTAAGTCAATTAGATGTCGTCATTTTGTTTTCCAGAACTACAGGAAGTAGGAACTATGTTAAACATATATATTCCCAAAATAATTGCATGCAAGATAAAAATGATCAATTGATATCGATATCTTAAAGTTTTTTGTAAGATGTAAACCAATTGTACAGCTACATGTCACGCAAGGCTAGAAATCTGTTTACGTGTTAGTTTACTGTTCTCGATAACGATATAACACTGCATTAAGATTAAACATTTCTTTGCTGATTGTAACTAACAAACTAAACAAAAAAGCCCATTGGCCTGCTGAATTTTTTTTAGGTATGGTGGACCCCCGAAATTCCTTTTAAAAATTACTCAGAAAAACCTCAGTGAAAAAATGCATCTTCGCACGATTTTGTCGAAAATTTCTTGGTTTTCTTCATTATTTACAAACATTCCCAATGTATTCCCAAAACTGGGTTGGGTTGTTTTACCTCTGAGCGGCACTTTTTTGCACACCATGGGCTAAATGGCCAGGTCACATGGAACCCGAAGGCTCAGAGAAGGTTGGGGGAGGGGACCCACTGGAACAGCTGTTGGGAGACAGATGGGATTCGAATGGGATTCGATGGGATTCGAGATGGATGGGATTCGATGGGATTCGAATGGGATTCGAGATGGGGATTCGAATCTTAACGTCCCATCCGACGGACGGCGGCCTTTCCAAGCCCATCGGTGTCCCCTACTGACCGTGGGCAGGGCGGGGAATTTTGCGGAGATAAATCTCAACGCTGACCCAGTTGGGACTCGAACCTGGGAACTACAGATTACGAGCCTGGCGCGCTACCGACTACATCGCTGATGTTCGTGCTCATTAAGGAAAACATGCACATCACCGTTCAGATAATAAGTTTAGATGTCAGTGTATTGTCTAGAAGTGGGAAACAATTATTCATCAAAATTTAAAGTTCCGAAAGAACTGTGACAAATGGATACCCCACAAACTGAGAAGAGCGAAAAAGGGCTAGAGTCGATTCGCGCAAGGAGATGCTGGCAATGTTTGAACCTAGTGGCCCCAAACGGTTAACAGATATTGCCACCGGTGATGAGACGTGGTTTTATTACTATAAAACTCCCATAAAGATAGACAACTATGTTTGGGTTCCCAAATCCTCCTCCAACATTCAAGGAAGAGGATGTTCACATTTTGTTTCAATTCCTAAGGATAGGTAGTCGTAGACACTGTAAACGGCACTCTGCCTGTCTGGGTTGGATTCTTTACTATGTGTGTGAGAGCTTTTGTAGAAGGGTGGGTACCTGTCCCTATCTCGTCAGGATGAATAATTCAGGTGGCCGAATACACAAACATGAATGTCGCATATATACAACATACATGAATTGGACAGTGACTGTACCAGTGACTGTCCACCTGGTACAGTCACTGTCCAAATTCATCACAGGCTATAATGAGCCTCAGCAGTCCCACCGCTAGATACAGACAAAGCTTAAACGAGCTCTAAACGAACAGTCTGACATTCGGACAGCCTCGTGGTCCGTGCGCAAGTCCTAGTTTCCGTGCCAGATGAGGTCACGTGTCCTTCGGGGTTGTTACGGTGTCTCGGCCAATAGGGAACAGACACGGTCGCAGTGCCAGGCTGACTCTTGTCGCCTTTCTTCGTCTGGCTCCCCAAACTGGATCCGTCGCTAGACGAGAAAGTTTTGCTGCCAAAGTGGCGATTCTTGCCTTCACTCCTTCCGCTCCAGCTGCCGAGTCCCTACAGACACCTTACCCGAAAAACATGACTATAAATGACCAATACTACATCAATATTGCTTTGCCCAAAATGGTTAAGCAGATGAAGGAGCAGCGTCCAATAACAGGAGTGTCAAGGGTTCTCCTTCTTCGTGACAATGCCAGCGCTCAGAAATTTTCGCTTGTTACAACTTATCTGGAGTAGGAAAAAAAATCAAATAGCTACCCCATCCTGCACATTCACTCGATCTCGCACCGTGCGATTTTTGGTTGTTTCCAAAAATTATAAACTAACTTGTTGGGAAGCCTTTTTCAAGGATGTAACAACACCTTGCCAAGTGCTTTCATTCAGAGTTGCAGAGTATTCCCCAACAGGAGTATCACCAAAAGGTCCAAAATTGGTGTAGACGTCTGCAACTTTGCATTGATCCTGAAGGGGAGTGCTTTGAAGGTCAGTATAAGTTCTGTTGAGGTAAGTGCAATGATGTTTGTTCTGCAGATGCATATCAAGAACTTTTTACACGCCCCTCATAGCATGCAATTAAGTGAAGTATTCTCATAAACTTCTACTTCACAATGACGAATATTGTCTCCAGGCACATGCAAGAATATGATCATGGTAGCTTAAGTAAGAAGAAAGGAAACGAATAAAAAAATAACTAGTCAGATACGGAACTGCAAAGCTTTGTAAACAAAGCTTTGCAGTTCCGTATGGAAAATGGGAATGGCTATAATTGGAATCACTGCAAAGCAAAATGTCTTCACAGTTCCCAGGTTTGAGTCCCAGCTTGACCAGCTTTGTTATTTATCTCTGCAAAACTCCCCTCCCTGCCCAAGGTCAGTAGGACACATCAATGTACTTGGAAAGGTCGTTGTCCATCGGTTGGGATGTTAAGCAGTGGTCCCATGTGCAGGAGAGACATTCCCTGTGCAGGTTAAAGAACATGCTGGATGGCTTTGATGGAAACATCTGTCTCCCAACAGCTATCAATGGATCCCCTCCCCGAACCTTCTCTGAGCTCTTGGGTGCAAAACAGTGCCGCTCAGAGGTAAAACAACCCAACTGCAACAGAAACGTACTTCTAGAATCTGGATGCCTGGAAATAGTGGATAAAAGAAAAACCATTAAAACCATCGATGGAGATTAAGTTGAATTACACTCTCCCCAACAACATTAATTTAAACCAAAAGTATAATGACAGAGCTGTCCGCCAACTTGATTAATGAAGAAATTCTGAGCAAAACTTTAGAACGAGGGCTGATACTAGTCTGTAGAATTTTAATTGAGATTTTCTCTCAATTAAAATTTTACAGACTTTTATCAGCCCTCATTCTGTAAAAGCCTTTTATATGATATCATAAAAATTCCCACTTCCAAAGATATTCTCTGTTTTAAAGAGAAAACCCTACTAGGAGATATTATTACTTCTGATGCTTTTTATTTTAAAATAGAATACATCCCACCCCCATTTCAATATTACAAGTGCAAGCGCTATGGTTACTTTACAACTTGCTGAAGAGGACGAATGAGGTGTAAACATTGCTGAGAACCGCACCACGACTTGAAATGCACTGATTGAGTCTCTTGTTATCTAAATTGGGGGGGACCACACTACTACATATGAAAAAACTGAATCTAGGCTGCAGGCTTTAAAAATCCAAAAACTTACAAGTAGATAATAGCATTGCCTAGGTAGAGACAGTAAAAAGGAAATGGCAAATACCTCTATACAGTCAATGACTGCCGCACAGCTCGTAAGGCTCAGAACTAGGCTAGGGGATGCTTTGGAGATATCCTCGAACCTGGCATCTTTCAAGTGCGCCAGGACAAAAGCCTATTTCGTCCGACGCCAGAGACTGAAGGAATCTTGGATCAAATATACATTATATGATCAAAAGTATTTGGACATTCCCTCATCCACAATCTCCCAGTAATCGAAAAGGAATTAGTATTGTGTTGGTCCACCTGTTGCTGCTATCTTAGCCTCCACTCTGTAGGGAAGGCTGTCATGCAGAATGGAGGTTGAGAACTTTTTGGTACGTTGCTGTGGGGATTGCCTGCCATTCTGCCATAAGAGCAATGGTGAAGGCTGGTCACTGATGTTGGGTGGTTTGACCAGGCTCGCAGTCGCCATTCCAATTCATCCCAAAAGGTTTTTCATGGTATTGAGATCAGGTTTCTGTGCAGGCAAGTCAAGTTTTTCCACACCCATCTATCAAACCCTTCCTGAACGGATTGGTTTGATATTTTTTGCTTTGTGGATGGGACATTGTCATGTTGGTACAGGAAAGAGTCTTCACCAAACTGTTGCCATAAAGTTGAGAGCACAGAATTGTCGAGAATGCCATTAAGGCCACAGCATTCAGAGTCCCATTAACTAGAACTAGGAGGCCAAGCCTGAAACATGAAAAACAGCTCTAGAGCATGATACCTCCTCCACCAAACTTCACAGTTGGCAGAACACAGTCAGGCAGTGTAGCGTTCACCTGACATCCTCCACACCCACACTCATCTGTCAGACTGCCAGATGGTGAAGCTTGATTCATCACTCCAGCGAACGCGGTTTCACTGCTCAAGAGTCGACTGGCGCCGAGCTTTACACCACTCCAACCGACATTTTGCATTGAACTTGTTGATGTTAGACTCTCTTCTGTGGTACTCTGCTCCAGATATCCATGGCCTGCAGTTCCCTTCGGAGTGTTCGTTTGGAAACAGCTTGTTGTAGGCCTGCATTGACCGACTGGTGCAATTCCTGCTTTGTTGCAAAGCAGTTTACCCTAATAGTGTGTGGCATATTATGATAGTCCCTATTGGTGAGCAGTCTTTCTGCCGCAGTTCTGGCGACGATTAGCGGTGGACTGCGATGTACGCCACTGCTGGAAGACTTTTTGGACAGTAGGTTTCAACACACCTGCAAAGGCAGCAACATCTTGTGCAGTATGCCCTTTGCTCGGACAAACGCAATACCTTTTTGCCTCTCATTCACATCTTTGGTGCGATCCATGTTTCACAGAGTGAACACGTGGATCGCACCAAAGCACAGTGGCACACACTTTTTGTCACTGTATGAACCTCGTAGCGCTATTGTACGACACGTTTATTATTGGTGCGCCCTCTGTCGAACGAACGTAACCCTCTTACGGCTGTAGATAACTAATTTTTTGCCAGGTGAACTTATATAGACAACTGTGAGTGATTGACAGCTGAAGAGCAAGGACTCACGCCAATTCTAACTATATTGCAGAAGTGATAAATCTCTGAAAATTTAAATCTAGACGTAAAATGGGTCATAGATCTCGGGAAAAATATTTTACCTTTGACGTGTCCTTCAAGGTCAAACCTTAATCTAACAAGGTCAAACCTAATCTTCAAGGCTAACCTAAATATAACGAGAAAATTGGTGTCGGGGGAGCTGCAGATGTAGGAAATGTTACAAAATTTGGGATTCGGACGTCCTTCTAAGTCAAAGGTCAAATTAGATCTGTCGATGCTAGGGAACTAAGAATTGGTTCCTGGGGTTATTTTGAATCATAGATATCGGAAATGTGAAAATTTTAATGCCTTGGGTCCTTGTAGTCCTACCTGTAGTAGAGAGCTGAAAATTGTTGCCTAGGGGTATTTTTAGCAGTAGAACTTAGAAATTGTGCCAAACTTTGGATGCGATGTGTCCTTTAAGGTCAAAAGTCAAAGCCCCAATCACAAGAATCTCATTGAAAACATAAAAGTCGATGTCTTATTATATACCAGTGCCGGGGTGGTAAAAATTGGTGAATAGGGCTATTTCCCGAAATATAACTCAGAAATGAGAGGGATTTTCTCCGGTGTTGCATTCGTGGTCAAATAGGAGTCGGACTGATGGGTTAGAAATCAAGAGGTGACGAAGGCACTGTTTGATTTCTAGTATATATTGTATATATAAAGAGGATCGAGCTAACTCTACAACATAAAGAGAAAAAGGTAAAGAAAATATACTAAGGCACACGCCAAAAAATAGTCACAAATCTTTTCAAGGTACGTTACAAAATATTATACGACTCAAGAACGAATAATCAATGCAAATTTTTAAAGGAGCAAATACAGCATAACAAAAACTCTGATAAAAGAAAATAGGAGCATAAGTAAAAATATTAATAAATAATAATTACAAGCAAAGCATAATATTGCAAAGAAATAAAGCGTATATCAAATTACAAGGACTTTAAGGAATATATAATAAGGAAACTTCAATCCCCTTCCCTAATTTTTTTCATTTTTTTTTGTCAACCCTCTTTCATCAATACTCTTATTTCTTATTTTTGGTATAGGAACATGGAGCTTGATCAGCCTAAACTTTCCTTAAGGAATGGATAACAACAACAGCAGCATTTTTTGGGGAGAATTTGGAGCTATTTAGTTACGTTACTAACTTAATTAAATCTGCGCTTATTGTGGAAAGTTTAGGCCTGTTAAACTCCCTATATATAAACCCCCACCTGTTATTCCCGTTAGAGGGTGTTGATTTTTATACATTCATTTATAGATCACTAAGTTCAGAGTATATAGAAAAGTCGACTTTTCCTGTGGTCTCACACTTTTACCAACTGGCTGTTTATCCTGGCAAACCGAACTCGGCCCTGATCAAGTAAAGAATTATTCAGAACAGCGTCTGACACGATGATCTATAAGGAGAGAAAAGTTCTCTTTCAAAATTCCGTGGCTGCAGCCAGCATCCATCTATCAGGTGACTTCCATACTGACCTGTCCAATCGCCTACTGCAACAACTGTCGTTTATTCAGGACACGCTCCATCCGCATGGGACATTCTTCTTCTTGGAAAGACCTGTTCCGAGAAGTGAGGGGAACGAACGTCGCAAGATCATATTTTTGAATTCTTTGCTCCTTGCTCTGTTGAGAGGAAGAATACGAATCTGCCCCTTTAAAGGCCTAAGAGTTAGTTTTCTTTTTACAAGTTGGTTATTAAGAGTATTAAGTGACATAAGAGTGTCTTAAACATGAGATTATATTCAAAGAAGGATGGTACACATGAAGAATAATGTTTACTAAGTTTAATCAGCATTATTAACATTATTTATTAATTTATTTTTTTTACCAATTTATAATCCCTTTCTGGTTGCAGTTACTTTGATCTGGTCTTGCTACCAGTAGTTATTAAAACTGATAGTTGAACTGCAATGATTAGCAGCAGAATAATAAGGTAAATATTCAATAAAGTTCATCATTGACTGGTTGTGTAGCTCCACGGATTATCGTTGCTATTTTTTATGGCAAGAGGAAATTGCCATAAAAAAAGTTCATCTTTGAACTTCAATAAAAAAGTTCATCTTTGAAATTGAGACTATTTTCGTACAAAACAGAAAAATCGGAGTTACTGCAGAACACGTACAAAAAATGCAAAGATGCCGAAATGCCACGAAGTTACAGATCTTAGCTTCGCACATTCAGATTTAAAAAGTTCCTTCTTATCCTCGTTATAATTAGCTAAATATGCGTTTGTATTCTGATTATGTAACTTTTGACAATGAACAAGAAAGATATTACTGTATGATTCATGTAAAAAAATCATAACTGTATATATTTATTATTTATATTATCAGTTACTTTTAAAATTAACTGATATAATTTTTTAATTACAATAATTTTTAATAATGTACTACGAAAACAATAAAACATGGAAACTACAGCTTATAAATTATTCATGTCGTACTCGAGTTTTTGAGATTCCCGTTTAAAAATATGAAGACTTAAAATGTGATGAACCGGACGTTTCTCCATTCGGTTTATTCTGTCATTTCCTATGCCTGATGGGACGAAACGTTTAATTCTACCTATTAAAATCACCAGCAGCTACTTAACGATAATTGAGGTTCAGAGGATTATTATATCCATACTTCAGCTACCAAAAAGGCAAAATAATTCTTCATTGCGGAACTTATCGTATAGTTGGTGCCAAGGAGGGGGGGGGGGTTAGAAATTTCGTCGTTTTACTCAAAATCTAAAACCTCCTGCCCCCTATTAGATAGGGAACAAATACACTCATTATCACATTATATATCCCGATAGAGTCAACTTACTGAACTCACTTTGAAATTGTTATCATTCGCATAATAGTTTCAAAACACAATGTGTGCGATTCAAATTATTCTTACGTCCTTTCCATCATCATCTTACTCATCTGAAAGCAACATCCATTGACAATATCCTGAACAGCTATCAGTTTTAAACTGCACAAATAAACTCTTAATTTTTCGACTTGTTTTTTTAACAAAACCATTTGTAAGGAGCTTCAACAGCACACTGGCTAGAGCAACTACTCCAGCAAACAGTAATTAAGAAAATTTAAATGAAATTTTAAGCATTTATGTTCAGATATCAGTTTATCTTATTGAAACACAATGAATTTTGAGAATTTAAAAGCTATTATTTTTCATTTTTAAGACATAATTTGTCAATCATCATGAAACAAGCTCGGACTGTGTAAGGCCACCATATTTTATACGACTTGAAATATGGATATAATTCTCAAGGAATAGCTTTTATAGTAAAATATCTAATGCTGTAAATCTGATTATATACTAATAAATAAAAAATACCCCCTCAAGCAGCTGCTTGCCACAGAGGTCTGACAGAAGCCTGTCAGTTTATATGCCAGAGTAGAAGGTCTGTGAGGATGGCAGGACCTCAGCAATACTAATAAGGTTGTTTGAAATATTCTTTTTAAAGAGACCCTCTATGATGAATAAAAATCATTACTAATTTTATTTCACTTATTAAAATCTCCTAGTGGACGCATTTGAGAACCACTGGAGTATGATGGTCAAGGGTTTTCATTGACATCAGTACTTGCTTCTTGCCGACTGTGAATTAGCTGTATCAGTGGCTTAGCTGTAAAACTCCTGCTTCCCCCATCAAAAACTTGCATTCAAATGAGGCAAGTGGCATGTGCATTATATATACGTTTTTTAAGAATCAATCTGCATAAGCTGTGAAGTGTATGCAGATTGATATGTAGTGTAATATCTCAATGTTTCTCAATCGTTGGTAAGTATGCCACAAGGATATGCAAGAAAAACCTAGTAATGGCGGAAGAAATAATTTACACTCAAAACAGAAGCAATTGTTTTTATTGCGCTATAAAATCCCAAATAACCAACAGAGCAGTTAGGGGACGAAACGACGAGATCAGCAATACTTAATCGATATTGATCAGCTTGCTACCCTGGAGGGGTGAGAGAAGATATGGGGCAGTACATCAAGCACTGAAGTGTCATAATCTCCATTATTTAAATTATAACAATCTAAGGACGTTATTTTCTCCCAGTAGAGGATGCAGATATTGCAGATCTGTTATAAAAGATGTACGCGCCCTAAAAAATTTTGTAACCACTGGATTAGGGTGGTAGGTGACACAAAAAAAAATCTAATTTAGGGGGTAGGCCACAAAATACTAATGCGAAACATTGCTGTAGATATATAATTGAACTTGCTTTTATACTTGATAGCTTGGGTTGTTTTACCATCGAATTTTAAAACCCTGAGGTGGTTTGAAAAGTTGCCCAAAAACGTAAAATAGTTCATCTCAAAGGAAAAGAGATTCACCACTCCATAAAAATCGCTGAGGCAGAATTTAATTGCTTTTCGTAAAAGTATTTAATACTAAAAAATACCTTTTTTTCCATCATAGCTTTTGCCAACCAAAGAAAAATTGCCAGCAAACCACACAAATAATTAGTTTATTACAACGTAAAGACGCCATATTATTTACCTTGTTTACATATACCTGGAAAAATTCACAAATACCAATCTATGTACAGTCTTTTATTTTACAGCCTCTGACAATGGAAAACGTATTACAAGATTTTTCAGGGTGTCCAAGTTGCGATGGAATGTCGGAACTATAAACCATGATCGCTAATCCACTTGATGCGTGATAAAAGAGAATTTATGACATCGGTTACTGTCAGTCTCATCGCTTCAGCCACTGTCAAGTGAAGAGAGCCTTAAGAAGCTATTGAGGCTTATACATGTCAACTGAAAGCAGCTGTTGTAACTTGATGCTGTCCCACAGCCAATCCACTGTCACACGCTCAGCCCCGCGGGGATACTTGATGTTCTGCGGAAAAATATCAACGAACAGGTATAAAATGGCTTGCTAGAGTCAACAAATATTCTTTTAGCTTACAACATTAATACTTCATTTGAAAGGTTTACTACTTTTAGAAAGGTACAAAGCGAGTACTTTGCTCATGATTTTAAATTTATGTGAAAGAACGTGTTAATAAATTAGATTCCTTAACCTTTCAAAAAGTGTGATTTCATTACAAAATCATGTACCTTTTTTATCTTTATCGCAATAAAAGATCAAAATTATGGACAACTCGGAAATGATGCTTGTCTATAATCAATTATTTCGTTGAGATGATAAATGAATGTGTTTGTCATATCATATAAGATTTTATTATATTAAAATATGAATAAAAATTCTTAAAGAAATAAAATCTAAAATGAAAACAAAATACACGCTGTTCCCTATGTCTGTTAGAAAAATTCAAAACCTTCCTTAGTTTAGATTGCGCACGAATATCTGAATGCAGCACATGTATTGATGGCGTGTCCGTACCAATTGCCTTTTTTGTTTGGAGAGATACATCCAAGAAAGAGTGAATATCTCAGACGAAAAACTGATGTCCTAAATAAAGACTAATCACGAATGAGGCATACTAACACAGACAAAGCAATCGAATAACAACTGGACGTGCTTGAAGAGGCGTACCGCAAAATCTCGGAGAAATGTCTTTGGAGGGGCCCTTTTTGTTTCATTTAATGTGCACCATCAATACTTGACACCGTCCCTGGCCGAATGGTTAGCGCGCTTGGCTACTGATCTAAGGGACCTGGATTCAAACCCCGGATAAGGCATGGATGTATGTGTCGTTTTCTGCTGAGGTCCTGCCATCCTCTCAGACCTTCTACTTTGGTATATAAACTGACAGGCTCCTGTCAGACCTCCTGTGGCAAGCAGCTGCTTGAGGGGGTATTTATTTATTTTTAATATTTTTTTTATTATTTATCAATACTTGAATGTTAACTTTTTGCAAACGTACGTAATGAATATCTAACATATATTTCGAATTTTGAAATGCATAATTTGGCGTTTAAATGGCAAATTAAGGTCATTTGGAGGATTTGATAACTATGAATTATCACATTTCGTTACTACCTATTCAACTCAAAAATATTTTTTCATTAATCTCTCAAAAAAAAATAATGAGTCAACATTTCAGACACCATCTACAGACAGCAAACCCACTGGCCACCATGCATGTCCATCTGTAGGAAGAACGGCGGAAAGTGCATTAGGACACTATTACGAACCAGTATGCATCGTTTTCTCGAAATCAGGCTCCATGTATTGCCGCCAACGGGGGTCATAATCCGCACTGAGAGCCCATATTGGGAGCATCTAAACACACCCTTAATATCCGATTACTCATTACTATCTTGTAGAATGCTCTACTACTACGCTCAGTTTCACCAAGGTTCGAAGCATGCTTCATGTTATTGCAACTTTTTGTGTCCATGAGCGTATATTCGCATTTATGTTTCACGTAAAGTATTGCTGTTAGTTTGGGTTTCATTTGCTTATGGTTCACGTAAAATATAAGTAGGATTTTAAACTCCTTTTCCCTTTACATTTCGCCTAAAATATGATATGCGCAGAAAAAAAAGGGAGTATAGTATGTGAACATAACATCTTTACAAAATCTATTTCTTGCAGTGAACAAAAAAATATTTTTCCGGTATATGCAGTATTTAATGATGCTTTATTAATTCGTTAATTAGAACAATTTTTTTTTCTTTCTGTAATAAATTACAAATAACTTTAAACTAGGATGCACAATTCCTTTAAATAAACACGATTTGTAAAATTCGTTCTTAAACGTAAGTTCGTCGATAGATGCAAATATAAAACAATTTAAAGATACAGCAAAAAATATGACTTCATTAAAAAAAAAATAATAAATACTCCCTCAAGCAGCTGCTTGCCACAATTCATTACCATAGCTAAAAAGAAAAATTAGAGGTGATTTTTGAACCCAACTCCCAATTTAAACGTATTCTGACCATAATCTGAACTAAAGTAGATCTTTATCTCTTCTACTTTGTCTAAAAAGTATCCAGCATTTTAAGTAAATAAAAGAAAAGCTTTCACAACTATGATAATTTGCTTGCTAAATTTTCACATCTTTCGCACTCATATGATTGCAAGATTTTGGACCCGACTGATTGTTATAATACTTTAAATTCGATTAAGATACCAATAGCATGCTTTAGAGAGGTCAGATTTTCACAAACTTACAAAACGTTTATCTCAAAATGAAGATAATGTTGGTTATCATGGTTTACACTTAAGACTTTCAGCTACTAAACTTACCGTCTTCACTGCTAGAACTATTACATGCGTTGAATTTTCCACTTCATGATCTTCCAGAAGATCACCATCGTATCTAGTAAAAGGTTAAGAATCGACAATAGTTCGTCCAACTTGGTAAATGCGAAGCATCCACACGTAGCATAATACCAAAAATGCAGAAAAAGCAGATCATCAGTGTATTTGTGTACATACATATGATATTTGAGAAATGATTTCTATTGTGTGCATGTGGACGCATCATTAGTGAAAATTATTAGTGAGTAAGAGGCAAGTTGGTTAATAGGTACTTCCCTACACAAAGGATGGAGATAACCTAGAAGCTATATTAGGCTTATCCTGGTTTCTCATACAACATATAAACACTTGTTCTGTGGAATAGTATTCGTAAATGCAATCATATTATATCACATGTGAAAAATGAAATCTTTCTTCGAGAAAAAAAAAAACTAGTAGGAATGCTAATGAACTAGATTTCGAAATGGTTATTGGCTTCGGACCTATTATCCAACATTATTGAGGATGTCTAAAAAAATACGTACAATTAATTTTCTACCAGGATACGGAACTCATTGCTTTACTCTTAATTTGAGTATTATATCAATAACTATAACTTTTTATATTAATATTCAAGTATTTACGGTCCGAATTGCTATAACAATCGAGAAATGCAAGGTTATTTGTGAAATACATGTTACAGAATTATATAGCCAACTCTTTTTATTGTAACAGAAAAATTACGGCCGAAATTTAAACATATATATTTTACTTAATATCACTCGTGTGTGAGTTCAGGTTGATTCAATATCTAAAAAACAGGAGATTCTGTCACAGGAGATGGAAACAATGTTTTCTATCCTCTTATCGAAACATCCCCTTTATGATAGGTCAGGTATTTGTTTACCCCCTCGGAAGAATTTCCCTTCGAGCACCTAAACCTCCAAGAGT
This sequence comes from Ryuthela nishihirai, assembly GCA_038380435.1. Taxonomy (NCBI): domain Eukaryota; kingdom Metazoa; phylum Arthropoda; class Arachnida; order Araneae; family Heptathelidae; genus Ryuthela; species Ryuthela nishihirai. The sequence goes on from JAWZYU010000027.1 coordinate 6,385,310, forward strand.
TGAGCTTCTCTTATTGTCTCCATTGGATTGATGCCGTCAGATATCTGCACTTTCCGCATCAGAACTTGTTTTGGAAAGTGGTTTTACGTTAACTCTACCATGTCTCAATTAATTACTTTCCGTAAGTATATGCGTTACGCGACATGGTTTTATTCCTAATGCTTATTACCGCTGTATCCTCAATACATGATGCAAACTCTTTCAGAGGAAGTAATGCTACTCCGAAGAAAAATCAGCTATGGGTGTAATCATTTTTTAAAAACCTACAAACGCTCTTACAGTTTTTAAAAAACGTCTTCTTCCACCGTTGCGGAGTCAGTTCGTTAGTACACGCTTTACAAGGTCAGTTGTTTTCATCGGGTAAATTCTGCAAAGAAACGCTGCAGAATGCTAAAAGTAGAATTCACACGTTTCCGCCTGCGTAAAAAACTTTAGTTCCAACATGAGTTAACGGAGTAGGGAACAATAGTTTTAACAAATACACTAACCTACTATAAAAAAAAATACATAAGTCTCACGCGATCGTACCCTCTCAACTTACCTGAGCTAATTCTATATCCGTATATCTATGGAACAAGCTTCTTCGCCATCATAAAAATCCGCCTAACTATGCTCTGATATATATGCACTGATCGGGCCTAAAAATTCTGCACATATGCCGATGTTCTCACGTAGAGCGTACTAAGTGGCATATCAAAAGACAATATCTTTACAAACTAAGAGCGTGAAAAATCCCTGCAATACCCTTCTAAAAACAGGAAAATTCCCATCATACATGTTCCCACTTCTTAAATCGACTCTATTATAAGTACCAAAAGCTTCTACTATCATTGTCACGTGATCTACTGAAATGGCCGGGAGACACAACACGGCAACAGGCAACCGGTGATAAAGGTCACTGGGGCACTCGCACTGACCTATGGGACAGCCCTTCGTTGTGAAAACAGATAAAAGAATTAGATATGCTCCGGCTTACTTTGAGAAGAGCAGTCGCTCCGTGCTTTATCTTCCTCGAGGATGCCCTAATGAGAAAGTTAAATAATTACTCGTTTCATGACGAAATGCAAAATAAGGAATTCTTCTGTCAGTAGATTAGCTTCTGAAGCACTTAAATATTGATAAGAATCTATGAAATTCAAAGTTCCAAGGGAGAATGCTGTGTATTTTTCCATATTATTGGGAATGCAATTAATCTTCTTGATCATACCGATTCCTTGCAGAAGGCTGTCCTTTAGGTTATGAAATATAACTGGAATCGGAGAAGCGCTAGTGGAAGAAGACTATATCCATGCAAACAGGCATTTAGAATGAAAAACTGATTGCAAGTTTGCTTCACTGTCATACAATCTAAACTCGTTATATAGCTTAATCTTCAGATGCATGTTTCTTCATAGAATCATAAACTCTCAATATCTATGCATTTCCTCACACATCTCGCAAGATAATTAAAGTAACTTGCCCAAAAGAACACAATCACTGATTCATCTTCCCTATGTGTATACTTTCTAATAAACCAAACGACCAAAGTAGGCAAATCGCAAGCATCATCTGAGTCAGATTATTAATTTTTCCATATATCTGCTTACGTTTGAAATCTCCCAATAGCTTGAAATGGACAGTACTTTACCCACGATACAGCTATAAGTTACGATAGCCAACAGATTAAAAGATTTATCTCATAGACAGTAGGTTAGTTACTTCTGATCTAAGAAACCTAGAGACGTCCGTGGTAAGATATGAGTGTTGTTTTTCTACTGAGCACCTATGTCGTATGAAAGGGTTCTGTAACCGCTATGACAAATAGTTGAATAAAGCCATTTTTAAAGATACACTGATTTCGAACTCACTAAGATTCTTATATGCAATCAATAGAGATTTGCACTAAGGGTGTCTATATTTTCGCTCTCATGCTCTTTTCAGGGTTCTGTGTGTATTTCTATAGTTCCCTACTACGTTTCAATAAGCGCGTAAGTAAACTGCATGTATAAGGGTGAAGGTGGTTATGTTTAGCTGCAAGCACACGTTTTTTTGATAATGTTATGGTGTTTCACTTGTTTGGAAATTCAGAAAGAACACTACCTATAGAAAGTAGCATTACTCCAGAAGTATGTACTAAATGCTTCTCGATTCTGAGGACTCCCAGAATTGATCTGTTAGACAATACTTTGCATTTTCCAGACCTAACGCCTAAAGCGCCATGTATTTCAACGGATATTTCAAACACTCATCAAGACAATCAATATTGCAGTAGTAATATTGAAAAGGAGAAGCGATAGGAAAGAGAAAGAAAAGCACCCTACCCAGCATTCTCACATTAAAAGTAAACGTAACATAAGCATTCATCGCCTCAAAACAGCCCGACAGAGGGAGCCCTGTGCCAGCTTGAAAGGCAGCAAGGAGAATACAAGTAACAACAGTTTAACCACAAGTATTCATTTTTTAAGTATTAGGGTGTTAATTTCTTACAACAACGTTCATTTCTAGTGAAGATGGAACATTCACTTTTTATGCAAGCATGTGAATATTATATTTCAGTTGTATGTGAATCAAATATTCACTTTTCTGAACATGGGTGAAATCGCTCCAATGGAGTGAACTACAGTGAAATCCTCACACAGGACAAGGCACTCACGTTGGAAGTGAAGGTCGAATTCGCAAAATATGACACCTTGTAATTATTTTTGAGGATTGCATCAGCCATTCTGTGAGGGGTTGCCACCGAAAGTTTAGTTTTGTAATTATTTAGAGGATTGCATCAGCCATTCAGCGAGGAGTTGCCACCGAAAGTTTAGTTTTGCAATTATTTTGAGGATTGTATCAACCATTCTGAGACGGGGATGAGCGTTGCCACCAAAAAAAGTTTAGTGGACTCTGAAAATTTCAGATGAGCGTAGATCCCATGGGAGTTTGTGATCAGGGGAGTTTAATAGAGAGGTGGAACTTTTTATAAGGGTGAGTCAAAAATTGGGAATAATTTCGGTTAAAATCTTGCTAAAGTATACACTAGATGACGCCGCCAAAAATCTTTTTCAGGTGTTAGGAAATAAGACATAGTTGAGTGCGATAATGTCCAGCTATTGACACCAAGGTAGCGGGTTCAAATCACTGTGTCGGAAGGAATTTTTTTTAAATACAGGAGATGTACTAAAAACAGTACAGACGTTGGATGGTACCACAATTAGATTAAATGCGCATAAAGCTGATTTACCACGCAATGGGTCAACCAGGGGGTCTTTAAAGAGGGGGGTCTTAAAAAATATTGGTCACCCATGGGGTCTTTAAAGAGGGGACTTTAGGACACTTTTGATAAGGGGTTTTTTAATGAGGGGGAGTCAAAAATTGAGAAATTTTCGATTAAAATAGAGGGCATTTTCCTAAGTACTCATCATATACACTAGATGGTGCCACGAGTTTTTCATAAAGGGGGAGGAATTTTGATAAGGAGGGTTTAATGAGGGGGAGTCAAAAATTGGAAAAATTACGACTAATTTTTTTTTAAATAATACTCAGCATATACACTAGATGGCGCATGGGCTTTTAATAAAGAAGAGGAAATTTTAATAAGGGATTTTTAAAGGGGGGATTAATTAATTTTTAGTTAGTTTTTAATTATTAATTATTAATAGGGGGCTAGGTTACGTGACCGGAAGTGGGCGTGGCCGACGACGTCATAGGGGGGAATGCACTGTGTGTGGGGGATTCCCCGGTTGGGACTATACTACTCATGCTGAAAGAGTGAGAGAGTTTTCTTTTTCACTCAACATAATTCTCACACAAAAAAGAAAATCTTTAAGCTGGAATAGGGTTTACACATGAGAAACTGGGAAAAATATTGTACACCTAGTTTCCATTTTATGATGAGATTGCCACAGCATGCAGGTTATGATAAACAACCAGTGACTCGAACGCAGACACCACCAGCTGCATTGCTACTGTGGAACAATGCCTATGTAAGATGAATACTTTCTCGACAATGATTACCTGAGGAATCCTACAATTGAAGGGATGATTGATTGATTGGATTGGGGGAATCCTACAATTGAAAGGGGGGATTAATTAATTTTTAGTTAGTTTTTAATTATTAATTATTAATAGGGGGCTAGGTTACGTGACGGAAGTGGGCGTGGCCGACGACGTCATAGGGGGAATGCACTGTGTGTGGGGGATTCCCCGGTTGGGACTATACTACTCATGCTGAAAGAGTGAGAGAGTTTTCTTTTTCATTCGACATAATTCTCACACAAAAAAGAAAATCTTTAAGCTGGAATAGGGTTTACACATGAGAAACTGGGAAAAATATTGTACACCTAGTTTCCATTTTACGATGAGATTGCCACAGCATGCAGGTTATGATAAACAACCAGTGACTCGAACGTGGACACCACCAGCTGCATTGCTACAGTGGAACAATGCCTATGTAAGATGAATACTTTCTCGACAATGATTACGTGAGGAATCCTACAATTGAAGTATGTTCCTCACAAAACCGTACTTCAGTTGTAGGGTTTTGTGAGGAATTCAGAGAGTGAGTTGCCCCGAATTCAAATTTTAAAGGAAATCATTACGGTTATTTATACTTTTTACTTTTAATTATTAAAAGAGGTCATGTAGGAATATAATTAAGGCAAATATGCTGCATAAAAAGTGAAAATAACGCGCTTTATTTAAATGGTTATATTTGAAATCCCAAAACGTATCAAGAAATCCTGAGCAATAGCAGACGACATAATATCATATTACACATTTTTCCCTTAAAAATTACGAACATTAACGAAAATTATGAACGATGGTCATGGTGAACGCATTTAAACAAATTTTGTTTGTTTTTGCACCCTTTACAGTACAACAGACCAAAATACCAGGTCACAAGGAGTATTGATCACTGCTTTATAAGTTTCTTTTTCGTTCGACTTTTAAAGAGAGACTCTATCTTAAAGGAAATGAATCGTGAAAATGACCAAATTAACAATACCGTTTATAATGATTTTTTTTTTAGCTTCACGGCACTTGCCGCCTACAGGGTCTGGGTTCGAGTACTGGGCTGGCATGGCCGTTTGTGTTTAATATAACCTATAGCAAAAGCTGTTAATTTAGCGGGTCTAATCTCTGAAAAACAACAAAACAAAACCTAGCTGTGTTCCCAACGTGGAAATTTCAGAAATTTCTGAGGGTGTTTTCTTGAGTTTTTCCTTGGAAATAGATGACACAAAATATCGGATACTTCTTTCATTAATATAGCTATAAACGTTTAGTTTTGAAGAAAAACCGTTGAAATTCCTGGTTTAAACTATTTATAGATCTGTATACAGAGTAAAACTTTTTTCCATTATGAAATAATAAGCTTAAAAAAATTGATTTTGCCATGAGTGGGATTCGAACCCACGTCACCTGGAAGCATGCCAGTTGTTCGAATCACCACTCATGGGAAAACCAATTTTTCATCTTATTATTCCATGAGTTCCATGTCTACAGGACACATCCTGGATTCTTTATTGCCAGGCTCGTAATCTGTAGTTCCCCGGTTCGAGTCCCAGCTGGGTCAGGGTTGAGATTTATCTCCGCAAAATTCCCCGCCCTGCCCACGGTCAGTAGGGGACACCGATGGGCTTGGAAAGGCCGCCGTCCATCGGATGGGACGTTAAGTCGTGGCCCCCGTGTGCGGGAGTGCCATACCCTGTGCACGTTAAAGAACACGCTGGATGGCCTTGACGGGAGGCTACCATCTGTCTCCCAACAGCTGTTCCAGTGGGTCCCCTCCCCCAACCTTCTCTGAGCCTTCGGGGTCCATGTGACCTGGCCATTTAGCCCATGGTGTGCAAAAAAGTGCCGCTCAGAGGTAAAACAACCCAACCTGGATTCTTTATTACTGAATTTTTTTCAATTAGTTTTATACAGGTAAATTATTTGATTTTCATCAAGGGGTCATTAGAAAATAATACTTTGTAAAAAAGGGGTTTTCGACCCAAAAAAGAAGGGAACCGATGATCTAGCTGATATATAAGAAAATGGGGCTAAGAGAATTCAGAATGGGTCGGATGAAAGAAATCCTTACTTTCAAAGGCCATTGAAAACTATTAGGGACAGATGATTCATTTTTAAGGTTCACACACAGCTTTCTTGACTCTTTAAAAGACCACTAAGATTGCATAGGGTGACCATACCTTTTTTTTCATGAAATGTTCCATTAAATTATTTAAAGGAGATGCCATTTATTCTGTTTTTCGTTACTTTCGTAATTGGTTTGAAAATACAAATAATGCTTGTTTTTAAAGAAGAAATTAAGCAAACATTGCTGTATTATTTTCTGATTATTACTATATGCTTTGTTCGCGGTAGTCGAGTGTTCAATTCAATTCAATTAACGTCACTGGTTATTGGGAGGTCTACTTTCAAGCTTTCCCAAATTTGATTGTCGAGTGTTTAACGTACTCTTGCTTTTCACTACTTAGCATTTTCTTGTAAGCCCTTCGAGCGTCAATTTTTTTTATAAGGAACTCAATGCCTGTTTTTTCATTTTCAAAATCTGGTCATATATAAAAGCATTAAATGTTTCTAATATGTTGCATACAAAAACATGGAATACATTTATAATTCATAAACGTAATTAAGTTTCTTATGTTACACAGGGTTATTCAAAAAGAAGTATACACTTTGAAATATTTATTTTACAAGTACTTCTGAGCTTGTGGTGTCATACTATACAGTACTGTGCAAATTAGTTGGGACAACAGGAAAATGCAGTAACAAAGACACAACTAAAATATTTATTTGTTTAATAGTGTACATAGTTAATAGTGAATGTGACCCCCCTTAGCTTTAATTACTTCTTTCATCCTCTCAACCATTGATGTCACTAGCTTTTCACACATCTCCTTCACTTCAGGGTCGTGGTACCACACTTTCATGACACTTTCTATCATTTTGGTTTTCGTCGTGCAATCCATCTTAGATATGTGCGCTTTAATAATGGCCCACAAATTTTCAATGGGGTTTATATCGGGTGAATTTCCTGGCCACTCCAATACCTTCAAATGTTGCTGGGTAAAGAAGCTCTTAGCAAGCTTAGAATTGAATCATGGAGCCAGATCCTGTTGAAATACCCCATCGCCATTAGGAAACAGCTTCTGCAGTGTTGGGACCATTTTCGCCTCCAGAACGCCTATGTACTTTTTGCTGTCCATCATTCCTTCAATGGGGTGAAGCGTCTGTGCCCCGGAAGCTATGAAACATCCCCAAAACATGACCTTGGGTGGGTGTTTGGGAGATTGCTGAATGTGGCCGGATCGAAGAGGTTCTCCAGGCTTCGCTTGTCCCAACTAATTCGCACAGTACTGTATATAGACTAAAGAGAGAACTCTTAAAGTTATTTTCACACCTTACAAGCCCTCAATGTGAGTCTTATGAGCGACGCAACAAACGTCAAGTCGATAATCCAGTTCTTCCCATACTCGTCGCAGCACATCATAGCTAACAGCAGCCACGGCCAAAGTGATGAAACACTTCAGATCATACTTCACGTTGTCTCACAAAAAAGAAGTCACACTGTGTCATATCAGGTAACCTGGGGATTTCTTGACACTTTGTACAAATTACTTTTATTACTTAATCATTTAATAAAATGTGTCTGAGTAAGCAGTATGTCGTATCTATCGTTGAGGGAGGTTGACATTCAGGTAATTGCGCACATTCGGGTAGAAGTGAGCAGAAGCACCATCTTACTGGAAAATTAAATCATGTGAATCGTCATGAAGATGAGATATCTGTCAATTTATCATCATATCCAGATAGCATAACAGAGCGACTGTGTTTTTGATGAAGAGTAAATAAACTTTTTTGTCGGAAAAACACATTAGGTGAATTGCGTTCATGCTCACAAGCAACGTGGGTATTTTCAGAGTCCCAAACACATACATTGTGCGGTTAACTTTTCCAAAAAAAAACTTTTCCAGAAAAATTGCTTCATCACTGAAATTTAACCTTTTTTGCAAACTCATCATCCTCCAGTATCTACTAAATTTCTGAAACCATTTTGAACACAATTTTCCTTATTGGACAGAATTATTGCGCACCACCCATCAAGAGATTCAAATCTGAATTTTGATATACACTATATACAGGGTGTTTCAAAATTCTCTGTACAAATATTAATGGGAGATCGGGAACATCAAGACAAGCCTTTTTCGTCTATGAATGTATGTCCGCTGACGTAACCCTTCGGTGCTAGAGGGCGCTGACAGAAATATCAGTGTAGCTGGTACATGAATGAAAATTAGTGTGAAAAACATGTTTATTTAAAGAAGGCGCTCAAAGTTGCGGCCGGCAACATCATTACATGCATGACAGCGTCGAAGCATTTATTGGCGTACATGTTGAAAGATTCCCAGAATTTCGTGAATAGTTGCAGCGGCGACGGCGATTCTTGCGACGAGGTCTTCATCTGAGTCAATGGGAATCTCGTATACGAGGTTCTGCGTGCCCAGAGGAAGAAATCGACACATGTTAAATGGGTGATCTTGGTGGCCAGGCGACGGGTCCACCCCGGCCTATCCATCGGCCCCCAAAAGTGGCGTTCAGATAATCTCGCACATCATTGCTGAAGTGTGCTGGCACTTCGTTGTGTTAAAATCACGTTCGTCTGTGATTAGCCACAGGAACATCTCCCAGCTGTCCCGGAAACGTTTCTTCAAGAAATACCCGATAAATCTCGCCATTGAGTTGGGGAGGCAGCAGCAATCAAAATGTCACGGACCATACCTGACCAAACATTGGTGGCGAACCGTTCGTTGTTGATGGCCACATGCCATTGTGGCATGTGGATTTTGATGCCTCTAAACGTGAGAATTGTGCACATTAAACACACCCTCAGGGGTGAAAGAGACTTCATCTGAGAACACACGAGCTGGAAAATCAGGCTGCACTGCGGTCTGCTGCAGAAACCAGTGCACGAATTCCACACGAAGAGGGTAATTCAGAGGTTGCAATGTCTGGTCTGCCTGATGATGAGATGAATATAACTGCTGTTCGTGCAACACTACATACAAGGGTGTGGTTCACACGGAGGCTACGTGCAACAGCTCTCGTGCTTGTACTTGGATTGTCCTCAGTGCACTGTAGGATCTCTTCTTCCATGTCAGGAGTGAGCATGGTTTTCTCCTGACCAGTGTCATGCATGTTTGCGTGGAATGTTCCAGTTTCTCGCAGTTGCCGGTGCAAATGTTTGGTGGTTTGGTAAGCACTTTGATACAACCTCACAGCAGCTCTTTCATTTCTATTGGCAGCCCCATATGCCAGATGCATGTCAGCCATCTTAGCAGTCGTGAAACACTCCCGTGTGCATCCTTCCCATTTCTGATTACGAATGTCTGATTTACGAATGTCGACGGCAAACACAAGTCCATTCACACTTCGCCCCTCTAGCCAATTGCAGTGCTGCCAAACAGCGCCCTCTAGCACTGAAGGGTTACGACAGCAGATTATGGCTGCACTCCACACCATAATCTTACACATTGGTGCTGTATGTATTTTCCGAATACACTCCTCTCGGTGCCTCTCACCAACATGTTGGCATCAGATTCGAACAGATCAAAACAGGATTCACCAGTAAAGAATATGCTGTACCATTCATCGTACTACTACCATTACTCAATGCATCACTCTAGTCTGGCTGTTTTGTGTTGGAGTGTCAGAGGCAGTCTTAGCAATGGTCTACAGGCATGCAGTCTGAATTGCAATAAACGGCGTCAAACTGTTACTGCCAACATTGGAAGATTTTACTGACCTCCAGTATTGGGCCAAGGCCCTAGATGGGGCAGAGCGATGTGTTATAGCCAGCCTCCAAAAATGGCGATCTTCCTGTGGGATTGTCTGAGAATGAGGTCCACAACCTTACCAAAAATTTCGTTGCTCATCTTCAAACCATTTTCTGTATATTCCATTCACTTCTTCAGTAGTAGGTGCTAAACATGCCTCATACAAGTCACAGACCTTTATTCCTTCCCAGTGTTCTGATTTTCGTGAATAGCAGTGCATTTCCTTTCCATCTATATACAGGACATTGATTTCGTATCAGTAGGTTTTGTAAAATTAGTTTGAAAGTGTATTACTTCTTTTTGAATAACAAAATATATTATAAAGGGTGCAACCTAAGCATGCAGAAGAAATTCAGGGACATATTCTAGGGTTCAAAAGAGGATATCCTATAAATATATGTCCAGTAACACTTTATTTGGAAATTATGGCATATAATTTATATTGCGACAATTGTTTGAAATGGCGTCTTTGAACATGGATGCCAGTTGTTGGGTTGTTTTACCTCTAAGCGGCACTTTTTTGCACACAATGGGCTAAATGGCCAGGTCACATGAACCCCGAAGGCTCAGAGAAGGTTGGGGGAGGGGACCCAGTGGAAAAGCTGTTGGGAGACAGATGGTAGCCTCCCGTCAAGGCCATCCAGCATGTTCTTTAACGTACACAGGGTATAGCTCTCCTGCACACGGGGCCACGGCTTAACGTCCCATCCGACGGACGGCGGCCTTTCCAAGCCCATCGGTGTCCCCTACTGACCGTGGGTAGGGCGGGGAATTTTGCGGAGAGAAATCTCAACGCTGACCCAGCTGGGACTCGAACCTGAGAACTGCAGATTACGAGCCTGGTGCGCTACCGACTGAGCCACCCCCGCCCCATGGATGCCAGTCTCGGCTCGTCGTGATAATGATCACATTAGGAAAGTATCGACATTATTAGAATTCTACGTAGCTTGTTTGATTGTGCCATACAATCGCAAAGATATTATCCCGGGTAAGGCATGGCTGTTTGTGACGTTTTTCTGCTGAGGTCCTGCCAACCTCTCAGACCTACTCTGGCATATAAACTGACAGGCTCCTGTCAGACCTCTGTGGCAAGCAGCGGCTTGAGGGGGTATTTATTTACTTATTTATATACGTGGATATGCATTGCCTATACAGCTAGGCTCTGAGACATGCAACAGAATCAAGACTTGAAATAATAAGTTGAAAAAAATTGGTTCTGCTTGTGGTGACATGGCTGTCCAACTCCTTATAATAGATGGTGCAACTGGTGAATCAACAGGAAGGCTTATATGTGACTCAATTGAAGAAATGGTCAGTTACTAGGTGGTTTAGCAATTAAGACGCTCGGCTTGCTTCTGGGAGACTGAGTTCGTGTCTCAGTCAGGACAGCCAATTTTTTTCAACTCATTATTTCAAGTGTCCCTTGTCTAAGGACTTTTCCTTTGATAATTTAATACTGAAGAATCAAAACTATTTGAATAACTGTTGTAGCATAACTTCCAAATATAGCGTTTCCGGACATATAAAAAAAATACCTTTTTTAAATTCTATGCATTTATATTACACTTACTTATTATTTTTGCAAAAAAGAGGCCCAAATAGCAATAATATGGTACTCCAAATATTATATGATTAGCCAGATTGATTCGTGACTAAAAGGTGGACACACGGCTTAATATCATATCCGAGGCAGGGCGGTCTTTCCAACTCTATCGGTGATTCTCATCAAGGTAGGATGCCAGAAACGTAAGAATTCAACCCTTACTCAGTCGGGTTCCGAACCTGAAACTATGACTACGCCATTCGTACCCCACACAAAGGGGGCGGCTCAGTCGGTAGCGCGCCAGGCTCGTAATCTGCAGTTCCCAGGTTCGAATCCCAGCTGGGTCAGCGTTGAGATTTATCTCCGCAAAATTCCCCGCCCTGTCCACGGTCAGTAGGGGACACCGAAAGGCTTGGAAAGGCCGCCGTCCGTCGGATGGGACGTTAAGTCGTGGCCCCGTGTGCGGGAGAGCCATACCCTGTGCACGTTAAAGAACACGCTGGATGGCCTTGACGGGAGGCTACCAACTGTCTCCCAACAGCTGTTCCAGTGGGTCCCCTCCCCCAACCTTCTCTGAACCTTCGGGATCCGTGTGACCTGGCCATTTAGCCCATGGTGTGCAAAAAAGTGCCGCTCAGAGGTAAAACAACCCAACCCCACACAAATGAAGAACAAATGAAATCACCTAGTAGTGCGTCTTTTAACCTTTAGATTACAGGAAGCAACTTCAGTCCCTTCGAAATTAGATCAATGTATCTTTCGTTTTTGAATATGTTGCTTTATTATTCAGAATAATAATGCATTTTTTTGGTACATAACAGGATCTGTTAATGTGTTAATCACTTCAAGATAAGGTTCAAAATCCAGTAACTTTTCCGATGAAAAAAAATTAAAAACAATCATTGAAAACTTAAAACTTTATGGTTTAAGTCTAACATAAAACAAGTTTTCACTTTATGTATTATCGATATGTTTAACAGAAATAAATGTTTTTGAATTATAGAAATATTCCTACTGTTAACCGATTCAAGATTCGGGCAAATTTCTCCCAAAAACAGATTTTTGAAAAGTGTTATAAAACTTTTATATATATCTTGATAAAAATTTCTTTCTCCACAAAAATACCCCCACTGAACACAGTTGAGAGAGCAGAGCAATTGTGCTACGTGTAAAAGAGGAAACTGACTTAGCAGCGCCAAGGGAGAATCTCCTGATCTATACAAAATCCCAAATACTGGAGCATTACTCTCGAAACAAGAGCTCTTCATTTCTCCAAACCCATCCAGTGCCCAATTCAGATTAAACCCGCTGCGTTCTCGCATGCACTAAAACTGAAGCAGTGTCTGAGAAAGTCATTTCACAGTTGAGCACCCATAGCTTGAGTATTTGTCCCACTGCGTGTGTCAACCAGCGATAACGTTTCAGACTCTAAGAATGCCCATATTCGGATATTGAAGCCGGCTAGTGCCATTACTACACAGCTGTCAGCAATCGTACGGGTCGTACTTTCCACATAAAAACGCAATACAGTATTTCTTTATTCTAGTAGGCTATAAATACTAAGGTACCCTATCGTAAGTTGTGAATTCTTTCTCAACACATAACCCCAATCAACCAATATGTTCACCGTTTCTCTTAATTGAAAATGATGAAATGGTTTCTTCGGCTTTAAAGAATTTGTAGAATATTTAACAAGAAGTCTATCGTAAGAATACTGCCCCGAAGTAGAAGTATCGTACGAATACTGTCCCTGTTCAAATTGATTATAATATATACAGGATAGTAAAGGAAAAGCCATAACCAGAGAAATATATTTAGAAGCGTAATGCTAAGGAATAGCAATGACAAATGCATATGCACTGTAGGAGTATCGGATGCTACTAATCTTTGAAGTCATCCAATTGGATCTCTTGACAAGCAGCTACTTGAGGATTATTTATCTATTCATTAGTATTGTTCTTGTTAGTTGGCTGGTAGATTGTTTTGGTTTTATAATTGTGGTTACAATGCGCCAACACTGTACAATTCACACAGATAAATGAACGAATGAATGAATGAATTCATTCATTCATACATTCATACACATACAAAATTCTCGTGCAGCCATGGTCTACAGAGATTCAACCAGACTGAGAAATTTAGTTCTCCAAACATGTCTCTCCTGAGCGATAGCAGCTGCACTTGGACCAGTCTAATATGATCCTGTAAAACATTGTCTGCTGACCGTATCCTAGGCTCCTTTTCCCGAGACTTCAGGCACAATATGCATAACACTACTTGGCTTGGGTTGTTTTATCTCTGAGCGGCACTCTTTGCACACAATGGCCTAAAAGGCTAGGTAACATGGACCCCGAATGCTCAGACAAGGTTGGTGAGGGGACCCACTGGAACAGCTGTTGGGAGACAGATGATAGCTTCCCATCAAGGCCATCCAGCGTGTTTTTTAACGTCCGTAGGATACGGCTCTCTCCCGCACACGGGGCCATGGCTTAACGTCCCATCCAACGGACGGCTGTCTTTCCAAGCCCAGCGGTGTCCCCTACTGACCGTGGACAGGGAGGGGAATTTTGCAGAGAGAAATCTCAATGCTGATTATGAGCGTGGCGCGCTACTGGCTGAGTCACCCCCGCCCCAACCCTACTCGACAATCTGCAGTTATGCATATGGGAAACATGTTTAACAAAATCAGTCTCTCTTTGCCTAATCTGCTATTCAAATTAGGTTGCTGACTATTACTTCCAACGTCATTCTTATTACAAAGATTAAATGATCATCAAGACTTCACCTGATGACCAAGATATTGGGTAATGCATCTACATCAGAGGCATCAAGTTCCGTGTTATCTTGCTTAAAAAGTCCACGTTTCACCACCATAACTAACCCTAGAAAGAAACAAACTATTATACAGCATAATTTTAGTGTGCTAAAGTGCATAAGACTATTTTTTTTCACACACTCCATAGATTCTCAAACGTCTCAGCAGCAATCCATATTCTTCTCTTTATCTCAAGCCGCACATCACCAGTATTTGTTAAACTGCTTCCCAGATAATTAAACTACGACACTGCTCAAGGGTACAACCATTTAGATTAACTGAACCACAACCTGCTTGACCAAGTTTCATCACTTTAATTTTCTCTCTGTATATTACAAAACCTACCCTATTACCAGTCTCGTTAACAGATGTAACGTCATCTCATCAATATCATTTGCCAAAAGGGCCATTTCATCAACATAATTTAAACCAGAAATTTTTAACTATCTATACTATTTACGGCCAAAATATTCGCTTGCAGAGAATTCCGCATAACATAATCAATAATCAAACTAAATAAAAAAGGAGACAAAATACATACTTCTCTTAACTCCACTAGCAATGGTAAACTAATAGCTACATTCCTTAGCAACTCTTATACACGGTTAAATGTTATTAGAGAGAGCTTCCATTATGCTAACTTGTCATGTATGCCCATACGATCCAACGATTAACACAGTGAAAAGAATTTTTTAAAAAATATAAAATTAGTAACCACGTTTCTAAACATTTTTCAAAAATCTGCCTAAACAAAAACATTTGATACATACATTTCCTACAATTTCGGAATCCACACTGCTCACCCCCAGTTGTCCGTCAACCAAATTCTTAATTATGTTAAGCACAATCTGCAAAGAACTTTACCAGGAACAGAAAGTAAATTGATTCCCCTATAATTACCACAAGAATAGCGATCTTTTTTAAAAAATAGGGATAATAACGGCTCTAGAAAAATCCTTAGGAACAATACCTTTATACACAGTATTCAAAATTTCAATCATGTAACAATACAAACGTTCCCAGATTTAAGCATTTCAGTAGTAATATCACCTACCCCTAGGGATTTATGCAGTGACTTCAGAAGGTAATATAGGGCCAACCTTAAAGCAATTAATGCATCTATTCTCATTACAAACAATGGGCGTAGAAGTAACCACATTGTTTAGGACATCTCCAAAATGTTTCCCTTCCCACGGTCAGTAGGGAACACCGATTCCTACTGACCGTCGGCGCCGTCCGTCGGATGGGACGTTAAGTCGTGGCACCGTGTACGAGAGAGTCATACACTGTGCATGTTAAAGAACACACTGGATGGTCTTGACGGGAGGCTACAATCTGTCTCTCAACAGCTGTTCCAGTGGGTCCCCTCCCCAACCTTCTCTGAGCCTTCGGAATCCTTGTGGCCTGGCCATTTAGCCCATTGTGTGAAAAAAAGTGCCGCTCAGAGGTAAACCAAGCCCTGTTTCTTCCCACAAAAGAGTAATTATCTGGTACCACTCTCTGCTGTTGCACTGTCTGTTTCCTCTGCTTTGTCAGCCAAACTATCAAGCCAAAAATTCTTATCAGCTGTTAACTGATCCTTCACATATTTATTAAACTCTTTATAATGCTGTCTGTTAGGACTAGTAAGCTGTTGATTCGGATTATTCCCATAATTTCATGTTTCAGAAATAAGGTCCATAGACTTATCACTCTATTAGCTTTGTTACCTTTGCTCCTTCTTATCCAAAACGGTATTGATACACTGCACAACACTGAAATTGCCCCACCCAGAAGGAGTGAGGGAATAGGGGTGAAATGTAGCACACACACAGCAATACATATTGCGTACAATGATTTAATTTTCAGCCATTTACAGCAGTTAGAAGATGAATGATGCAGCACAATGTGACTGACTCAGTAGGCCGTTGCCATGCCGTATTGCTGCCTCTATTGCCATGAACAGCAATACAGGCAGCAATACGGTGTCGCATGGAGTCATACAGTTGACGGATATGGTCCTGAGGAATTGCACACCAAGCAGCGTTGACTTGCTCCAATAATTCATCGAGATTACATACATCGTCCACAGTGGTCCCACAGATTTTCTATTGGGGATAAATCTGGACCTCGTGCTAGCCATGGCAATACTTGAACATGTTGCAAACATTGTCTGAAGACCTAGCAGTATGTACACGGCCATTGTCATGCTGGAAAATGGGCTGCTGCATGCCTCCCAGGAACGGTAACAAAACAGGCTGCAGAACAGCGCTAACGTATCATGCAGCTGTCAGTGTTCCCGTGATGGGGACAAGAGGTGACCTGCTGTTATATCCAATCATATACCATAATGCCTGCCTTATATACCATAATCCACACCATAATGCTTGGCTGACAGGCAGTATGCTGGTCACAAACAAAAGATGGATCCGTCGTCTCACCAGGTTGTCACCATACACGAACCCGTCGATCGTCAGCACCCAGACAGAAATGGGATTCATCACTAAACACAACAGTGTTCTTCTATTCGTGAGTTTGCACGGCTTCGGCACCAAACCAGACGAGTACTGCAATGGTTTGCAGTCAATAGCAGTCGATGTAATAGTTGCCCAGAGTGTAGGTGTGCCTCATGCAAGCTTCGATTTACCATTCAGGTCATTATGGGGGCATCCATGGCTGCTGATACAGCCCATCGAATATCGCTTGCAGTGTCTGTGGTGATGAATGGGCATGTCGAACAATGCACCTATCAAGCGGTGCTAACGTCTGTCAGACGTCACCACTCCCTCTCTGATGCATACTAGAACCTTCATTTCACCACTGTTGCCAACAGTTTGTGCATCCCAATGAACATGGGCAGTGACACAATGTGTAGTCCATCCAGTTTCACATAGGCCTATAAATCTTCCCTTCTCCAAAGCATCTAAATGACGATAAATCTGCCGACGGCGTGTACCAGGCATTTTCGGCCTTCACTGAACAATTTCCAAACAGAACCACCTAATCTCAACAGTTCGCATGACTTCCATCTGCATAAACAGATTACCATCCCTGTTTCTTCTTGCACCTTTTATCTCTTGAGCCACACACGTTATTGGCTCTGGATTATCATCATTTGCATATCTTAACTGCACACACCCACCGTTTTATTTGCATGTTTGCTTGACATGTCCTTCTGGGTGGGGCACTTTCAATGTCGAGCAGTGTATTTTCTAGGAAAGCATATTTAAAAAGATCCCATTAATTCTCAACTTCAGAGGGGCGGGGGTGGCTAAGTCGGTAGCGCGCCAGGCTCGTAATCTGTAGTTCCCAGGTTCGAGTCCCAGCTGGGTCAGCGTTGAGATTTATCTCCGCAAAATTCCTCGCCCTGCCCACGGTCAGTAGGGGACACCGATGGGCTTGGAAAGGCCGCCGTCCGTCGGATGGGACGTTAAGCCGTGGCCCCGTGTGCGGTAGAGAAATACCCTGTGCACGTTAAAGAACACGCTGGATGGCCTTGACGGGAGGCTACCATCTGTCTCCCAACAGCTGTTCCAGTGGGTCCCCTCCCCCAACCTTCTCTGAGCCTTCGGGGTCCTGACCTGGCCATTTAGCCCATGGTGTGCAAAAAAGTGCCGCTCAGAGGTAAAACAACAACCCAACTCAACTTCAGTAGTAAGCACATAGAAATTGGTATAAAGACTAAGTAGCTTATTACGATATGCTTTGGCTATATCTGGATCATTCAGAGCTTTAGAGTTAAAGTTAACTCTCTTAACCTTAGCACAGCATTTCTTAAACTACAATTTTAAATACTTTTAACCAGGTAATGGTCACCCCAGTTTCAGCTCCTCTGTAGAATCTGGTATTGCTAAGTGAACTAATCCATTTGCAATTAATTAATATATAATGGATCATATTCCTATGGAATTAATCTGGGGAAACCATGTGCATATAAATGTCCTATTGTTTGTAGTAAGTGTTAATTATTCTCATACAAATAAGTTTACTTATCTGTAGGAGACGTTACCCATTGCAACTACCAATACCAAAGGACCTGTCACCCCTGCCCAAAAGGTCAGAGTCAGCCCTAACATCAACATGGAAATCACTTAACGAAAGGGTAATATCGCCTTTCTTGACAGAATTCAAAATATCCTGAAGTTTTCTGCAAATCTTAAGAGTCCTCTGTGGGACATAACAACAGATAACATCAAAGTCTTTGATCTTAGTTTTAAATTTAGCTGTAATAAATCTTTCATTAATGCAGTTATATCCTAGAAGAGCATCACTGGCATATCTGCTGAGAAGCAAACCCAAGCTTCCGGATATGCTTTAAATTCTTCCTCCCTATAAAGAGAAATTTAAAATTACTTTTTAATAACTGACCTTTACTTGTTCATCTGGTCTCTTGCAAACTCAGAATATCTAGTTTATAACACTGGAATTCCTGTGTGAGGATATCAACAGAATAATCTCCATGCAAACCTCTCATTTTCCACGTACCTGCAGAGACAAAACAATTAGTAGAATTTTTAAAGAAACTAGATTTGAGAGAGTTGGGTTGGGTTGTTTTACCTCTGAGCGGCACTTTTTTGCACACCATGGGCTAAATGGCCAGGTCACATGGACCCCGAAGGCTCAGAGAAGGTTGGGGGAGGGGACCCACTGGAACAGCTGCTGGGAGACAGATGGTAGCCTCCCGTCAAGGCCATCCAGCGTGTTCTTTAACGTGCACAGGGTATGGCTCTCCCACACACGGGGCCACGGCTTAACGTCCCATCCGACGGACGGCGGCCTTTCCAAGTCCATCGGTGTCCCCTACTGACCGTGGGCAGGGCGGGGAATGTTGCGGAGATAAATCTCAACGCTGACCCAGCTGGGACTCGAACCTGGGAACTACAGATTACGAGCCTGGCGCGCTACCGACTGAGCCACCCCCGCCCCAGATTTGAGAGAGGTAGAGCCGACAATATCAAACAGTCACATATTGCAGGGGCATGAGGCAGAGATCCATTCCCCCACCACTAAAGGCTAAAGCCATCAATTCTGGTAGGAACTTTAGGCACCATCTTTACAAGTGGACCTTTTCAAGAATCAGAATCAAAACAGAAACTGACCTGCCAGACTCCAGGGTAAGTTGGTGATGCCTACAGAAGGCTTCAGGTACCTACAATGGCCTCTGATCAGGATTATCCACCAGCTAATATATGCTGTGCATCTGTTCACTTAGGGCTGGCAACCCATAGGCAAAAAGAAAACACCGCAGTAGATTTTATCTCAACTGAGGCCATCCAGTGCTGCAAGTACAGGATCCGTAGCCATGCTCGAAGCCATAAGCGAGTCCAGTGGATTAAATAGTCGGGACCCTGTGAAGTTGACTCCTCAACAGGACAGAAAAAAAAAATAGAAAATGTGGCCATATATGACTAGATCATTAACATTAAATAAAGGCAAGTCCCAGATGTACCGCAGCATATCGTTGCACATCATTTATAGGGAGAATGCCATGAATACCACTATCTACGCCGGGCCGGGGCAAGACAGTGCCACAAGGACACAGCTCATCCGCGGCTACCTATGGCGAACAATCCTATAGAAGGAAGGTTCATCCATCGGTCAAAACCTAAATTTAATCTGTTCCCCGGTTAGCCACAAAAATGGTATATAGAACCAAGTTGATTCGGCTCCCGGGTGGAGACTCTTCGTTTGTCTTTTCCATCGATAAGCCTGTCAACCGAGGATCTTTTCCAATCGCAAGCCTTCAACTTCGTCCTCTCCATCAGTGCCACACACCCGCTGCCCCTCAGAAGCAGTCTGTACCCCAACTTCACTGAGGCTGCACCGATGAGCCCACTGGACCGGTGCCCCCCAACACCAGTCCGCAGTACTCTCAGCCACAACCCCGATGGAGGGGCTGTGAACCTAAAGCTTCCCTGAGCAAGCGAATAAGCCCACTAGACTGGCCCCTCTCAAACCAGTCTGCAGACCCTCACAAGCCCTATCACCAAAGGCCACATCCCAACGTGCAAATGAAGAAACAACGGGCCGTAACCCTACTTCACAGAGGCACCATTCACAGACCCCCCCCACCACCACCACCACCACGTCAAGGTGGTCACCTATCGGGGGGAGGGATATGACTAGATCAGTAGGCCCCACAGATCTAGTAGCTCTCACCTTCCGTTCCTTTCCTTCTCTTTTGAAATGTTCTAACAGCCTGCCATACGAGAAGCAGAGTTGAACTTTAGGTGCTACACCTCGCTGGTGTGTGCATCATCACAGGGGATTGGTACATAGTTCTGCTTCCAGTGTATGCCTAGCTACCATTTACAAGCTAACTGTTATCACGGTTTTAATTTTAATAAAATACTAGTCCAATGGCCAATGGATAGGGAATACCGATTAGTAAGTTACTGCTAAAGTACAACAAAATACATTATTTTTCATTTTACAAAAGTAGGCCAATTTTTTATGCATTTCGTTGGCTTGACCACCAACCTCTAAAAACCTCAGCCTACAAACAGTTATCGTTTTGATATCCAAAAATATGAAAAAAAGTAGCAGCTTAGCTATCAGAACATTTATAGATAACGTTTTTAATGATATGTGAAATTTCATAAATACTTTAAAAAAACAGCCTTTATTCCTGTTATAACTTTTACAATTATTTGCATTATAAAAATAAAAGCGAAATTTTAGGTTATGTTTTCATATGTTGGAGGATAACTCTAACTTCAAGGTGTAGTGGCATAGTCTTAAAAGTTTGACATCATAAGAATATGTTGCACAAGCGAAAACACGAAGCCAGCCAAAAAAGCTTGGCATTTTTCATTTGATTGCCTCGAGAAGGACTTATTGGCAACTCGAGTCACGTCTCAACCCTGCTCGATTAGATGTGCTGTGACCTTCGTAAGATCATTGTGCGGCTAGCGGAATGGAGAGCCAGATGGGTCCTATGGAAAGGAAACTTTTGTTTCCACGGCAACGCCGAGTTGACAGCAGCTAAGGCAAGAAAAGCGCTCGCTGCTCCAGATCCATTAGTTCCATATCACGACTTGTTTGCAGCGGAAGTCATTCGTTTCACCGGATTCGGTTACTACGGTAATTTTTCCAAAACTGTTTTTACTTAACGAATACGACCGGTATACTCACAAATATTGGATTTGGGAGAAAATATCGGGAGAGGGGAAAATAACTGATTTTTATAAAGAGCTAATTTTCTTAGTTGTAGTTTTTTCACTGAGCGAAACTTTTATACACACGTTTAGGTACACAATGGGCTAAGAAGTTAGGTCACAAGACCTTCAAAGGCTAGCTGGAGAGAGAAAATCAAACCACATGTCAGCTGTTGGGAAACAGAGAAGCCTTCCGTTAAGGCCAATTAGCCTGTTCTTTAACAGGATATGGCTCTCCTGCAAACGGAACCACAGTAAACACTGCATCGAAGAATAACAGCTTTTTCAAGCCCCTTCGTTTCCCTCTTATCACCGAAGGCAGAGAGGAAGATTAGTAACGAAAACACGTCAATGTACACACACCGGCCACTAAATCAGAAACCTTTATGCAGATGTACGTAAACGTCACGTGCGCAGCGTACATGCAAAATACGTGGTCGCGTGCATCACCACGTGATCTTCGCAACTATTTAAGATTACAGGTCGTCAGTAGTGTTGATCAGAATGGGAAAAACAAAGGATCTTTCTGGGTTCGATAAAGGGCTTATTGTGGGTGCCCGTCTGGCTGGAGGGACGATTTTAAAAACAGTAGAGCTGACTGGTTTCTCAAAAGGTGAGACATCTCGGGTTTTTAATCAGTAGAAAAATAACCCACATTGTTTGTCTAAGAGTCATGAGTGTGGTGGCGCAATGATAATCTGTCAGGAACGAGATCGCCGTCATCTGAGAAGGCTTGTATGGAGAAACAACACTTCCTGTAGGCAGCAATTGAGCATTCAATGAAGGCTGTTCCCGATCCTTATCTCAGCGAATTATGCGCAGAGAATTGAAGAGGATCGGTATTAACAGTCACATGCCTATATGGAAACCACTGATTTCTGCGAAGAACTGGAAAGTTCGTCTACAGTGGTATCAGGAACACCGTGACTGGAAGACTGGAAAAAAAGTCATCGTCCGACGAGTCGCAGTATACCTTGTTCTGAGAGAGTTTGGCAGGAGCCCCATGAAGCAATGGACCCAGCTTGCCTTGTAAACACAACTCAAGGTTCTGGAGGCGGTGTCATGGTATGGGGCACGTTCTGTTGGTACGGAACGGGTCCCCTGATATTGCTGGAAGGTCAGGGTCCTCCAAGGATTATCTGAACATTGTTGCCGATCATGTCAATCCTGCAATGTTGACTCTTTATCCAGCAGATGACGGCTGTTTCATGGACGATAATGCTACTGTGCATTGCGCAAGATGTATTCAGCAATGGTTCAGCGAGCATGACATGGATTATCACCATCTTCCCTGGCCACCACAAAGCCCGGATCTGAACCCCATTGAGAATGCATGGGACATGTTAGAAAAACAGATCCAGGGAAAAGTCCTCTTCCATCAAATCTGAGCCAGTTAAATGACTGTCTGGTGAATGCCTGATATGCTGTAGATGTAAAGGCACTCCAACACCTTGTGGAATTTATGCCAAATCGCATACGTGTTGTAATTCGGGCTAAAGGAGATCAACTCGGTATTGAATAAAGATTTATAATTCAATGGCCGGTGTGTGTAGATACAGTGAGGATTCGAACCTGGGAATTCCTGGCGCACTACTGATTACTTCTTCTGGGACCGAAATAAATATAACATTTTAAAAAAAAAATAAAAAAAAAATAAATACACTGACAGTTAAAATCACAGATGCAACACATGTTACAAGAATTTTTTCCCCCATCCACTCATCCAACCAACCACCCTACTACCTACCTACAAAATCCTCAGGGAGTCATGTGCTGTGGAAGTCCAATCAAAGTGTACAATCAAGTTCGCTAAAGATGTCTGCTCTGCATTTAGTCTTTGTTAGGACAATTCTAGCAAGATCCTGTTTGACATTGTCTGCCAACCGCACACTGGTCTCTCCCTTTTGCTGAGGCCTTTAGGCACACTGTTCGTAACCCATATGCTAATCTGTAGTTATGCATACAGGCAACGTAGTCAAAACAAGTAGTCTCTCTCTCTCTCTGCACAATATGCTGCTCAAAGGACGTTGCCGACTCCTTCGCCTAACTACATTATTACTTACGTGGTCAAACTACCTAATACCCTAGAGCAGGGATTCTCAACGTGGGGTACGCGGTAAAATTTTTTGGGGTACGCCATGAGAGCTCAAAAGTCGCTAGATCTAGTAACAAAGTCGTTAAGTTGGCATTATTATACTATAACTATAGTTTTATCTATCTATATAAGGGGTACGCCAGTTACATACACATTTCCAGGGGGTACGTGAAGCATAAAAGGTTGAGAACCACTGCCCTAGAGAGTGCGTAAACATCTAGAACCAATTTCTGTATTCTATTTAAAAAGTGCTCATGTTTCTCCATTATAACAAATAATTTCGTCTCGTCTCCTCCTTTTCCTCCTTTTTACTCTAAAGAGTACTGTTTATTTCAACAAAAACCTGTTTAAATCATAGATATCGTATAGAAGAACTAGATAGTGCATCAGAATAAAACCGTAACCCCAACTTATCTTGCAAGCGACGGCCATTTTGGTGGTAAGAAACTCATCCTCGTAAGCAATTCTTATTCATCAAACTAGTTAAAATGTTATTAAAATGCAATTTAAATAAACTATTCTTATGACGGAAGATTTTGGAAAAAAAAAAACTTTTTTTTATTTTTAAGGATATTCTATTGCTTTTTATTCGATTTTGGCGGAATGATGGGATTTATCAAAAGTGATTTTTCGCCCTTATGAGACGCGAAGGATTAGCTGGGAAAGAAAGCAAATGAACAGTATGCATCGTTTTGCAAATATATTTCAAAATGCTCACAAAACGAAAGCACAGTATGAAGTGATTTAGGTAAGTTGAACAAGCAGCTGCTTGAGGGAGTGTTTGTTTATTTATAAATAGAGACTGCAACTATCCTTTTTGCCTTATTTCTTCTATACGGTACATTTTATCCTATTAATGTATAACTAAATAAAAATCGGTTATCAGTAAGAAAATATGGTCTTTTTAGACCAAAATACAACGAGTATTTTTACACGTAAAAAGATATTTTGCTTTGAAATAGTTAGCTGAAAAACTGGTTGTCCTGAGTGGGATCCGAACCCGAATCTCCCAGAAGTCTGCCAGGCGTCATATACTCAGAGCAACCAATTTTTTCAGGTAATTATTTCAAGTGTTTCTTGCCTATATGATATTTTCCTGTGATACTTTATTACTGATATTTTGCTTTCTTTCACAGCTATATTGGAGAACTTCATAGGAGCATAAGATTTCGTCGTAGCTCTAAAATCTTGGGGACATTTGATGTGAAATATAGAACAACACTTTATCAACTATATTAAAGGAAAATTTTCAAAATCTCTTCTGAATACTAACTAAGCAACCGCCATTTTGGTGCCAAACTAGGCTCATGGTTATAAAAATTTTGAACCTACGTTGCAAGCAAGAAGTCCCTTTTACTATATCTATGGTTTAAACCGACCCCATTCTTTCTTAATTTCAGTACATCACGATTCACATGATGACTAAGTAACCTATCATGGTAATCTTTGGCTATAACAGGATCTTTCAGAGCTTAAATGTTAAGGTAATTTTTTTAACCTTAGGACACTTCTTAAGTTGTCTGCATGACACTTTTAACAGTTCAACTTTACACAAGAAATTTAATCTGACAATTGGTCAGATCCAAATTCTTCTCCCCTATATGACCTGGTATTCCTCAGAGAATTAGCCCATTTGCTGTTAATTAATATATAATCAATTGCATTCTTATGCAAACCATCTGGTGAAAGCCACTTGCATTTATATATGTCGCGGAAAGAGATATCGTATGTATTGAGAGTTAAAATGTCTATGATTGTAGACAGTATAATTGGGATGATGGTTTTAAACTAAATCAAGGTAATATAAGAAGTGTCAGAAAAATTTTTATCATTTTATAGTTTATTTAAATTTAACAAAACTTAAACCCGATATTATTATTCTCACGAAGGTATGGATTAAAATAATGAAATAATTTATCATACTGAAAGTTATGATATACATTGTAAGAGTGGAAGTTACAATAAATCAATCTGTTTATGGTATACAGAATGCATGAATTTTCAGTTAAAGTTTTTACTGATGAATTAATCTGAATTAGCTCACGCAAATGACAGATATGTGATATTGATTGGTGATTTCAAAATTGACATCTTAAATAACAATTCATATATTGTAGAGTATGTAAAATTGATCAATGCAAATGGTTTAATTTCTCGTCATGTGAATATTACCAGATACGATTCAGGAACTTGCTTAGAGTATATAATTGTTAGAAACATTTATTATAGCCATTTAAAAACTTAAATTTCAAACTAGTTTTGACTGATCACTTTTTTGTTGGTTTCAATGTCGATTTTGGTGTAAATATGCATAAGCCTATTGAAAAAAAAATTATGAAACCGAAAAAGTGGATTTTACAAAATTAAAGCAAAAATTAAATAGAAAAATTGGGACAACATAAGGCTATTAAATGTTAATGATGCATTTAATGAATTTACATGGGCATCAAAGGAAATTATTGTTGTTTCAACAGCTAAGGCCATTTATAGAAAACAAAAGAAACTGAAGCCATGGATAACCCAAGGACTTATTATGTTACTTAATACCAGGAAGATTTTAGGTAAAAGATATAAAAGAAATATTATAACACAAGAGTTATTTCCTCTTATGTCAAAATTTTATCATGTCCCAAATATTAATTTATTTCATGAATATAAAAGCATATGAAAATACATTAACATTTATTATTCTAATAGCAAAAAATGCCTATTATAGAAATATATAATATATTATAGAAATATTCTTGAATAACAATGGCGATTCTAGGAAAAATTGGCAGACAATAAATGAAATGTGCAATAAGGTTACAAAAAATTACCCGTAGAAATTATTGACAATGACGAAATATTTTCTGTAGCTTTAAATGCCAACGGTGTAGTATATAAATTTAACACATAATACCTAAATTATTAGTACATTAATGGAGAAAAACTTGAATAGTTACCGGCAATTATTCAATACTTTTCAAAGTACATTTTTCACTGATTATATTTTTGAAAAAAATTGAAGATGGGTTGGGTTGTTTTACCTCTGAGCGGCACTTTTTTGCACACCATGGGCTAAATGGCCAGGTCACATGGACCCCGAAGGCTCAGAGAAGGTTGGGGGAGGGGACCCACTGGAACAAGCTGTTGGGAGACAGATGGTAGCCTCCCGTCAAGGCCATTCAGCGTGTTCTTTAACGTGCACAGGGTATGGCTCTCCCGCACACGGGGCCACGGCTTAACGTCCCATCCGACGGACGGCGGCCTTTTCAAGCCCATCGAGTGTCCCCTACTGACCGTGGACAGGGCGGGGAAATTTTGCGGACATAAATCTCAACGCTGACCCAGCTGGGACTCGAACCTGGGAACTACAGATTACGAGCCTGGCGCGCTACCGACTGAGCCACCCCCGCCCCAGATTGAAGATGTTAAGACTTTAAAGAACGGCAAATCTGCAGATAGTGATTGTATTACAGTTCACATTATAAAACAAATTTATCAAGAAATTAAGCACGTTTTGTGTTATTTTTTTTTCAACGGATATTTCCGGAAGCTTTGAAACCAGCAGTCGTAATACCAATCAATAAAGTAGATAAGGAAAATATATTATTGGAGAATTATAGACCGATGTCTTTGCCGTCAGTTATATCTATAATTTATGAAAAATTAATTAAACGAAAGATCGTAAATTTCTTGAATAAAATAATTTTTTTTTTCTAATAATCATTTTTGTTTCAGGACGAATTTAGGTACAGATAATGCAGTTCTCCTACTTACCTCAGAAATTTTCAAAAATCTAAATGATAGCATGAAAACAATATGATATTCTGTTGCGCAAAATTAAAAAAGCAGGTTTCAGAGGAAAAATTCTAATGTTGGTTCACTAGTAGTTATTTTACTGGAAGGAAACAAAAAGAATTGATAAATGGACAAGGGAAGAAGTTGAAATAAATATGGAGTATCATAAGGGTCAGTTTTCGGCTTAATACTCTTTCCAATACATACCAATTATTTGTAAAAACATAACATTTCCTGATGACAGTGTATTACGAACTCTGAAAAGGAAGATAAAATAGTTCCAGATATAAATTAAGATTTTTTAGCAATATGTATGTATGTATGTATGTACGTATGTGTGTGTGTGTCTGTCTGTCTGTCTGTCTGTCTGTCTGTCTGTCTGTCTGTCTGTCTGTATGTATGTATGTATGTATGTATGTATGTATGGAGATTAATTCCATATTACCACGTATTTTCCATATTAGGAATTTCGCAGACTTAACACTTTTAAAGTTAATTTACAATTTCCGAGTTAAATCATACCTTAATTATGGTTTATTGTGTTGGGGGGGGGTGAGCTTATGATAAATATATGAAACTTTTCTAGTGTGTATAAAATCATGTTATCAGATGCATACTAAAGAAATAAAGAAGAGAAAGAGAAAATTTTTATATTTTAGGTTTTATGTCATTTAGAAAATTGTATGATTTTAGAGTATTAAAACATCCGATACAAAACTGGGGTATACAAAATATCTAAGTTTTCCAAGATGCTTAAGTTTATCTGAAAACATTTTATTAAATGAAGTAATGGTTAAAGAGTTACTACCGATTACATTTTTTTTGGCCAGTATATTGTATGACATGGTCCCTTTACACCTAAAATTTTTCAATTGCAACATTTTTTTGTATTAAGCAATGGCAGTTTTGAGGTTGAGGAATTCTTTGGTATTTAATTTTATTACTTACTTGCAAGTTTTTGCCATTTTTCGATAGTTCATTTTGCTTCATTTTGTATAAACTGAAAGATCTGCTTTAAATTAATATAAGGTTGTTATATATTTAACAATTTCTAAAGTATTTAAACAAATATTTACATCTCACAAATGAGCAATGACTTGAGTGGAAGATGTCTGATTGAAAATACATTGTTTACATAAATAATTACAATGGAGACTAATTATTGTGAAAAGAGAAATGGGTTGGGTTGTTTTACCTCTGAGAGGCACTTTTTTGCACACAATGGGTTAAATGGCCAGGTCACATGGACCCCGAAGGCTCAGAGAAGGTTGAGGGAGGGGACCCACTGGAACAGCTGTTGGGAGACAGATGGTAGCCTCCCGTCAAGGCCATCCAGCGTGTTCTTTAATGTGCACAGGCTATGGCTCTCCCGCACACGGGGCCACGGCTTAACGTCCCATCCGACGGACTTTCCAAGCAAAGAGAAATTGTAGTGTTAATATGCTTGCATATAATAAATAGTAACAGTCATAACAGTCAATAAACTTGACTTGTTTGTTATTAATGTATAATGCGCTAAGGTACAAATTTGCAAAAAAAAAAAATTAAACCTTTAGTGGTCATATATTGCTACTTTTTGGGCCATGTTGCTTACCAGGCACGGGCTGGTAAGGGGCACTGAGTGCTGTAGTATTCCAGGCCCTTAAAATAAAAATTGAAATTGTGGAAAAGAAACCGAATTTTTTATTGCAGCTACATCTGTGCAGCCTCCTGCTACTTCTGTGTCCCTGAAAAAAGTGCCAGTCCACCTATGCTGCTTATTTATGAAATTATTATGAAATGCTGCTTATTATGAAATTTTAGCAGAATTTAGTGACTAAATTCTTCTGAAATTTCATGAAAAATCATTAATAGAATTTTGGTGAAAACAGTTCTGTGGTATGCAGACTTAATTATTGCATTACAAAGTTCATAATCCCATGCCCACTAGTATGGATAGAGGTGTAAAAAAAAATTATTCCTGAAGCAGAAAGAAATCATAATTTTTCACATAAGATTTGAAGCTAGGTCTCTTTGCTCTGCAGTCAAACGCATTCGACTATTGACGTGATTAAACAAAATTTCAATTCAACAGTTTCAATCGGCTATCTGCAAAGTCAACCGATTGGAACTATTGAAGTTCTTCACATGTAGGGTGACAGACTTGAAAACAAATGTTACCTAATCGAAAATCTAGAGATCGATTTTATCGTGATACTTTCTCCATACTTCCCATAAGAAAGTAAAAGGAATACAAATCTATTATTATAACTGCCTTACGGCATTTTAGTTCCTGCGCACTGGATAATACGCACTCAATTACGATGGGTATGGATATGCAAATACACTATCCAGTTATTAGAAACAATGACAGATGGTATCCTTCCTTGAAGGCCAACCAGCAGTCTTTGTTAACTTTTAAGAGGACTTTCTTTTTTACTTTAAGCAAAAAAAATCTGAATGCTGATGCAATCAATTGCAATTTGAACCTGAAAAACCACAGGTTAAGAATTTTGCACGTTATTGGGTGGGCATCTGATGTCGTCATGGTCAAGATTCTTCTCACATTTAAACCAGTCTTCAGTGAGAAAGGAGACAACACTTTGCAGACTTTCAACTAATGCCCTCCATTGTGCGTGCATAAGTTAAAAGAACAAGTTGGAAAGTTTTAACGGAGTTTCTCATCACTCCTTAACAGTTGTTCGGTGTCTCCTTCATCCCCTCTGTCCCGAGTTTTGAGATCCCTGTGATCACGTCATTTTGTCTACATACTACTAGCAATGCATAGCGCTACCGAGAAGCAAGTATTTTTTTTTTTATATTTGTTTCTATTACCTCTTATTCTTTTAACTGCCTACTTGCTCCATTGATTCTTTAAATTCCTTACCCTTTCCCCAATTATTTCTTCGGTTCCTCCTCTGATTTCGCATACACTGTAGTGAATATTTCGTACCAAGAAGACTTCTTCAAAATGTTTTAATATCTGCTTAGTTTCCCTGATTAATTTTTCTTACTTTTCGTATAGAGACGCTATAGTGTCTCAAACATTTCCCACAAATTTTGAAAGACTTCAGTGCAATAGTAATCTCTTCTATACGTGTTAACGTTGATTCAATGCAGATAATAATCGAATAAGACAGCAGAAAATATCTAAATAATACATAAACAGCTTATTCACCAACCATAATAATGAAATTCTATCCAATTTGGCATTAGCCTTTATAATAATGAAGGAAACTAAGTGAAAGCTTGTTTTGAAATATATTATAATAACTTCAACACAATAATAGCAAATTAAATATACTCATCAAAGCAATTCGTCGGTACAATGGATATCAACAACAAATACATCGATCAAACCGCATGGCTTCATTGCCATTTAAGCAAGTACTGCGCATGAGCCCGGGGCCAGGGAGGCGAGAGGCAGTAACCTGGTTACCCTGACACCAATGAACATCTTCGAAAATTCCGCCTGGGCAACAGCCTTTGTGATTAGTGGTGATAAGGCGACAGATTTCCCTCGGGCAGTAAACACTCCTACTTCAGTAAACTTTATTCCATTGACGATACAGAGAATATCTGAGCAAAACTCGTGCTAACTGAAGATGATACTTCCGCACATTTCTGGACATTTCAGACTTCCCGGAGAAAACGTATATGGCAATATAAGACTCGGTTTCAACAGCTGTCTCTTTCAAGACTTTATTCCCAAGTGCAACTCTAAAATGCGTCTCTTCAGAATAACATGGGACACATACCAACATAAGAGTTAACAACTAGATATAAAAGCTAAATCACTGTTTTAAAAAATAAATACCATTTCATTACAGAAAAAAAAATCCAATAACAAAGTGCACTATTTTTCAAATCGTATATTTATGATAATTTTACAATATTTTTTAACTTATACCCTCTTAGCAGAACGTAACATTTTAATATCGAATACGAAATAACAATACTTTGGTTTGCATAAGTAACAATATAATATTGTATCATGTCTTTTGCTAATAAATGTATTACATACAGAATGAATTTAATTTGGATTAGATAAGGCTTTTATAATATCTTCAGCATAAAAAATTAAAAAAATTACAAATATTGACCAAATTTGAAAAAAAAAAAATCAAGGACAAAATATTTAACGAGACTTGGCAAGAGTGATTAACATGTTTGGCTCACAGCAAAAGGATGTGATTCGAATCCCAGATAAAGATAGCTATTTTCCTTCTACTTTCTTTTTATGACGTACGTCGTTCTTCTGAGGATCAATCACTCTCAGAATATCGTGACAAATAGACCGCTAAAGGAAATAATTTTTACGTTTTTACACGGGAAATGGCTATTTTTCCTGTATAAAGCATAAGAATAACCCAAAATTAGATAAAAATACCAAATTCCTATGCAAATACAATTCCACCGATATTTCCTGTTTATATGAATTATACATTAATCATTTTTAAAAAATATAAGAGACTATATATAACACAACAGAAACCTTTTAACTTGAAAATTTCAAAAGTAAACTTCTTATTTTGTAGATATATTTTTACCCACATTATTCATATATTCTTCAGGCCAGGCATAATGAAACCCGTCGCTCGTTGAACTGTTAAAAGTGCTCGCCGTTGCATCCTTTAGTACTGCTCGAAAGCATAATCAGAGTGCAAAAATTTCTTCTGCTATCACTGATAGCAGCTAGAAACACAAAAGTTTTTCTTTATCAAGTGCAAAAACTAAAATGATCGATATTTGATATTATTTATTAAAATAACGTAATTTTTATCCAACATTTTATAAAGATGTTTAAAAATATTTCAATTCATTTAAGTTAAAATATTCCGTTGTCCTGTTAACTAACCACTGGAATATACAGGTAAACTGCAGAAATTTTAATTATCATTGTGTTACTTTTATTTGGATGAGAAAGTCGTCGAAAACATTTGGTGTTCACCAAGTCTACCCTTTGAACCCTCGGTGCTCGGCAAGTCCATTCTTCGCAGGAAGAAATTGTTTTCTCCTTATTGGTCGTCTACATGTTGAGGAAGAAACAAAATTCGCTGCAAACAAAATGCAAAAAAGTTGCATAGTTGCTAAAAGAAGCCAGTTATCGCACATAAATTTATTGGAATAATCCAATATAGAAGTTTCAACTCCTACAGGTATATTAATTCCTAGGAGTACAAAATTACTTCCAGCGTAGTACTTTCGGCAGTACGGCATAGTAGACACCAAATACTAATTTATTTAGCCTTCCAACTTTTATATTCGTTATTCCTCTCACTTTGTATGTGACACCTATTTTATTATAGAAATTGGTCATAAAATGCAAGTAAAATGATGAAAGGGTACACAATAATCTTCAAAATTAACAAAAGCAGCTTTACTAGATTGGGTTTTTTAGTTCTGAGCGGCAACTTTTTGCACACAATGAACTAAATGGACAGGCCATAAGAACCCCGAAGGCTCAGAGAAAGATGGGGGGAAGAGATCCAATGGACAACTGTGTAGGAGAGAGATGGTAGCCTCGCGTCAAGGCCATCCAGCGTGTCTTTAACTTGCACAGGGTATGATCTCCTTCACAAGTACCATGGCTTTAACGTCCCATCCAATGGAAGGCGACCTTTCCAAGCCCATCGGTGTCCCCTACAGATCGTGGGTAGATCGGGGAGTTTCACGGATATAAATTTCAAAGCTGGCTCAGCTGTAGCTCGAACCTGGGAACTGCAGATCACGAGCCTGGCGCTCTACTGACTGAGCTCCCACCCCTATTTTACCAGAAAAGGTAGAGAAACACTGTCTAGTAAGCCAAAACTGAACCCCAACTCTCATACATGCACAGACTATGTCTGCCCCTAACAGATTTTGCAAAGACTGGCGGTTGGTCTACAAAGAATTTCCGATTTCTCAAAGGCTCTGACTTGTCTATATAGGCAAATCTGAGTAAAAAACTGCGTTTGTGTAGGTGCCTTTAGATAACTTTTACTAATATAGAGGGAAATGAAAACATTTTATGAGGCAACCAACTATATGGTTCTCAGAAGATCAAATGTGTTTAAAATCTGCAGCACTACCGCCTATTAAATAGCAATCATTTCTAAGCAAAATTTCAGTGCGTCTACATCGTACTTTCTCCACAGGGTCATACTTATTATCGTACTTTCTCCACAGGTCCATACTGTTGTTGCCAATGTAGTCGTTCAAATCAAGTATGCGGACGATAACAGTAAGTTTTATATTACTCTAGTTAATGCGGGCAAGCTTCTTGAACACTGAAATTCTTTTTCGCTAATTAATCCGGCATATACTCAAATTAAAATATATGCAATTAAATTTAAAAGAAAACATAGTGAAATAGCGATTTAGCCTTTATTTTTCTCACACTTTACCGTTAAATTTTAAAAAAGTTCCAAAGGAAAGCCGCAAAGTAAAAAAACATTTACTGCATTAAATTTGTGCATTAATTACACTAGGCCTATAAATTGAAACTTTTTTTCATAACATTGGTCATATAAGATGTTTCAACTAATTTTGGGGTGCTGAATTCAAATATGGCGATGAAAAATCTGCAGCAGGTAGTTTTTTTTTTAAATTACGGATTGATGCATTTCAAATTTCAACGAATACATATATCTGGGAAATGAAAATAAATGTGACTATTTTATTATATACAACTTAAAAATAATTAATTAATTATATGATTACAGTGAAAAAAATTAGAAACATCATAGTTATAGACCATTGAATAAAAAATAACAAATGAAATAATATTGAAAAGCAAATTAAGAAAACACTAAAGTGAAAACAGTGGGTAAGTATATTTTATACTTACAAGAAGTTCCTTTTTGTCTTTTATGTGCTGAGGTATATTCCTTCTGCAAGAACCAGCAGTAGTCACCCATCATTGCTGGATCCCATTTGCCTTTGTATCTCTCCTCCATGATTCCGATATCCTGGTGAAATCTTTCCCCTTGGTCATCACTGACAGCTCCTAAGTTCTTGGGAAAGAAATCGAGATGCGAGTGCAAGAAATGGATCTTCAAAGACATTCGGCAAAAAAGTTTTTCATAGTTTTTGAGATCTTGAATAAGCTGATGGTAGTTTTCCTCTTTGTGATTACCCAGAAGGCTCTGGGCCACAGACATGAAGGATTTCCATGCAGCGCGTTCCATCATATTCAGTTTTTCTTCGAAGACAGTTTCATTCAGTAGTTTTCTGATCTGAGGACCAACAAAGATCCCTTCTTTGAGTTTGGCATCACTTAGTTTTGGAAATTTTTCTTTCAAGTGCAAAAACCCTTTACCAGTTTTATTCATATCCTTTAAAAAGTTTTTCATAAACCCCAGTTTGATGTGTAGTGGTGGGAGCAGAACATCAGAGGGGTCAACTAGAGGCTTATACCTCATATTACTCTTTCCAGGAATCATACCTCATATTTCTCTTTTGGGCCAGTCTTTTGCAGTGTTCCTTTCTGGCCCTACTGTCACACAAACACAGAATACAGCAAAATTTCGTGAAGCCTGAGTAAGAAAGATATGACTTTTAGGTCACCACATATCGTCCACTTAAACTGGTCATATTTTATAGCAGTGAATATTTTTTCCATACTTTCATTAGTTTCCTTATTCCCACAGCGTGTGTCACTGGAATGGAAGGTTTTTGGTTTCCTTTATGCAAAAGGACAGCTTTTAAGCTGAATTTTGACAAATCTATAAATAGACGCCATTCCCTAGGATCGTAAATTATTTCAATTTCTTTCATGAGCCCTGAAATATCTGTTCAGAAACACAAACCATCTTGCATATCGCAATAAGCAGATAAAGCCAAATTTCTCTTGATGAACAGAGAAACTCTGGTACCCTTGGCCAGAACATTCCACTCTTGAAGTCTTGAATCTAAAACCTCAGTTTGTTGTTTGGAAAGTCCTAGGTCTCGAACAAGATCATTTAGTTCATTTTGCTGAATTAGATGACGCTCGTCTAACTTTTAGGATCAGGATTTCCATGTGCCTCAAAGTCTTCCTCTGATGAATGTGAATCCATCTCCACCCAGTTGGTTGGAGGTGTTGGTATAAGAAGATCTTCTCCATGAGGAACTGGCCTTATGACTGAAGTCACAATTGGATATTGCATTTTGCTTTTGTTCTTTTTTTGAAAAACCCGACACTTTAGTTAAACAAAAATAGCAATCATGCAAGTGATGGATTAGATGGCTCACCATGAACCATTGGAACTGAAAAGGGCATGGATTTTATCTTACCTTTCAACCATTCACCAAACCAACAAAGCACGAAATGCAGCACACATGTGGAGCCCATGTTTTGTCCTGATCTCTAACAAAAAATCCAAAATACAAATTATAGGCTTTCTTCACAATCTTTGTCAAAGAACGACCTTTGGATTTTAAAATATAATTCTCACACATATAAGAAAACTTATCTGGCACATTAACACATCCACGACGCTGCCTTTGTGTCATTTAAACGCCGAAATTCACTCTTCAACGTACATCACACACCACATATTCCTCTACAATGAAAACAATAAGAATGGCGATCTGAGGTTACTGTTACATGTTTTCTCCTCTTGGCAATCAGTGTTGCAAGCAACAAAAAGTAAAATATCCAGTATCATTCCAGTTGCCTGGAGGTGTTGGTATAGAAAGATCTTAATAGGAGTCAAAATAACCAATAATATAAAAACGTGATGCGCTGGCAATTTTTTAAGGCCAGATTTGAAATCAGCACCTGAAAAATAGTTAAAGGTAGCTACAATTGTTCATGTTATAAAAACCTTGTAAACCAATGTTATTTGTGGGACATAGTAGAAAAAGTTTCTCACCATATCAACACTTAAAAAACCGATTAGCCAATGACGTATATCTTTAGTATTTAAGCGAATGCCATGGAGGCAAAGAATTCACCAGTCTACTGTGAATTTCGCAATAGCGTTAAGAAAAAAAAAATGAATTAATATTATTCTTGTAGACACAGGCCCACTACTTACCCTCACTGAACGTTTTATGAACCCGAAAGTTGTAGTCTTCTCTGCAGTGAGTCACGTAGGAATAGGAAGGATATGCATTTCCTCAATTTCGTAAATATTTAAGTGATTTCATTTTAAGAGCACGCCTCTCCCTGTACTTTGATTACCTGCTCCCCAAAGACACAAATGACAGAGAAGTACACCTCGTATATGTTATTATTTGTTTCAGGAAAAGATCTAGGAATATAAGTAGGGAATTTTGAAAGTTATTCAGCTACATGGAAACTCAATATATAACTAAAAGTTACCAGTTATGTGAATTTGGTTAGGTTATTTTACCTCTGAGTGGCACCTTTTTTGCACACAATGGGCTAAATGGCTAGATCACAAAGACCCCGAGGGCTCAAAGAGGCTTGAGGGAGGAGACCCACGGGATAGCTGTTAGGAGACAAATGGTAGCCTCCCATCTAAGCCATCCAGCGTGTTCTTTAATGTATACAGGATATGGCTCTCCCGACATGGGGCCACAGCTTTACATCCCATCCGATGAACGGCGGGAAGTTTTGTGGAGATAAATTTCAGCACTGGCCCAGCTGCAACTCGAACCTGGGAACTGTAGATTATGAGCTTGCGGCTACCGACTGAGCCACTCCCACCCCACAGTTATATGAGCGAAGAAGGGGTGGAGTCAAAAAACCATTCTGGGACTCTCGTAAAATCATTAATAACACGTTTCGCAATTCCTTCCTACCATCCTCAGGAAAACCTTAACATAGTACCAAGTCCCACAGCAATTTATCGGGGGGGAAAATCAAAATAATTACCTCTTTTTTAACATTGAACTCGACGAAATATTCACTGCATTGTTTTGGTCATTTTTCTATTGCTGTTTTATTTATTTTTAAGAGTAATGGCTAAAGGATGAAGTCAATGATTATGAGTAGTTTCAAATGACCGTTTCTGTGGCACATGTCGTAGTTTCGAAAGCTTTTGTCTGGACAGTTAACGCTTAATAAGCAACCAGCTCACAAAAATCCTAATGACAAAGGGCAGGAGTAAGGAAATGGGAGCCATTCAACAGCTATAATACTGTCTAAGAATATCTTCAAGAGCTGCCAATCACATGAGGGTGGCTTTAAACTCTTCACGAGATACTAGTCACCAGCCGGCAACTGATAGCTTTCATAAATATTTAAAGCCATAAATACTACAAGACATAATATGCATTCAGCAAAGTAACAATTGCTTTAAAATGTAGAAAATCACCTACCTGAATATTTTTTTTCTAAATACAAGTATTACCAGAAGTACCATAAATTTAAGTAATGAATATAAAACGATCAAACAAGAGTACATAAAAGGATACGCAACGAAATATCTTCTTAATTTATCGATTTGATCGATAGATGATGGTAGGAATAACTTGACACCAGTGAACACATCAGGAAAACTCTACAGAAGATAATGAAATAAGATATAAAAACTTATAAAGCAAGAAATAAAAATATACTTAGTACAACCAATATTATGAGAGTAAATGACTGGAATCGAATAGTCAAAACAATATTAACACTTTCACAGTAGTGCAGTGATTCTCAACCTTTTCCTGCAGGTGACACCACTGAGCATAGTCTACAATTTCCACCCTATCTCTATGAATGGGATAAAATTTGATCTAAGGAAGTCTTCAAAATTTACCAAATCTCTTGACTTTCGCAGCATCCAAAGCCTGATCTTGAATTTTCATGGCACTCCCAAACACAATCTTCAATTTTTGCTGTACCTTAAGTATAGTTTTAGAACTTTTGTGGTACCTCTAAGAGTACACTTAAAAAATTCTTGCATCATCTCTAAACTGGTCAGCAAATTTAGCTTTCATTTTTTTGGCATCCCTAAGCACGGCCTTTTGGTGAACCCCTAAATACTTTTCAGGTATTCTCAGCGTTCACCTTCTTCATCATACTTAAGAACAGTCATCAATTTCCGCGATACCCTTAAGGTGTAATTTACAATTTTCTTCGAATCCCAAAATATGGTCTTCAGCTTTCTTCCTCAGCAAGAAAATGACACAGTGTCGGATAAAATGTTCGCTGTACCATAAGATAGCATTATCCCACAGTGCCCCCCCCCCCCTCCTTCTGTACCAGCGTCCAACCACATAAGTGAGACACGGGGGGGGGAGTGGGGTTTGAAAATGCCACTGTCCGTCGAATGGGACGTTTTGCAATGGTCCGTATAGGGTTAAAATACGGGTTGGGTTAAATGGCCAGGCCACAAGGACCACAAGGACTCAGAGAATGTTGGGGGAGGGGGACCCACTGGACAACTGTTAGGATATCCTAACAGTTGTCCAGTGGGTCCCCCTCCTTTGAAAGAGGCTCCTCCCTCAAGCCTCTTTCAAAGATGATAGCCTCCCATCAAGCCATCCAGAATATTTAACATGCCTGTCACACATGGGGCCATGCTTAACATCCCATCCAACACACGGCGTCCATTCCAAGCCCATCAGTATCCTCTGCTGACCAAGGGCAGGGCGGGGAGTCTTGTGAAGATTAATCTCAATGCTGCTCCATGTGGGGCTCGAACCTGAGAACTGCAGATTACGAGCCTGGCACGCTACTGGCTGAGCCACTCCACCTCTTATTGTACAGGAAATTATTTTGTGCACGTTACAGAACATGTTGGATGGCTTAAGGGAATGCTTCCATCCGTCTCCCAACAATTATCAGTGGGTCCTCTTCCCACTGATAACACTTAAATCACACTTGGGGTCATTGTGACTTGGCCATATAGCCCAGTGAGTGCAAGAGACACTGTCCGTCGGATTGACGGCAATGCATTTTTCTATTCGTTTCGTAATCATTATTTGCTGTGTTACGTAGACAATCAGAACATTTACTTTGCAAATAAGGTCTACGTCAGCTGCTTTCGTATTGTCAATATGAATTTTAACTTTACGGTTACCGTCCGGAATCTTAGCATTATCTATTATACCGATGACACAAATGCACTGAATTACAATAGCGCTGAACAGTGACTGAACTGCAGCAGGTAGTCCCCCATTTTGTACTGGCCCGAGACACTTGATTGACTGATTCAACCAAAGAAACCAATAGTCGAAGATCTTGTTACTTAGAGAAAATCTCCATTTGACTGTGGCAGGCTCAATAAGCCTAAACTATCCAAAGAAGATGTGTTTGAACTGAGTGGTCACCTTTTTATTTTGCCAAGGATACTTATATAGAAAATTTTAAGAACAACATTAAACATGAAAATAGCAAATATTTTTAACATATTGTCTACAGGAGACTGCTAATATTATATTTTAACATAATTTCTCATTAGTGATGTGTAAGCGAGTTGGCTAAACGTATATTTACTTTTTCGATTTTAACTTGAAGGTCTCCAGTTCGATCCCAGCCGTTGTCATTTTTTTCCAATCTTTTTTTATATAATTTATTTTATTACCATATCACTTTTTTTACAATTCGTTGTAAAATAAATTAATATTGTAAATTAAATATAGCCAAAATAGACAACTTTTCAATTGATAATTTATGACAAGTAATTCAGTTTAAAATAATAAATATAAATTTATAATTGGAACGGGGTAAAAAATATAGTAAATCTATATATATTAGACATAATATTCACGAAAAGTTTTTAAAATACCATTAGAACGGAGAGGAAAAATACCTATATATATAGGTAATTATTACAGTGGAGGGACAAAATATTGGAGTGAAGTAGAAAGGACAAGAACACCGTTTCGACTTTGTTTTTTCTTTCTTTTATTGAAAATTTTCGTTAAGTAATGCGTTTTGAGATTAACCGAAAAAAAATAGAATATATGCATAATGCAATATCTTTTCACTCTTATTCGTTTGAATTCAATATCAGACACTCCTCAATTTAGTGAAAAGTTAAAAATATTAACTCTAAAAACCAATATATTTTATGCATTGTTTTTCTCACAACTAAAATTTGACGATGTAGGCCAGCAGCCTACGTCGCCGAATTTTAGCCTAGGAGTTAATTCAGAATTGCTTCGATATCATCTCTAAGCAGTCTTCGACTTCTGCGACAGTGGATCCCTTTTCTCTACCCATCTCTGAGATCGAGGGCAGGCTAGTCTGAGGTCTTTGTGATCAGATTATTTATTGCTTGCAAAAAAATTAGTTTCTGAGAGAGCCAAAAAATACCGCTAAGAAGTAAAGCAACCAAAACTAACTCATATTACTTTCACCAGCAAAACTCATAATAATGCACAGAGTGTAGGATATATAAATATTTACACAGTACAACATCTTTTATGCATATATTTTTTACCTATTACAATTTAATTATTTACCTTTTATTTTATATTGAATAAAATTCCCGTTATGAATCATTAAGGGATTCCTATCCCTTAATTAATTAATTAATTAATTATTAATTATTAAGATCTAAAATTGACCAAATGATATGCACCACTGAAGATGTTGAGAAATATTGATCATTATAAATGACAGTGAAATTTGTGTGTTTGCGTACTGTATATGAAACCAAGACAAGCCCAATAGACCTTCTAAGTTATCTCCGTCCATTGTGTAGGGAACTACCTTCTTCCATTAAAAAAATAAAACCTCATCACATTGTCAAAAAATTGAACAACATGCTTGAAATATTGTTGTGTACTTTGTTTTTCAGGCCATAATAGATATTTTCCCATCTTATTCCTGAATTATTTTCCACCGAATAAGAGTGAAATGAAGCTCTCTATAATAACACTGAGTCATGTGTGAGAGTTGGTAAGTCTTGTAGCAATTGGTTTAGCATTACTTCTGGTGTTTGACAAGGGTGCATTTTGTCTCCTTTTCTCTTTAGTTTGGTTATTGATTATGTTATGCGAAATTCACTTCAAGGGAAAGATTTTGGCCTTAAATGGACTGGAGATACGAAAATTTCTGATTTAGATTATGCTGATGATTTAGCCCTTTTGGCAAATGATGTTCATGAGATGAACTCTTTCATTCGAGCTGTTGATGAGACTGGTAGTACAGTAGGTTTGGTTATAAACAGAGTTAATATGAGTTAATATGTAAATTAAATCCTTGTATTTGAGCATTAAGAGTTACAGAAATATCGGGCAATCATAATAGGCAGACAAATCACAGTTGATGTGGAAAGGAACTGACCGGAACGAAACCCCAAACAACCAATGTTGGTTTGTTGGGTTCTATGACATGAAATGGCAGTTATGACTGGGAAAAACTAAAACATGAAAGTTGCATTTATATTATAAATCTCACTGTTGCGGTTTACCCTGGAATAATATACATCCTGTAATACTGAAATTGCTTCACTCAGATGGATTACATAGCGGTAAATTCCTTGTAAATTCCCCATATTTAGCGACACAC
Organism: Ryuthela nishihirai; assembly: GCA_038380435.1. Classification (NCBI taxonomy): domain Eukaryota; kingdom Metazoa; phylum Arthropoda; class Arachnida; order Araneae; family Heptathelidae; genus Ryuthela; species Ryuthela nishihirai. Next base: position 6,426,853 of record JAWZYU010000027.1, read on the forward strand.
ACAGCTACACGACATAACATGGAATCGTACAGAAATTGAGTAGCCTCTTGATTCACAGTTCACTGTGCCTGTTGCAACTGGTCTCTCAGGGCAGCTAGTCTGCACTAGTTGCAGATGAATCACTATCAAGTCCCAAAAACGTTCGATGAGCGTTAAATCAATCTACAACATAAAGCTGGACATGGAAAAGTGTCGACAAGAGATAATGCCAGGACACATACCTCTATATCCCGTGATAATAGAGGTATGTGTCCTGGCATTATCTTGCTGAAACAGGGCATCAGGTACTCCTCCGAATAAGGGTTGGGTTATTTTACCTCTTAGCAGCTGTTGGGAGACAGATGATAGCCTCCCGTCAAGACCATCCAGTATGTTCTTTAACATGCACTGAGTATGGCTCTCCTGCATACGGGGCTCTGGCTTAGCATTCCAACCAACGGATTCTGCCTTTCCAATCCAACCGGTGTTCGCTATTGACTAAGGGCAAGGCGGGGAGTATTGAGGAGATAAATCTCAAAGTTGGCCTCATCACTAACATGGTTGGTCAGTTGTTTGGTGTTTTATGACGCATCGGCAACTTAGGCCATAATAGGGGATAAAAACGAGTCATTGGATAAAAGGTGTCCGAGTGAAGGGGCTTGGTAGATAAATGCACTGAACTACACTACAAATGTCGTTCACAATTAAAAGCTTCACTGATATAAAAGCTCACTGCACAGCCAAAGTGCCTGGGAGATACACCAGAGCAGACCAACTATCGTGACTTGTAACAGTGCAAATCTAACACCTGCTGCTCGGGCAGTGCATTGTTCGATGGGGTCAGCTGGATTGGAGCATTTACCATTGAAATGATTTATTGATGCATGTATACAGTGACCATCGGCACCTAGACAAAAATGGGATTCGTCATAAGCTGACATGACATAAAATAATTTCTTTCATCTGCACTTTTGAGGAACGACAGACCTTTCTTTCTTGAATACCGTAGTGGTATTTTTCGAGCCCTGTCGATGGGTCTGGGAAGATAGTAGTCATCCGTCGAATTGGACATAGCACTGTGTGTAAGGAAATTCTGCATCAGGCCAATGTAATGTTCAGGAGCCACTGCAGGCACTGTTGATGATGCCTGGCAGTCAGAGGAATGCAATACAACGGATTGACGTGTGTAATCCTGCCTCAGCAAGTCGTTGGGAAATTGTTCGTCATGTTATGGGGTGACAAAAGGTTGGTTTAACTACGCTGCTAGGGTGTCACTGGTGTGGCAGACACCTGTTGCAAAGTCATGTCATAAAATGCTCATGGTGTTGTCCTCCAGCATGCACCAAATCCTTGCTGATGACTGTGCAGAGCATCTCATAACCACTGTTGCCGGCATGGAATAACTGTCGTATGGTTGTGGCTGACTTGTTCTGCTATACACTGGCTTGACCACCATACCTCATGAAGATTGGTAATCTGTCCTTTCTCAAATGACATAAGTTGGTACATAAGTTGGCAATATAGCTGTCGCAAACTTTGTATTGGCATTCTGTACATGATGTTGTCCATATAGGCTTCATTCTGTGGGATAACTCAGAGTTCTATTGGTCGCAAATTCGTGAAGTATTTAATCAAAGTGGCAGCAAATATGGCTTTAAAATGGCCACCTCTCCACCAACATTTTTTCTGACAATGGAATCATTTACATAACCTGCCATGCTGAGCTCACCTGTCGATTTGTATAAAGTAGGTACAGTTCTTCTGACTGGTGCAATTTCAATGTCACAGAGTGTACGTAAATTTATATGAACATTTTGAGTAGGACTAGAGTATAACTGCCCTAGAGAAATGAACTCATGGCCAATGTTTTTCTATCAACTATGAGTTAAAACAACCAAGTCAAAAAGACCTTAGAAAGCTCAGACCAGACTTAGGAGATCAAGGGGGACAGCTGTAAGAGTTAGATGGGAATTTTTTCGTTTTTATTATGAGAATGTAGGGAAGCATGGCTCCCGAACTGATATGAGAAGGTCCCTGATATCCACTGACACTTGATCCAAAAACAAAAGAATTATGAACCACCAAATGCAATATTCTAAGCAAAAATAAATTACCTTCCAATGATAAACATTTGGTGGGCTGGCTTAAAACAGGCGATGAAAACTTAAATTTTGAAATTGGAAAAACTTTATCCTTGGCAGGCTTTTTCTATTCTTCCAAATGATTAGGTTACAAAGGAGGCAGGGGTTAGCTCTGTCGGTGTCGTGACATACTGGTAATGTACTGCTCCCAAGTTCGAGTCCCATCTGTTAGCCAGTGTTGAGATTTATTTCCGCTAACTTGACTGCCCTGAGTCGGAAAGGGGACACCAATGGGTACCGTGTGCAGGAGAGCCATACCATTAAAGAATACCCTGGATGGCCATGACGGGAGGCTTCCATTTGTCAACAGCTGGCCCATGGGTTCCCCCAACATTCTCTGAGCCTTTGGGGTCTTTGTGACCTGGCCATTTAGCCCATTGTGTGCAATAAAAGTGCCATTTAAGAGATAAAACCATCAACCCAAATCAGGTTCGAAAGGATGGAAATGGAGAAGCACAACTTTCAGATTATATCCTCCCTCCAAGACTATTCAGAGGATTGTTAACGTGCTTATTGAACAGGTTGTTATTTGGGACACAGTTGGGACTCGTTATTTCCTTACACACGGTGCTACGTTCGATCCGAAGGATGACTACTATCTTCCCAGGTCCATCGACAGGGCTCGAAAAATATCACTACGGTTCATTATTGAAGAAAGAAAGGTCGATCGTCCCTCAAAAGTGCAGATGAAAGAAGTTATTTTACTTAAAATATAACTGAAATTTATCTCATTCAACAAATTAATATGCATCACATCAATCGAAAGGGCATCTAAAAATGTTGTAGTTCAAGCCATTATTGTTTTTAAAAGCTTGAAAAATCTTTTAACCTTTATATTTCAATATTTTTTCGTATCACAGTGTAATAAAACGAGTTATTTACAGATTATGCTTATTTAAACTGAAGCAATAAGGAGAGAGAAAACCTGATTTTCACAACATCTTTTTTATCAAAAATTTCCAAGATTTCGTAATTTTCATTTGGCAAGTATCGGATTTAATGTGATAATGATATGAAGGGAAATAAAATAAAATGTTTTCAGTTTCATTCATCACGGTTATCCTAGTTATTTCATCATATCTTATAATTCACTGGTTTCCATAAAATAAGGAAAACTCAGAAAAATTATGACAAACAAATAACTATGAATGATTTAATGCAATTTAATGGAAACATGAATTACAATGCTAGTTTCAGAATGGCATAAATATTTTATACTAGAAACATTTTTCTTAAAAAAAAAAGCACTTACAGGAACTTGTCCAAAAATGAGGTGTCAGAATGCAATGGGCAAAGTTCTTTAATAAGGAGTGTGGTCCCTCTTACAGCAATGCAAGCACAACAGTGAGTTCCATGCTGTTTATGCTGTTGTGAATCAGCTCAGTAGGGAGTAACGACCATTATTCCTTTAAAGCAGTAATAAGCTCCCCCTTTCTTGCAGGTGGCAGATTGAGGGCAGCAACATGTCTCTCTAGAGCATCCCACACATGTTCAATCACATTTAGGTCAGGAGATCGAAAGCCATTCACATAATGGTATTGTTCCACTAGTGCAATAAGGAGAGAGGAAAGCTGATTCTGGAGGAGAGAGAAAACCTCTGAGTGGACGAGCGTTATCGTCTTGTAAGATGTTGTTGTTGATAAGAATTGTTTCACCTATTGCACCAGCGTAAGGACGTACATAAGGATCCAGGATCATCTCTATACTTTTGAGGTTCCCACTCGTCAACACGGAGAGGTCTGTGCGTCCACCTAAGAAACTGCCACCCAAACACACATGCTACCTCCGCCGTTACTGTCTTTTTGACGGATGTTACTGGGATGTTAGCGGGTACCTCGTTCTCTCCGTATCAAATAATGTCCGGAATCACTCGGCAAGCAATATCTGGACAGAAGAGCAAAGCCTCTATTGCTCTTCTGTCCAGTTAACATGTGCGTGCCCAATTCAACAGCTCTCTTCTGTTAAGTGATGTGAGGGGTATACAAATTAATGGCCTTCTAGTGTAGACCACCCTCATGAAGCCTTCTAAGCACAGTAGAAGCTGATACAGCCTTCCCAGTGGCTGCTGCAAGAGAGGATCATAGCAGAGAGGGAGTAGAGATCCTGTTCCTTCATGCTGTTAATCGCAGATATCGGTCTTGTACAGCAGTTCATCACTACAGCCCTTCCTCGGCGAAACCTCCGAGACACCGAATCCGTGCTAAGAAATTGATTCCACAGTCTATGGACCACAGAGGGACTCAAATTCAGCCATTGTGCCACATCTGCACAATGGCTGAATTGACTTTGGAAACTGACTTTGGCTTGCTTCGAGTTGGCCAATAGCTCTCCACTGCAGTTCATTTGGCAAATGATGTCTCGGTCATTCCTACAAAATGGCTATTTCGAATTTCATACTCATATTTACAACACAAAATAACGATCCACTCCAAAACACCCGTTTTTATGCCGCTATCCGATTACGCAAATTGACGCAACCTAGATTTATTTGCATACGATATGCTCACTCGCATTACTTTACTGGTTATATGAACAAGTTTGGTTAGGATTGCGCATTTTTTTGGCGAATTATCGCAATTTTTCTCATTCTTCCTTAATTTATGGAAACCAGTGTATATTTGTTAGGCGTTGCTAAGAGACTTAACTCAATTAATTATTCCTTTTTTTTTTGAAAATGAAACGAAATTGTACTGTTTTATTTAAATTATTTTTTAGAAAACTAAAGAAACTTTATTTAAAAAATTAAAGGAGAAAAAATACTTGTTGGTCGATATATATTTTCAGTTTCTTTTGCAGTTTAAAAAAAAACAGATTTCTCTTTTCCTGCTCTTGATTAAGCAATGTATAGATGTTTATGCCCAAAGCAATCGTTCACAAATCCACTCCTGAAGTCTTGAAGGACTGATCCTGTGCTTCTCTTATTGTTATTGAAAAAGCAAATGTTGTGCACACGTTTGTTTTAAAATGTGGACACGACTGTTATGCGGAGGGTGTCTCGGACACTATTATTTTTGACCACTAGTACCATTTTACTCTGCCTCCATCAGCCATGCCAGATGGGTCAAGAATTCGCACCTCGGCCTGTGCGGGTCAATGAACGATAACGATGCCGACATGGGTAACCTCTGCCAAGGGGCCAAGAAAAGTGCAACTAAGAAGGTGCAAAAAAGTTCTATGATTCTTGTCTCTGAACTGGGTGGAAGAAGACGTGTGACAGTTGCCCCAGGAGAGAACAAAGAGCAGAACTGGACGGGAGCATGCAGGCGAGGAGCAACGATAGAGCCGAGCAGTGAGAACCTCTTAACTACCAGTGGCGTATGAGCTACCGACAGCGGCAGGCCAACGACGATGTCTTCTCTTGTGATCCGCCCGCACTGCACAAGGCAAGGATCAAATTCCCTCTGATCTGGCTTATTTTTCCCACGTAAGAATGCGTCGCCTATCGCCGCCGCGCTGTCCCCATATAGGGATAAGAGACTATTTAGTGTCCTCTCGACTTTTGAGCATTGGCTCGGATAAATGAACTTGAAACTGGCTTATCGCTATTGCTCCATAAGTTTCTCTTAATAGAAAGAGGCCATTCCAAGGGCACCTGTCTGAAATTGTTAAAAGTTTAGTAATCAAACGTGTGATTTGCCGAGAAATCTGTTAAATAAATGTTGATGTTTGTTATATGTGATTTATCTCGATGCTTTTTGATTATTGATATATGTGTGTCGAAGTTAACGTTAATCTTGAAACCTGCCTCATCTTGGCAGCAAGAAGAATCATGACCACTAGTACGTTGGGTTGTTTTACCTCTGAGCGGCACTTTTTTGCACACCATGGGCTAAATGGCCAGGTCACATGGACCCCGCAGGCTCAGAGAAGGTTGGGGGAGGGGACCCACTGGAACAGCTGTTGGGAGACAGATGGTAGCCTCCCGTCAAGGCCATCCAGCGTGTTCTTTAACGTGCACAGGGTATGGCTCTCCCGCACACGGGGCCACGGCTTAACATCCCATCCGACGGACGACGGCCTTTCCAAGCCCATCGGTGTCCCCTACTGACCGTGGGCAGGGCGGGGAATTTTGACCACTAGTACGTGTGGCACTACAATTACTTAAGCGTGATTACTACACAAATACGTGGTGACCATTTTTAACACAAGTTGTACTTGAGAAGCTTTAACTCAAATGAATAATCTATTGATATCAATGGAATCTGTTGTATATATATATATTTTTAACCACTAGTGTCATTTTATTCTGCCTCCATTTTCAGTGTCCAGTTCGACCAGAGAAGAACACTGCTCCCGGCACAGAACCATACAACGTGGTCTGGTGCTCCCCAGATGGCAGGAGGTATACGTTACTTGCTATGGTAAACAACCTGTGCCAGATGGGTCGAGGATTCAAACCTCGGCCTGCATGTGATGAATGAACAACAGCCACACAGACGTCTCTTTTTGGTAATTCCAATTAAAATGATGACTTTGATGAGTATGACTTAAATGATTTAATGCAAAACCTAGGAGCAACTAAGGTCTTTCAAAAGACATATTTCCCAATACCATGTTGGGATAGATCATGGACTCAGTGAATTCCATAATTCTGCAGAGTACTGAACTGCTTCAATGATATCCACAATCGTGTCAACTGATTTGAGGCACACAGTTTGTCCAAAGATTCTACTTAAATTACTAAACTGAATCAATTCATTTTTCGGAGCTACATAGAACTTCAACATTTTTGTTTTTAATCGTTCATTCAAACATTTGGAAAGATGTAGGCCATGAGCACGAAAAAAAAAACTTAAAATCAATTAAATAAAGAGTTTGTATGTTTGTTTGTTTGTGTTGGGTTGTTTTACCTCTGAGCGACACTTTGCATACAATGGGCTAAATGGCCAGGATCCCGAAGGCTTAGAGAAAGTTGGGGAGGGGACCCACTGGAACAGCTGTTGGGAGATAAATGGTAGCCTCCCGTCAAGGCCATTCAGCGTGTCCTTTAAGGTGAATAGAGTATGGCTCTCCCACACATGGAGTTACAGCTTAGCGTCCCATCTGATAGACGGCGACCTTTCCAAGTCCATCGGTGTCCCCTACTGATCAATGGGAAGAGCATGGAGTTTTGCAAAGTCTCAATGCTGACCCAGCTGGGATTGTGTGTCTGTCCGCTTATGCACTCGGCACCCTAGAAAAGATAGAGGCATCAAACTTACATGAATGCTCCCTTCACCTAGAGGAAGAATATAGACCACCCTCATGATTAATTTGACCACTCATGACCACCCTCATGATTAATTCCAGGAATACATACCCCTGGAATTAATCAAAACTTGGGTGGGTGGGTTTGAATACACTACATTAGCGGTTAAAAACTGGTGCCTCTCATAGACTTAACATTCGCAGTTACAAAATCATGTGGGGAGTGACATCTACAACTTAAAAGAGTTTGAAACTTCCCCTAAAGCGGAGGAGAAAACTTATACCTAGGGTCAGAGGGACGAATCGATGGTAATGAAATTTAGAACAAATGAAAGCTTCCAGCTTGGGGAGTGCCAACTACTATATACTTTTTACAGTTTCAGACCTCTCCTAAAACAAGAAGACTTTAGAGAGTTTCAGACCTATCTTAGAAGATGGGTATAAATTTTTCACCACAGAATAGCAGAGCAGGGACGAAACCATCGTAATGGGTTTTAAGCCAAATGAAAGTTACGAGCCATCTATTATAATCATACTTTAGAGCAGTGATTCCCAATCTTTTTTGGACCATCGCCCCCTTTAGAAGAGAACAAAAATTTCAACGCCCCCTACTCCATAATAGTTAATTTTATATGAAATATTAAAATATTGTTGCATATTATCTGTACCTAATTTATCTGTTTATTTATCTATTAAAAATCATAAAGCAGAAATTAATAAAACGACAACCAAATAAAATTGTTTATTAAATTTAATAAAATTGTTTATTAAAATTTTAAAAATAAACACAGAATCAATAAGAAATAAAAAATAATGAGATAAACACAAAATTAATAATAAATAAAAAAATTAATGAGATGGTTGAGGCTGGTGGAGTATTAACAATTTGTTAATGTCGGGTTCCAATTTCGTTAACATCAATCGCAGATCGCCACATTCAGTGATGTGTAGTCTGTTCCTCTTCTTTGACAGTAAATTAGCTACTGCACTGAATCTACACTCAGCCATATAGGACGAAGGAAATGCGATTAAAAACTTCTATAGTATTGCCCACAATTCAGGGTAGAGAACTGGTATTGATGTTTGAAGCCAGAACTCTTGGTATCCATGTTTGAATTTTACTTTGAGTGCTTCGTTAGTCGTGAGTTCTAAGAGTTCCTCTTCCAAATTTGATGATTTTTCAGTATCTGTGTTTGCGAAAGGATCTAAAACCCAACTCGGTATATTCATGTTTAAAATATCTTGGAAACGCTCCGTAAAATCAACATGAAGAACTTCCAAGTGTTGGCAGTAAGTAAGTAAATCTTCCGGTTTTGCAGAGACTGCTGATAATGTGGGAAAGTGGTTGAATTCACCTCTACCTAGATTTCATTTGAAGAGAAGAAGTTTTCCCGCAAAAGCAGCTATGACGTTTTTTGTTTTAATTAAATTCAACTCATCACCTTGCAATTGTAAATTAACTTGATTAAATATTTTAAACAGGTCTGTCAAATAAGCGATGTCATTTTTTGACGTAATCAGGTTTTCGCGCAATTTTTCGTCTCTGTCTTCAAGAAAGTCCAGTACTGAGTCAAAGAGATTGAAAAAACGATTCAGACAAACACCTTTAGAGAGCCAACGTACTTCTGTGTGCAGCAGCAAGCGATTGTAATCTTCATCATTACAAAGCTTACCAAATAATCGGTCATTCAATGAATTGCTTCTAATCTTATTGATTGCTTTAATAACGTAATGGAGCGACGTATGCAGACGTTCATTAAAATTTTTTGCAACCAAATACTGACGATGAATAATACAATGTACAGCGAATACATTTGGTACTGCTTGTTTCAAATGCGCTATGAAACCCTTATGACGCCCTGTCATTGCTGGAGCACCATCAGTAGCAGCAGACAAAATATTGCAAATAGGAATTTCTTTCTCTTGAAAAAACTTTTGCATGGTATTAAATATAGATTCTCCCTTTGTATCAGATTCCAAATTTTTAACAAATAATAACTCTTCATGAATTTTTTCTTCTTTTATAAATCGTACGTATGATAAGAGTAGAGCTTCGTTATTAGGTAGAGTTGATTCATCGAGTTGAATGGAAAATTTGCAAGTCTTTAAGTAATCACATAATGATATTTCAACATCTTTTGCCATTTAATCTATTCTTCTTTGCATTGAATTATTACTGAGAGGAATTTTTTTGATGATATCTGATGGTGTCTTATGATGAAGAACAGTTTTTAATAACTCTTTGATTGCCGGCAAAATTAATTCCTCGCCAATTGTGTGTGGTTTTCCTGCTTTTGTGATTAACAATGAAACGTTAGATGAGGCTTGTAGTCCATCATCATCTTGTTTAGAAGACGACGCAAAAAGGTTTGACATAGTTGGCTATTTTAAATATTGCTTTTCCAGTTCTTGAAAATAGGATAAATCTTTGTTCTTCTTATCAGCATGAATTTTATTTAAATGCTCTTGTAGCCTAGAAGGTTTCATAGCTTCATTTGAAAAAACTTTTCGGGAAATTAAACACATAGGAAATGATTGGTTTGTAGGAGAGTACGTAAATCCATATTTCAAATACTCAATACTGTACTGCCGGTATTTCTTTTTAGATGTAGATTCAGACATTTTCAAATACAAATTAACTTCTCAACAGATTTATAGATAGTTATAAAAATAATGTTTATAATGACTTCTAACACTTATTACTCACGACTATTTCTCACGGCGAAGCACATAAAAATAATAAAACATTCCTAGAGCTATCGCTTTTATAGATTTGATTTTGTGCGCGCATTAACTTGTATGTTTGCGATGCCGGCGCACTTGCTCCGTAAACAAGTCATTTCAAACTCCCATATTCTTGTCGAAACATGTTCAATTGCATGAACCGCGTGTTTGCCTACCAACTTGCAAGGACTTGTCACCGTCAATCTATTCTAAACTAAAACAAATTAGGTATAGGTACACCTAATGCTAATTTAAAAATGCTTATTAACGCGATAACAATAAGATAATTTACGTAGCTAGATAAAATATTTATTCATGAAAACAGGTATTTTCAAAGTATTTTATTATATAAAAAAAAATTATAAAAAAATATTAAATATAATAAATTTATTATTATTATATTATTATTGCATCAAGGTTGATTTGCCTATCAGGACGGACACACATGTCTAACATAATAAGCCTGATATAGTAGTGCATGTTAAGGTACTGAATGAGATTACAATTATTGAAGTAGGAATAACATCTCAGGATAAAATGCAGACAGTAGAGGTTGAAAAGAAGAGAAAGTATGATCTGCTGGCTAATGAGTTGAGCCTAATTCACAAGTGTAATGTTAATATTATACCTTATGTTCTGACGTGGGATGGTATTGTAACTACGTACCATAAAGCATACTCATAGCGACTTGGAGTGGGAAAACATATTGAAGCTTATATTCAATCTGTGATCTTGAAGAAAACTTTTGAGAGCATCTCAATCGACTTCAGACGTACCAGTACACTAGTAGGCGGTAGCAGGGAACTTATTGTCCAAGCTGCAGTTGAAAAGCTGTACATGACGGATGAGGTAGTGGATGACCAGAATCACCAGGAAGACACCACAGAAGAGATAAAAAGGTTGTCACAGAAAATTCCATTAAATTTATTTATTTATTTGACCGCCCCTCTTGACTGCCTCAATGCCCCCCATTTGCCTCTGGATCCGCTACCGCCCACATGGAAGGCTCCAGCGCCAACTGGGGGGCGGTATCGCCCCCGTTGGGAATCTATGCTTTAGAGTCCCGTGGCCGAGTGGTTAGCGCGCTTGGTTACTGATCTACGGGACCTGGGTTCGAGCCCCGGTAAGGCATGGATGTTTGTGTCGTTTTTCTGCTGAGGTCCTGCCATCCTCACAGACCTTCTACTGTGGCATATAAACTGACAGGCTCCTGTCAGACCTCTGTGGCAAGCAGCTGCTTGAGGGGGTATTTATTTTTTTTTTATTATAATTTATATATATATATATACTTTATTATATATACACCGAAGAGCCAAAACATTATGAACACCTGTCTAATATGATGTTGATCCTCCAAGTGTCGCCAAAACAGCTCTTACCCAGCGAGGCATGGATGCTACAAGATTTCTAAAGGTGTCTTGTGTTATCTGGTACCAACACATTACCAGCAGATCCTTTAACTCTTGTGAATTACATGGTTGAACCACTGCAGATTGGATATGCTGTTCCAACACAAACCACAGCTCGATTGGATTGATGTTTGGGGAATTTGGAAGCTAGGCCAATACTTGGAAGTCTTCCTCATCTTCCGCGAACCATTCTCGAACAATTTGGGCAGTGTGGCTTGGCGCATTATCATGCTGAGAGAAGGCACTACTAGAGGGCAATACCGTTGCCATGAAAGGATGTATCTGGTCTGCAATGATGTTTAGGTAGGTGGTAGACATCATAGTTTCCTGCACATGAATGGCTGGACCCAGGGTTTCCAAGCAGAACATTGCCCATAGCATTACACTTCCCTCTACCGACTTGTTTCCATCTGATGGCACATCCTGGTGCCAATACTTCCCCAGGTAAACTCCCCAGGTTACTCCCGTCACCAGCATTCAAATTACGGGTGAGTTGCTCCATAATATCCCTTCTGTTGACTCGTACCATATGGGATGGCCTTCGCTCACCTTTAGCATCAATAAGCCATGGTCAGTCCACACCTTGCCAGCATTTTGTGGGTTTTTCCTCCTTGGACCACTTTTTGAAGGTACCAACCATGGCTAACCATGACCCCACAAGTCTTGCTGTCTCGGAAATGCTCTGACCTAGTAGTCTGGCAATTACATTTTGGCCTTTGTCACACTCACTGAAGTCCACTGCATTTCCCATCTGAAGAACATGAATAACACTGATTAACAGAGCTCAATATCAGATGTTATTTATACCGTTTTATAACCTTCACACAAGCCATTGTTACCTCAGTTGCTTCGATTTGCATAAAGACATGCTGGTCATAAAGTTTTGGCTCTTTGGTGTATATTACTTTATATATTATATACTTTAGAGAGTTTCAGACCTCCCCCTAAAAGAGCGGGATAAAACCTTTGCCGAGGAGGAGCGTAATTGTAGACAGGTGTCTTCTCGACCTCTCTGGGCTGGGATGTTTTTCAACTGACAGCGTATGAGGGTGTGCAGAAGGGTACTTATCTGTATCTTGTCAGGATATTGATACTACCTAGGTTCTGATGAACATAAAACTTAGGTGTACTATGGATATGCACATTTATTTACATAATTTTACACTTTATATATTATATATATACACACACAAACAAACAGTGACTGCCTACTCGGTAATCACTCGCCAAATTTCGTTAAACACAGCACAGGCTGCAAGGAGCCTCAGAGGTCACATCACAAGATGAAGGAACAAAAGGCTTAATCAAGTTACAGACAATCCACCTGACATACAGAAGGTTTGTAGTCCGCACGCTAGTCGTCACGAACGATTCATTCAAAATGAGGGCATCAGTGAAGTGAGTCATTTGTTCGTGACTCCTTTCTGAAAAGAATCGATTCTTTGAATCATTGACCTCACAATGTATTATTTTTAGTTTTCAAAAAATTATAAAATAAAATGATGATAATTAACTGTGAAATTATTTCGGCTAAAACTATTACGATTGTAAACTTTTCCAATGTGAAGTTTTGATTTCTCTGACTGTTTTTGCAAATGACTCCTCTGATTTCTTCCACTCTTTTCACAAATGACTCTTCTGATTCTTTGGGGCGGGGGTGGCTCAGTCGGTAGTGTGCCAGGCTTGTAATCTGCAGTTCCCAGGTTCGAGTCCCAGCTGGGTAAGCGTTGAGATTTATTACCGCAAAATTCCCCGCCTTGCCCACGGTTAATAGGGAACACTGATGGGCTTGGAAAGGCAGCTGTACGTTGGATGGAACGTTAAGCAGTGGCCCTGTGTGCGGGAGAGTCATACCCTGTGCATGTTAAAGAACACGCTGATGGCCTCGACAGAAGGCTCCCAACAGCTGTTCCAGTGGGACCCTTCCCCAACCTTCTCTGAGCCTCTGGGGTCCTTGTGACCTGGTCATTTAGCGCATGGTGTGCAAAAAAGCGCTGCTCAGAGGTAAAACAACCCAACCTTCCGATTATTTTTGAAAATGACTCTTCTGATTCTTCCGACTCTTTTCGCAAATGACTCTTTTGTTTCCTCCGATTCTTTTCGCAAACGATTCGAAATGGTGAATCAGCCGAGTTGACTGAATGTTCTTACTTTTTACGAATGATTCAAAATGATGAATCAGCTGAAATTGATATGTTATTCATATCTTTATTTTGAATCTTCTAGGCGAATAGATTTAATGCAATACAAAGAAAAAAATATAAAAATAATACATAAAAAATATTTTAAAACTCAAAAGGAAGGCATTTGGTTTACTTTCAGTATGCAAAATTAAATAATTTTTTTTACCCATCTTGTATTTTACCAATTAATGGGTCGGTTTATTATTTTGTGAAAAAAAAAACAGTAGTCAATCATATCTTCCCAACCTGGTGACCAGTCGTAACGAGTTATTTACGAAACAAAAGCTTGTGGCATGAAGAGTTTATAACATTTATACATGTAATAAAATTAAATAACATATTATATAAATATTTATAATAAATTTATAAATTAAATATATATCATATTAGAATTAACCTTATAATTTAATAAAATAAATAACTTTGATATTAACAAAATATTTACCCAATACTTTCCCCCTTCCTCCTCCTCCCTCCAAAAATAAAGGAGGGGTATGAAGTGTTCAAATAGGATTCGATTTCTCTCTTATATCTTCTGAACACAAAAGTCTGCATGAACGAGTTATATGTCAAATGAAAACGTGTGACGTTGGCAGTGTCATAGGATTTAAAAAACATTTCCTCATCCTTCCAAAAAAAATAAAGCAGGAGAAGTGTTTTATCTTTTGTTCTACCATATCTTCCAAACACGAAAGCTAATTACAAGTTACACGGTAAATGAAAACTTGCGACTAGAGGAGAGTGTCATGGCTGTATAATAATATCCTGTTTCTCTCCCCTCCTGAAAAAAACGGTTAGTTTTCTCTAGAAATCCCCAGTTTCCCTAGAAATCCCAGTTTTCTCTAGAATCCAATCTCTTTAGAATTCCCCAGTTTAATTGAAAGATAAGCGGCTTTGTTTCCTCCACCAGATATATTTTATATTATCATTAGATTCAAACAGTGGTATGGCAACTTATGACACATAAAGTTGGGGTGGGGGATCAAAAATCGGATTTGATATTTATGATAAAACATATTTTGATATTTCTTCGGATGGGCACACAAAATGAACGATATTAGAGGAGTTCGAAATTAAAATTTATATTGTGGGGCTCAAAAATAGAATTTGATATGTATTAATTTATACATAAATATAGTATTTGTTTCATAAATGCCTAAGTAATCCCTACGGAACCATGGGCTACGGCTACATTGTTTTTCTGCTGAAGTCCCGCATCCTTACAGACCTTCTACTATGGCGTATAAATTGACAGCCTCCTGTCAGATCTCTGTGGTAAGCAGCTGCTTGAGAGTGTATTTTTTTTAATAAACTATTAGACAGAAATAATTTATTCGAAAACATACATCTGACCTCAAGCATTTGCAAAATATCAACGGTTATTAAGTAACCATATTACACCGATGCAGTAACAGTGGCGGACTAGCACGTTTTTTTTTTAGAAAAGAAGCTGCAGTAGGGGCCCAGACTGCGATAAAAAATCCGGTCTCTCTCTCTCTCGAGGTTTTAATATTTATTCCTTTTATAGTTCGTACATGTCGCTTAAAATAGGTTTCCCTCAATTCAGCAGAATTTGTGTGAAATAACAATTATTATAATCAAAAAAATCCTGCTCCTATGATCATACGAATTTCACCATGATTTTTACATCTTGCACGAAAAGAAGACCACTTCACCGCCGGCGAATCGAAAATAGTGCAGAGAATCTCAAAATCTTAAAAATTTTATTTATAATGAACAAAATTTTTGGACTTTTTTCGTACCTTGCAAAAATTATTTTTTGACAATTTTTTTTACACCTTGCAAAAAATAATCAAATACTTGTTTTTCGAACAAAAAACAATTTTACACTTTTCAAAAATGTTGAATTATCTAAAATATCAAACATTTATATGCTAAAATCTAACTAAAAATATCGAACCTTTACTAAATATTAGTAGAATAACTTATGCGATTTCACTATCGTTTAACGCATTAAAATGCAGATTATATTAAGCAAGACTGAATGTCGCTACTTGTGGTATCGTTTAAATGTAGAAAATGTCATACGCGAAGATGTAAACTGAGATTACACTCAGCCAGTTATAAAACTGATGAAAAAAAAGTAAGAATCATCAAATCAATCAATCAGTTCAACTCATGATAGATTATTTTTCACTAATTAACTGAAAAACTACAAGTAGCAAAAATTATTCAGTTAAAAATCATCTCATTTTCATACAAAGTTTTGTCCGAAGGAGCCGAAAGATTCAGACTGAACGAATCGGCCGTACTGACCCAATGGCGAAGGAGTCGAATCAGAATGCACGAATCGGCCGTACTGATTCAATGGCGAAGGAGTCGAATCAGAATGCACGAATCGGCCGTACTGATTCAATGGCGAAGGAGTCGAATCAGAATGCACGAATCGGCCGTACTGACTCAATGGCGAAGGTGTCGATTCAGAATGCACGAATCGGCCATACTGATTCAATGGCGAAGGAGTCGAATCAGAATGCACGAATCGGCCGTACTGACTCAATGGCGAAGGTGTCGATTCAGAATGCACGAATCGGCCGTACTGATTCAATGGCGAAGGAGTCGAATCAGAATGCACGAATCGGCCGTACTGATTCAATGGCGAAAGAGTCGAATCAGAATGCACGAATCGGCCGTACTGACTCAATGGCGAAGGTGTCGATTCAGAATGCACGAATCGGCGTACTGATTCAATGGCGAAGGAGTCGAATCAGAATGCACGAATCGGCCGTACTGACTCAATGGCGAAGGTGTCGATTCAGTATGCACGAATCGGCCGTACTGATTCAATGGCGAAGGAGTCGAATCATAATGCACGAATCGGCCGTACTGACTCAATGGCTCAAACGAATTTTTGACTCCTTTCGTTCGCGAACGAGTCGAATCAGAATGAACGAATCGGCCATTGACTCAGTTGGCTCAAACGAATCCTTTTCGTTCACGAATTGGAGGGACTGACTCACCAACTCTTCCGGACTAACATGATTCTTTTGATTCCTCTGACTCCGCGAATGATGAGTCGTTCGAGAGAGATGTTTATTAAAAATAAATATAGATAAATGAAATGCCAGGGAAAGTTGACTTAAATAAATGAAATCAATTTTAATAGTTGCTATGATTTAAATATAATTCTATTTCAGTAATTTCTTCAAATAAAGCAATTGAAAAAGGCTGTTTTAATATTTTCAGACTTTGAATATTTTTTTTATATTCATTGTTCTATAATATAGCTTGCTAGATTTTTTCAGGTGATATTTTAACAACCTGCAAATGAAACCATTTTGAACAAATCTCATGAAGTTGTGTTTCGATTTCTACGTGCTAACAAAAAAAAAGTTTAAGATAAGACTGATAAGACTAAAGATTTAGTAATGTGCAAAAATTATGAGTTATTTGTCTAAAATTTTAAACATTTATCCCCAAAGTATATTTTTTTTTCAAAATGTGGCAAAATACGATAATTTATTTATCCAAATTAAAAAAATTAAATTTTTCTGTTAAGGCATGGCTGTCTGTGTCGTTTTTCTGCTGAGGGCCTGCCATCCTCTCAGATCTTCTACTATGGCATATAAACTGACAGGCTCCTGTCAGACCTCTGTGGCAAGCAGCTGCTTGAGGGGGTATTTATTATTTTTATTTATATTAATTAGCGTCTATATTTGAAAACAGTTCACCTACTAGATTACACTAAAGAGCAACTGATTCGAATCACTCGGTGAATCAAATGAGTCAAACGAATGAATCTTTTGAACGACTCTTTTAGGTGAGTCGGTTCAAAAGAATCGAATCTTTGAAAAGAGTCATTTTGTCCATCACAACCGCACGCAAGTTCTAGTTCTCCCAACTGTCCTCCAGTTCGAACGAGGGGACGTTAGAGTCTCTCGACCAATGGGACATGGACACGGTTCCTGTGCCACGTCGATACTTGCTCCCACGTAAGGAGGCCTCTAGCTTTAACTTGACCAAGCGCACGTCGCCTTTCTGCTAGTAGTAGTAGCAATCGTATCTTGGGAATCTTCTGTCGCTATTCGAATCGCAAACTTTCCCAGTTGATGTGTCGCCTTTCTTCACCCAACTCCCCAAACTGGATCCACTGCTGGCGTTCTCTTGCTAGGCAGAAAGGGCACTGACCCAAAATGGCGATTATGGCTCACTCTTTCCGCCCAAGCTAACAGAGTCCCTCAGTAATGATGAGGCGAATAGATCGTAGTGAGTTTTATGCCAATGGGAGCTTGCGAAGTGAGGATGCCATCTATACTTTAGAGAGTTTCATACCCGAGAAATGCCGCGTAATGCTAGTGACCTTTAAGAGGAAGCTGTACCCGAATTTAACGATCGTAGCTCTTATGGTATCGCAATTTCTTGGAAAATAAAAGGAAGCTGTATACCGAATTTGGTCGTCCTAGCTCTTACCATTTAGTACTTGTATTCCTATATACTCTTTAAATGTAAACAATAAAAAAAAGGAATCAATATGTCTGAAACAGAGTATAACACGAAGTCTTTAAACAAAGAATCAAAGCGTCGCCACCATTCATTTGGTCTAGCAAAGAAGGTAAGGGTACATCTGAAATGTCAAAAGTTTCATGTCCTTATCCCATTCAAATAAAAACTAATTCTCTGACTTACGTGATATCTTATTATAACAGGTTAAGTTGTGATAAGATGTCGATGTTTAATGGCATCAGGATGCAATCATAGACATGATGAACATTTCAGAACACATCATCACATAAAAACCCCAAAAAAATTACTTTGTCAATAAAATATCGCAAAAGTTAAAAGCACAAAAAATTCTCCTAAATCGTCATCCTTAATCTTTTAGGGTCGCATTTTCCCTCCTCCTCACCCGTATATGTTCATTAAATATATTTATTTGTGTCAAATGGCGTACTAAGTCCCACACTGAATCGGAACAGAGAAATAACAAAGTTAATTTTTTATTCGTCCTCACTGAGTATATTTTTCGAACGCTTCCATATCGAGGATTGCATGAAAATAAGGGGAGGGGGAACTCTCGATATTGAAAGAATTATAGTAACATTTTGGCAAAACGGTGAAAGTCATTCGGGTAAAGGAGCAAAAGGACGATTTTGATGCTCCCATTTTATTTTACCACTGATTTGTACTATTTAGTGGCTACTTCATTAAAAAAAGACCCATCTTATGTCAATACGGAGTTTGATTCAGATCTTGGTAACATCCTAAATAAGCTTTGTGTGGAAAAAATGTGAGAGAAAATAAACATCTCAAATCTGTCTAGAGTTCGATTTCAGCAATACTCGTTCAGTATTTTAAAGTTATGGGCAATGAAACTTATAACAATAACTTAGATCTTTAGGGGAAAAAATGCAATTCAAGATTGGTAAAAATTGCACAAATAGTTAAAAAAAATCCAAATTTCTTTTTCTGCAAAAAAAAATCACTCAAAAGTAGCGAAAACAGAAATAGTTATTAAACAAATTGCTAACTATACACTTATATTTTACTAAAGCTTAACATAATGGTTATTGCTTTCGCTTTCACTGATTAGAATTAACTGGCATTGTGGTGTGAAGTTCCGTAACTAATAATAAATATTCACTTTAAATACTAAAAGTACTATGTTGAAAATCAAACTATAGTTTAGATTCTATATTCTTTACACGGAGTTCGTATTTCAATTTTAAATTGCTTTAACCACTATTAGCTCCGTATTGTGAAATCTTGCATTGTAGTGCTGTTTTACCCCTGAGCGGCACTTTTTTGCACACAAGGAGCTAAATAAACATCCAGGTCACAAGGATCCTAAGGCCATCCTGTGCGTTCTTTAACATGCACAGGGTATGGATTTCCTGAAGAGTATTCCAACCGACGGACGGTGTCCTTTCCAAGCCCATCGGTGAAATGTTTCTCACCGAAATCAGGATGGAGGTTAACGGAAATAAATCTCAACGCTGGCACAGTTGGAACTCGAACGTGGAATCTGCAGACTACGAACCTGGAGGATTACAGACTGAGCAACCCCACCTGTTAAAAATCGAGATTTAGTTAATTTGATTGAGATCATAACCTTCAGTTACATTTTTTTACATCGAAAGTTTATTTATGAAGTTATGGAACTTTGAATTTCACCTCCATTGTCAGGTATAGGTGATGTTACTAAAAAAAAGTAGTTTCTGAATGTATGTACAAACGTATTTTTAATTCCACGGGAAATGCCCTTTTACTCCCACCTTTCTCTTTGGGACTTTTCGTGTCAAATTAATGAGACATCTTTACTACAAATAATGAACACAGTCCGATTCTAAAAACAAAAAAATGATAAAGCTTGTAAAAAGAGTCATTGCATTATTGGAATTGTAACATGTCAGGCTTCTCATAACGGGAGACAGCAAAACGATAATCTGTCCATGAACTCGACAGAGCGGCGCCTAAGCAATCTTTGTTATGTTTACGTCGTACTAAATCCTACAGATTACGTGTGTTCCGGCATCCACTGCTACAGCAAGAAAGCTTCCAATATGAATCAGCGAAGAGTTTAAGCTTATTGCCCTGACTATGTGGTAGATGCTATCAAATGATTAGAACCCTTAAAAGTTTCCCATTACTCCAGTAATTATGTACAAGTTGTGTGCATTCCAGTAATAAAAAAATGTTCGCAGACATCAGCAAGAATAAATAATACGATAAAATAAATGGAATTTTAACATGTTACACGGCAAACTTTTTATATGAGAACCATTGAAATCATTACGGATATAAAAAAAAAAACGTTGGAGACGTATTTATAGATGAGGCTAAGCCCAACTGTATTTTTGGTTTCTTTTCAACAAAAAAATGAGCCTTTTCGTTTTAAAATAGATCATAACATTATTCATTCTTAGTTCTTCAATGTCAAATCATGTCTATAATAAATAATAATAAATACCCCCTCAAGCAGCTGCTTGCCACAGAGGTCTGACAGGAGCCTGTCAGTTTATATGCCACAGTAGAAGGTCTGAGAGGATGGCAGGACCTCAGCAGAAAAACGACACAAACAGTCATGCCTTACCTGGGCTCGAACCCAGGTCCCGTAGATCAGTAGCCAAGCGCGCTAACCACTCGGCCACGGGACGGCATCATGTCTATAAACAATTTATATTAAAAAGCCTTTCACCTACGTAATTTTTCTTTTTTTTAGATGATCTTTTACTACTCTCAGTTGAATACCCGTCTCAGTAGAATAGATATACGTATATTTCAGTTCAACTCTCTCCTATCCTCTGGGCATCATTTATTTTAGCGTGAAGCCCTGTGAAATTGCACCTGTTCCATTTCCTTAAGAATGACAGTGGTCATATTCCTCCTGCTTTGCGTCCGTATAGCTTAGCTCAGTATTTCAAACCTTGTGGCTTCGACGTGATGGAACTGTTTAAAGAGTCAATATTTAAAAGAACGCTCATGTATTGTTTCTTAGCTAAAGTTCCCATTTTCTTAAAACTACAATACAGAGTAGATAACATCCATTAATTTGTATGAAAACCTGCCTACATAGCAATTACATAGTTACAAAACGTGGGGCGCGGATGGCTCAGTCGGTAGCGTGCCAGGCTCGTAATCTGCAGTTCCCAAGTCCCAGCTGGGCCAGCGTTGATATTTATCTCTGCAAAACTCCCTGCCTACAGTCAGTAGGGCATACCGATGGTCTTGGAAAGGACGTCGTCCGTCGGATGGGATATTAAGCCATGGCACCATGTGCAGCTGAGCCTTTAGTATCCTTGTGACCTGGCCATTTAGCCCATTGTGTGCAAAACAGTGCCGCTCAGAGGTAAAACAACCCAAAACGTGGCTTGGATAAGACTACAAAAGGAAGTTTAATTTAGGTCGAAATCATCTCGTAGTATCTGAATGTGCTCTTTAACGTGTAAAAGTATGACTTTTTTGCACACAACACCATGGTTTAGCGCCTCATTTGATGGGTGGAGACTTGTTCAAGCCCCAAGAGATTTTCTCTAATTTGGTGCGAAAGGGAACATCCCTTTCGCACCAAATGCAGAATTGAAGTTATAAGAAAAAATCTCAAAGCAGGGACAGTGGAAATGTTGGAGGTGAAAAATGTTACTAATAGCCCGTTAATATTCAAAGCTTAAAAAAGTGGAAATTTTCCCTATGTAACTATCCAAAACTGGTTTAGGGAGAGAGGGAAAAGATCGTTAAGCGTTCGACAGCGAAATAAACTACAAGGTTTTTAAAAAGTGTCGGATTTATTCTACAGTATGGGATCTAAAAAAAATTGGAAATCACTGGCTAAGTTATGTAGTTCATTATATTGCAAAACAGTAGGTATAAACTCTTACACACACAACTGTTAGCCAGATGTTGAAGTGAAATAGAATTGACCATAGACGACACATGAAAGTAAATCAAATTTAACCTTAGAGAATGCATAAGTCTTCTACTTCTCAAATTTTCACAGCTATTGATCAAGAGTAGACGCCAAGGTAGACCATGCAATAAATAAACTACTTTCGAAAGTCAGGACAAACAGAGTCAGATACCCAGAACGCAGCAGACAGGAGATTGGCTAGGGTAAAAGATATCGCTTTCTTTTCGACGCTACAGGATCTTATTGCCTAAGTCTCTCTGGTCGTGAACAGCATAAATTCGTAAACTGAATGCACCATTTTACTTGAGGACTAAAAATAGGTGATAAAATGTGCTGCTTTGCGTAAGAATTCGATCTCGGATTAAGCATAATAAACTACTCAGTTAAAAAGTAAGGAACAGAGAGAAATGGTAGTGCACAATTTTATTTATAGATAGTTTGGTAATTTTGTAGCATCAGCAAATGAGTTGTGCTGTTTTACTTTACCTCAGAGCATACTATTTTGCCAGCAATGGCTAAATTGTGAGGTCACAAGGACACCAAGTGCTCATAGAAGGTTGCTAGTTGGGAAAGGACAGAGGCGGATCTAGGGAGGGGGGACAAAGGAGCCATGTCCCCTCCCCTATTTGAAAATAATGGTGAGGCAAAATATTATTAAATTGTACATATTTCAAAATATTTAAGACCGCTAAAATGTTATACTGCAATGGAAATATAATCCCCGTTTACTGTTTTCCGGCTCGTTTGTGTCACTTCCCCACCCCCCCACTCATGTTTTTTCTACATCCCGGCCTGCAGAAAGGGATCACTGAATAGCGACTCTGAAATGTTACGAGACAGATGGAAACCTCATATAACATGCACAGATTATGGTTCCCCTGCACACAGCAACATGGCTTTAAGTACCATCCAACGGACAGCAGCTTTTCCAAACACATCAGTTTCCACTTTCTGACCGAAGGCAGAACGGAGTTAACTAAGAAAAATTTTAACATAGGGACAGTTGGGATTCGAACCTGGGAACCACTGAGTCAACCACCGTCAGCAAATGATATGTATTTAAGCATACCGATTTCAGGACGATGTGTCATTGCTAACTATTAAAAGCAGAGCTTTATTTCGGCCACTGTCAAACCAGTAAATGAAACACCATTAAATATTCGAAAGTTTTTTTTTTTTAATTTTACACGGTGTTCTAAAGGTTCCTCTGAAACTAAAACTTCGCAACAAAATTTGAAAACTTTTTTGCCAACTCCTGTATGGAAAAAATATATGAAACATATGTTTCGGTGCATTCAAGCTGCACTCAAAACATATGTTTCACTAACAAAACTCGTTCGTCATCTGACAAACCATCCCTTAGTAGGCGTTCCAACCCGGTGGGTGGTTATCGTGCTTAACTATGCAAAGGACCTGAGTTCAAAAACCAGATATGTCATCTTCTCTTCTTATTCTCTTCTTGTGTTGTCTTTTCTGACGAGTCCCACTTTCCTCACAGATCTTGTCTATGGTGATTTTAACTAAAAGGTTGCTGTCAGACCTCTATGTATAGAGTTTTTTTCTCGAGAATTTCTCTAGAAATACAAGATTTCCAAAATGCTCGTCTCTCGGCAATTTTTTTTTCAATAAATTTGCTAGTAAATTATTATTTTACTATAATAAAAATAAATTTAAAATATCCACTGTCAAGACTTGCACATGAGTTTAATTTAATACGTAACAGGTAATAGACTAGCAAGTATCTTCAGGGAGGGGAATGTAATGTCTGGCCATTCGAAATTGGAACCAGTCCCATTCCAATTTTTTCTCCCCCCTTCCCAAGTCTTTTTCGGCCACTCCGCTTTTTCCCTGCGAAAGAGCCAGGGTTGTTTTACCTCTGAGCGGCACTTTTTGAAACACAATGGGCTAAATGGCCAGGTCACATGGACCCCGCAGGCTCAGAGAAGGTTGGGGGAGGGGACCCACTGGAATAGCTGTTGGGATACAGATGGTAGCCTCCCGTCAAGGCCATCCAGCGTGTTCTTTAACGTGCACAGGGTATGGTTCTCCCGCACACGGGGCCACGGCTTAACGTCCCATCCGACGGACGGCGGCATTTCCAAGCCCATCGGTCTCCCCTACTGACCGTGGACAGGGCGGGGAATTTTGCAGAGATAAATCTCAACGCTGACCCAGCTGGGACTCGAACCTGGGAACTACAGATTACGAGCCTGGCGTGCTACCGACTGAGCCACCCCCCGCCCCAAAAGAGCCAGGAGTCGGAAGCGAGCAACACAAGGTTATCATCAAAAGCCAGGCTCAAATTATTTTATTGAATAATATACATTTTGAAGCAGGCACGAACCCAGAGTTTTTTTTTATTATTATTTATTATTTTTTTTCTTGGGGAGGGGGGGGCGATAATTTAATTTCAGGGAGATTCGAATTCGAGGCTAATTTGGGAGGGGAGTCATCTTTTTTGTGTTGAGAATAAAACTTGAGTAGGGTTTTCCAATTACTAAAATATTCCACCGGACAGGAAAGGTAAAATGTTATTATATACGGAACAAGTTTTAGTATCGGCCATAAACGGGAGCAAAACGAAATTATACAAAGACAACTGTTTTAAATTTCAATACAGGTAGACAAGTTTGAGATTTCATATAGGAAACCGATTTTTTTTTGGGGGGGGGGGAGGGCAATGCACCCTCCATGAGTACTTCTCTGTTTTCGCGGAGTTAATGATATCACATATGCCCTATAGCAAATTAGTATTAAAAATTAATATATATTTGAATTTTGTAGATTTAAAATATAAATAGCATTTTTAGCTTTAGAACATAATTACAATTTTAATTTCATTTTGTGTTTGGATTAAAACACAAAATGAAACACTCAGAAGAAAAAGTACTTATATACAGAAGGTGGGATTAACATTGTCTGTGGATTAATTCTGGTAATTCTTACGCTTAAAAAATAACTATAAAAGACAATATCTATGGCGAAAGCAAAACCACTTCCATCCCAAATTTTAGCTCATTCCCAAAGGAGTTCAATATCTATGAAATGTCGTACAAAGTAACACCAAACATAAAACTTCTTTTTGACGCTCTTTTAACTGTAAGACAGTTCCATAAAACATCAATACAAAACGAAATTTCTCGAATTCAGGAATTTTTGTTTCATAAAAAAAAGACAAGATTATCAGACGAAGCAATCAATGCCTTATGTCTTCTAAAGTATCATTTTAAACAATGTGTAAGTAGCTGTTTTAACCAAAATTGTTATATTAAAAAAATAAATAAAAAAACCGAGAACAGTTTTGTTTAATAATTATATTTTTTGTTTTATAACATAATAAATACATAAATGTTTTATTTAATAATAAAGATAATAAACATAAAAAGTTTTGTTTTATAATTATGTTGTTCAGTTAGTAAGTTGTTTTGTTAGTAATTATAATTTTCGTTATTCTAATAAAAACTTTTGAAAAAGTTCGGAAAAATCAATTATTTTATATACAGTTAGATTCTTCGGGTCTTGAGAATTCATATATCTAATTCCCGATCCTCGAGAATTTAAAATTGTCGGGAAATCAGGAACCCTACCTCTGTGGCAAGCAGCTGCTTAAGCAGTAATTGTTTTCCTCACAGTACAAACCTGATACATGGGTTGGGGAAGTGGGATTGTGTCAACACAATTGAAGATTATTGTGGGTGTCAATAACCACGTAGCAATTTCCTATTTATTTACAATTCAGCTAATTGTCATGTCCCACTAATTTATTAATTTTATTTATTGTTGCATTCTATTGTATTTTTGTTATTGTAAATATTTTTATGCATTAAATATGTTCTTGGAAATGCTATTTGAAGATATTTTGGTGGGGATGTGACTCATAGATGTTGTTTTTGGGTCTGTGCTGGCTGCCTGCAGGAGATGACGTGTCCCAAAAGTCCTTTTATGGCTTTTACAACTAGCCTGGGGCGTGAGTGTCCACGCGGCATAGGAGCCGAGCAATTAGGAATGACAGTTTGGAGCATAGCTGTCGAGCGGGAAGGACGTTTGGACACGTGTCAAGGATGCCACCCTTACTCAAACAAAACCCTTAAGGAGAGGGTTCGGTTCTGTAGGTCAGAATCACAGTTTGGAGCGTAGCTGTCAAGCGGGAAGAGCATTTGGACACGTGTCAAGGGACACCGCTCTTACTCAAATGAAACCCTTAAGGAGACGGTTCGATTCTCTGTGTGAGAATCACAGTCTGAGCATTGCTGTCAAATTAGAAGGACGTTTCATGCGCATCAAGGGGACGCCGCTCTTTCTCAAAAAGTAAATTCTAAGTGAGAATCAAGATTCTGGGTGAATCTGATACAGTTCTGTGTGAACCACATTGTAGGCAAAGGTTAAATATCCTATTGCCGAGTTTGAGGTCCGTAAAGCGAGAACTTTCAAAGTGTGCGGTTCTCCACCTCATTGCATAATTGTATTGCAGCAGCAAAGCACTACGGAGTCGAGAGCATCCCCAGCACGTAATTGTATATAGTGTGAATAAACTGTGTCATCTCTATACAACTCTCGTGCGTGAATTGTTGGACATATTTTTATACATCACTTGATGCAGCAAGTCTGAGCCATATGTCGGTATGGGTGTAACAAACCACGAACCTGTCACTTCACCGAAGTATGGGTGAAGGTAACCAAAAGACTAATTCATTGTCCTCCGGCGGTCACGACATTTGGCGCAGCCCATCACACTAATTTTAATGGTTTACATGGAATTCGCAGAAATGGGCAGCGACTTCTCGGACATACATTATATTAACAAAAATAAAAGTTGCTTTGTATTGAAAATTATCTGAATAGCTTTAACTAAATCTTTATTCATATGAATAAACCCCCCCGATAGGGGACCACCTTGTCGTGGTGGGGGGGCCTAAGGCCCAGCAACCCGGCTGAAGGCTGTGCCGACCGGGTTGGGCGCCGGTTGGACATGGCCAAGGCCAACCGAGGTTGAAGACGCTGCTGGCCGGCTTGATTGCCGGTCGGGTGGTGACGGCGTCGGAGACCTCACTTTCAGGGACCTTGGGTGGTCAGTTCGACGGCTCGGTCGAAAGGTTCCTCCTGCCTAGTAGGCACGAGCCGTCCAAAAAGTCTGGGTCCTACTAAGAGTCTCCACCCCGGGTGCCGATCGAGCTTGGATCTTTATATCCTTGCACATTTGCAAACCGGGGAATAGATTAAAGTTAGGTTTCTTCCGGTGGTTAGCTTTCCTTCTATAGGACTGCTGCCATGTGAGGCCGGGGTTGAGGTGCGCCTATAGGGCGTATTCCTTGCCCCCGGCTCTAGATAGTCATGGCTTTTCTTTAACTAGGTAGTGCTGTCAGGCGGAACCGGGAATTGCCGTGGTTGCACAAGATCGCAACATAGAGATCATATGAATAAAATATAAAAAATCGTAAAACACGATATAGTAAAAACAAACAAATATCGTAAACCCAAACAATATATATATATTTGGATATCGTAAATCCAAACAAATATCGTAAAACACGAATATAGTAAAAACTAAATTACGGTATCCCACCTGGGTTCGAGCCCCAGGTAAGGCATGGATGTATGTGTTGTTTTTCTGCTGAGGTCCTGTCATCTTCACAGACCTGCTTTGGCATATAAACTGACAGGCTCCTGTCAGACCTCTGTGGCAAGCAGCTGCTTGAGGGAGTATTTATTTATTATTTATAATTAGAAATCACATTACTAATAAATACGAAAATGCGTTCTATACTACCAAATTGAGGTTAGGGTTGGCCGATCGGTAGCGTGAAGACTCAAAATCTGTAGTACCCAGATTGGAGTTTCACTGCGACTGCATTGAGAATTTTCTCCGCTAACTCCCCTCAGTGAAAAAGAGGACACCAATGGGCTTGGAAAGACTGGCATATGTCGGATGGGATCCTTTTCATGTTTATTAAGCTCGTTGTAATGCCTTCTGCTAGGGCTTAGTAGGGTGTTGATTCATATTAATCCTGCACTTCCCTCTTTCAGAAATAAGTTTCATAACCTTATCACTCAAATAATTTTGTTTCTTCTGTTCACTTTTACCCAAAAGAGTACTGTTGATTTCAAGAAAAGGCCTGTTTAAATTGATCCCATTCTTTCTCAACTTCAGCAGTAAGCAAACTATGATTGGCATAATGACTAAGTAGCCTATCATGGTATGCTTTGGCTATAACTGAATCTTTAAGAACTTCGGTAAAGGTAATTTTTTTAACCTTAGCACTTTTGACCAGATAATGTTCAGACCCAATTTCGGCTCCCATGTATGATCTGGTATTCTTAACAGAACTAGCTCATTTGCTGTCAATTAATATACACTGGTTTCCATAAATTATGGAAAATTCTTATGATAAGTCAATGGGAAGATAACGTCAAAGCTCTATAACTAATAAAATAAGTTTTTTTTGTTTTGAAAAATGTGATTGCAGATAAAGATCTCAATCATATATATCAGTATCTCGATTTTCAACAATATTTGTTCAGTATTTAATAAGTTATGGAAGTTTGAATATTTAACAACAATGCCAGTCTTAAGAAACTTATACAAAACTGAAGAATAGTGAAAGAATTCTTTACACAAAGTTCTAAAATACAAATTTATTTTATTAAACACTTTGATACAATACTTATTACCAAGTTTTAATTCACTTCTGAAGTCAATTTTTGTGGCCGATATTGTTATCGCTAAATATTCAAACTTCCATAACTCATTAAATACTGAACGACTATTGTTGAAAATCGAAATATTGATTTCTTTGATTGAGATCTTTATCTGCAATCACAATTTTCACAACGAAACAACTTATTTTAGAAGTTATAGAGCTTTGACGTTAGCTTCCCATTGACTTAACATACGGATTTTCCTTAATTTATGTAAACCAGTGTATAGCCGATCATATTCCTATGCAACCATCTGGTAAAACCTATGTGTATTTATAAATGTTCGGTGCTTGTAGTATGTATTATTATTCACAACCTTTAAGTTGACTAACCTATAGGAAACGGCCATTGGAACTACCAGGGTGTTAGGTCCAAAGAGACCTAACACCCCTGACCAAAATGTCAGAGTCAGTACCAACTTTAACATTGAAATCACTTAGCACAAGGGAAATATCTCCTTTCCTGACAGAATTTAAAATATCCTGAAGTTGTCTGTAAAATCTATTTTTCTCATTCTCATCAGAGATTTCTGTGCGGGCATAACAACTAACATTCGTCTTAAATTTAGTTCGTCTTAATTAATTAACATTCGTCTTAAAATTAGTCTTAAATTTAGCTGTAAGAAAACTTACATTAATGCAGTCATATCCTAGAAGGAAACAAACCTACGCTTGGAAATGCTTTCCATACTCCCTCCTTGAAAAGAGAAATTGAAATTATTTTAGTTGTTTCAAGACACTATACGAATCCCCTTTGCACAGTGCTTTCCCCCTATGTCGCAACCGCCTGGACTTTGACCCCTATGTCGCAACCACCCGGAATTTGATCCCTATGTCGCAACTGTCATGGGATATGACACCACCACCCGGTCGAGCATCTTATTAATATTCACAATTCATATTTGACTCCCCCTTTATTAATAATCCCTGGCGCCATCTAGTGTATATAATGCGTACTATTTTTAGAAAAACCCTCGTTTTTAGTCGTAATTTTCCAAAGACCTGAAAAAAAAACCAAGGTCACGGTCATGCGCACAAGCGTGTTGACATATGTCTTTCACAAGTGTTTATTATTTTTAAGTAGCTGACAAAAGATCAGATGGATAGGCAAATTATCCATTTTATTCAGAAACTGACTTATTAGAACTGATAAGTTTATTGAGAGAGGTAGGGCCAACAGCATCAAATAGCCCTTTAATCTTAGGCATGGGCAAAGACTATTTCTATATAGATAAAAATAAAGTTTTTATTGTTATTCAACAACGGATCGTAAGATGTGTCCGAAATTTTAATTATAATTGATTAGGAAATAATTAATATGTAAAGTGCAATTAAAAATATTTTTTTAAAAAACATTTTAGAAACAAATACCATCGAAAGTTTTGCAACGTGTTTTCAAGTATACAGATGTAATTTACAGAAATTAAATCTATTTCTTCTTACAAAAATCTTAAATTATTAATCTCTTCATATAGTTACATTCGTTTTAAGTCAGTGGCAAAGAAGGTGTGTTTTTTACACCGATACTGTCAAAGTCAATGGCTCTTCCACCCCACCGAATAGATTGATCCCTTCTCTACCAATGAATAATTACAATCTATTGACTAATAACATCAATTGCTATTATTCGGTAACTGCTATCTATTATTTCAGCAATGGATATATATTTATCACTAGCTTTGCATTTTAAAATATTTACAATTAAACTTGCTGGTGCATGTACGATGCCTAAATCTTTTACCAGTACGCCAGTAAATTGAAACAGGCTCACCTGAGTCATAAAAGTCTATAAATCTTACGAAAATGCGATTTTAATCTATTAAAAATGTAATCAGCGATCTTTTTTAGTAGTGAAGGGCAGGATGAAGTAAAGCTACAAGGTGACGAGCTGGATTGACATAATGCAACGAGGCCTTGAGCCTGATTAATGCAAAGTGACGACGCTGAGGGCAGAACTGCCGTAGGGCGATGAGGTCGCTGCCAAAACTGTCCAACAATTTAACAATATAAATAAAACAATCGACTGAGCACAACCTATTCCCAACCTTGTATTAAATTTTTCCTCAAGTAGTTCAAATACTATGAAGATCCAATATGAGATTGTCAGCGAAATACGAAATAGACTGCTAGAAGAGCGAGATACCTTGTTTGAAAGACAATACAAACCAGTAACTACAAAGACAAATCGCCTCTTGCGAAGACGAAATGTTCGCTTAAAACGAGAAAGAAGTTTGCTTACTTTCCTTCTTTAGCACTCTTTAACCCATTGAGGTGAACACATTTTCATGCTAGTGTAGTACTAAAATCGCCATTTGTTTTTAGAAAAAATATTAACTTTTACTCTTGTGAGGAATTTTTCTAAGCGTCTTAAAATATTCCAAATCATACTGCTAGCGACATCTCTGAAGAAAATCATGAACTTCGCGAACAAGACTGAAATGAAAATAGATACGAGACCTTCTCGTAAGTCAACTTCGAGTCCTCGTGCAGCAAGTATGAGACGGTCTCGTTCAGTATATATGGACCAGGGATATATGTGTATATATATATATACCTATGTCCAGGTCAAGGAGTTAACGGTGGAATTTCTGACTAATGGATCATTCAGAAAACACTAATATTAATATTTTATTAGAACCTATCCAACTCAAAAGAATTTTTATTTCTCTTAAAATAAAAAGTTACTCTCTTCCCAACGCCATGGAGGCAAATCTCTGTTGTCAATGATATATTACTTTCAATAGAAGCAGTTTCATCTGTCGTCATACTTAACCACCCATGCTCTGCCACTCACTTCTTTTTTCATTTCGTTCATTTTTAGTATGAACAGATCGATTACCATATTAAACTTTTGCTCTTTTCCAATTCTAGCGTTCTCCAATGGAGTGAATTAAAACCACTGAAAGATTTATAAAATGCGAATCCAAATATTTTAATTACTACCTATGCAACCCTGAAAGAATATTTTATCTCTAAGAACAAAAAGCTTCAATATCTACAGAGGGCAACTTAGTATAGTATGGCAATCCCGGTGTTCCGCTATACAAGACAGCACTACACCTTGAGGGAGTTGCCATGAAACCATCATCCACTCGCTAGAGAACATTCAGTGGATCTTGCCTACATGCAGGAGAAGACCTGGTGAAGAGAGATACCTTACTTTTAGAAACAAGTCTGTTGAGATAATCATTGAGGTGCAGTAAGTGGGCTTTTTGAATTTTGAACATTACCTAAATAAACCAAATAACTCACTGAATTTTGTCCACATTCAATTTGCCAAACCAGATAACAGATGGTAAATTTTTGAATTTTGATGCCAAACTTCAAATAGTGATCCTAACTTTTGGAACTTGGAAAGCTATCGTGATCGAGAGTCGCAATAGGTTGTCCCATCGATGAGTCATGCTTAATAGGGTCGCACACCCGTTCGGCATGACCCTCGACTTCCTCTCTGCCGGGACACCAACCGGCAGCCTCCCCAGCAATACCTCGAACCCAGACTTCGCTGCGGCTGAAATGATGAGCCCACATGACCAGGGACCCCCTCCTAGTCTGCAGGCCCTCACAAGGCCACTCCATCCCAGCTCCATGGCACCCCTGACTTCGCAGGGGTGATGTCGGAGCCCACTTGACTGGAGATCCATCCAGTCAGCAGGCCCTCTGAAAAACTCTCTCCATCATGGGACGAAAGCGACCTGGGACTTCGCAGGGGCCGGACGATCAGTCCACCTGACTGGGGACTCCAATCCCAGTCGGCGGACCCCCAGCCAGCCTCTCCATTGAGGCCGCAAAGCATGCCAGAAACACCGACAAGCCAGCACCCAGTTTCACAGAGGCAACTTAAGATCCTTCACCATGTCATTCATTCATTCCTAACCTGGAAGCCGAAAGAGTTGCTGGGAACTCTTAATTTGGCTTTTTCATCGATATGGCTTTTCCATCAACCGAGGATCCCACTCTCAGTCACGTGCCTCCGACTTTGCCCTCTCCATTGTGAGTAGGCCGAAGCCCCCCAGTGAACAGTCTTCCGACCCACGATATCACTGAGACCGCATCAATGAGCCTACTGGATCGGGTGCTCCAAGCCCAGTCCGCAGAACCCTCAAGTACGGCCCCTCAACCGGGGCTGCAACCTGTCGCTTCTCAGGGTTGTTGTTTTGGGTTGTTTTACCTCTGAGCGGCACTTTTTTGCACACCATGGGCTAAATGGCCAGGTCACATGGACCCCGAAGGCTCAGAGAAGGTTGGGGGAGGGGACCCACTGGAACAGCTGTTGGGAGACAGATGGTAGCCTCCCGTCAAGGCCATCCAGCGTGTTCTTTAACGTGCACAGGGTATGACTCTCCCGCACACGGGGCCATGGCTTAACGTCCCATCCGACGAACGGCGGCCTTTCCAAGCCCATTGGTGTCCCCTACTGACTGTGGGCAGGGCAGGGAATTTTGCGGAGATAAATCTCAACGCTGACCCAGCTGGGACTCGAACCTGGGAACTACAGGTTACGAGTCTGGCGCGCTACCGACTGAGCCACCCCCGCCCCGCGCTTCTCAGGGGACAAGTCAATAAGCCCACTGGAGCGGCCCCGCAGACCCCCAACAGGCCCCCTCCGCCAGGGGCTACAAGATCTCGTGAACCCCAGAGAGCCAGCGATCCGAACCCAACTTCTAGAGGCACCGTAGCCCCCCCCCCACCTCGACAAGGTGATCCCACTTTGGGGGGGGGGAGGATCTACAGAGGGCAGACGAATAAACGGAAGGAGAGACGAACCCTTGGACGAACCATAAAATGAAAACAATAGCTCGTTTTGTGAGACTGAGCTAGACAGTCCATTCATTTTGCAGTCGGATGGGCATCGAACAGCTTCTCTCTCTATATATATGTTTTAGGTTTGTACTACTAGCCGATACCTAAAAATGGCGGCATTCATTTTAAGTTTATAAAATTATATAATAAGTAAATTGAAAAATTTCTTCCTCCTGAATTGTTTCTGTATCTCACTTCTGAAAAAAAAAATACATACTTTGTAAAGTTTAAATGATACATTTTTCGTTTTAAGAAAATTTTTACTAAAAAGTTTATATATTTTTTAGTAAATGTGTACCAAGAAAAGTGTATTTCAATGATATGCGGAAAAATATGAGAGAAGGGTATTTTGCCCTTCTCTCATATTTTTCCGCATTTTTTTTTACAAGAAAAAGTATTTTGCCCCATTTTTTGATTGGAAGCTCACAATAGCATTAAACACATATCCATTGGCATTTTTGAACCGCTCCCCCTAGTAAAAATCGTTTTGAGAGTGTCCCTGATGGCTCTATTTCAAATTTAATAGAATACTCCTTGGTTGAAAGTTTACTTTTCGTTAACGTTTGTAACTTACCTTGTATTTATGAAACAGCTAATAATAAAATGCAAATAATAGCTGTAATTCATTTCTGGTTGGAAATCCCAGGGCGCCGTCATATTGATGCAGATCATGGCAGTTTCCCACGACACAGATCTAAATGAAGCATTCATTGACCTCTGAAGAGGTTGCATTTTTACCTATTTCCCTAATTGCTTTTCGCTTGACATTTGTCGGTTTGTCAGTTTTGTGAATTTTCAAAACTGTTGCTCCACCATTGAAAGCTTATGATGCGGGGAGTGTCATAGACTATAAAAAATTCACCCTCCATGCTTTCTTACCCCTAAAAAGAGAGGAACTATGAAAATGATTGTTCCCCTATATCTCCTGAACGGGATACGGAAAATAACAAGCTAAGCGTGAGATGAAAGCTTGTGAAGCAGGGAGTGTCATAAGCCTTAAAGATTACCCCAAATGCTTTCTTCCACCCTAAAAACAGGGAAATATGAAAAATATTCTTCTGTTATATCTCAAGAACGCGAATGCCGAAAGCCACCAGCTATATGTCAAATGAAACTTGTGATTCGAGAAGTGTCACTGGCTATAAAAAATTGACCTAATCATGTTTTCTTTCTCCCCCCTGAAAAGAGGGAAATATGAAAACGATTGCCCTCCTATACCTCCTAAAGGCGAGCGCGAAAAGTAACAAGCTATGCGTCAAATGAAAGCTTCTGACGAATGGAATGTCATAAGTTACAAAAAAATTTAACCCCGTGCTTCTTTCCCCCCCTAAAATAGGGAAATATGAAAGCGATTGAAGAAAGTAACAAGCCTAAAGTTACGAGTTAGGTGTCAAATGAAAGCTCATTTAAATGACCGTCGTAAACTATTTTCGCGGGGATAAAACTTAACGAGATATATCTCAAAATAACCTAATGGCATCTACAAATTAACCTCATGGCTACCTCAACACCATCCCCAAAAAGAGGAAAACTGTAGTCGATGTTTACGAGTCATATATCAAGTATAAGTTTCTGAAGGTAAGAGCTTTTGACCAAGAAAGAAATATATATAAATTAAAATATTTAAAACAAATACCTATCTTCCGATATAGGTCTAAAAAGTAGAAAATAAACCTACAGTATATCGATGGTGCAATCAGTCACTGAGTTCGTATTCACTTCAAAGAAAAATAGGGCGCCGATATACCTACTGAACAAGATTGCCGGTGTGCCTTCCTTTGAAATGAAATCATGAACTTCGCGAACAAGACTGACGAACTCAGCGACTGATTGCACCATCAATATACTGTAGGTTTATTTTCTACTTTTTAGGGGGGTGTATAGGTAGATAGGTAAAAATATTAATAAATTTAAAATATGCTATCTTCCTATTGCTTTTCGCTCGTTATTCTTTCAGTTTGTGCATTTGTCAAAACAGTTGCTCCACATAACTTTCAAATGCGACGGTCAAAATTATTGATGTATGTGTCAAATCAAAGCTTATGACATGGAGTGTCATAGACTATAGGAGGGAAATATTAAAATGATTGTTCTTCTATACACCGAAGAGCAAAAACATTATATTACCTGCCTAATATGATGTTGGTCCTCTACGTGTCGTCAAATCAGCTCTTACCCTGAGAGACATGGACGCCACAAGATTTCTAAATGTATCTTGTGGTATCTGGTGCCAACACATTACCAGCAGATTCCTCAACTCTTATAAGTTACGAGGCTGAGCCGCCGCAGATCGTATATTATGTTCCAACACAAACCACAGATGCTCGATTGGGAATTTATGAATGTCTTGGGAATTTGGAAGCCAGGGAATACCTGGAAGTCTTCCTCATGTTCGGCGAACCATTCTCGAACAATCCGGGAGTGTGGCATGGCGCATTATCCTGCTGAAAGAAGCCACTACTAGAGGCGAATACCGTTGCCATGAAAGGATATGCCTGGTCGGCGATATTTAGGTAGGTGGTAGACGTCATAGTTTCCTGCACATTAATGACTGGGCCCAGGTTTCCCAGCAGAACATTACCCAAAGCATTACACTTCCTGAACCAGCTTCTTTTCGTCTTCACGGTGCATTCCTGGTGCCAACATTTCCCTAGGTAAACGACGCACATGAACCCGACTATCCACATAGTGCAACAGGAAACGAGATTCATCGGACCAGACGATTTTTATTCAAGGTCCAGTTCTGATGCTCGCGTGCCCATTGTAGGCGCTTTTGATGGTGAATCGAGGTCAGCATGAGCACTCGGAGTGGTCTGCAGCTACGCATCCCATTTTCAGCAGGGTTCAATATACTGTGTGTTGTGACACATCATTCTCTTCACCAGCATTAGAATTACGGGTGAGTTGAGCCACAGTATCCCTTCTGTTCGCTTGTACCATAAGGAATAGCCTTCGCTCACTTCTAGAATTGATAAACCATGGCCAACCCACATTTTACTGGCGGTTCATGGTTTTTTCCTACTCGGACTACTTTTTGAAGTTACTAACCATGGCTGACAGTGAGCACCCCACAAGCCTTGCTGTCTCAGAAATGCTCTGTCCCAGTCGTCTTCCATTACAATTTGGCTTTGTCAAACACTTAAATCCGCTGTCTTTCCCATCTGAAGAACATGAATAACACTGAATAACAAAGCTCAATATCAGGTGTTATTTATACCGTTTCATGACCTTCACACGCACCATCGTTTACCTGCAGTTGTTCGATTTCCATAAAGATGTGCTTTTCCATAAAGATGTCCTTAATTTCACAAAAACAATCAAATTTTTACATTTCTTCTAAATTTGCCAGGTTTTGCAAGATTTTGCCTCCCCAAGATTTTGCCAAGTTTTCTCGATTTTGTCAACTTTTCATAATTTCACAAAACCAATCCCAATTTTCACAACTAGTCTGAATTTTACCAACAGGCTTCCAATTTTGCCAACTAGCCATAATTTCACAAAAAAAAATCCCAATTTTCACATCTCACTTGATTTTAACCAAGTCACTTGGAATTTTCCAAACTCCCTTAGATTTTGCGAAATCTCCTTAAATTCACTAAACCAATCCGAATTTTCACAATTCACCTCTAAATATTTTGCAAAGTGTTTTCCAATTTTGTCAACCCAACAAGTTTTTGCCAGTTGCCTCGATTTTGCCACCTCTCCTTAATTTCAGAAAAACAATCCATATTTTTACATTTTGCTAAATTTGCCAAATTGTTTCTTTTTTTTAACTCTCCATAATTTGACAAAATCAATCCCAATTTTCACAACTCGCCTGAGTTTTACCAAGTGGCTTCGAATTTTGCCAACTAGCCATAATTTCACAGAAAAAGAACCCAATTCTCACATCTCACTTTAAGTTAACCATTCACTTTCAATTTTGCAAATTCCCCTACATTTTGCAAACTCTCCTTAATTTCACTAAACCAATCCAAATTGTCACCATTCGCCTCTATTTTACAAAGTGGTTGCCAATTTTACCAACTCCCCAAGATTTTGCCAGTTGCCTCGATTTTGCCACCTCTCCTTAATTTCATAAAACAATCATATTTTTACATCTCTTCTAAATTTGCCAAGTCACTTCAAATTTTTCAAACTCGCCAAGATGTCTCGATTTTGTCAACTCTCCATAATTTCAAAAAACAAACCCCAATTTTCACAACACGCCTGAATTTTTCCAAATGTCTTTGAATTTTGCCAACTATCCATAATTTCAGAGAAAAAAAATATATATTTTCACATCTCACTTGATTTTAACCAAGCCACTTTGAATTTTTGAAACTCCCCTAGATTTTGCGAACTCTCCTTAATTTCACCAAACCAATCGCAATTTTCACAGTTCGCATCTATTTTACAAAGTGGTTTCCATCTCCCCAAGATTTTTCCAGTTGTCTCGATTTTGCCACCTCTCCTAAATTTCACAAAAACAATCTAAATTTTTAAATCTCTCCTAAATTTGCCAAATCACTTCAAAATTTTCAAACTCTCCAAGATTGTGTCAGGTTGTCTCCATTTGCACAAAACTAATCCCAAAGTTCACAACTCGCCTGTATTTTATTTGCCAAGTGGTTTCGAATTTTGTCAACTCGCTGTAATATTACAGAAAAAAATCCCAATTTTTACATCTTCCTGAATATTTACCAAGTCACTTCGAATTTTTCCAACTCTCCTAGATTTTCACAACTGCCGAAAATTTTGCAAAGTTTTCTCGATTTTGTCAACTCTCCATAATTTCACAAAACCAATCCCAATTTTTACAACTCGATTATATTTTACCAACTGCCCTAGATTTTGCCAACTCGCCATAATTTTACAGAAAAAAAATCCCGATTTTTACATCTCACCTGAATTTTCCAAAGTCACTCCGAATTTTACAAAGTCACTCAGAATTTTACCAACTCGCCATAATTTTACAGAAAATAATCGAAATTTTTTCATCTCACCTGATTTTTGCAGTCACTTCGAAATTTGCCAACTGCCCTAGATTTTGCCAACTCGCCATAATTTTTACAGAAAACAAATTCAAATTTTTACATATCACCTGAATTTTGCCAACTCCCCAAGATTTTGTCAAGTCACCTTCGAATTTTGCCAACTCGCCATAAATTTACAGAAAAAAAATCCCAATTTTTACATCTCACCAGATTTTTGAAAAGTCACTCTGATATTTGCCAACTTTCCTCGTTTTTGCGAAGTTGCTTCGATTTTGCCACCAACTCGCTATAATTTTGCAGAAAAAAAATCAAAATTTTTACATCCCACCTGAATTTGTCGTCACTCCGAATTTTGCGAAAATTTTGCCAAGTTGTCCCGATTTTGCCAACTCACCTGTATTTTACTAAGTAGCTTTGAATTTTGCCAACTGCTCTAGATTTTGACGTCTTGATTTTCCTAACTGCCCTAAATTTGCAAAGTTGCCTTGATTTTGACAACTACTCTAGATTTTGCTATAATTCCCCTTAATTTTACAAAAAAAATGAATCTTTTCACAACTCACCTGAATTTTACAAAAACGCTTCGAATTTTGAAACTTCGATTTTCTTTTGGCGGGTGCCTTCTCCCCCCATAGATTCCTGGTTCCACTATATCTTCGAACAAATTTCAATTATGAGTTAGGCGACCGTCGCTCACATGACGACCGTCGTAGACTATTTCGAATTCCCTACCCCCACCACTATTCTCATATTCCAAAAACGGGGCTGATTCTCGTGAGTTGGACCTTAACCTAGTTACATCTCAAATTAAAGCAACTTTAAACACGACTCCAAAAACAGAAGGGAAAATGTGGTCGATGTTTATGAGTCATAATATGAAAGTTTCTGAATGTAGGTATTAATAGTGACAAAATACAAATAAATCAAAAAATTTTAAAAATACCTATCTTCCTATAAAGGTTCTAAAAAGAAGAAAATAACCTAAAGCATATCGATGATGCAATCAACCACTGAATTCGCATTCACTTCAATGGAAGATAGGGTGCCGATTTATCTATTCAACAAGATTGCCAGTGCACGTATCTTCCTTCGAAGTGAATACGAATTCAGTGCTGTTTGCACCATTGATATGCTTTAGTTTTCATTCTCTACGTTTTAGAACGCATATGGGAAAATAGGCAATTAAAAAATTTAAACAATGTCTATCTTCTTATTGCTTTTCGCTCGTTATTTGTCAGTTTATCGCTTTGTATGTTTGTAAAAACAGCTGTTCCACCATATCTTTCGAACGCGGTCAAACTGAATGATTTATGCGTCAAACCAAAGTTTATGATTCGAGGGGTGTCATAGGTTATAATAAAATGACTTTCCATGCTTTCTTCTACCCTAAAAACGATAAGAAATGTGAAAATGATTGTTTTTTGCATCTCCAGAATGCGAGTGCTGAAAGTAACATGCTACAAGTCAAATGAAAGCTTGTGACGCGGGAGTGTCATAAGCTATAAAAATTTACCCCCCATGCTTTCTCCCCCCCAAATATGGGAAATATGAAAAAAATTGTCTTGCCATATCTTTAGCACACGACGGACAAAAGTATCAAGTTATGTGTCAAATGAAAAGTTGTCACGCTGTAGTGTCATAGGTTATGACAAATTGATTCCCCCCCCCATGGTTTCTTTCCCTTTAAAAATATGAAAAACTATATCTTCCGCTACATCGTCCGAACACGAGGTCCTAAAATTACAAGTGTCAAATGAAAGCTCATATGAGGACCATCGTAGACTATTGCAAATCCCCCCCCCCATTCTCCTCCCCCAGGCCAATTTTCGCGAAGGTGGACCTTAATGAGTTAGTCATATCTCAAATTAAGGCTTTGGACGTCTCCAATTTCATGAGCTACTTTAAACACAACTCAAAAAACATGGGGAGGAAAAATGTGATTGATATTTATGAGTCAATATCGAACGAAAGTTTCTGAAGGTAAGTGTTTTTAGTGACAAAGATAAAATATAAACAAATTAAAATTTTTTTTAAACAATATCTATTTTTTCAATATGAGCCCTAAAAAGTAGAACGCTAAAACATATCGATGGTGGAATCAGTCACTGAATTCGAATTCACTTCAAAGGAAGATAGGAGGTCGATTTACCTACTCACAACAAGATTCCCAGTTCCCTATTTTCCTTTGAAGTAAATGTGAATTCATTAACTGATTACACCATCAATATGTTTTTTTTTTTTACTCTTTAAGGCACATATGGGAAGATAGGTATTTTTAATTAACAGATTTGGACCCCTGTAATTTCTTAAATACTTTTGTTAATATCTAATAATGTATCCAATTAGATCGATTCAAAGTGAAAAAACTTGCTAGTTAGCTGTACACCCTGCAAATGATAAACGTTCTTAGTCGAGATCATAAACGTTTTTTCCGGCATTATTTTACATTCAAAATTTAATACAGAAGCATATTATGTTAATGGGAAAGCAAATTCAAAGCTCGGTAATTTCTAAAATAAATGCTTTCAACATAAAAATTGAATTTAGAATTTAGATTGCAATGCAGTGTGTATCCATATCTTGATTTTTTTAATATTATATATACAATATTTCAAGAGTAATATTTGTTAAGATGTACTCTTGTAACATATAACGCTTACATAGCTAGTGTGACGGCCAACTGTATTACGGATTAACTACACTCAGATGGGTTTCTATTGTACCTCCTATAAAATCATAATCATCATCATGTGACATCTCCATTTTGAAGGATTAGCCAAAAAAACATCATCTTTACATATGTACAAGAGCAGTGGCACACAAGTTTTTAACTAATTTTCGTAACTTCAGTTTTTACAACTGTGATGTATTAACTCATGAAATGTTGCACTCATTACTGGTAAGCTTTTTCTGTCATTTATGCATATAATTCAACAGTTTCAGAAGAATTGAAAATTCTCGGTTTCCTTTGTGTCTTAACTTTTGTGTGGCAGATATACACACACCAGCCACTGAATTAGAAACTTTTATTCAATACCAAGTTGGACCTCCTTTAGCCCGAATTACAGCACATATGCAGTTTGGCATAGATTCCGCAAAGTGTTCAAGTGCCTTTACAACTCCAGCATCTGTTTTTCTAATATGTCTGATACAACTGCTTGAGGGGGCATTTATTTTTTTATTTATTCTCAATGTGGTTCAGGTTCGGCTTTATGGTAGCCAGGGAAGATGGTGGAAGTCACTGTCATGCTCGCTGAACCACTGCTGAACAGATATTGGGAGATGGACAGTAGTATTGTCATCCATGAAACAGCTGTCACCTGCTGGATAAAAAGTGAACATTGCAGGATGGACATGATCCGCAGCAGTATTCAGATAATCCTGGAGGAGTTTACAGCAATATCAGGGGACCCATTCCGTACCAACAGAACGTGCCCCATACCATGCCACCACCTCCAGAACCTTGAGTTGTGTTTACAGGGCAAGCTGGATCCATTGCTTCATGGGGCTCCTGCCAAACTCTCTGCCTACCGTCAATACAGAACAAGGTATACTGCGACTCATCGGACCATGACTTTTTTTTCCAGTGTTCCTGATACTACTGTAGATGAACTTTCCAGTTCTTTGCAGAAATCAGTGGTTTCCATATAGGCATGCGACTGTTAATACCGATCCTCTTCAATTCCCTGTGCATAATTCGCTGAGATAAGGGTCGGGAACAGCCTTCATTGAATGCTTAAGTCAATTACTGCACACAGGGAATGTTGTTTCTCCATATAAGTCTTCTCAGATGATGGCGATCTCGTTCCTGACAGATTGTCATTGTTCCACACTTATGCCTCTTAGACAAACAATGTGGGTCATAATATCAATAAAATAATCAAAGTGATCATTCCAGCCTGCAAATTAAACATATTCATTCCATTCCATTTCATTGGAAAAAAGCGCAACATCATCTGAATCACCACAAACTTATGCCATGATTGCTAAAGAGAATTTTCCTCTGAGTGCATCTGCAAACTATGTCATTGCTGCTATTTGTAGCAGTTCAAAAGTACCCACAGTTCGACTACAAATCGCAATGAGCTCAAATCTCTCTGAAAAAGTGTTTCATGGGCACCAGAGATGTTCTTATTATCCTTATTCCAGAGTTATTCTTATTATAATATCACTATTGTCAATGTTCTTAGAAAAAAATGTATCAGATTTAATATCAACACCTTTGGCAGAGAGATATTGTCAATATACAAGGAAGAAAAAATTTCTCCTACTAGTATGTGAAGATTGAGACCAGAAATATTGACTTATAGCCATCTTTCATTATAAATTTTAAGATGGAACCCATTATGGCCTAAAGGAATCATCATCTCAGAATTCAGAGGGGCACAAAAACATATAACTGCAACTCCAGTTCACTTTACTATTGCTAATGTACTGCTATGCTTCAACCTGCCAATAAATCAGACTAAAGTTAATAATCAACCTGATCAAGTCCCCTCAATATCGCAACATATTGATTCCATCAATAATACCAAATGACTTGCTCAGAACAAGAACAAATGTAATGTTGTATTTATGAATCTATGAAGCATACACAA
Source organism: Ryuthela nishihirai (assembly GCA_038380435.1). Taxonomy (NCBI): domain Eukaryota; kingdom Metazoa; phylum Arthropoda; class Arachnida; order Araneae; family Heptathelidae; genus Ryuthela; species Ryuthela nishihirai. Next base: position 6,469,913 of record JAWZYU010000027.1, read on the forward strand.
CAAATTATCAAGCTTACATAGATATCTATTTGATTATATTAATTTTGTGTGTAACTGAAACTCCGCTAGACAATAAACTCAACTCTATTTTTGTCCTGATAATTATTCAGTTTAGAAATGATCGAGAAGGCCCATATGGTGAAAGTGTTTCTATGTTTGTTAAAAACCTATTTATCAGCGTTTACACCACCAATGACATAAAACCATCACCTCATGATTCATTTGCTATATTTTTTTGTTTCAAGCTTTCCAATCAGTCTCAGTAGGATATTTCAATTTTATGGTGTCGAGTGGAAATCTGTCATCATGGGGAAAAAAAAGCACAGTGACATGCTATCAATCAGTTACAATTATATGGTCTTCGACAACTTGTCCATTTTCCCACTTGAGGTGAAAATCTACTTGATTTAGTATTTTGTACGTATGACCTGTTTGTCTACAACGTTGAGCTCTATGTCATCTTCTCTACAAGTGACTCTCCACTGCACACCCTAATATATTTTAACATGAACATCAATACTACAAAGCATATTCCACCTGCTAGACACAATTTTCATGTATCGGACTACAAAATGCTTTCAGCTGTTATCTGCAACATGTTAACTAGTTATTCATCCTCCAACTATGAAGATATTATTAGTGAATACCACCAACACATGCACTCTTGCATCTCATCTGTATCACTTCAAAAGAAGAGAGCAAAACATAATTTTATCAGAGCACAAGCAAGACTTAAATTTAATCATCATCCTCCTCCTCCTCAGGCAGTCATGGTCTACAGAGGTCCAACCAAATCGTGCAATTTAGTTCTACAAGTATATCTGTCCTGAGCAACATCTGGTTACTGCACACCAATTCTAACAAGGTCCTGTTTGATATTGTCAGCCCACTGTATCATAGGTCTTCCCATTTCTGAGGTCTTTAGGCACACTGTTCATAACCCTATTCGCAAATTTATAATTATCCATATGGGCAGCATGGCCAGACCAACAGAGTCTCTCTCTGCACAATATGCTGCTTAAAGGAGGATGCAGACTCCTTTGCCTAACCTCATCATTATTTACAAAGTTGAACCACCTAATGCTCAACATACTGTGTAAGCATCTAGAAACAAAAGCATCTAATTCCCTGTTATCTTGTTTACAAAGTGTTCAAGTTTCACTACCATTACTAACCCTAGAAAGAACCAAACTATTATACAGTCTAATTTTAGTCTTTAGGTGTATACGCCTATTTCTGCACACTCACCATAGATTCTTAAGAGTCCCGGCAGCAATCCCTATTCGTCTGTATCAGCAAATTTCTGTATCAGCAGATATATTCGTCTATATCAGCAAATTTCTGTATCAGCAGATATATTCGTCTGTATCAGCGTCTGTATCTGTAACTTTAGGTGTATATGCCTATTTCTGCACACTCACCATAGATTCTTAAGAGTCCCGGCAGCAATCCCTATTCATCTGTTAACCTCACGCCGCAGAACACAAGTATCTGTGACATTGCTTCCATGATAATTAAACTGTGACACCTGCTCACTACACTGCAACCACTCAGATTAAATGAATCACAGCCTACCTGACCAATTTTCAACATATTAATTTTTTTTCTCTGTTTATAACCAAACCAGACTAACTACCAGACTCATCAACAGCTCGAATGAAAGAGTTCATCTGATCAATATCATTTGCCAAAAGGGCTAAATCATCAGCATAATCTAAATCAGAAATTTTCGTATCTCCAGACCATTTAAGGCCAAAATCTTTCCCTTGCAGTGAATTTTGCATAACATAATCAATAACCAAACTAAAGAGAAAAGGAGACTAATGAGAAAATGCACCTGGTCGAATAGCAGAAACAATGCTGAACCAACTGCTACAAGCCTTACCAACTTACCAACTTGATTGAGTGTTGTTACAGAGAGCTTTAACTAACTTGTCTGGTATGTCATACGATCTCACAATTAATGCAAATTATAATGATCAACAGAGTCAAAAGCCTTTTTAAAATCAACAAAACTTATAATACAGGTTTCTGAAACTCTAAACATTTTTCAAGAATCTGCCTGAGTGAAAATATCTGATCTACACATCCCCTACCACTTCTGAACCCACAGTGCTCATCACATAATTGCCCATCTACCAGATTCTTAATTCTATTAAGCACAATCATGCAAAGAACTTTACCTGGAACAGAAAGTAGGCTGATGCCCCTACAGTTATCACAAGAACTGCGATCACCTTTTTTTAAAAATAGGGATAATAATAACTCTGGTAAAATCCTTAGGAACCATGCCTTTATCATAAAAGATATTCAACATTTCAGTCATCCAAGTGGCAACCAAAACATTCCCAGCTCTAAACATTTCCATAATAATTTCATCTACCCCTTGCGATTTATGCTGTTTAAGTTTAGAAACAGCCTAAATAACTTCAGACTGTGTTATAGCCAGTAATGCATCTATCATCATTATAAACAATGGGAGTAGAACTATCCACATTGTTTAGAAATCACTGGAATACTCAGCTCAGCTAGCAACAACAGAATCCTCACCTTCTATTTAATGCATGGAGGAAATATTATGATCATCATAGTAGTGCTAATAAAACAGGCTTCAGCATAGCTTTTAAAGTTTATAGCAAAAGTCGTGCAAGATGTGGAATCAAGCAGACTTAACATTTTATGTGATGAGAGGAATAGAAATTCCTTCTATAAAGATACAATCCATTCATTAATTAAATAACGAATGGATTGTACCTGACTTGCCAGCACCAGTCTTGGCAAGTTTTGTGGCTCTCATATGACAATATGCAAGAGACAAAACTTTGATTATGACATCACATGGAGGCAACTGGCAGGACCCTGAACTAATCATTACAGCCAGATCAAGAGTAATGGGAGAAGCAGCTGAATTTCTGAATGTCACAAAAACTAAACATCGATATGGTATTGACAGGTTTAAGCATGCCTTAATAGCACAATTTGATGTAGAGGAACTTTTGGCCATAAGGCTATAAAAATTTAAACATGCAGGCAGCAAATAGGAGAAAACATACCAGAATATGCAGCAAGAGTTAGGGCATTGGCCCAGAGTTTTTTAATGTATGGTAGCAAAGACCCAACACCATATGAAGTAACACAGGATCAGATATCACAGTTTGTGACAGGGCTGCTGCCAAAAAGTGAAGATTTGTGTTCTTGAACAACAAAGAGATATTCAAAGAAGCAGTAAAGGGATAATACTGGAGGAAAGAAATAAGCAGTTGCTGGGATAACCTGCTAATGTGAAGACAGTGAAAGCAGAACATGAGCACATGACACAGACAGAACAGTATGCAATTAGGAAAGAGGATACATATAGGGAACAGGAGGGCATATTAATTGAGCTGCAGCCACTGGTCACATGTTTTGCTTGCAAGCAGAGGGGTCCTATTGCCCAGCAGTGCAGAACTTACAAATGCAGGTAAGGAAATCGGAGACAAGAGGAATAGCAAAGAGATAGAAGAGGAGAAAAACCAATTAGCAGGGCAGAGATATCGTTTTTCACAGAGTTGTTGTTAGGATTGTTTTATCTCTGAGAGGCACTTTTCTGCACACCATGTGCTAAATGGTCAGGTCACAAGGACCCCGAAGGTTCGGAGAAGGTTGGGGAAGGGGACTTACTGAAACAGCTGTTAGGGGACAGATGGTAGCCTCCTGTCAAGGCCATCCAGTGTGTTCTTTAACATGCACAGGGTATGGCTCTCCTGCACATGGGACCATGGCTTAACATCCTATCTGACAGGTGGCAGCCTTTCCAAGTCCATCGGTGTCCCCTACTGACTGTGGGCAGCACAGGGAGTTTTGTGGTGATAAATCTCAATGCTGACCCAGGCAGGACTCAAACCTGGGAACTGCAGATTACCAGCCTGGAACGCTACCAACTGGGCCATCCCTGCCCCTTCCACAGAGAAGCAATGGTAATAGGTATTTAAATGGGCAAGAGGAGAGAAACTCAGGCACACCTTGACCCCCACCCCAACAACCCCCAGATTGATCACTGTACAATGTTGATGGAAGAAAATTACACTCCCAACATTGTGTCACATAGAAGGGAAGAAAATAATGGATCTTGTGGATGTGGGAGCAACAGTCTTTAATTAACCATAGCTGTTTTCAGAGAGTTAAAAGGAGACTCTTCAGTAAAATACTTCCCATAAGAATAGGCCTCACAGGAGTTGATGGTGAAGACCTCACTGTGTTAGGAAAATATTCAGCAATGATCAAGTTAGATAATGAAACATTTAAGCACCCCATTTACATATTGGATTTAAATTTGAGAGAATGCTATGAGATGATAATTGGAGTAGGCATTTTGAACTTTAGAGGACTTTGGTTGGATTTAGAAGCAGGGTTTTTAGGAAAGGCACCCCCCAGAGTTAGAAAGAAGTGTAATACTATGCCTGGGATGTCTCACCCTGTACAGACTGGATGAACCAAAATACATAGATGAAACCAAAATACATAGATATTATGGCAGTCCCAGCCATCGCCAAAGCAACTGAAAGAAGTCTGTATTCCCCCTTGCAAAGAAAAAATATTCTAGTGGCATATAGGCAAGTCAGTGTTGGCACAACAGCTTTAGCACACTCCATTGATAAATTGGAACACAGATAATTGTGGGTAGCTAGGTCAGTTCACAGACTAAACAAGAATGTATATTTTAATGTTAGACTGACAAACTTGTCCTAATGACCCCGCTGGATTAAGAAAAGTGTAAAAATAGCTAGAGTTGACGAAGTAGATGAGAGGCATGCTTTTAGCAGAGAAAAAAACTATTGATAGGTACCAGAGCACATCATTAGCCGTAATGGCTTATATAAATTTACTTTGGTTTCTTTAGGCTTAAAGAACTTGCCCTTAATGTTTTAGTGACTTCTCAACAATGTTTCAATGGGCTTAAAGTTAGAACAACTGTGATTATGGACCAATTGTCCCAGGTCAAGCATTTCAGTTCCCTGGATATGGCATCTGGATACTGGCAGGTACTAGTGCAACCCTCAAGATATAGAGAAGACAGCATTCATTAGTTACAATGGCTTTATGAATTTACTTTGGTTCCTTTAGGTTTAAAGTGATGAAAATTGGTCAGGAAGGCTGTGGTTCAGTTATTCTGAATGGTTGGCATTCTTGAACAGGTGTGTCAGTTTAATTACATTGGGAACTATGTAACAGATTTGGTGATTATTGACATGGTGTGATAAGATTAACAGACAAACAGGATTGCTGCCAGGACTTTTAAGAATCTATGGAGAGTGTGAAGAAATAGGCGTATACAGCTAAAGACTAAAATTAGACTGTATATTAGTTTGGTTCTTTCTAGAGTTAGTTATGGTAGTGAAACTTGGACCCTATATAAACAAGATAACAAGAAACTTAATGCTTTTGATTCTAGATGTTTATGCAGTATCTTGGGAATTAGGTGGCTCAACTTTGTAAGTAATGATGAAGTTAGGTAAAGGAGTCAGCAACCTCCTTTGAGTAACATAGTGTGCAGAGAGAGAGTGTCCATTGGTTTAGCCATGTTGCCTGTATGCATAAATATAGATTAGTGAATAGGGTTATGAACAGTGTGCCTAAAGGCTTCAGAAAGAGGGGAGACCTAGGATGCAGTGAGCAGGCAATGTCAAACAGAACCTTGTTAGAATTGATGTACAGTGGCCAGATGCAGCAGTGTTGGACAGATATGTTGGAAAACGAAATTTCACAATCTGGTTGGACCTCAGTAGTCCATGACTGTTTGAGATGATGATGATGAAAGTCAGAACAAGGGCTAGTCTACCTGGACGATATTATCATGGCTTTTCCTTCTTTTGAGCAGCACTTGGAATGACTACAAACCATCTTTAACTGGTTGAGAAATTCAATTTGAAATTGAAACCCTCCAAGTGTGAATAGTGAATAGGGTTATGAACAGTGTGCCTAAAGGCTTCAGAAAGAGGGGAGACCTAGGATGCAGTGAGCAGGCAATGTCAAACAGATCCTTGTTAGAATTGATGTACAGTGGCCAGATTGCAGCAGTGTTGGACAGGGCTGCTGCCAAATATAATGATGATAGATGCATTTCTAAACTTAAACTGCACAACCCTTTACACTAAATTTAACAATCTGGAAAACTAAATTTAACAATCTGGTTGGACCTCCATAGTCCATGACTGCTTGAGATGATGATGATGATGAAAGTCAGAACAAGGGCTAGTCTACCTGGACGATATTATCATGGCTTTTCCTTCTTTTGAGCAGCACTTGGAATGACTACAAACCGTCTTTAACCGGTTGAGAAATTCAATTTGAAATTGAAACCCTCCAAGTGTCAGTAAGAGATTCTCTATTGAACCTGGGTCAGTTGATCTTAACTTAAAGTGCCCATCCTGACCCCTGGAACCTTGAAGCCATTAAGAAATTGTTTAATTGTTTAATAACCACGATAAATGCTGTTACAAAATTTCAAAAACCTCAAGTCATGAGGAGTGCTACTCGACTATCAGGTGGAACACACATGCAAAAATGCCCTCTGGCTATAACTTATTGAGTTCACACCTTTCCCTTTTGAAAACCATATATATCTCTAACTAACTAATTAAGAAATTTTGGAGACTGAAGACAGTGAAGAATGTCTGAGCCATTCTTGCCTTACCAGCTATTATTGGAGGTTCATCAACAAGTATGCTGAATCCTTCACTGGTAAAAGAAAAAAAAAATCACACAGCCCCTGGCAGGTTAGGATTAAAGTAACTCAGGTAGAAAACAAAAGTTTTGATAATGAAAGTGGATATAGGATTAATGCATATGTTATAGGTAGAAAATCCTTTATGGAAAGGATATGGTTTCATGTGTAATAATGTGGAACTAGGAGATATAGGGTTATACCCTCCCTTGAGTGAAATAGTGGAGTCATCTCTTAAGGTATGTTAATAGTTCCAGAAGTGTATAGGTTGATGACAATATTTATGTAACCCATGAGTAATTTGTAGGAAGCAATTATGAAGTGGCAGGTGTTGATGAAGCAAACAGTTGGGACTTTGACACTCAGGGTGTCATAACTTTATACATGGAATTAGCCTGAATGAGTTGCATTGGTAACTCAGGGCTAATGGAGAAGGAATTGCATTAGTTTAAATGGAAAGGTAAAGCCCCCAAATAATAAGTCTAAATAAATAAACACAATTTGTTAAATAAAGCAAAAGTGATGGCAAAACACTCCAGATGCCTGAGAACATGATGGATGATCATGATGAATAGTTCCGATATGTACATGAAAATCATCCAGAGGAGCTATTTATCTCATCCTGCCCTGATTCTTGATATTGACATGAATAACTGCAAAGCCCAAAAGAATTACATGGAATAACAAAATGTTCTTTTCTTCTAAAAAATGGGAGATTTTAAACAATTACTTTTAACATCTTATGTTATATTATAAAAAGCAATGAACCTGTCATTCAATTTCTTTTCATACAAGACATAATTTCATTCAATTTTCACCAGCTTTATGCTTTCATATCTGCTTACCGCTACTAACTTGTTATGTGAGAACTGCCAATGAAATATCCAGCCAGCAAGATTCATCTTCTGTAATGCATGCATGCATTAGAAACTTGTCAAATCATACTTAACGTCTTTTTGCTGCTGCAGTTGATGAGATGGATCTTGGCTGAGTTTTCTTGGATTATGGTGAGTGCCATTTTCAGCTAATAATCCAGTTTGCTTCAAAGCAATTATGTTATCAACAGTATATTATACTTGCTGCTAAAATGCATTAAAATAACTTTACCTAAGGAACTTCCTAAAATCAGTTATTTTTATTAATCTTCAAGCAATGAAGATTAAATATAATTTTCTATTGATTAACTTGCTGGATTAACACACTATGGTAGCTGCCTAATATATCTTATTTAATTATCATCAAGTGACATAATTCTTTTACAAGTAAAAAGTATTAATATGCAGAGTTTAGCTTTTCTGAATCTGATAGTGAATTTTATATACTTTCATCTTGTACCAGGGGTAGTCCCAATTATTGTGGGGAGTAGGTGCAATCCTCCCCCTCCCACACACACACATAAAGGTGAAGAGAAAGAGTCACAGTGAATCACTGTGGGACTTTATTCATAGTTGTTATCACTATTCCCCACAAAATGTGGTTCCTGGGACCACCCCTGCCTTGTACACACTATTTAGTGCTAACCATTTTAATGATTTTTAAATTTCCATTATGTGCTAATTATCTTAAGAACTATTATCAAAATCAATTGTGTAAGTTGAAAATTTGTTTTCAACCTTCAGTTAGAATGCATGCATCATACTCACACATTTAAAGACAGGTAGCTGACTTTTTTGTTTGCCTGTAGATTCAGCTTGGAGACTAGATACTTGATCTTGTTTCAACTATGAACATACAATCCATAACAATTTATTAAAAATATGGAAGCTACAAAATGCTAGAAAGCAAAATAGTAATATTAACCTAAAATTTAATGTTTCCAATGCATTTTCAAAACTCAAATTACACAATATGATAATGGGTTGGGTTGCTTTACCTCTGAGCGGCACTTTTTTGCACACCATGGGCTAAATGGCCAGGCCACAAGGACCCCGAAGGCTCAGAGAAGGTTGGGGGAGGTGACCCACTGGAACAGCTGTTGGGAGACAGATGGTAGCCTCCCATCAAGGCCATCCAGCATGTTCTTTAACGTGCACAGGGTACGGTTCTCCCACACACGGGGCCACGGCTTAACGTCCCATCCGACGGACGGCGGCCTTTCCAAGCCCATCGGTGTCCCCTAATGACCATGGGTAGGGCGGGGAATTTTGCGGAGATAAATCTCAATGCTGACCCAGCTGGGACTCGAACCTGGGAACTACAGATTACGAGCCTGGCGCGCTACCGAGTGAGCCACCCCCACCCCTACAATATGAGAAACCCATTACTTTCTTTACTATGAGCCTGACATGATTAAAACAATTTTCATGGCAAAACTTCTACTTCTTGACCTTAATACTAAATATTAAGGACAATTTAGAATCCCTCATCTAAAGAGCAAGGATTTCAACACACAATGCCCTTCCCAACATAAAAAAACCTATTCCTAAAGTCAACAAAATTATATATTAAAAAATAAGGATTCTAGTATTATCCTACAAAAAACAAACTATTTGAAATAATAAGTTAAAAAAAATTGTTTTCCTGAGTGGGAATGGAACCCATGCCTCCTAGAAACATGACAGGCATCCTATCATCAGCAACAGACAATCCTTTCAATACAAATGACATTATACGCATTCCTGTAATTTTTTTCTGATTTGCCATTGGTGCCATCTATTGGCAGAGAATTGGGCAGCCAAGCCAGCACATTTGATGGTGATAATATCTGTCACTCTCACTCAGGACAACAATTTTTTTCAACTAATTATTTCAACTGTTTCTTGTCTACAGGACATTTTCCTGTGATACTTTATTACTGAATTACTGATATAATGCTGAGTGTGAGTGACGGATATTACCATCAAATGTGGCAGCTTGGCTGCCCCATTCCCTGCTAATAGATGGTGCCAATGGCGATTCAGCAAAAAATTACAGGAATGCATATAATATCACTTATTGAAAAGATTGTCAGTTTCTGATGGTCCAGCGATCAGGACACCTGGCATGCTTCTGGGAGGTATGGGTTCGGTTCCCACTCAGAACAACAATTTTTTTCAACTAATTATTTCAAGTGTTTTTTGTCTACAGGACTTTTTCCTGTGATGCTTCATTACTGAAAAGCAAAATTTTTAAGATTTAACATCTTGGTATCTGATTCAAGTAATGAATCTCACTTTCCTTCCAAAATTTCTCTATGGCATATTATACTGATGGGCTCCTATCAGACTTCCATTGCAAACAGAATGCTTGAGGAGTAATTTATTCTTTTCATTTTATTCTAATATGCATTTCTTAAGAACCAATTTATTGGAAAATAATTATGATACTTTTGTTTAACCCATTATCATGGCATTTAAATCTTTTATGCATTATCTAGTCTGATTATTAAAACTGAAGTAGGGAGCACACTGTGATAGCACCTGTTATTTTATGTATAAATTTCTCCATTTCATCCTGCACTTGGTCACATGATCTTAATTCTATGCTTCAATTTTATCTTAATAGTCCAACACAAAGGAAGTAATAAAAAAACCTTTTATATATATTATTATCCACTAAACTGTTATTAAGTATAAGTTGCCAATAACACATAACTAAAAAACTTTAGAGAACCTTAAATCAATAGGTCACTAACAGAAACTCAAATTTATCTCTCATTTCTAGTATCCATTTAATTGTAAGATTATATTTCACATTAATGAACAAGTCTTCATCAAAGGTAGTGTTTGATTTAGAAAAGACCAACAATGTGACTTGTCTAATGGATAGTTCTCTAAGATGATGTCAAAATCCCAAATTGAATTTATAGATACTACTTAATGCTATGATAATACTATATTTATATTACATTATGATATAAGCAAGTTATCAAATCACTAACACACAAGACGATATCAGAAGTTCCAAGCTGACTGTTGATTTTGTTGACATTCAATGAAGACTTTTTCCCATTACTGTAGCTTCTTTTCACTTTTTGAGTTTTTGATGAGTTGTCCACAAATACAGGTAAAGTATAAAATCAACCATTAACTTGAGACTTTTTACATCACCTTTGTGAACTTGCAGCTAGTTAAGCTTGTCTATATCATAATGCAATATAAGTATAGCATTCAACAGTATCTGCTTTGCAGACAAATCAAAGCACTCAATAAGCAAAAAAAAAATCAGCAGTTATGTATGGTGACTTGCTTGATACATAAAAGTTACACATAAGTTTATGATAAAAAGGCTTGCAATAAAGGTTTAAAAGAAGAGAAGCACCAAGTTAAAAATAGTCTTTACAGTTTGTGCCTCCTTCTTGATCTCCTTAGAAGAAATGGCTGCTCAGCGACAACTGAAATGGTCTATAATGTTTTGCATGCACCTGGTAATTTCACTTGCATTTTGAGGTAGATATTCTCATACTGTAGATGGTTAATGTTTGCTTCACTAGATCTAGTTGCATTTGATTTGGAGGCAGAGCTAGGTTTCCCATAAAGAACATAATACACTTACCTAGGGTGCAAACGTAATAGGGGAACCACCATTCAAGTATTGTATTTTGTTTATTAACATATCAACAAAATTATGTCCTTTTAAATTCTTAGAAGGAATAAAAACTAACCTTCAAGAATGAATGGTTCGAAACAGTTCAAAATATATTCCTGCCAACTGAAAGTGAACTTTTAAAAAAGTATAGATTATGAGGATAACAGCATATCATAATATCCATGCTATATGAATGAAAAACCACATTTCAAGTTCTATAGCTTCAAAATTAATATGTTTACAGGAAAATGTCAGATAAATTGTAAATTTCAATCAAATTATTGAACAACAGATGCTGCTGATATATTTGACAATAGATGCTGCTGTTATGCTTGTTCTAAATCGATGAAAACTGAAAAACTATTACACAAACTTTTAAAATTGTATTTATTTTTATAAATGGTTTGTTATAACTTTTGAAGTAAATCTTATGGTAAGAAACACTGCTGTTAGATGCTTCTATTTACAGACTCTTTAAATATTACAAAAATACTGCTCATAAATTAGATTTGGGGAATTTTTTAAGTTTTTTAATTTATTCCCTCTGACATTTTGCCACAAAAGCTTACTTCAAAGTTAGAGAGAGTTCCATTCACACAACATGGAAGTGTCTCAAAACTTAGATAATTTTGCATAATCTCTTCATTGCATGGCAAAAAAAAAGGAAGAAATATTTTCAAATTTGAAATAAATAATTTGACTTTTAAATTTTACTTTTAATTTTTAAATATTATGAACTATATGTTATGTATATATTAATTCTTCACATCAAACAGCATTTGGTAATAAAACTGTAGTACTTATTGAAATTCCTGCATCCATTTTGATTACATATTACAGAAAATAAAAAAAAATGCCTTTGCATAGGTGTCATACACATTACAATAGTTACATAGGGAGTTTCCAAAAGGTCTGATCAACTTTGGGAATGTGATGAAACAGTGATGAAAAATGCTCCTAAATTGGGCCAGAATTGGGCCAGAAATGATTCCTTTTCAAGTTGCATACGTTTTGAAACACTGTGCAATTAGGTAAGTTTACATCAGAGCAAGTGTTCAAAATGGCCTCCCTGAGCAGCAATGCATGTCTCACAGAATCTTCTCATCAACTGTCGAACACATTTGAAAAGTTCCAGAGTGTTCTGAATTCTTTGACAACTGTCACGATCTGTTTGCAGAGAGTTTGTGTATTAAGAACTGGAGTAGCATAAGCATCAATCTTAATATGTCCCCATAAGTAGAAATCCAGTGGATTCAAACAGAGAGAGCATGCACACCATGCAGATGGTCCCCCTCTACCAATGCGTATGATTGAGATGTTCTCAAGCAAGTGAAGCTAAAATGTGCTGGAGCTCCATCATGCATAAACAGCATGTGATGGCATTACTAATGGAATGCCTTTCAGTACTGCAGGTAATTCTGCCATCCAAGAAATGCATTTATTGCTGGCAATTGAGTGCTAATGGCAGGAAAAATGGACCAATCAGGTAAACCACCTGATTGGTCCATTTTTATTTTTCATATCAATGATGCCCAAACATTCACATGAAACCTCTATTGATGTCAAGACTGGGTGATTTCAAGAGGATTTTCCAGTGGTGAATAATATGAAAATACACAATGCCATCTCTTGTGAATTGTGATTCATCAGTGAAATGGAGAAAACCAGGTGCAATATACTGTGCAGAAGCCAAAACACAACTAGTGGATGAAAATAAGCTGGTGACAGGGCCTGTACTTGCTGCATGTGATATGGGTAGAGTTGTTCCTGACAAAAAATTCATCATACAGTTGAATCTGAAATACCTGTGTCTGTTGCTACTCCTCATGCTTGTCCTGGGATCCTCCGCAACCATTCCAATTGCTCTAAAGTAAATGTTCAGTGTGTGTGGCCCACCCCCACAATCTGCAGTAACAGGTGAAGAGAATTCTCTCTTAAAGATGACAATGGATGGCTGCAAAAGTATCTCTGACTGGATATCGTTGGTGTGGAAAAGCTATCTGGTAGAAACACTGAGCTTCATTGAGGTTTCCATTCACTCATCCATAAATGAAATGCCATTTCAACATTGGAGAATTTATTATTTTCTAGGTCACAAAATAACATGCGGATTAGCAATTAGTAACATTCACTTTCACATAACTTCAGAACAACTGCCGACTCACTATAACTCACCCAGAAGAGGGTAGATTTTGTCCAACATTTGCATATGTCTATTATGCCATCAGATATGAAAATGATGCAAATTTACCTAGCATCATACCTTTTGACAGGTTACCTTACTTATACTTTCAAAATGTGCTAAAACTCAAAAGGATTATAGCACATTTTGAGATTGATTGATTTCCTTAGAAGAAAGCTCAAAGAAACAAAAGACAAGATTCTTAATTCAGTGCTACTTGTATTTTAAACTTTTTAGTGCAATTTTTTTTCACCAACCAAGAGTTGGGGAAGCTCCAAGCATACTAAAACATGACTCTGTGTAGATTGGGAAAAACAAACAAAAAAAAAATCAAAATGGCCTCTCGATGCTTTTTGATTCAACATACAACTGTGGACAAATTTTTTCTTCAATGAGTTTTATTAAAAACAGGTACTGAAGCCCGTTTTCAGATGATAGTTTGAAAGCACTGATGCAATTAAAGTGTTCTAAATATATTCCAAATCTGAATAAGTTGGCAGAGAAAAAGTCTAAAAAATCAGTCTATTCTATAAAATAAAATTAAATATACTTTAATTGTAGACACTTGAATATACTTTTTTTAAATATAAAACTTATTATGGTTTTCTTTTTCTTAATAAAATATAATAATTTGCAGCTCTCAGGTATCAGATATCTATTTGTCATGGCTCATGACTCAATAACAATCACCAAACCTAAGATTAAACTTAATGTGCAACTTTTATTTATCAAGCAAGTCACTATTACCATAAACTTTTTTTTTCACTTTTTGATTGCTTTGATGAACTGTCTGCAAATCAGGTATAGTATTACCATTGAACATAATAATAATAATAAATTATTTCAATTTTATTTTATGGGTCGGGGTGGCACAGTTGGTAGTGCGCTATGCTCGTAATCTGTAGTTCCCAGGTTCAAGTCCCAGCTGGATCAATGTTGAGATTTATCTACAGAAAACTCCCAGCCCACAGTCAGTAGGGGACACTGATGGGCTCAGAAAGGCCACCATCCATTGGATGGGACGTTAAGCCATGACTCCGTGTTGGGAGAACCATATATCCTGTGTACATTAAAGAACAAACCGGATGTCCTTGACGAGAGACTACCATCTGTCTGCCAACAGCTGTTCCAATGGGTCCCCTCGCCCAACCTTCTCTGAGCCTTCAGGGACCTTGTGACCCCCACAATCTGCAGTAACAGGTGAAGAGAATTCTCTCTTAAAGATGACAATGGATGGCTGCAAAAGTATCTCTGACTGGATATCGTTGGTGTGGAAAAGCTATCATTTAGCCCATTGTGTGCAAAAAAGTGCCACTCAGGGGTAATACAACCTATTTTATTTTGCAGTACAAAGATGTTATGCTACTTAATATAATACAATTCACATAAAACAGAAAAGGGACACTTAGTTAAAAAATTCAATACAGAATTTGACAAGACTGAGCACCTTAACTAAATTACATTAAATCGCAAACTTGTTGCAATTATCTACTGTATGACACACATTTTAAGTGTTTTAAGCATTCAAAAATTATTAATGAGCTAAAGTAGTCAATACACTATGTTGAATGCAGAATACCTTTCAGTTCCTTTTAAAATATTATCGAAATTATTCCAAACTTTCGCACCCTGAAAGGTTAATGATGCCAGTCCATAATTTGTTCTGCATAATGGTAATTCTAGGTCGAATTGCTGTCAACTTCAGTAATGATAACACTTCCTTTGGAAATTGATTTTGTATTTTTTTTAATCTAATAGCACAGAACATAAAAAATAAAATTCTGATTACTTGTATTACTCCATATTCAAATGCAGTAATGTAGATGAGGATAAATAATGAAGTTAATACAGTTGCAATATAATTCGAAAAGGAAACATGAATCCATAGCGTCTAATAAAACAAATATTTCTGGGAATTTTTTTCTTAATGTACATAATGTGTTCATTCCATTTTAAGTCACTAGTAAGCCATAATTCTAAGAATTCAATTTTGTTAACTCCTTCAATTACATTTCCATCAATACATATTTCTTGTAGGTAAAGATTTGAAATTTTTACAGTTGGTCCAAATATATTTAGTTTTACCAATATTTAACTGCAGTTTATTAGCCCTAAACAATTTTGCATAAATTTTTAAATCGTTGTCAATTAAGTTATCAATAGTTTTTACCCATATAAAATATACTAATATCACCAATAAATGGGAAATAATCGTAAATAATATTAGAGAAGAATTATTCGAAATGTTAATAATATTGTTAACATATAAGAGAAAAAGTAGTGGTCCAAGACAATGCCCCAAAACCATAATGGTATAACTTGAACAACAAAATTTTGTGACAGATAGTGTCAAATGCTTTAGATAAGTCTAGAAAAATGCCTATAGTGAATAGCTTGCTTTCAATATTTTTGTTACATGGACTCTGTTATATTTATCAAAGCTTTTTCTGCTGAATTCCCAGGTAAACAACTCAATTGATTTTTATGTAAAATGCTACAATGACAAAACAAAATCAAAACAAGCGCATCTTTATGCAAATCAAAGCAACTGCAGGTAAACGACGGCGCATATGAAGGTCACGAAATGGTATAAATAACACCTGATACTGAGATCTGTTAATCAGTTTTATTCTTGTTCTTCAGATGGAAAAGGCAGAGGACTTAAATGAGTTTGATAAAGGCCAAATTGTAATCACCAGACGACAGGGTCAGAGCATTTCCGAGACGGAGAGGCTTGTGGTGTGCTCACTGTCTGCCTTCAAAATGTGGTCCGAGGAGGGAAAACCCACAAAATGCTGGCAAGGTGTGGGCCAATCATGGTTCTTCATCAATGCTAGAAGTGAGCGAAGGCTATCCCTTATGGTACGAGCCAACAGAAGGGATACTGTGGCCCAACTCGCCCACAATTTGAATGCTGTTGACGGGAGTAATGTGTTACAATACACTGTACGTCGAAGCCTGCTGAAAATGTGGCTGCGTAGCGGAAGGCCGCTCCGAGTGCCCATGCTAACCTCGGTTCACCATCGAAAGCACCTACAATGGGTACGCAAGCATCAAAACTGGACCTTGAATGACTGGAAGAAGGTTGTCTGGTCCGATGAATCTTGTTTCCTGTTGCACCATGTGGATGGCAGGTATGTATGTGTTATTTACCTGGGGAAATATTGGCACCAGGATGCATCGTGGGACAAAAACAAGCCAATGGAGGAAGTGTAATGCTTTGGGCAATGTTCTGCTGGGAAATACTGGGTCCAGTCATTCATGTGCAGGAAACTATGATGTCTACCACCTACCAAAACATTATTGCAGCCCAGGTACATCCTTTCATGGCAACAATATTCCCCTCTAGTAGTGCCTTCTTTCAGCAGGATAATGTGCCATGTCACACTGCCTGGACTGTTCGAGAATAGTTTGTGGAACATGAGAACGACTTTCAGGTATTGCCCTGGCCTCCAAATTCTGCAACATCAATCCAATTGAGCATCTGTGATTTGTGTTGGAACAGCATATCCAATCTGCAGTGGCTCAACCACATAATTTACAAGAGTTGAAGGATCTGCTGGTAATGCATTGGTACCAGATAACACAAGACACCTTTAGAAATCTTGTACTGTCCAAACCTCACCAGGTAAGAGCTGTTTTGGTGGCACGTGAAAGACCAACATCATATTAAGCAGGTGGTCTGTTTTGGCTCTTTGGTGTACAACTGAACAGTTAAATTGGTACTGGAAATGAATGAGATTTTTTATTTATATATATAGTAGCAACTTATACTTAATAGCAATATAGTGCATAATAATAAATAGTGTTTCCACACCTGCTCATCCCTGTAATTTATTAATATTTATTTAAGTAGATGAATTCTACAGAAATTCAACCAGATTGAATTTTTACTCCCCAGATAAGTATATCCTGGGAAATAGTTGTCAAATTCGACTACTGATGGTCAAAAATTAAAACTAAGGGATTAAAGGGTACATGAAAGAATATTGAGAAACACTAGTCTGCACAAACCTGGACAAATTTTATGAAGATTTAGGATTAGCCTGAATATATAGGCATCAGTAGTTTGGGTGTGGATGGGTGTGCAGTGGGAGGGGTATGGAAGCAGATTGTGGTTCAGTTAATCTGAATGGTTGCATCCTTGAGCAAGTGCCTCAGTTTAATTATGTTGGGTTACCTGTGCTATGCAACAGTTACTGATGATGCATAGCATGAGATAAACAAAAGAATAAGGTTTGCTGCTGGGACTTTTAAGAATATATGGAGAGTGTGGAGAAATATGCATATACACCTAAAGACTAAAATTAGACTGTATAATAGTTTGGTTGTTTCTAGGGTTAGTTATGGTAGAGAAACTTGAATCATTTGTAAACAAGATAAAAGAAAACGATGCTTATGCAGTATTTTGGGAATTAGGTGGTTCAACTTTGTAAGTAACGATGAGGTTACGCAACGGAGTTGGCAACCTCCTTTCAGCAGCATATCGTACAGAAAGATATTGTGCATAACTATAGATTAGCGAAGAGGATTATGAACAGTGTGCCTAAAGACCTGAGAAAGGGGAGGAGACCTAAGATGTGGTGGGCAGACAACAGACAATATCAAACAGGACTTTGTTAAAATTGTCCTGTACCACATCTACAGTGGGCATATGTATCAGATGTGGCTCAGGACAGATGCATTTGGAGAACTAAATTGCACAATGTGGTTGGACCTCTGTAGTCTACAGCTGCTTGAGAATGATAACAACAATGAAATTATGAATTTGTAGAATTAACTAGAACAAAAAAACTTAAAATAATATTTTATTTTAAAGTTTTAACCAAAAATGAAAAAGCCAAATATCTGTTCAACTTTACAGCTTTTTTTATAACAAATAAAAAAAAAAATGCTTATTTATTGTTTAAAAAGTGCAATGGGAATATTTCTTAAATACATCTATTTTTGAGATTGTGTTATGGTTATATATATATGGCTAGAGGATTTTGCACTAAAGTCCAATGATCCAGAACTTTGGAAGTATCAAATTCTTTCACAGATGGTCCATTCATATTGATAAAAAACAAGGGATTTAAACTAGTTCCATTGATGACCTTTACTTGCTTCTAACGAAATTCATCAAACTGAAGTCATTTTCATAGCAAACAGTTAAAATTTATTTATTTTTATTTATTTGTGACATATAGGACAGAGAAGAATCCTAGAAGCTACTCCTAGCTTTTTACAGGCCTTCTCATACAAGGACATGCCCTACTATGACCGAAGTCACTGCTGACCACTGCCTTAGTTAGAGCTAACACAACACACAAAGTTTGCCTTGCTGGAACAGTCGCTAGCTGCCTAACCACTATGCCAGTTAAAAACAGGCAGGACTTCTACAATATGCAACAGTTTACCTGAAATAGGAAATTTACACAGTTCAAGAGGGCCTTATTTAACACCTCAATGAAACTCATTCCTTTCGCAATAATTTTAAATTCTTATCACTCATTGAATAGTTGAGAAATTGAAGAGACTGTTAGTCCAATGGAGCAATAGTAATGACAATAATATTCCTTTAACCTTTCTCATTATCCAAGAGAAGCCATTTGCATTGTCCATTTGCATTTCACATTTGTCTGTGCCAAAAGATTTTTACTTTAATGCAACTCATGGGTGGATTAAAAGGTTTAAAATTCACACTACAATAATCTTCATGTATAAGGAGAAAAAGTTAATGCCAATGCAGCTGTGTCAAGCATTTTCCCACAAAAGTTATCAAAATAATGGAAGAGGGAGAATACCTCTTCCATGATTTTTACCTCTCTGTGGTTTAATTATTGATTATCAGTTACTTTTGTTCTTTTCAGCATAATGAACTTAATGAAGAACACTTAAGCCCAGCATTTTTGCCATTTGTGAAAATATTTCCACTTAGTGTATGACCAGCCTTACTACACAAAATAAAAAATTCCCTAATTTCTGAAAAGAGACTTCAAATAGCATAAAAAAAACTAATGAATAAATAAAAGCAAAAAAAGATTGAAAACATTGCCTATTTAACTTTACATAATCTGTTCTTAGAAATACAAGACAAGTGTCATTACTGCTCAACTATTAACGGATTTGCAAACACACAAACACAATGTAAATGTTTCTGGTTCTGAAGAGAAATCAAAGGTTTGTTGAAAAGATCAACACTTAAAGTTTCGATTGTTGTCAAGGATAATGGCCCAAATTACCCCACCTACCTAGTTCCTTCTACAAGTGTTTATACAGATCACAAGGAATTGTAACATATCTGAGTTTTCGCCCTATTGTAATTGACCTGTTTTTCTTCTGCCTGAATGGAGACTCACCCTTTCTTTTCCACTGCAGCTGTTATTTGCTATCACAAACCCCTTTCTCTAAGTGCTAATTACGAGGAAAGTTGGTAACACAGCTGCTTACTATTTCTAAGTATATCTTATAAGAGAAAAATCTGAAATATATCTACAACAAAAATACAGTTAAAATAACGAAATAATTTTTCCTGTTATTTGCTCAGTCTTATCATTATCAATATTTTGAAATTCTGTTAACGTTATTCATATCATTATTCAAAAATCATTTCGATATGTTATTCATAATGCTTTCCAACACTGCCTGAAATATAGACAAATAAGTGTGATATGTCATATTGGCATCCACCTTATAAATTCTTGTTACCATATATCCTGATATGCTATTGTCACCATTACAGGTAGATTATGCCACTGTACTTCTGCTATGTTTTATTTATATACAAAATGTTATAGTTTTATTAAATTTATGATATGTACTCTGTGATTTTAATATGAACCTAAAAAGAATTTTTAATTTACCTCTAAAAACAAATCTCTCTTAAAACAAAAAAGTTACATTTGAAGTTTACAATGACCCATCCCTTCCCTGGGTATAAGGGGCCAACTCATTTTTCCAATGGGAACTATGTGACCTTCACATTCCACCAACAAAACTTCAAATTTCTAGCATAAATATATCTTTTGCAGTATTCATTTCAAATTTTGGAATTTTCATCTCTTTCCATTGTTAGAAGGTGCACAATTATAGCTTTTGCGAGATTCAGAAAGTGCAAATCATAACATTTCATCAATACGTATCCAATATAAAGATAATTTTTAATTTATCTCTATAAATAAAATAGTTTGATTCTACAGACAGACAGATGCATGCCGAAGTGTATACATTTTCTCATTTTTTTTTAAACGAGATAAAAATGGGTATTGAAAACATTGCTGCAGCATGGGGCATCTGACAAGGAGCAAAATCTGTTGCCCAAATATGTTAATGACTTTGTGGGTTTAAAAAGCAACTTAAAGGAACTGAAGAAAATATTGTGAGGCTACTAATAAATGCAGAATTCGATGAAGTTGACAAAGGTCAATGTCACAAAGAGAACAGCTGTAGAATTAGGAGTTAATTGATCTAGATGAGGAAGGTTGAAAGAAGATGAATATGAAGATAATGATGTGGCATATCCACAAATAGGAAATTTAAACCTTAAAGAGTTCTCTTCTTGTTTTGTACATTGGATACCTTGATCAATATAATAGATAAAAATTGCCCCAATTTGGACAGTTGTTGACAGTCAACAATTTATCCAATTTGGACAATGCAAGACAAGTGTCATTACCACTTGATTGAAACATGAGAACTGCCTCCTTTCTTTCTCTCAACATATGTGCAACTGAACAATGCCACTGGATACTATCCTGAACTTTAGGAAAGTATAAAAAAGCTTCTTACAAACATTTTGTCATTTTCCCTTCATCATCTGCCAAATCTAAACCTCCCAAAAGAAACTTAAACTACAATGACCATTGAATAAGTTATGCAATCTGATGATGAGACAATAGAAACTTCTCATTTGTCACCACTATCATCACCCACCTTAGAATGACTGACCAACCAACCAACCACCATCACCACCACAACACCTCTACTGTATACATCAGCTTTTTTGAGTTACAATTACAGTTTATTAATAACTCTATTAAAAAATTACCTTTAGAATAAAGTTTTTTTGCTTTTTCAATTGAGTTTATTATGCCACCTTTGCATTAACCCTCCTGAAGTGATAAAAACTTTCACTGAACTTGAAAATGAAAACTACCTCCTTTCTTTCTCTCAACATATGTGCTGTCCATATACTGTCTGTCAGACTGATTGAGAATATATTTTCTAATAATTTTGCAACATAAAAGTAGTCTAAACAAAAACAGAAAGTTTTTTCAAATTTATTTATTATTTATTTATTATAAACTTTTGGAGAACATTTTTGCATAATCGGTCTCGAAGACTGATGCCACTGCTTTATTTCATCATTCCACGCCACTTCTGGAGGGTTAAAAAATGACAAATAGTACACTATGTTTGCCATTTTACACCAGGCACAAGAAATTATATACAAATTAGTAGTATTTTAGCCCTTGATTTATGAATATTTGCTTAACAAACTGTTTTCAATGCATGAATTGTTTACCTAAATTGAGGGTGGGTGTAACTAAAATGAGTTTCAGTGAGGAGAAAACTGAGGAGACCTTCCATCCTACACCATAAAAAGTAATGTATATGGTAGAGGAAATGTATTAGTCGATATGGATAGCCTCATCTGTGTTTTGAACTAGGGGCTCTAAATGCTGTCACATATAGAGACACAATCCTTGATCTTTATGGAAGACTGTGTAAATTCAATTGGTGGGAAATTTCTACTAATGGACAATATTGTCAGGCCACAGAGCACAATTATTATTACACAGGGGCAGAACAAGTAGACCACAGGCTTTGGGCAGAATGCTTTTTCAGCTCCCAAATTCTTCAATAGCAGTAATTTTGTATACCACTAAGTTGTCAATTACATTATAATCCTTATTTTAAACTTTAAAAAAAAAATCATTGATCTAAAGCCAGTGTTGGTTTAACTACAGGCATATATTTATTATGAAGTAAAATATCTTCAGTCATGATGCAATTGTTGAAGACTAAATATTAAGTAAAATATTATACTAAGGATATGACAAATTAAAAATTAGGTATCATAAAAATACGATTTTCAGAATTAAATGAGATTTAATATTACTTTTTATAAAGTTAAATGAATGTCAAAAGTCCTCAATAACACTCTTGTGTTGTTTTTTACCAACTTCCTTCATATGACACTAAAATCAGAAATACTTCATAAATCAAAAATGTATTGTAATAAATAGTTTTGTGGAAAAAATGTGTTTTGCCAACGTGTGGAATTCGATATATAATAAGTTTATTTTCTATTTTAAGTACACATATGTACAATGCATGTTTGCTATACCAAAGTGCTTAAAAATAACAATTTTTGTTACATAATGATGAAGAAGAGTAAATACATATTTAACATTTATATAATTTTAAATACTGTATTCTATCATTTATAATTGAAAGAGTTGGTCAGTATTAAACATCTTTTTCTGTGATTTCATGTCATTGCAATAACATTACCACGAACATTACAATAATAAAAACATGCCACACAACATTTGGATGATCTTTAATATTTAAAGAATAATTTATATTTAGTGTCTCCATTTCATTCTTTTTAAGAAAAAAGCAAATTTTTCATGTTTAACTTTAATATCCATTTCCTAATTTCTTTACCAAATTCATTTTTTTTTTATTAAAATCTTTCATAAAATTTGGATCAAAATAATCTTGGAGTTATATAAATGTAATACCTGGTAATAATATTCTTTGTTGCAAAGAGCTCTTTCAATAATAAGGTTTTAGATAATGTGGTATTAACTGAAAAGGCTCTGATGTTTTGCTCATTCCAAGTTTTCTTTACATGTTTGATTACATAAAAAATATATAGTATCAATAAATATTTTTGTGGCAAAAACGTTTTGCTGACGTACAGGTTTCAACACACCTCACTTCAGATCATGCCAAAGTATTTTACCACTGAACCACTGAATGTCTTTTTTCTCTGCTAACATCATTTATCACTCTTCCTACGATTTCAGCTTCTCAGTTGGAAGGAGCCTAATACTTGATCATCTTGAATTATACTTTCTCTTCTTCTCTTTGATAGAATGCATCTAATTATATAGTTTCGAATTCTCCCTAATGGTTTAACATATTTATCATAAGCTGCTTCCCATGACAAAATACTAGCTCAGACAAGATTTTATACAAGCATTATAAATAATTTTCAATAATGATAAGTCTGCAAAGTCCCTGATATAACATATTTTAGGGATTACTGGATTGATTGGGGTGGGGGTGGTTCAGTCGGTAGAGTGCTAGGCTCATAATCTGCAGTTCCCAGGTTCAAGTCCCAGCTGGGCCAGTGTTGAAATTATCTCTGCAAAACTTCTCACCCTGCCATCGGTTAGTAGGGACACCTATGGACTAGGAAAGACCACAGTCCATCAGATGGGACATAAAGCCATGGCCCTGTGTACAGGAGAGCCATACCCTGTGCACATTATAGAACACACTGGGTGGCCTTGATGGGAGGCTACCATCTGTCTTCCAACAGCTGTCCCCTCCCCCAACCTTCTCTAAGTCTTCGGAGTCCTTGTGACCTGGCCATTTAGCCTATTGTATGCAAAAAAAGTGCTGTTCAGAGGTAAAACAACCCAACCTGTATAGTTTTTTAAGAGATGCTTTTTATTTGTAAATTCCAAATAATTTTTCTAATGAGAATTAGCCCCAAATAGTAATAACTCTCTATAAAGGTTTAAAAAAAAAACACGATAAAGCTGTTACATTTAGATAGCACAGAGTATCACAACCTTAACATGTGAAGTGCATAGTATATTATACGTGAGTTGGAACCATAATAACTAAGATACGTTATTAATCAAGTAACTTAAAAAGTCATAGATGTAATCTTAAAATCTATGTTAAAATACACTAGACCTTAAAGTATAACAAAGATAATTACCACTTCCTAGTTGCTGGTACAATTGCTTTAACCTAAGCTTTCACTCATGATATGATGGAATTATCACTGCTGAAATATTTCATTAGTTTTCATTGGTTTTTGTCATGTTACTTCTATGCATAGAGGTAGATTGGTGAATACGGTTATGAACAATGTGCTAAAGGCCAAAAGGGGAGACCTTTTCCTGTGATGGGCAGACAATATTAAATAGTACCTTGCTAGAGCTAATTACCTGGGCTTCAAGGTCAAATTTAGCAAGGACAGTGCATGGAGTTTTGTTTTTAATATCCCATTTATGCTCAGCAATCCTCTGCTTTATGATATGTATAGTGCAGCTAATATAGAAAGAGGGGGTATTGGTGATTCTTTTCAAAACACCACCCAATCTATTTAAAATTCTTGAGCATGAGAGAGATTCCACTGACCAAGCTGATAAAGCAGAATATGATCACCTGCCAATATCCCCTCTTTCTATATTGGGTGCATTATATAAAGCAGATGATTGCTGAGCATAAATGGGATATTAAACAAAATTCCAAGGAGCTTGCTAAGTTTGTGCTTGAAGGTCAGGTAGTCTGCAGTTTGACTCTGCATTCATTGTTTCCTCCCCCTACTCCAAAGCTCAAATTGCTTTCTGAGAAATCCTTGAAATCTTCACCTTCAGAGACAGATGTTACAACTTTAACACACCCCTTCTGCCTGCTGTCTGGCACATCCTGCTACGTGAGTTCCCACCCTCACCACCCACCATCGGCCAACAGACTGCACCTCTCCTCCCTGCTGCATAAGACTAATCTTGACACCTCAACTGCCCAGTTATCATTCCTTTCAATGATGTAGTGACTGGCACAGCATGTGTGAAAATGGCTTTTCCACTTTGCCTCTCATTGCTGACATGAAAATGCATCCAAGTGCTCCTGGCAATGCATTATTCTCAGCTACACAATGACTTTTTCTCCAGTACAAGAATCCTGAAATCTACTTCCACTGCAAAAATTTTCCAACTGAAAATATCTTCAAGAAAAAAGTATTAATTTCACCCATTTAATGCTTCACCATTGAACCCCTTCTTCTTGGAACTTTGTGTCATCCTAATCATGACTGCTGAGTACAGTCGAAAGCACTCGGCTTCTGTAATCATGTAAAAAGCACATTTCAGCGCCTAACTTAAATACATATGTTAATAAATTTAATTGGCAAAAAAAAAAACATTATTATCTCTTATAAGAGTTTAACCTGTTGATATTATCTAGTAATAAGTTATCCAAATATTTCCAGATTATGAAAATATAATAAATATATCATTTCCATAACAGTGGTTTCAATATTCTATTGCTGATGACTTTTGATACCATGAATCTCATGAATATATCAGCAAATAAATTATTGACATAACTATGCTCCCCTTATTCAGGGATCTTGTGGTATTTCCCAAGGGCAAGTAGAAACAAAACCATATTTAACAAATATTCAAACACAAAAGTTACACATCAAACAATTTATTCCTTAAAGTAATACATAGTGATATTAGTGGAATGAAATTTACTACAAATTATTAATAAATGATTTGCATATCATCCTTTTGTATCATTTTAAACAAAATGATAAACCAAAAGCAGTTTTAGTACAGACTTACAGCTTATGTTTTCTTTCTCTTCTTACCTTTTTAATTGGATTATCTGATTCAATTTTATTTTCTTTTTTCTTACTATCAATTGTTGGCTTTGGCTCAAATTGGATTTTTCGTTTTGCATTTGAAACTTTTGGACTCTATAAAAATAATCATAACTAAGTTGCATTGCATAAACTATTTCTTTTAAAATTATAATTCTATGTTATGAATAACAAAAATATTTGCAAGTGTTACTTTTTTTATATCACTCAGATTAGATTAACAAGTCAATTCCAATCCCAGTATATTCAATGAGGATATACTGAGCTTGGTAGTTTCCTTATGATATATAAATCCATCATACAAAGTCAAAAGCCTAAAACAAAGTGGCATAACTTTGGTGATAGTTCCTGTTGGGATAGAATAATTTTAGACAGATCACAAAGCATTCTAGTCCAAGCAGTTACAATTTATGATATTCCTAACATGAACTACCATTTAAGATATTCCAAATAAGTATTGCCAATCAAAAGTAAGTTGTAAAATTTTAAAAAAATCTTAATTTGCTACTATTTGTTTCCAGCAGTTTACAAAATATTTGAAATCAGCCATAGAAATGCCTTTCCTATTTCTAGATTTTTAAAGGCTATTTAAACAAAATATGGAATTTTAAATTGCTTACAAAATAAGTCAGGTACATAACTGCCAAATGAAAATTTTCAAAAAAAATTTAAATGCATTTTAAATGCAATTTTTTAATGATGTTTCTATTAACATTCTTAAATATTTTTTATATTAACATGAATACAGAAATGTTTTGATGTCAAATGTTCTACAAAACTAAAATTTCTTCTAGTTTCAGCTAAATATACTAAATACAAATACAAAAACATATATACATTGAGATACCAGTTTATTAGGTATACTCCCCCCCCCCCCCTCACCACATAAATGTTTCATTCCAACATGTAATATGTCGCATTACTGCAATGTGTGGTATAAATCAGGCAGCCCAGGTCTTCGAGCATCAGTTAAGAGTTGGATTGAGCATCAGAATGGGCAAAACACCACAGTAACAAAGAAAAATCTACAACTTACAAAGCAGAAGACATGGCAGCTGTATCAAAAATATAAGATTGTGCCATATATTTTGCAGAGCCTTAAAACCTTATTTGTTCATAAAATTCCATAAACTCTTTCAACACTGCGACTTCATCTACAATGGAGAAAAATTCAAGATGAAGAAGCACTTCATACTGCCATTGACAACAATATTTAAGGTAATCCACTTCCATTTTCTACATTTCCAAACATAGTGAGAAATATATAATTAAGTCTGTTCAAATGAGCTAAGAATTTAATAATAATTATATAATAGGCATATTCCAAATGAATGGATGCATGGAAAGATCTTATATGTCTGGGGTTGATGTCATTGATGGCAAAAGTTTTTGGCCCCTGTAATTACACATATACTTGACCAATTGGTTCCAAATTTGGTGGGGTGATACCCTTGTGCCTTTTATGTTATATTGCTTTCAAGGCAGATGCCTGCCTGAAAGCAATATTTTAAGATTGACTTATGCAAATTGGTGCCAAAAACTGTTTATTTAGGAAACAATTTGAGAACATTTTAGTTTTAATTATAAATCACTGAAATGTGTACATTAAACTATATTTCAAGGACACAAAAATTTTCAAAAGTAGTTGATACTTTTAACAATGCTGCCAAATGAAACAAAAAGAAATGTATGAGTATTTATAACATGCAAATGGAAAATTTATAAATATGTGGTACACCACACAATAGTTTTTACTCTGCTTCCAATAACCTATAAACATACAAATCAACAAAACCAACAAAAACTTCAGAAACAGTAGAGGAATACATGTACAACCCCTTCTATATTTGAGTATAAATATACTTCCTCATGGGGATCAACAGGCAGGAGTAAGGATTATTGTGTGCTTGAAAATTGAATCATTCTAAAATATCTGTTAAGTTTGTTATTCTGAAGTTTAAACAATGCAAATACACCCAGTCCTCAACTAACAAATTCTACATACACAATTTTGTTTCAAAACAGTTTTTAAAATAGGGTTTGTTTTCAACTAACAAGATTGATATTTTTAAAGTGTATTTTCTAAATGGGCAACTTCTTTCTGAATGGAACAACTGGGTTTGGGTTGAGTTGTTTTACCTCTGAGCGGCACTTTTTTGCACACCATGGGCTAAATGGCCAGGCCACAAGGACCCCAAAGGCTCAGAGAAAGTTGGGGGAGGGGACCCACTGGAACAGCTGTTGGGAGACAGATGGTAGCCTCCTGTCAAGGCCATCCAGCGTGTTCTTTAACATGCACAGGGTATGGCTCTCCCACACATGGGGCAACGGCTTAACGTCCCATCCGACGGACGGCGACCTATTTCAAGCCCGTCGGTGTCCCCTACTGACCGTGGGCAGGGCGGGGAAATTTTGCGGAGATAAATCTCAATGCTGACCCAGCTGGGACTCAAACCTGGGAACTACAGATTACGAGCATAGCACGCTACCGACTGAGCCACCCTCGCCCCTTGGAACAACTGGAAATCAAATAAATGCATTACAGGAAACAGAGGAAGCTTATATTTGCATCTCTATTATCTCTAATAAAACTTTAGTTAAAACAGTTTTTTCTTCATTTCTACTCCTATTAAATAAAACAACGTGAAATGAAAATGTGCTAAGAGAAACTAAATCTCAAAAGACAGGATTCTGCAATCTTTTAAGGAGGAGAACATAAAACCATAAAAAGCCAGACTTGGCAAACACCAAATAAACAATTCTTCATTCAAATAACTATATGTATGTAGTGTAACATCAATTTTCTTTTCATTTTAGCTGATTTTCTATAATTATATATAATTTCGTTTTTCCAGTGCTTGCCAAATAGGATACCACAAGATTTTAACTCAAAAAGATTTCGACAATTTTAAATATCGTTTTAAAACTGAGGTACATTCACTATGTTGTATTAAAAAACTATATATTACTAAAATTAAATTAAAATATTTAATTCTATGACACTGTTAAATCTTTTTAAGCACTTCAATAAATGTTCTATGCTACCAAGAATCAAAAGTTATTAAAAAGATTTTACATACCATACCTTAGAAGATGGATAATGAGAGGAGCTTCCAGGATGCTAAGAGTGACAAGTTTATTTTTTGACATTCTTACTGGTAAGTGATGACTACAGAATTTCACAAAGTGATGCAGGATGCTGATAATTTATTTGATTGAGGTATCATGACTGCAGTAGTGTTGGAAGTAACTAATAATACTTTTGGTAGCATAGAATGCTTAAAAACTTTGAGGTCCTAGAGAATTAAAAATTTTAATTTAATTTTAATTATTGTAATGTGAAGCTCTACTGTAATTTTTGTTATATGTTACTTTTATTCTGATGTTGATTGCTGAAAATACTTTAGGATTTTTAGTGCCAAATACAGCTTTGTTGGTAACAGCAGAAAGTCTCCACTATGATCATTCTCACAAGCAGTAAAAAATAAAATTCATTGGAAAAGACTTTTACTAGCTTTGTGAGTAATGCAGTGCTTGCTAAGGATGGGCTATACAGGCTTGGATACTTTAATTTCCATTTGTTTCATTTAGAAGATGCAGAAAGGAATAGAAATATAAAAATCTGTTTAACCCTCCAAGCATTACACTTCTATTCCTCTGTTGGTATCTTAAACAGCACAGCAAGTCATATGCAATGGCTATGCAGTGGTGCTGCCATGTCAGTAATACTATGGGACAATATAGCTGTGGCAGGGAGAACCCATCCCAGTAATCAGAATCATGATGAAATGATGCCAGAAAATGCCGACTGTGCAAATCATCATCAACAAAAACAGTGACTGCACAATTCTCCAACAGCAAAAATGCTGACAACTGGGAAAACAGGGATAGGAAAAATGGCATCTCTCATAATGGTAGGGAAAAATGGCATGATTACAAAGCAATGAGAGCAAAAATGCTGTCACATTACGCCATGAACAAAAATGCTGACACTGCAAAATGTGCCGACAAAAATACCAACAGCAATATGTGCTTGCAAGAAAAGCATTAATGAACTCTACTGTTACTGAAATTTAAAGGAGATAATATTTTAACTTTGTAATCTATCTCTCTGTCCATCTCTACACATCCAACAGTTGTGCATTTAGAGATAATTTTTTTTTTTAATTTGGGGTCAGATAGGTATTGATACCACATTATGGCATGCTTTTTTCAAATTCCAAAAGTTTAAATTGTGCCCTCTAATGGAGGAAAAGGTTTAAAATTACAAAATACAAAAATTGCAACTTAGAAATTTTTAAAACAAATATTTTGGAAGATGTATTTTATGCCAGAAATTTGAAGTTTCGATTAGCAGAATGTGGTTATAAGGTTTGTATTTGCAGCAATGAGTTGGACCTTTCCTCAAGGGGGTGAGGAAATGCAACTTTTCTGTTTTAACAGATAACTGAAAAATTCGTTTTGGATTGCATAAGAACTAATGAAATGTTATGATTCACATTTTAAAATTCTCCAGATGGTTTTTATTTTCATCACTGAAGGATGCTAAATGCAAAAGTTTAAATGGATATTACAACCATCAATTTATCATAGAAATTTAAAATTTTGGTGTCAGAGTATGATGGTCAAGATTACATTAGTAGTCTACACTATCGGTTGTAACATTTAATTGTTCAATAAATGCAACCTATGTCCTGCTAAACAAACTATGTTTAGACCTGCTCTGCTATGTTTAGAAGTTACTCAATGCAATGAGCAATGAGAATTTTTGGTTCTCGATTATGCTATGTGAGATGTTTCCAGGGGCAGTTTAGGCTACTGCTGGTTCCTCCTACATGACAATGTGCAACCACATATAGTATTATCTGTCAAAGAATTTTTGTGAAAACATCAAATCAGTGTATTTAAATGTGTATCACTACACTGAAATCAACACTGTATCACTACACTGAAATGAGCATTGAAAGGCCATCATTATGCTGACATTCAGACCTTCAAGACAGCAGTGACAGAACAGCTCTGCAGCATTCCAAAAACCAGGACTGCTTCAAAGATCTCCAGAAACACTAGAATTGGCATATTGATGCAGGTGGAAACTATTTAAAACAAGATCCTTAGCTCCAAAGTGTAAATATAGTGTACTCATGTTTATACCATCAGTCTCAGAACTTTCCATACATAGGTTGTATTTTTTAATTTCCAATTCATTTTATTTTTTTAGCCTATGTGTAACTGTACCCAAGCCCCAACCTGTGCTTTTGAGAGTATAGTAAAAAATAATATAATTATTTACTTTCACTTGATAAAAAAATCTAGCATATAGGAAGATTACAATAAAACTAGAAGAATGCTTATCGCCTCTGGAGAATATAGGAATCGCATTGTCAAAGCAAATGAAATTTTTTGTTTACCTGCTTTTTCACATCTTAAAAGTTTTAATTTGAAATAGTGGATGATTGGGAAAATGCAAATAGTAGTATTTTTTAGCGCTTATTATACCATAAAAAGTATTCATCTTTCATTCCTTAAAATAAAAAAGTTTCTTTTCTCACATCCCTCTGAAAAAAGGTGGCAGAAAGTTACTGTCAGTGGAATATATCTCGGCACTCTATCACTGAAATTTCAGATTTCTATCATAAACAGATCACTCACAATATTAGTTTAAAAGTTTGCTAAGTTCACCAGATAAAAAATTAGTCATCTCCTGCCATAAGAGGGTTACGTTCGCTCAACAGCAACAGAGGGCACACCAGTATTAAACGCATTCTACAAATAGCTGTGCCATATGTTATACGGGGTTCATACAGTGACAAGAAGTGAGTGTATGTCACTTGTGTGTTAGTCACTCCGTGCAACATGGGTCGCATCAAAGATGTGAATGAGTGGCAAAAAGGTGTTATTGTGTTTGGCCAAGCCAAAGGGCATAGTGTACAAGAAGTTGCTGCCTTTGCAGGTATATAGAAACGTACTATCCAAAGGGTCTTCCAGCAGTGGCGTACATTGCAGTCCACCACTAATTGTCACCAGAATTGCAGCAGAAAGACTGTGCTCAACAACAGGGACCACTGCAGTCTGTTATGCTACCACTACACCACTAATGGCTAACCTTTTCTCAGCGTGTGTGACATTATAAACTTTCCAGATTTTTTTATTTGATTCGCGCAGTGGCATCATCTATCCAGGAAGTGGACAACTCTGTTGCCTCATTAGAGATGGAATTAATATTAACGCCCAATCCAACGGACAGAAAATGAAAAGGTTAAACTCTTTCCTTGTGAATAATAGGTATTTGAAATATTGTTCATATATGTATATAAGCTTATTAAATTATAAGTGAAATGGCAACCCTCTATCACCCCATAAAAATATTAGAACGTTTTTGTTGGGGATCAAATATAAATTCCAGTTTTATTCTCAAGTTGGCTCTGAGAATACAATATACAGAGATGTGTTAACCTACCAACAGAGATACATGTAATATACAACCCTTTGTTTGCACAGATACAATAACCCTTTGTTGCACATATATCACTTTTGTTTCTCATCGATTTAATCAGATTTTGAGAAGTTTTCCTCTCAGTACCATTCATAGCAAAGATGGATTAAAATATTTACTCTCACATTTGTTACAGATAAATTTTCGAAGTTTATGGATGTGTTACAGTAGTGTGAATACTAGAAACATGAAATGCGGCAAACATGGCACCTTAACAACGATGGGTTAAATATGCATAATTTTGATAGGAAAATGATAATTTTTCTCAATAGGTAAGTTTCTCTTTAGACAGATTTCACTTCCCTCTTTGTAATTATTGTAATGTACACGACTGTTTTGAAGTACGCATAACTGAAATCTTCTTATCACGTTCCTTTATTGTTAACAGTAGTCTTCTATTCTGTAAAATGTTTCGTAATGGCTAAACAAGAGCTACAGCAACTAAATAATTTTGCAGAACACTAAACCCTTTCAACAAGACCACTAATGACCCGGCTGACTGGAAACACTGACTGGTTACTGTTGGAGGGACATGCTTTAGACAAGCTGGGGTGTGGCATGCTTAGTTTATTCAGACATGGTAGAACAATGGTGTGGAGAATGGTTAGTTCTTTGTGCTGTTGAGGATTCATGGCACCGCCAGTACCAATTGCCATTCCTTCTGCTATATTGCACACTTGTGAGGATTAGCCATGGAAATCTGATTTCTCTAGCTGCACATGTATTATAAGTGGTGGCCAACTCCTATAAACAAAAGGTTTGCAGAGACCATGAGAATGAAGAGATTAGGGCTGGACGTCATTAACAATGAAAGGAAATTCTACCTTGGATTCTCCCTCTTCAAATTGTGGCAGACATTCTGAGTATTGATGCATCCTTTGCTTGCTATTATGCATAGGCTCATAGAGAATGCAGTGGAGAATATCTCCAGTGTTTGCAGTGCCTGCAGCCAGTGATTCCCTACCTCTAAAGCATCTCTCTTCAAACGACACAAATCAGATAAGGTGGCTGTTTCACAATGCATCTCCACTGAAAAACAGAGCAACATCCTCCGCACCCCTTCCTTCATATTGCCACTAAAACAGTCATAATATATGAGACAGGACATTGACCCCCATCCATGGTAGCAGGCAAATTCAAAAGTCCAAAGAATTTTTATATATGAGTATTTATATACAATGAGAGTTATATATGAAAATTTCATATGCAAATGCAAAAACATCTTTTGATGCCTAACTGCCATGGTGCCTATGGCTGAGGCTATATATGCCATAGCCTAGATATGGCTCTGATTGAAAGTTGGAATAAACAGAATTGATGAAAATATTGACAATTATGTTTCCTAAATAACTTTGGTTTCAGAGTGTTGTATTGAAGAGATTCTGAGAAGTGTTGATTTTGTTTGCTTTACAGCAGATATTTCAGTATTATGCTTAGTAATCCAAAACCATTTCTCACCATTTCCTTTTTCCATTCACTTATCATACCCTTCCAATTGTCTCCCACCCAGTTGCCATCCAGCCAACTGCCACATTCATGCAAGTGCCACATCCACCCAATCGCTACATCCAGCCAATTTGTCTCTACTCAAATGTCCTATCCTCCCAATTGTCATCTACTGAAATGTCCTATCCTACCAATTGTCACATCCACCCAATTGTCATCCTCCCAGTCGACATAGATTCCAGCAAACCACTTTTGCCACAGTGATAAAACAACTTATCAGTGTAAGTTTTAGTTATTTCTATATATTTCAAAGCCTCGAAGTCATAGGCACTTTCTAGTCTTTGTATTATATTTCTTAAATGTCAGCTATAAGAAATTTTTAACAAGGCAAGATCCTCAAATCCCCTATATGACACTGTGTTCCTAACAGAAGTACACAGCTTCTGTTAATGCTGTTGCGGATTACAAAAATGGATAGCCACTGAGCGTGAGTATTAAAAGCTATATTTCAAAACCAAATTCAATACAAGGTAAATTGTTACAAAGGAAATATGGATGAAATATCTTATTAACAAATCAACTATTAACATGCACAAGTCATCAATCTTCCTGCGTAGAGCACACAATATCAGCTCTGTGTATTTTACTAAATACTACCTTTTACTTGATTTACCAGGTCACCCGAAGATCTTCACTCGTAAACCAATTCTCGTCCTGTGCTAATAACTTTTCACACACTAGCCGAACAAAAAGACAGTCCGTGTAGACATTCGAAGTTAGCCATAAAAGTTCCCACTTTTATACTTCCGCGTATACACAACACATCAAGTTACTTCTTGATACTTAACGATAAAAGATCCCACTTTTATCCTTCCGCGTATACACAACACATCAAGTTACTTCTTGATACTTACGCGCACTGTCTCAGAACAGCTCACCGTCCATTTTCGAACTCACCGACCGTTCCAACACAACGACCGTTACAATACAATGACCGTTAACGCTCCACTGTTCTCAAATTCTCCCAACGTTCTTATTCGTTGGCTGAAACTTTGCTTTCGGTTGCCAGATTCTTCTGTCGTAACACTGCCCCCTTCCTAGGTCTTGTTCGTCCCGAACAATTCTGGATTCCAAAGCTTCTTCAGTTCTTCGATGAAACGGGACCAAATGATCCACGTGAACCACCTTGCACTTTGTAGCTGGACATCGACGAATGCGATATACCACGTCTGTGTCAAAATGAAAGCGAATCTCATTATGACGTAGATTTCTTTTCTGACTGAAGCCTCGTCCACAAACATAATACGTGTAAGGCCTATAGCCCTTGTGAACACGTTTATGTCTCTGCAGGGAGAAGAATCGACTAAGAGTTTTCGTGCAAAACCTGTAAAAAGTTTTCTTCTTTGTCGAAAGTTTTCTTCTTTGGATTTTTACTTCTATCAACAGTAACAAGGAACGAAAGTCATTAGTGACATAAAATCTAGGGAGGAGTTTCATCCTCCAGTCTGACCCTTTTGTCAGTTGACTTTCACTTAATTCAGAACTGTCGTGATGAACCTTCAGCCATATTTCACCTGATTCAATTTGATCCCCAAGGTGCTTCACAATTATATCAGCTCCATAATTCTTTTTAGCGCTTCGGTCTATCTCCTCCTTCCATACTCTTGCTAGGACTGCAGCTTCTAATCCGACAACCTTACCTGTTTCTCCTGTATAAGTGAAATCAGTGATGTGTCGGGCTGCTAGCAATATTTTTTCTGTTTTACCTTCACATAGCCAGCTTGCAACATCTTCAGATACTCCTTGTTCTATTAACATGTTACGAAACTTGTTCAAAGCATTGCCGTTATGCAGAACCTTACGGACACGTGATGCTTCATCTACCCTATTATCCACAATGTTCACAAAACGCAGAAGTTCTCCTAACTCTTCGACGAGCTCTTGCAGTTCTAAGGATCCGTTACCAAGGAAACACTGAACAGCTTCCATCACTTCCAGAGAGTTGTCAACAGAGTTTTCAAGAGGTGAATCCATGTTGCTGATAACAGCTGAACAACTCAAACTCTTCATTCCACGAGCTTGTGATGCTGCAACCATTTTCTTAACTAAATCAACAGCAACATCTTCTGTACTGATGGGATCAATAGCTCCTTTTCCGAATTCCTCATCATAAACCAAAGCGCACACTCCTTCAGCCAGCTTTTTGGACACAATTGAGCATCTCATTAGAGGAACGCTATCTACGGTAGCCGTCAGATCCTTGCAGCGGTAAATCTCCTTATCTGTTGGCACCAGCTCCACTGTCTGTCCTACGATGCAGCATCCGACGTCTTCCATCATCTGCTCGATTTTATCTTTAGTGCAGTCGACTGTGAAGCCAGGGATGGATTCCAATTTGTCCAGAGTATATCCCTTCAATTGGAGAGCACAACCGGAGATCATAGGGACCTTGAGACCTAAAGCAGCAAGTGCAGGAGCCAAGACAAGACTCACTTTGTCGCTGACACCTCTTGTGCTGTGTTTATCCACCATCCGATGGCGCCACTCGGGTCTCCAACAAAACACATGACCCGAGGAGGTCATAGTTGCTGTTTCTTCCGAATTCACCTTCTTGGAGCTCTCATTGTAATTAGCCAGGGAAATATCAGTCATGATTGCCAAATTGTTCATTCTGGAGATCAGCGACGAGTTCTGTAACATGATATTGTCCACTTTAGAGCTCTTGTAGTCGTGATAAAACTTTTCTATATCCTTATAATCTAAATGGTTATAATGTCCAAATCTGCACATTGACTGTTCAGAAAAGAAATTCAGCATGGCTACGTTGAAATTATCTGAGGGATTCACTTCTCTCTGATCATAACTCTGAGGCTTAGTTTCATCCAGAAAGTTAGTCTCTGAAGTACTGTCTCTGCCTGAAGCTCCTTTACTAGCATAACCTGTTACGCTTCTAAGCCATTCTTCGGAATTCTTCTTTCTTAAATCCCCACTTTCTATAAACGATTCGAGTGTGGCTATATGCTTCGGAAAAATCTCTCCGACTTCCCCCTCATTACCACTCGTTACTCTGCCTTTGCGATAATTGTCCATGACGCATTTTGCTGACGGCGAGGAATAGAATACCTTTCGTGTGGATCTCTCTTCAGATCGTGCCAGACTTGTATACCTAGGTATTTTGAAGTGCAAAGCGTACTGTATAGTCTCACAGCTCTCTGACCTGTGTGATTGTTCTTCACAGTTCCTAGACATGTCACCAGCGACATAGACACTCTGCCATGCATCACCAGTAGTTGCGTGGTCAAAGGCATTATCTGCGCTATCCCTACGATTCTTGATTTCCAGTAGCAGATCCACATTTTTATATGCGTTGCCTTTCTCTTTTCCATGTTTACAATCAGTTTTTACAATTTCAATTTCGTGTTTATAATCTAACTTAACACTATCAAGATCATCTTTTTCACTGACAAATTCAACATTTAAACTATTGCATTGTC
Organism: Ryuthela nishihirai; assembly: GCA_038380435.1. Taxonomy (NCBI): domain Eukaryota; kingdom Metazoa; phylum Arthropoda; class Arachnida; order Araneae; family Heptathelidae; genus Ryuthela; species Ryuthela nishihirai. Next base: position 6,507,359 of record JAWZYU010000027.1, read on the forward strand.
TATTGAGTTCGGTTTTATGATCCTTGAAGTGATCAATAATCTTACCAACTTGAGAAGCCACTTCAGCTCTCATCTCAGTATTTTGTGCGGCCATTTCGGCTTTCAAATCATCTTTTCGAGAAACTATCTCCGTTCTCAACTCATTATTTTGTGCGGCCATTTCGGCTTTCAAATCATCTTTTCGAGAAACTATCTCAGTCCTCAACTCATTATTTCGTGCGGCCATTTCGGCTTTCAAATCATCTATTTTATCGCTTAGGGCGGCCATATCACCTTTAATATCAGCCTTCAAGTCATTTATCAACTTTACTAATTCATCCATACTTCTAGTTAACGGCATTCAATAAATTAATCCCACTTCTGACACCAAATGTTGCGGATTACAAAAATGGATAGTCACTGAGCGTGAGTATTAAAAGCTATATTTCAAAACCAAATTCAATACAAGGTAAATTGTTACAAAGGAAATATGGATGAAATATCTTATTAACAAATCAACTATTAACATGCACAAGTCATCAATCTTCCTGCGTAGAGCACACAATATCAGCTCTGTGTATTTTACTAAATACTACCTTTTACTTGATTTACCAGGTCACCCGAAGATCTTCACTCGTAAACCAATTCTCGTCCTGTGCTAATAACTTTTCACACACTAGCCGAACAAAAAGACAGTCCGTGTAGACATTCGAAGTTAGCCATAAAAGTTCCCACTTTTATACTTCCGCGTATACACAACACATCAAGTTACTTCTTGATACTTAACGATAAAAGATCCCACTTTTATCCTTCCGCGTATACACAACACATCAAGTTACTTCTTGATACTTACGCGCACTGTCTCAGAACAGCTCACCGTCCATTTTCGAACTCACCGACCGTTCCAACACAACGACCGTTACAATACAACGACCGTTAACGCTCCACTGTTCTCAAATTCTCCCAACGTTCTTATTCGTTGGCTGAAACTTTGCTTTCGGTTGCCAGATTCTTCTGTCGTAACAATACTAATCACATTCCCACACACACAGGTGAAAAACATATGTATTATAAAATTATTTGTTTGAAGAAAATGTTATTCTCGAATTGTGAACCCTTTCTACTCTCAATGTTCAGCATACTGGTTAGGTTGTTTTTACCTCTGAACAGCACTTTTTAGCACACAATGGGCTACAATAAATTTTCTAATTGGTAAACACAATAGGCTAAATGCCCAAATCAGAAGGATCCCAAAGACTCAAAGAAGGTCGGAGAAAGGAATCCTCTGGACAGCAGTTAGGAGACAGACAGAAGTTTCCATTTAAGACCATCCAGTGTGTTCTTTAATGTGCACAGGGTATGGCTCTCCTGCACATGTGAAAATGGCTTAACATTCCATCCAATAGACAATGTGGTATTTCTAAGTCCATTGGTGTCCTTTTCTCACCCAAGGGCAGGGTGAGATTAATAGAGATAAATCTTAATGCTGAAGTTGGGACGAACCTAGCAACTACAGATTACAAGCATGGCACACTACTGACTGAGTCAACCCAATCCCCAGACATACTGGTCATAATAAGAAATGAAACTATGGCTTTAATCATGTAAAAATTCCATCAAATTTTACTTGTAATCAGTCAGGCAGCTACTTCTTTAAGAACTTAACAATGGATTCGATCTCTTTCCTTTGTAAGAGAAATGTAGACTCAAGTCTGAAATGAACAGAAACTGAAATGTCAACTTTTGACCTACATAAGAGCAGAAAGGATTTACTTATCTCTAGAAAAACATCTGCACTACTATTGCACTCCAGTGCCATAAGGGCCTAACACTTCAGTGTATCAGTACCAACTTTGATACTGATACACTATGTGAATTACATTTCTTTGACTACACTTGATTTTCAAGTCCATGGAAATGCTGATTAAAAATTGTATATCTGGTTGAAACTGTATATCTGGAAGACTGACTATTATATTTATTATTTTCATCATGATCAGCTTGTACAGCAGGGAGCAGCTATATGAATATGCATGCTATTGAAAAGTTAATTTGCAAATTTAGATCAACATTTAATTTGAAGAGATATTTTTTTAAACCATTTCAAAACAAAATCATTTCCTTTTTTTAAAAAAAACTTTATTTCAGATACAAATATATAAAATTTATGATGCACTAAAAACATATTAAAGAAAAATTATACTCACCTTTCTTTCTGTGGGTAGTTTTTCATCAATCATTTCAATGTCACTATCAACATCAGTTTCATTATAATAATTATCATCATTGTTGTCATCGTCTTCTTCAACAACAGCAGTAGCACTGCCAGGACCAACATCACTACCACTATTTGTGTCATTTTTATCTCTCTCATTGTGAGAGACTGAAGACAATCCAATCATATCTGTTGTTTCTTTCGATTTCTTGTACAGTTTCTGCAGTATAAGATAGTTCTAGTAAATATAAATTTCTAGGTATCTGTTCTTGATCAACAAATTCTATCAAGAGAATTTCTAATTACTAGCATAATATATCATTTGCAATATTACTTCAACAGTTAAACAAAATAGAGAGCAATAAAGATTCTTCAATATAAAAATTTATGATGAACTTGAAGGATCTGATAGAAATTTATTATATCTAAGAATTCTTTATATAAGTATCTGTGGAAAAAGTCCATGAAAAAACAGGTGTTTCAAAAAATCCATTACATAACTATCCAGCACACACTGCATTGTTTCTGAGCATGAAAACACAAGGCCAAATTCTATGCTCCTCAACCCACTGTATACATCACTTTAACCTCAGACACAGACAAGCCTGCTTGAAAATGTCATGATTGTGTAATCTGGACCTCAGAACAATGCAGTCATATCCTGTTCATGGATGAGTCTATATTTTCTCTGCAATCAGATAGCACATATGTATTGATTTGGAGTGAAGTGAGAATTCACAACCAGCTTCATAACATCATTTGGAGAAGTGCATTTGGTGGTAGAGATCTGACTGTGTGGACTGGGTTTTCATTGGATGGAAGTACTGACTTTTTCTCTTTAGTCTGTTTGATGAAGGTTCTGTGAATGCTCTGAGTTATTGGGATGAGATCCTTGATCCCTACATCAAGCCCTACACTGGTGCAGTATGTTACATTCCCTCCTAATGGACAATAATGCTCGTCACACAGATCAAGACTGATCAACCATCTAGAAGAAGAATGTATCCAATGAATAGAATGACTTACATTCTCTTCGGATCTCAAACCCAATAGAACATCTATGGGATGCCCTGGGGATACATATTGCCACCTTTCAACACCCTCACCAAACCCTTCAGGACTACTTTCAATACTCAGTAGAATTTATTGCCTTTTTGTTCTCTGGATTATCTTATTGAGGGCATTAACTAATCTGTCAGGCTTTGCATTAGTGCTAGAGAAAGCTACATCCCCTACTGATAGGACATTTTGCATTCAAAATCACCACCACCATCTTTCCTCATTTTTACATACTTTTATTTATTTATTTTTTAAGGTTTGTGTAAATTATTTTTGTACAAATTTTCATGGCTTACCACAACATTATCTTTCTCTGAAACTTGTCCATATATATTTAAAGATATGTGCAATTTAGTGATCCTTGTTTAACTTTCGATAAGCAGTGTGTATGCAGCAAGAACAATAGGAAAAGAAATAAGGCACAGGGATCCATGTAGTCGAATGTGACATTTTTTTTAATCTGAGAGGAAGCATTTACACATATTAAAGTCAACATTTTTATTTTAAACTTCAGAAATTAAATACAATTTTAATGGCCATAGAGATTTTGATAATCAGATGCTTGGTTTGTTTGGCTGTATGTATATGCACAGGATACCTTATAATAGCTGGTGAATAATCCTGATCAGAGGCCATCGCAGGTACCTGAACCTCTGTTTCTACCAGCATCATCATACCTACCTAGTTCTACCTGTCTAGCTGGCTTCAGCCTTTAGTGGTGGGGGAAACAGGTCTTTGCCCCATGCCTGCTATTAGGGGTGGTGTCTGATATTGTTGGCATTATCTCTCTCTACATAATTTTTCTAAAAATCCCACTACGTATATATGTCCTCACACATGAATTTCAGCACTATAACCTTGATATTCTGGGCTTGCAAGAGGCCAGATGGACAGGTAAAGGAAAGATACTGAAAAATAATTTTTTATTTATTTTTTCAGGGAGGATGATGGAAAGCATCTCCAAAGCATAAGTGTGCTTCTCAGCAACAATGCCAATAATGTTCTTCTAAAATATGACTGCATTAATGATTTTTTACAACTAAATTTAAAACTAAGATTAAAGACTTCAATGTTATCTGACAATGAAATCGTTATCTCAGCTGTTAGTGTTAGGTCCCCACAGAGGACTTTGAGGAGAATGAGAAAGATAAGATTTTACAGATAACTTCTACAGATAAGTAAACTTAATGGTTTGGGAATAACTCACACTTATTACAAGTACCACAACGTATATAAGTACACATGAGTTTCACCAGATGGATTAGAATATGATTGATTATATATTAATTAACAGTAAATAGGTAGTTCTGTTAGGAATACTAGGTCTTATAGGAGAGTCAAAATTGGGCCTGACCGTTACCTTGTCAAAAGCTTAAGAAATGTTGTGCTAAGGTTAAAAGAAGTTTAACACACAGAAGCTCTGAAAGATCCAGATATAGCCAAAGCTTACCATGACATATTGTGACAGTTGTGGTTTGCTTGAGAGTGAAGATGAGGAAGAATATGATCATTCCAAACGGTTTTTTCTTGAAACTAATAGTAGTCTTCTGGGTAAAAAGGTACAGAGGAGACAAAGTTATTTGAGTGATAAGGCACTGGAGCTTATTTTTGAAAGAAAGAACTTCAAGAATAACCTTAATCAATACCCTACTAGTCCTAACAGATTATAAAGAGCATAATATGCATATGATTAGTTGAAGGCTGATAAGTATCTTTGGCTTTATAGCTTAGCTGAAAAAGCAGAGGAAGCAGTTAGATGGCATAACAGCATAGAGCTGCACAAGATAGTTAATATTTTGTGTGGGAAAACACATACAGGTACACAGGGACTGAGGGATAAACATTGTAGGTTATTAAAGGTAAGGATTCTGTCACAGTTAAGATGAGATGAGCATTTCTGTGTTGTTCTAAACAATGCGTTTAGAACTAACTATACACCTCCTATTGTTTGTAACGATGATAGATGCATTACTGGTTTTAATGTTGGCCCTGTCACAATCAGAAATCAGTTTGCCTACCTCTAAATTAAAACTACTTAACTCCCCTAAGTAGATTAAACTACCACCAAAATGCTTAGAGCTGGGAATGTTTCTGTTATCACATGGATGACTGAAATATAGAATATTATTTCCAATAAAGTGTCTTTCCTAAGGATTTTACTAGAGCTAATAATTATAATCTTATTTTTAACAAAAGTGATTGCCATTCTTGAAATAATTATAGTGGAATCAGTGTACTTACTGTGCCAGGTAAAATTCTTTCCATTATTGTGCTTAATAGAACTAAGTATTTGGTTGATGGACAACTGCATGTTGAATACTGTGGGTTAAGAAGTGATAGGGGATGTACGGATTGAATATCTTTACTTAGGCCAGAGCTGGGCAAACTATGGCCCGTGAGCTACTGATGGCCGTTATTAGGTTGTTGCAAATGAAATGGTGAAACTGTTAGTGAAACAATCAACAGCTATAACTTAGTTAAAAATAACTTTACTTTTTCAAATACACACCAACAGATTCAATACACTTCTGCACCTTGAAAAAGTACATTTATGCAGTTATTAAAAAATCTGATATCCTGGAAGTGATGAATTCTTCAAAGGCGTTTTTAACTGCTGTCTCATTCCTGATGTTTCCCCCCACTAAGAAGTGGTCGAGATGCCAGAAGGTAGTCAGTTAGCGATAGGTCTGGTGAATATGCTGGGTGAGTAAGAGTCTCATATTGTAATTGATGGAGTTTCTGGACCATTATTTGTGAGATGTGAGGTTGAAAATTATCACAGAGCAGTAGGATCCTTGTCTACAGACCAACAAGTCCTACTTCTTTCCTAATTTGTGATGCATTTTTTGGAGTTCTGCACAATGTTTCTCTGTATTTATTAGTTCAACTGGTTTTAGGAATGAATAATGGATAATACCAGCTGTAGACCACCAAATGGTCACCATAACCTTCTTTGGGTGAAGCTTAAGCCTGGGAACGTGTTTGAGTGCTTCTTTGACATCCAGCCATTGAGCAGAATGTCGATGACATTTTTCCATCACATGTTATAACTGTGCAAAACAGATCCCTTTGATTTCATGTGAGAAAGGAAGTGCACACTTCAAGTTGATGTAAAATGGCTGGACACCAAAGAAATACATAATAATGTAGAATTCATTTATTAAACTACTTCAATTTTCCAGTGGCATCCATGTGCCAGGAAACTGTTGAAAAATGTCTGCTTAATTTGCCTGCGATGTCTCGTATAGTTTGCTATGTTCTGATTCAATTAAAGCCTTCAATCGATTGTTATCAACTGCTTCTTTGGATCGACAACATGGCTTATTTGAAGGTTGATGTTACCCAATTGAGATATTTCAAACCTATGTCGTGATGTCTGTTCATTAGCTGTGCCTTCCCCAAATGCTGCATTAATGTTGTAAGTTACCTCCTCCATCTTATACTCATATAAGAAAAGAACATTAATTTGACTCTGATCTAGTGTTCCATTTATGCTCTTACAATCCACTTAGCACAAAATCTGGTGAAATGTCTACTGTATTATCATAAGCAGTCTTCATGATTTAATATAACATCACAAGTGTCATCTGGTAACATTTTCAGTCCTCAAAACAAAGAAAACTTCATGCATCTGTAAAATTGGCCATTTGATATGCAACAACCTAATAAATTTGTTAAAAAAATATTTTTTATGGTTGTTTATACATACGTTATTGATTATATATTTCTTTGGATTATATATTTCTTTGGATTCATCCATTCTATTTCAGCTCTCTTTGGAAACCAGCCCTTTCACTTCAGTTCATTTATGCAACCCTTCAGCTGAAAAGTTGTCCCAGGCCTGGCTTAGGCAGATCTGGAGAAATGTTTAGAGTCTCATAACCCTGTAGTTACTAGCTTCACAGATTTCAATCTGCTGGTTGATTGTTAGGTCTTATGGCATACCTGACAAGTTACATAATGATGGCTCTCTACAATAACATTGAACCATGTGTGACAGTTGATAAGGCTTGTAGAAATTTGTTCAGCATTTCTAGTGGAGTTAGACAAGAGTACATTTTATCTCCATTTCTCCTTAGTTTGGTTATTGATCATGTTATGTGGAATTCCCTGCAAAGAGAAGATTTTGGCCTAAATGATCTACACATTTTACAATTTCTGATTTTAACTATGCTGATGATTTAGCCCTTTTAGCAAATAATGTTGGTGAGAGGTACACTTTCATTAGAGATGTTAATGAAACTGGTAATAGAGAAAGAAGGTCTGATAATAAACAGAGAGAAAACTGAAGTGATGAAAACTGGTCAGACAAGTTGTACTTCAGTTGTTTTGAATGGCTGCACTCTTGGGCAAGCATCTCAGTTTAATTATGTGAGGAGCTATGTTACTGATACTGATGATGTGAACATGAGATAAACAGAAAAATGGGAATTGCTGCTGGGAGTTTTAAGAATCTATGGAAAGTATGGAAAAATAGGCAGATATACCTAAAGACAAAAATTAGGCTGTAAAATACAGTCGAACTTGGTTATAACGAGTACCAGGGGACTGACAAAATATCCTCATTACAACCATTACTCACTATATCAGAGATCAATTAAATCAACTCCTATTTTTTTTTAATTCTCAATATCTTGATAAAAGATAAATTCAAAAAACAAAAGAAATATTAGAGATAAAAAATTAATATAATTACATTTTGGATGTTGGTTGTTTTACCTCTGAGCGGTATTTTTTTGTGCACAATGAGCTAAATGGCCAGGTCACAAGGACCCTGAAGGTTCAGAGAAGGTTGGGAGAAGGGACCCACTGAAACAGCTGTTGGGAGACGGATGATAGCCTCCTGTCAAGGCCATCCAGTGTATTCTTTAACGTGCACAAGGCATAGCTTTTACGCACATGGGACCACAGCTTAATGTCCCATCCGATGGACAGCGGTCTTTCCAAGCCCATCAGTGTCCCCTACTGACAGTGGGCAGGGGCAGAGAGTTTTGTGGAGATAAATCTCAATGCTGACCCAGCTGGAACTTGAACCTGGGAACTGAAATTACGAGCCTGGTGCACTACCGACTGAGCCACCCCCAACCCAATATAATTACATATCTATATGTTATTTGTATTAATATGATTGTATTCTACAATAAATAATAAACACAATTTATTTCTCCATAATTAAAAACAATACTAATTAATAATAAACATGATTCAATTAGTCTTTTTATTTATGAATCTTAAAATTAATGTTTGTTTTAAAGATTCCCCTTTGATATTTTTCAAATTTTCCCTTAAAACATTCAATGCATTAAAAGTCTCACTTCCTTCAAAAAAACTGACTCCATTTGCACCATGAGTTTGTAAATTGTGTTCATTGTACCTTGAGTTTGAAAATTGTATCCATTACACCTTGAGCTTGGGAGATTGTCGGCATTGATTTTGATTCACTTTCACTTGTCATCATATCATCATTACAATCATCATCTTTATCGTCTTTTTTCCAACTGCCCAAACAATTAAGAATGTTTGCATGTTTCCATAGTTGCCAAAATTTGTTCCATATATTTATGTATTACACTTGTTATAACAGTGAGTAATTCTATGGGAATACATGTAAATTAAAATCATTATATTATGGCTTTTTGCTCATTACAGCTATGATCTCATTATTTCCATGCTTGTTACAACCAAGTTCAACTGTAGTTTGGTTCTTTTATTTCACTTCATTGAACATTTTAGGGGTAAACTTCCTTTGGCAGAGCAGTACACTAAGCCTCAGGATATCTGTATAACTCAGTAGAACAAGTTAGTACTTCCCCCAGTACGGGGGAGAAACGATCGAGCCACAAGGGCTGACCTTGACCCCGGAGGGTCGGTAGATCTCCAGGCAGTCGAGAAGCAGGCTGTTGCGGAATCTTTCTAGGATTAATTATGGTAGTAACTTGGACTCTTTGTAAACAAGATAATAGGAAACTTGATGTCTTTCATTCTAAATGCTTATGCAATATCTTGAGCATTAGGTGGTTTGACTTTATAAAGATGCTGTTATGCAAAGGAGTAAGCAAACACCTCTGAGTAGCATATTGTCAAGGAGAGGCTACATTGGTTTAGCCATGTTATCCATATGCATACTATAGATTGGTAAATAAAGTTATGAACAGTGTGCCTAAAGGCCACAGAAAAAACGGAAGACCTAGGATGCAGTGGGCAGACAATGTCAAACAGGACCTCATTAGAATTGGCACACAGTGGTAAAAAAAAAGCAGATGTAGCTCAGGATAGGTGTATTTGGAGAAGTAAATTGCACAGTCTGCTTAGACCTCCATAGTCCATGGCTGCTTCCAATACATGTATGTGTTGTTGTTTTTTTACTTCGCTAATGAACCACTAGCCACCTTTGCAATGAAAGTCAGATGATACCATTGATTTCATAACATAGCAATGAATGCATAAAACAAGCCAAACATTGCTGAATCAACAAAAATAGATTTAAGTTAATTAAAATTGTAACATTGCATTCTTAACCCTTCAGGGGTAGAGGTGGCTCAATCAGTAGTGCATCAGGCTTGTAATCTACAGCTCCCAGGTTCGAGTCCCAACTGGGCCAACATTGAGATTTATCTCTGTAAAATTACCTGACCTGTTCATGGTCAGTTGGGAACACCAATGGACTCAGAAAGGACCCCATCTGCCATATCAGACATTAAGCCATGGCCTAGTGTGTGGAATAGTTGGCTGGGTGGTTGTTTAGGGTTTAATGGCGCATTGGCAGCTGAGGCCATAATGCGCCAAATGACATGAATAAAAGGATGGATAAAAGAAGCAGAAACCCACAACCAAAGTTATAATTCAAGACAGTAAAGGACAAAGCCAATAAATAGGTGTAAAGACATAAATACAAAGATATAAATGGTAAAACCAACCCAGGTGTAAAAGACCCAGGTTGTACAGGGTATACAAGACAAATCCATAAAATTATGATTTGTTAAAATAACCATCAAAACATAAAAAAGCAAAGACAGGAGGTAAAAAGGAGTCATCAGATAAAAGATGTCCAAGTGTAAGTGGCTTGGACGTAAAATCATGAAAGTTAAAATATAACTGGCATTCAAGGTTAAAAGTAGTACAATAGATTAAAATGTGCTTAATGGTTAAAATGGTGTCACAAAACTTGTACTTAGGTTCGTCATCCGCCTGAAGAAGAAAAGAATGTGTAATATATGAATGACCTAAGCGGAGTTGAGCAAGTACAACTTCCTCCTTGTGATTTCTGCGAAAACAAGATTGCCACCATTTTAAGCTGTTTTCTGCCTTAAACCTATTTCGCTATTCCTAGAATTATTTTTATCCTTCATACCAATTATCCCAGCATTCTATTCACCATTCCCACTCTTCAAATCGAAACTATAACTTTTGCCAAAACTGGCTTCATCACATAGTGACATAGGAGAGGAAGTAGGAGGTGTTCTAACTGCTCACTAACATGTGAAAGAGAGGGGACAGCCACCTGTTAAATGGCTGCATGTAAATTCTTTACATGAATGTTTTAAGCCCAAATACTTCCTCCCCAAAAATTAGATATCTCCCTCCATAATTTTAGTATTTTTATTACTTTTTTTTATATGTAAACCTAAGTTTTCATTTCTGCAGATTTATTTTATTTCTGTAAATTATCAAACTTTTGGTTGATTGATTATTATTGATTTTTTTCAGAGTTGTTTTCACTTGTTGCTGTGGATATTTTATTTAACATCAGCATTATGTTATATTTTATTTTTTTCTTTTATTATTTCTTCATTTTTCAGGAAAATTTTTTTGATCTTTTATCATTTTCTGAAAATGAATGGTCTTGGATATGGAAGCAAAAAAAGGACTACTTTGGCAACAAAATCAGTCTTCATGTGAGAGGACATTTTGGAAAAGATTTTTAACACCACCCACCCACCTCTGCACACACATCTCTACACTCACTGAAGACGTTTACTACCAACCTTGGCAATATTTCATTTTTTTTTTACATTGCAAGTTTTTAAGTTTATATTGAATGGCATTAAAAGCATTAACCCCCTCCCGTCCTCAGATCTTAGCTATGTACTTTGACGATACAGACGTTTCTTTTTTTTTTTTGCTTTGGTTCACTAACTTTTCAGCATTTAGCCAAGATCCACAAAATTAAACAAACACCCAAACAGTAAAAAATCATAATGTTCAATAAAAAAAACAGCCAAGAACCTCCATTTCATAAACAGGATAGGCAAACTCATTAATGTGAGCAATCCAAGTCACCTTGTATACTGTATGCTGGCCTGTGTTTTAAAATATCATCATCCAAGGACTTTGTGACGGTCCACCCAATTCACTTTTACTTTTCTTAATCAAATTTACTTTATTTACATTATATTTATCATTTTGGGGATTATCTTCAGTTGGATCAAAAGTTGGAGTTGCAAATGCGCAACTCCAACTTTTGATTGACAGCAGCTAATGCGCATGTAAGGATACACCCACTCTTGCATCATAGCAAGCAGGTGAGCATAAAATTATGCAAATGTTTTTCCCAGCATGCAATACATGCTGCATGTATACTAAGTGATGTTAGGTCACAGAGTTAATAGTGGAGATAGTCAGAATGAGATAGTAATGAGAAAATGTTAGTGGGAGAGGACAATGTTAGCTGAAGATTGTCAATTTTGGAGATGTTTAAATGAACTTTTAGATGCCCAGACTTTTGTATTCATCAGTTCATATGGTGAGTCTTGAATTTTTTGAAAATAAACTTTGTTTGTTATATGAATATTTTGACTTAGTTATTTTTTCTCCTGAGCAATAATAATTCATTTTGATTAAGATATAACTTAAAAAATTTGACACTCTTTTGAATTATTTGTGACTAGTAACACCAATACACTCAGTGAACCTCATTTAACTTTCTTTGGCAAGAATAATTGCCTGGCATCTGATACTATCTGGTAAATCAGTTTAATTTTGATCATTCAAAAGTTCCAAAGTAAAGAAGTTTAATATACTTTTGGAGGGATACAGAGTAAATAAAGAAAGTGGCGCACCAAACACAGGAACTGTATATATGTGTGTGTGTGTATAAAGTTCCAACATGAAGTACTTTTTCAAATTTACATTTATTATATCCCAAATATACCAAACTGGTGCAAGTTTTTCTTGTTCATATCTTGGGGATAGAGTAGATTTGCCTTCAAATCTTGGAACTGGTGTGGCTCAGTCAGTAGCACACCAGGCTCGTAATCTGCAGTTCCCAGGTTCGAGTCCCAGCTGGGTCAGCATTGAGATTTATCTCCACAAAACTCTCCGCCCAGCCCCATGGTCAGTAGGAGACACCAATGGGCTTGGTAAGGCCACTGTCTGTTGGATGGGATGTTAAGCAGTGGTCCTGTGTGTGGGAGAGCCATACCCTGTGCATATCAAAGAACATGCTGGATGGCCTTGACAGGAGGCTACCATCTGTCTCCCAACAGCTGTTCCAGTGGGTCCCTTTCCCCAACCTTCTGTGAGCCTTCAGGGTCCTTGTGACCTGGACATTTAGCCCATTGTGTGCAAAAGAGGGCCACTCAGAGGTAAAACAACCAACCAACAGCCTTCAAATCTAGCAAATCTCTTGACTGTTTGAAATGATCAGATGGACTTGTATTATCTTTTTTAAATTTCTTTTCCTTGCACACATAATTCACTTTCATAGCCACATAATTGTTATATATATAAATAATATAACATCATTGATACATAAACAAAATGCACCAATTAAATCTGCTATAATTTTACCTGGAGACAGTACAGGTTTATCTGCAGCCCTCTTTAAAAAATTATAGTGCTGGTGTTCTTCGATTTAATTGTGGGTTACATAACAACTTGGATTTTATCCTTTCACAACTAATGCACAACAACAGAAAACTGGTGATTTCTCATCATTTTCACTATATTGAAAAATAACTCTTACATTAGAATTTTTGCTCAAATGGTCTTTCTCGTCATCACAATAATCATCACCAATACTATAGATACTGTTTTTTGTTTCTTCATTACTTTTATCATTATACTTAGAAATAAGTCAAATTTCTGCTTGATTGAAAAACGAATCAGGTATTTTGTTTTACATACAACATTGACAATAATCTGCAACACTTGCAGTAATAAAATATTGCCCATGTTTTCATAAAATAGCAGAACATTAACTTACCAAACACTTAAATTCATCCAATTAACATGAAAATTAAGTGGCAATGAATATGCAATAGCATTTTAATTGCACTGCTTTTATCATATGTAAACATGTAACAAACACAAACACATTTATAGCAGCTGAGGCAGCAGAACAGTCTCCACATAATACTTTTCATTTAACAATTTTGTACTTAAAACTAAAAACTGAGGTCTTTATCATTTCAGTGGTTTATTAATAAAATGCATAAATAGAGGAGTACGTTTGGTTGAAATTTATTTATTATTTTGCTATTATAGTACTATTTTGGAAAATAGTCTGTAAACTCAAAAATTCAATAGTGCTTTTGTGGTGCATTTAAAAGCCTTTAAGGGTTAAACTTGAAAATAAAAGTGTTGATTTTAATACTGCAGAGTAAAGCCCCCCCCCCCCCCCCCCCCCACACACACACTACTATTTATTCACATTCCTTCCCATCATTTTACCTACCATGTATGATTGATATACACAGTAATACAATTCCATAAGCTAGACAATAACATTAGATATTACCTTCTGATTTTAGAATCTTCACATTTTTTGGGAATTAAAGTGATAGATATCTGTTACTTTAGTAGTTACCAGAGATGAGAATTAGTTTCATTTTTGTTTCATTGGAAGAATTGATAAAGATCATGTGCAAACTCTGAAACCATACCTTATTATATAATGACAATTCATACCACTTAAAATAGGAGGATGGAGTGCAAACATTTCAGAAGAAAATAATAAAATAAATAAATACTTCTTTACAAAATAAAGGCAAATAAATCACACCTCAAGCAGCTGCTTGCCACAGAGGTTTAACAGGAGTCTATCAGTATAGTATGCCATAGAGAAGATCTATAAAGAAGGTGAGCCACTCAGAAGAAAGACAACACAAGAAATAATCCATGCCTCAAACCAAGGTCCCTGTAATCAATAGCCAAACATGCTAACCACTTGACTGCAGGACTATTTTTTTTTAAATTAAAACTTTACCTGTAACAGGAATTCAGTAGATGAAGAAAATTTCAATTAAAAGTCAATAAATAAATAAAACATATCTTTTTAAATTATCAATCAAAAAGAAAAAAACTTGCCTGCAATTCTTGAAGATTTGTTGCTTCATGCCAACTTTTATCGTCTCTAATACGAGTAACTCTAGGAAAGCGAATAGAGATTCCACCAGCTGTGTGCACTTCTGCTTTGGTGAATTCTGCTCCAGTTATTTCCCAAACTGGAGATTTCTGGTATAATGAAAAACAGCTGTATTTCAGCATAACAGATACATATTATATTTATTATTCATAATATTTTACATGGGAATTTATTAAATTCTTAACAATATTACTAAATTATTTTGGGAAACATATTTGGAGATTTTCTTAATCACAAAGACAAGATATAAATATTAGCTAAATGCTGAAGAATATAGCAATCTGAAATTAATTTTCACATTTAGTGGATAAGCAATTATACAGTGTGTTTCAAACTCTATCACAATATTTCACATGTAAACTTTTCACACCAAAACAAGAAAAAGTCTGTGGAACTTTTGTCCTATATCATACGGTTCTCATATGAGTGTGAGGGCACTCTACAAAATGTGTGACTAATCAATATGTATGATGAATGAATCCACAGCATCATGATTTACTCAGTATTTAACCACTATTAAGTTGTTTCAAGTATCAGGATGAAGGCAGGTAGAGAGAGAAAATTGTCTTATGACGGATGGGATTTGCTCACAAAAAAAGTATCAGCCAGGAGGCTCTTGTGGCTGATCGTTTGCACGTGACTGAGAAGGCTCTTAAAAATTGGATCCCAAATGCACTCAAATGATAGTGATTGACTACATGGTGTATAATATAACATCTGCAGTAGAAGAGAGATTGATCAGCAGCCAGTAGCTCAGTGGTCAGAGCACCTGACATGGTCAGCAGCATATCATGGGTTCAGACCCCACCCAGCTCAAGACAATTTTTCCTCTACATCCATCTTCATCCTGTTACTTAAAACAGCTTAACAGTTGACAAATACTCAGAATATGTATGACTACTATTCCATGCGCCAAAACAAAAAAAATATTTGGTTGGGTTGTTTTACCTCTGAGGGGCACTTTTTTGCACACAATGGGCTAAATGGCCAGGTCACATGGACCCCGAAGGCTCAGAGAAGGTTGGGGGAGGGGACCCACTGGAATAGCTGTTGGGAGACAGATGGTAGCCTCCCGTCAAGGCCATCCAGTGTGTTCTTTAACGTGCACAGCGTATGGCTCTCCCGCACACGGGCCACGGCTTAACGTCCCATCCGACAGACTTTCCAAGCTCGTGTCCCCTTATTGACCGTGGGCAAGGTGGAGAGTTTTGTGGAGATAAATCTCAACGCTGGGCCAGCTGAGACTCGAACCTGGGAACTGCAGATTACGAGCCTGACACACTACCGACTGAGCCATCCCCGCCCTAAAATATTTGGTAAAAGAGTTTGAAAAAGAAATTTGAAACAGAATTTCATTGAACTTTATTTTTAAGTAATTTGCATTTATTTTTAACATTTTTCAAAAATAATTTATTATATTTACAACAGCTATTTATAGTATCACCCATCCACCTCTGTCACAGGACACAATGCATCATTATCAGGTGAACTTGCTCAAAGATCTCAGGGCTTTGATGAAAACGTTGCATGCAATTTGAATGCAAAGCAGAAGCTGGGCTTCATCTTCACCCAGCATCTTATATACAAAGCTTTTAAGATATTAACAGAGAAAGAAGTCCATGGTATTTAGTGAGTTGTGACTGCAGTGACCATGAAACAGGTCACTGCATCAATGATCTTCATCAGTCATGGTAGGTAGCATCCAATGCTCAAGTGCCACCAAGAAAAAATGCACAGAACTGCCAACCTTGCAAGACAAAAATTAAGATTTGGAAGAATGAAAAATCAGAGGAAATTGGAGCAAAGTAGATCTGCAGTTTATAACAATCAAATACCAGAAAGCTCAACTTCCAGATTCCTAGTGGCAATTGATACCAACAAAAATATTTAATTTTTTTCAAAATCAAACCAAGTTTCTTAAAATTATTTCCTTAGAAAAAACACATTAAATATGGATGCCATGGGATGCAGTAATGGATTAAGTGTTTTGAATTTCTTTTTTAAATAAATACTCATTTTAAGATTCAGTGAAAGCACTATGGATTAGAGAATGGAAGGATGAAATTTTGTATGCCCACGAGGTACATGGGTTGGGTTGTTTTACCTCTGAGCGGCACTTTTTTGCACACCATGGGCTAAATGGCCAGGTCACATGGACCCCGAAGGCTCAGAGAAGGTTGGGGGAGGGGACCCACTGGAACAGCTGTTGGGAGACAGATGGTAGCCTCCCGTCAAGGCCATCCAGCGTGTTCTTTAACGTGCACAGGGTATGGCTCTCCCGCACACGGGGCCACGGCTTAACGTCCCATCCGACGGACGGCGGCCTTTCCAAGCCCATCGGTGTCCCCTACTGACCGTGGGCAGGGCGGGGAATTTTGCAGAGATAAATCTCAACGCTGACCCAGCTGGGACTCGAACCTGGGAACTACAGATTACGAGCCTGGCGCGCTACCGACTGAGCCATCGGGGTACATGAGTCCATGCGTATGATGGAGGGTACACAGGTAGGAATTTCGTAATTGATGTCATCAAGGATCCTGCATCATCTTTTTCGATAAAATCATCAATATAGGGAATGGCATTTCTATTTCCCTCATCCTTTGTGAAAAATTGCAGGATATACTGTTGGCTATATTAATGAGGCAGTTTAGTTGCTCATTGCTGCCATTCCAAATTAAAAATATATCATCAACATAATAACACCAGAAGACAGGTAAAATTGCTGCTGAGTTCAATAATTTTGTTTCAAGATCAAGAAGGACAATCTCAGACAGGATGTCAAAAAGGGATGAGCCCATGGGGGCCCTGAGTCCTGTCTAGATTTTGTTACCGAACTGGAAATAATTGTTTTCAGTGACTACTTTTAGAGCTTCATGAATGGCAAAATTACAGGAAGGGAAAATTTTCGTTTAAAAATTTTTTTACGAAATAACATCACCATCATCATCCTCAAGCAGCCATGGGCTATGGAGGTCCAACCAGACCACACAATTTAGTTCTCCAAGCATATCTATCCTAAGCTACATCTGCTGCATCTGGCCACTGCACACCAATTTTAACAAGGTCCTGTTTGGCATTGCCCCCCCCCCCCCCCCCCCTCTTTCACAGGCCTTACAGGCACACTGTTCATAACCCTATTCGCTAATCTATAATTATCCATATGGACAACATGGACAAACCAATGGAGTCTTTCTCTGAACAATATGCTGCTTAAAGGAGGTTGCCGACTCCTTTTCCTAACCACATCATTACTTACAAAGTTGAACCACCTAACACCCAAGATATTAAGTAAGCATCTAGAATCAAAAGTATCAAATTTCCTGTTATCTCATTAAAAAGTGTCAAGTTTCACTATGAACCACTACCAAGCAGATGAAAGAAAACTGGATTATAATCTATTGCATACAACAGGAAAAATAATAATAAAGCCAGATTCAGCTGTTCCATTGACGTCAAGAGCGTAATAAGATGTCAATGAAATGACCACAACCTGCAGAGCTACAACCAGCAACTAAGTAGTCAACATAGAATAGATGAAGTCACCAATGAGATCTTCAGAAGCGCCTACACCTATCTTATCGATTGATGCAGGAAGTTACCTGGAAACGACTGGATGATGATTTATTGCAACAGAGTGCCAACAATTAAAATTTAAGTATATTATTATTCTTCCACTGTGGCATTAATGATTTATGATGTTTTATTTCTTTTCTCTAGAATGAAGACATGAGAATGATGAAGAATGGACGAATGATAAAGACGGAGAAGACTGAAACAACATTTATTTTGATTTATTGAGATTTTCAATTTCTTGTTGAAACTTTGGTGTTTCATATTTATTTTTGAAAAGTGAATAGTAAATTCAAGGTTTATAGTTTGAGTTTATAATGTGATGTGAATAAAATTTTTTATGCATTCTTGTTCATCTGAAGTTCTAATTGAACCATCAGGAATTATGTATTGTATTAACGTGATTTAAAATGTATTTATGTATTTTCGTAGATTTTTTTCATTTCAGCTGACAAAGCTGAACTGAGTGTTGTAAGTTTACATTAAGTTAGAAATTTAGGAGTTATAAAATGTATATGGATATGAATGATGAGAATGAAAGAGAATTTAGTATACAGTTATTAAATATTTTGCATTTTAGGTGTATTTTGTACTTTGAAATGAATTTTTTGTATGCAAATAGTGTTTTCATGTAAAAAGTGAATGGAACTGTATTGAATGAAACGTTAGCATTGTATATGATAAATTATTGATCCAGTTTTTCTTTACTCTTAGATATGATGTATGTATATGTGTTTAAATTTGTTCGGTGTAATCAGTGATACTGATGCATCAATGATGTGTAATTATCGGGATGACTTTGGCAGCATTTGTTTGCATATATATGAGCTGAACATGATGTCTTGAGGTTTTTGTACCCATTTAGAGCTGTCCCCAAAGACAAAGTCTGGTGACCACGAGGGTCACCAGCATAACTCCTTTGGGAGGGGGACTAAAAGCTTGATGAAGGGAGGTGACTAATGCATTTTTTTATTTCAGCTAGCTCGCAATTATTGTGTTTAGGTGAAGATTTAGTGGATGATTACTATCCTGCTTATTTGTAAAATTTGGAATTTATTAGATTCGCATGTGTGATGTAGTTAGGAGGATTTAACGGTATTCCAATAACCATTTATTATATATGGTAGAAATGGAAGATTAGCTTTCACATATTTGAATTGTGGTTAGGGAAATAAGTGAAAGTTCTGTACCCTGCTTGATACATCAGTATTTATATTCTGTGAAAGAGCAGAATTTGATCCACTTAATAGATGATCGTTGTGGCTGATATTTATATTCTATGAAAGAGCAGAATTTGATGTAATTGAATTTTTTCTTTAACCTTTTTAGAAGTTAAGCAGACTTTTGTACAGGTTATTGTTTGCAACTTTTGAAGTTTGTATCAGAATGTGACACTAGTTAGTCTGATAACACTAGCATGCAGTTAACTGCCACAGCCATTGGTATGTATATACACTACATAACTTTACACTTTTGATAGGAGGAATGGGATGAGGTACCTTTGGTTGTGATGGAAAATTGTGTCGAAGTGAGATCAGATCGTCTTATCAAAATTTGAAGAAGCAATTACTTTATTTTATGTCCCACATTGAATAAATGACATGAGAAGTGTCCTATTATTCTAAATTTGCTCATCAAAATCTGTTAGGTCAAATTTTGACTCCATTTGGGAGGGGAAGTTGTGATGGTCCACCCATTCACTTTTACTTTTCCTTAATCAGTTTTTACTTTATTTACAATATATTTACCATGTTGGGGATTATTTCATTTTTGAACTGATCACAATTCTTTCTTCTGTGCCATAGAAGGAGTTGTGCATGCGCATCTCAGACTTTTGATTGTCAGTCACTAATGCGTGCATGTAATACATGACCACCTCTTGTGTCATATCTAGCGCTATCATCAGATTATGCAGATGTTTTTCCCAGCATGCAACAGATGCATGCCAGATTGTATGTGGCATATATACTAAGTGACATTAGGTCACAGAGTCAGTATGTTGAGAATGTTGAGTAGAGAGAGTAAGGAGTTAGTAGGAGGAGTAGAAGTCAGTATGAATGTCTTGTGTAGATAGGAAGAGTTGTTAGTAAAGATTTAGGTAGAAATTCAAAGTGAATGCACAGTATTCCCTGTTAAGAAACAATAATTAATAGATTCTGAAAAAAATTCATCGCCGCCACGGCGGAAATCGAACCCGCATCTCTCCAGATTCATGCCAGAGTGCGCTAACCATTTGCACCACGCATCGGACAACGAATATTTTCAGAATTTGACCTTTTAAGTTTTTCTTCTTGAGACGTGACTGAGACAGCGCATGAATCTGGAGAGATGCGGGTTCGATTCCCGCCGTGGCAGCGATGAATTTTTTTCAGAATCTATTAATGATTTAGGTAGATGTGAGTTGTTAGTTACTCCAACTTTTTGTATTCATCAACTGAACTAGAGAGTCTTTGAATTTTTTGTAAATAAACTTTGTTGATTAGAGAAATTTTTGACTTTTGCTGTTTTTCTCTTGAGCAATGTTAACTGATTTTCGATTAGATTTAAACTTTATTTAAACTTGACAATCCTTTTTGAATTCTTACTCAATAAGATATACAAAACAAACCCTATTTCAACTTTATTTGGCAAGTTAATATTGTCTGGCACCCGACAAGCTATCCGGAATTTTGAATAAATTTGGATCAGACAAAAGGTCCAACTTGAAAAGTTTATAATCTTTGGAGAGTTACATGCTCAGCCCACCTAGTCGTGAGAGAATCTTCACCTTCTATAACCTTACCTTGTTTATCATTCAATCCCTATATACCTGCCTGCTTTCTACCACACAAAACATTAACTATCTGGTACAGCTCTCTGCTGTTGTTCTGTATAACTGCTACTTCGGCTTTGTCGGCCAAGCCATCAATGCCAAAGATTCTTATCAGCAGCTAACTCATTATTTACACATTTATTAAGATCTCTGTAATGCTTTCTATTAGGACTAGTAGAGTACTGATTAAGGATATTTCTACAGTTCTTTCTTTCTTTCTGAAATAAGCTCAAGTGCCTTTTCACTCAAATAATTCTGCCTCCTCTGCACCTTTTTTCCGAAAAGAGTATTGTTAGTTTCCAAAAAACTTCAATAGTAAGCAAACCATGACTGTCATAATCACTAAGTAACCTATCATGGAGCTTTAGCTATAACTGGGTCTTTCAGAGCTTCAGTATTAAAGGTAAATTTTTTAACTTTAGCACAACACTTTTTAAGTTTAAGTTGCAAGACACTTTTAACAAGGTAATGGTCAGATCCAATTTCAGCTCCCCAATATGACCTGGTATTCCTAACAGAACTAGCCCATTTGCTATTAATTAATAAATAATCAATCATATTATTATGCATCCCATCAGGTGAAACTCATATGTACCTATGTATGTTGCAGTGTTTGTAATAAGTGTTAGTTACTCTTAAATCATTAAGTTTACTTACCTGCAGGTTACGTTACCCATTGCAGCTATAAATACCAAAAGGACCCAACCCCAAAGGTTCCACTGATTCTGAATCAGTACCAACTTTGTCATTGAAGTCACATAGAAAAAGTAATACCTCCTTTCTTGACAAAATTCAAAATAACCTGAAGTTGTCTATAAAACCTGTCCATCTCATCCTCAGTGGGGGCATAACAACAGATAACATTCAAGTCTTTAATGCTTGTCTGAAATTTTGCTGTACAAAACCTTTCATTATAATGCAGTCATATCCTAGAAGAGCATCATTAGCATGTCTGCTGAGAAGCAGACCCACCCCTTGGTGATGCTTATTATCTTCCCTCCCTGAAAAGAGAAATTTAAGATTATTTTTAAGAATCTCACCTTTATCTGTCCATCTGGTCTCTTGCAAGCTGAGAATATCTAAATTATAATGAAATTCTTCTGTGAGGATACCTAGAGAATAAGTTCTGTGCAGAGTCCTCACATTCCAACTATCTATGGTGAGAAAATGATTAGTGGGATGTTTAAAGAAACTATGTTTATTGAGAGAGGAAATACTGACAATATCAAACAACCCCCCTAATCGCAGGCAGGGTGTAAAGACCACAAAAACCACCACCACAAAGACCCCACCACTAATGGCTGAAGCCATCTACACTGGAAGACTTCCTCCAATGTAGAATTTAACGATGCCCATAGAAGCAAGAGTTCAGGTACCTGCAATGACCTCTGCTCAGGATAATCCACAAGCTGATAAACATATCCTGTGAATCTATTCACTTGGGGCTGAAAAGCAAAAGAAATTTGCAATCAGAAAACAAAGTGGCAGATTTTCCCTCCACAGAAGCCCACCAGTGCAACAAATTCAGGATCCATAATCAAGGTCAGAGCTTTAATCCAGTCCAGTAAGATTATATGGTCAGCACCAGGACCCTGTGTGGTTGACCACTCCTCAGCAGGGCAGAAAAAAAAAGAAAAGTAGCCATAGTTGTTCAGATCAGTAGGCCACACTAATCTGGCAGCTCTCCCCTTCCGTACCCTTCCACAAGAGAGTATCTCTTTGGAAAGGTACTAACGGCCTGCACCATGAGAAGGCAGGGTCAGATATTAGGTGCTAGGCCTGGCCAATTCTATGCATCACCACTGGTGATTGATGCATAGCTCTCCTTCCATTGACTACATCTACCATTTACAGACTGAAAACTAGAGTGGATGGGAATAAGGAGACTACATCAAGTGTAACTAATTTGCTGTTGGGGAGGAATGAACAGATCCTTGAATCTGTTGCAAAATTCCACCATAGATTTAATAAAAAATGGGTGCTCACAAATGAAGCTAGATAAAAATTTAGATAGAATTTTTTTCTAGAAAGAACGTTGAGGATGATCTTTCGCACACTAAAGGCAAATGGAGTGATTATCTTTGTGCACTTTGCACTGGGCGAACATTCGCAGTGCTTGGCAGT
Organism: Ryuthela nishihirai; assembly: GCA_038380435.1. Classification (NCBI taxonomy): domain Eukaryota; kingdom Metazoa; phylum Arthropoda; class Arachnida; order Araneae; family Heptathelidae; genus Ryuthela; species Ryuthela nishihirai. The sequence continues at coordinate 6,530,483 of JAWZYU010000027.1, forward strand.
TGGATGGCACTGCACTCTTCTTGAGGTCCTTGGAAGCCACCTGCTATTTTTTAGCCTGAAAACCTTGCTTTAGATGTTAGTGGCGAGGTCAGAATTTAGATTAAATACAATTGGAGTTTTTATAAAGTCCAAAACATTGGCTCATAGTCATTTTTGTTCATGAAAACAAATTTACTTGCTTTGTCAGCTAATTGCTAAGAATGTCAGGGGTGTTTCTTATGTTTTTTAAGGCCTAAAAATACTTATATGGGAAATTTCTTTTCAAGTAGGGCAGAGACTTTTGTGAGGGGTTCACAAATTTGAGGGCTTTCTATCTCATGGCAGCAATTTTATGCTCTTCCAGATGTCTGTGTACATTATTGCTGATATTTTTAATTTTGGCAATGATCTTTTTCTTGTCTAATTCTCTATGGAATTGGCTGATTTGAGGGCAGTGTTCCAGAGCCAGTTCACTATGGGTGAAGTTTTCATTAGACAAATTAATGGGAAGAGGTTTTAAAGTAGGGCAAAAAGCTTATCTTAGGTTTTAGTGAGCAACTGAACCTCAGAACCAGTGACCTCACTTCTTTAGATGTTTGCATCTGGTATCGTTTTTGCATTTTTCCTCTATGTAGTAGAACCTTTCAAGCAGATCCATGAGCATGATGGAAGGGCAGCTTTGGTAAAAGTCTTGGTGTACCTGATATACTTTTGCTTCAATTCTCAAAATGTGTCATCTTTTCTCCTATATTAGAGCATGGAGAAGCTTGCCTTCCATTGTGTGCAGTACACATTAACACAAACTAGGGAAGCTGCTGTGTGTGATGTGGAACGACTGTAAAATAAGGTTGTTGCATTGACAGCTCAGAAAAAACACAACTGTTCCAGTCTCATGACAAGTTTTAAACATAAAATCTGCAATACTTCCCGTTGTTGGTAGTAGTTCATTCTGCAGAGATGGACTTTAAATACACATTTAAAAAGATATTTTTGCTCAGAAATTAAATAAAATAACTTAAAGTTATCTGTCATTAAGCAACAAATTCTTTTACATTTCTCCTTCAAACTATTTGCATATTAAAAGCTTTTAGGAGCAAACTCTGAAGCTAAAACATCTGAAAAAAATTATCGCTGACGTGGCAGGAATCAAACCCGCAACTGTCTAGATACATGCAAAAGGGGGGTTTGATTCCCACTGTGCCAGCGATAATTTTTTTCAGCTGTTTTAACTATTGTTGAAGTCTATTTCTACATGTAATCTGTGTATTTACTATGGATAAACTATGAAGCTTTTCAGAGTAAAGAACAGGGTTTCGTCTTCAATAAAGTGATACTATGTAGTGATGTTACGGCAGCTAAGAACTTCTTTCCACAACTCATGTTGGGTGATTCCAATGTCTTGGTTGCAAGTGAGTCATTATTTCAATAACCTCGTGGATGATGGTTCCATAGTAAGTGGATGCATGTGTCAGCAGTGTGGTGTGCTACTGGTCTATGGTTGCTGCGTATTGCATTGCCAGCTCAGCAGCAGCAATCATTAGCTTGTTTTGGTTGGCATCTGCCTGATGCCTTGTGAACCTTCAAATATACTGAGAACTTACCTATGTGCTTCCATCATACTGCACTCTCATGCACCCAATAGGCATACAAAATTTCAGCCTTTCATTTTCTCATCCATAGGGCCTTCATTGCACCATCAAACAAGTATTTGCTTTAAACAGAAATACAAAATATTCAATCCATTGCTGTGTCCCATAGCTTCCACCCAAAAACAATAGAAAAGCTAATCAATAAGTATAGAAATGACAACAGAAGAGATTCGGCTCTCCTCCCAGTCACTGATTCCGAGCTGGCAACCTTTGTCAGATCTACTACACCTTAGGTTCTTGTCCTATGTGAATCAGTCCAAAAATTACTTAGAGCCCAAAAACCCAATATTGATTTCAGCCCATTTCCAAATCTGAAGTAAATTATAAAAAAGGACAGAGACAAATTTAGCCTCCTTCAAGAATCAGGCATATATAAATTTACTCTAGGTTTGCCAGATAATTTCATTATCTACTATATCAGAAAACTAATATGTTCTCTACAGTAGAAGTTCACAGAGCATCAGAGAGATGTCAGCCAAAACAATAACAACTGCCATTGCTGAGCTAGCAATACAACATGCAAGAACCACAGATTGGGAGCACATCACACTATTAGCATGTGCATCTGCTTACTATGGAGCCATCATACATAAGGCTATTGAAATAATGATCCTTGCAACTGAGACACTGGAATCCTCCTTCATGACATGTAGAAGAAATTCCTAACAGTCCTAACATCTCCCCATAGTGTTACTTCACAGAAGATGGAGAGCTGTCCTTGCTGCAAAAAGCCTCAGAGTTTGCTCTTAAAAATTTTTAATATGCAAATAGTTTGAAGGATAAACTTAAAATTTTTATTGCTCAATGACAGAGAAGTTATTTTAATTAATCTCTGAGCAAGAAAGTCTTTTTAATAGTGATTTGGGTTCTGAGGTACTTCAAATGCATAAATTGATTGAAAGAGAGGTTACACCTGAAAAGTAGATATGTAGTGCTCATTGTTGTCTTGTCATTTTAAGGAATTCAGTTTTAATTTGATTTTCTATTATTTATTAGCACTACATTTTCTGCTGAGATATTTAATTTTCCATTAGTGTCTTTAATATCATCATCATCATCATTTGGTTTTAATATCACTAGGTCATCTGAATATCTCAGATTTTAATCCAGTCTCTTTATTCTCCTTCAATTATCACTCAAAATTTTCTCTAAGAGTTAAAAAAAAAACAGTGAAAAAGCATTTTCCTGTCTTAGTTCCAAAGTGATTTTAAAATATTCTGATTTTAATCCACTGGCCACCACATATCTCTACTTTCCCTAATACACATTTTGAAATAATTATTATGTATTATATAATAACATATATATACTGGTCTGTAAATGGTAGATAGGTAGTCACTGGAAGGAGAGCTATGCATCAATCCCCTGTGATGATGCACAGAAACAGCCAGGCCTAGCACCTAATGTCTGACTCTGCCTTCTCGTGGTACAGACCATTAGTACCTTTCAAAAGAGATACTCTCTTGCGGAAGTGAACAGAAGGAGGGCTGTCAGATTAGTGTGGCCTACTGATCTCGACAACTATGGCTATTTTTCTTTTTTTTCTACTCTACTGAGGAGTGGTCAACCACACAGGGTCCTGGTGCTAACCATACATACCAACCTGAACAGAAGGCACTTGAGCTTATTTCAGAGAGAAAGAACTTCAGGAATGTCCTTAATCAATACTCTACTAGTCCGAATAGAAAGCATTACAGAGAACTTAATAAACGTGTTAAAGATCAGTTAGCTGCTGATAAGAATCTTTGGCTTGATGGTTTGGCTGACAAAGCCGAGGAAGCAGTTAGACAGCACAACAGCAGAGAGCTGTACCAGATAGTTAATGTTTTGTGTGGTAGAAAACATACAGGTATACAGGGATTGAAGGATAAACAAGGTAAGGTTATAGAAGGTGACGATTCTGTCATGGTTAGGTGGTGGGCATTTCAGTGATGTTCTAAACAATGTGGTTAGTTCTATTCCCATTGTTTGCAATGATGATAGATGCATTGGTGGCTTTAATGTTGGCCCTATAACACAATCTGAAGTTATTTTGGCTGTTTCTAAACTTAAACTACATAAATCCCCAGGGGTAGATGAAATTACTACAAAAATGCTTAGAGCTGGGAATGTTTTGGTTACCACTTGGATGACTGAAATTCTGAATATCTTTTATGATAAAGGCATGGTTCCTAAGGATTTTACCAGAGCTATTGTTATCCCTATTTTCAAAAAAAGTGATTGCAGTTCTTGTGATAACTATAGGGGTATCAGCCTACTCTCTGTTCCAGGTAAAGTTCTTTCCATGATTGTGCTTAATAGAATTAAGAATCTGGTTGACAGTCAATTGCATGATGAGCAGTGTGGATTCAGAAGTGGTAGGGGATGTGTGGATCAGATATTTTCACTTAGGCAGATTCTTGAGAAATGTTTAGAGTTTCAGAAACCTTTGGTTGCTAGCTTTGTTGATTTCAAAAAGGCTTTCGACTCTGTTGATCGTCATAATTTGTGGTTGATTGTGAGATCGTATGGTATACCAGACAAGTTAGTTAACATAATGAAAGCTCTCTATAATAACACTGAGTCGTGTGTGAGAGTTGGTAAGGCTGTAGCAATTGGTTTAGTATTACTTCTGGTGTTCGACAAGGGTGCATTTTGTCTCCTTTTCTCTTTAGCTTGGTTACTGATTATGCTATGCAAAATTCACTTCAGGGGAAAGATTTTGGCCTTAAATGGACTGGAGATACGAAAATTTCTGATTTAGATTATGCTGATGATTTAGCCCTTTTGGCAAATGATGTTGATGAGATGAACTCTTTCATTCGAGCTGTTGATGAGACTGGTAGTAGAGTAGGTTTGGTTATAAACAGAGAGAAAACCAAAGTGATGAAAATTGGTCAGGCAGGCTGTGATTCAGTTAATATGAATGGTTGCAGTCTTGAGCAAGTGTCACAGTTTAATTATCTTGGGAGCTATGTAACAGATAATGGTGATGTGCGGCATGAGATCAACAGAAGAATAGGGATTGCTGTCAGGACTTTTAAGAATCTATGGAGAGTGTGGAGAAATAGGCGTATACACCTAAAGACTAAAATTAGACTGTATAATAGTTTGGTTCTTTCTAGGGTTAGTTATGGTAGTGAAACATGGACACTTTGCAAACATGATAACAGGAAACTAGATGCTTTTGATTCCAGATGCTTACACAGAATCTTGGGCTTTAGGTGGTTCAACTTTGTAACTAATGATGAGGTTAGGCAAAGGAGTTTGCAACCTCCTTTAAGCAGTATATTGTGCAGAGAGAGACTCCGTTGGTTTGGCCATGTTGCCGGTATGAATAATTATATATTACCAAATAGGGTGATGAATAGTGTGTCTAAAGGCCTCAGAAATAGAGAGAGACCTAGGATGCGGTGGGTAGACAATGTAAAACAAGACCTTCTTAGAATTGGTGTGCAGTGGCCAGATGCAGTAGATGTAGCTCAGGATAGACTTGCTTGGAGAACTAAATTGCACGGTCTGGTTGGATCTCCATAGCCCATGGCTGCTTGAGAATGATGATGATGAACAGAGCTTGATTATGGATCCTGATTTTGCATCTGAGCTTGATTATGGATCCTGATTTTGCTGCATTGGTGGACTTCTGTGCAGGGAAAATCTTCCGCTGTGTTTTCTGTTTGTTTGTGGGTTGACAGCCCCAAGTGAACAGATTCACAGGATATGTTTATCAGCTGGTGGATAATCCTGAGCAGAGGTCATTGCATGCACCTGAACTCTGTGCTTCTACTGGCATCATCAAATTCCACATTGGAGGAAGTCTTCCAGTGTAGATGGCTTCAGTCTTTAGTGGTGGGGGAACGGGTTTTTGCCCCATGTCTGCGATTAGGGGACTGTTTGATATTGTCTGCATTCCCTCTCTCAATAAACATAGTTCCTTTAAACATCCCACAAACCATTTTCTCTCCATAGGTAGTTGGAATGTGAGGACTCTGCACAGAGCTTTTTCTCTTGATGTCCTCACACAAGAATTCCACCATTATAATTTAGATATTCTCGACTTGCAAGAGACCAGATGAACAGATAAAGGTCAGATTCTTAAAAATAATCTTAAATTTCTCTTTTCAGGTAGGGATGACAATAACCATCATCAGGGTGTGGGTCTGCTTCTCAGCAGACACGCTAGTGATGCTCTTCTAGGATATGAGTGCATTAATGAAAGGTTTCTTACACCAAAATTTCAGACAAGCATTAAAGACTTGAATGTTATCTGCTGTTATGCCCCCACTGAGGATGCCGATGAGGATGAGAAGGATAGGTTTTATGGTCAACTTCAGGATATTTTGAATTCTGTTCAAGAAAGGAGATATTACCCTTGTTCTAGGTGACTTCAATGCCAAAGTTGGTACTGACTCTGGCCTTTGGGGAGGAGTAATAGGCCCTTTTGGTATTGGTAGCTGCAATGGCAATGGGCAACGTCTCCTACAGGTAAGTAAACTCAAAAGATTCAGCATAACTAACACTTATTACAAACAATGCGACATACATAAGTACACATGGGTTTCACCTGATGGGCTGCATAAGAATTGATTAATTATATATTAATTAACAGCAAATGGGCTAGTTCTGTTAGAAATACCAGGTCATATAGGGGAGCTGAAATTGGATCTGACCATTACCTTGTTAAAAGTGTCTTGCAATTTAAACTTAAAAAGTGTTGTGCTAGGGTTAAAAAATTTACCTTTAATACTGAAGCTCTGAAAGACCCAGTTATAGCTAAAGCTTACCATGACAGGTTACTTAATCATTTTGACAGTCATGGTATGCTTACTACTGAAGTTGAGGAAGAATTGGACCATTTTAAACAGGCTTTTTCAGAAACTAACAGTACTCTTTTAGGAAAAAAGGAGCAGAGGAGGCAAAATTATTTGAGTGATAAGGCACTTGAGCTTATTTCTGAAAGAAGGAACTGCAGGAATGTATTTAATCAATACCCTCCTAGTCCTAATAGAAAGCATTACAGAGAGCTTAATAAACATGTAAAGGATCAGTTAGTTACTGATAAGAATCTTTGACTTGATAACTTCACTGACAAAGTCGAGGAAGCAGTTAGACAGCACAACAGCAGAGAGCTGTACCAAATAGTTAATGTTTTGTGTGGTAGAAAACGGACAGGTATACAGGGATTGAAGGATGAACAAGGTAAGATTATAGAAGGTGACGATTCTGTCATGGCTAGGTGGGTTGAGCATTTCAGTGATGTTCTAAACAATGTGGTTAGTTCTACTCCCATTGTTTGCAATGATGATAATGCATTGGTTGTGCTTTAATGTTGGCCCTATAAGACAATCTGAAGTTATTTTGGCTATTTCTAAACTTAAACTTCATAAATCTTCAGGGGTAGATGAAATTACTACGGAAATGGTTAGAGCTGGGAATATTTCGATTACCACTTGGATGACTGAAATTTTGAATATCTTTTATGATAAAGGCATGGTCCCTAAGGATTTTACCAGAGCTATTGTTATCCCTATTTTCAAAAAAGGTGATCGCAGTTCTTGTGATAACTATAGGGTTATCAGCCTACTTTGTGTTCCAGCAAAAGTTTGTAACGCTCCAAAGATTTATAATACTTTTAAAGTTTGGACCCTTTGTCTCATACAATATTTATTCAAGTTCTGGATAGCTAAAGTCGGGCACCAGGCAATAATTAACAAATTGCCAAATAAAGTTCAATTAGGGTTCGAATACCAGCGAGCGTTACTTAGCGAATAAGAATTCAAAAATTAAATGATTGTCAATTCTAATTTAACTTACAATCGAAACAACTAACGTTGCTCAAGAGAAAAAATAGCAAAGATTCAAAAAATTTTCTATAACAAACAAGTTTATTTCCAAAAAAATATTTTTAAACACTCACCAACTTCAATGAGATGTCGACTACATCATCACTATCTCGCTGCTACTAACAACAATTCTCTGTGACTAACACCAACTGTTCACAACTCTAACTTCAACTTCTGTGACTACATGTCATGGTTATAACAAGTATACAGGCTCGGCAACACATGGCTGTTGCATGATGAACGCGCAAGCTATGACATAAGAGGGAGCGTGTCCTTGTACATGTGTGCTTTAGCGGGTGACAATCGAAAGTTCGGAGTTGCGCATGCGCAACTTCTATGCACTTGGAAATGAGCACTGTGATGCCAAAAAATGAAATTAAAATCCCCAAAATGATAAATATAACGTAAATTAAGCAAAACTGGTTAAGGTAAAGTAAAAGTGAATGAGGGGGCATCACAACTCCCCCTTCCAAAAGGAGTCAAAAATTTGACCTAACAGATTTTGATGAGCAAATTTTGAATAAAAGGACACATCTCACGTCATTTACATATGGTTGAACATAAATAAAAGTAAAAGTATGCTTACGCAAATTTTGATAAGACGATCTATTCTCACTTTGACACAATTTTCCAGCCCAACCAAAGGTACCTCCTCCCAAATTTCCTATCAAGAGTGTAACAGCTATCCTAGTGTAAATATATACCAATGGGAATAATGAGCCATGCCATGCTGCCCGGATTGTTCGAGAATGGTTTGCAGAACATGAGGAAGACTTCCAGGTATTGTCCTGGCCTCCAAATTCTCCAGACATCAATCCAATCGAGCATCTGTGGTTTATGTTGGAACACCATATCCAATCTGCGGTGGCTCAACTATGCAACTTACAAGAGTTCAAGGATCTGTGGTAATGTATTGGTACCAGATACCACAAGGCACCTTTAGAAATCTTGTAGTGTCCATGCCTTGCCAGGTAAAAGCTGTTTTTGCAGCATGTGAAGGACCATCATCATATTAGGCCGGTGGTCATAATGTTTTGGCTTTTCAGTGTAAAGCATTCCTGCAATTTTGTTTATTTGCCAGTGGCAACATCTATTAGCAGGAATTAGGCTTTGTTGGGTTGTTTTACCTCTGAGCGGCCCTTTTTTGCACACAGTGGGCTAAATAGCCATATCACAAGGACCATGAATGCTCAGAGAAGGTTCGGGGTGGAGACCCACTGGAACAACTATTAGGAGACAGATGGTAGCCTCCCATCCAGTGTTCTATAACGTGCACAGGGTATGGCTCTCCTAAACATGGGGCCATGGCTTAACATCCCATCTGACTGACTCTTGTAAGTTATGTGGCTGATGGTGGCTTTTCCAAGCCCATCGGTGTCCCCTACTGACCGAGGGCAGGGAGTTTTGCAGAGATAAACTCAACACTGACTCAACTAGGACTCGAACCTGGGTTGGGTTGTTTTACCTCTGAGGGGCACTTTTTTGCACACAATGGGCTAAATGGCCAGGTCGCATGGACCCCGAAGGCTCAGAGAAGGTTGGGGGAGTGGAAACACTGGAATAGCTGTTGGGAGACAGATGGTAGCCTCCCGTCAAGGCCATCCAGCGTGTTCTTTAATGTGAACAGAGTATGGCTCTCCCACACAATGAGCCATGGCTTAACGTCCCATCTGACGGACGGCAGCCTTTCCAAGCCCATCGGTGTCCCCTACTGACCGTGGGCGGGGGGGGGGGGGGGGGGGGGGGGGGAATTTTGCGGAGATAAATCTCAACGCTGACCCAGCTGGGACTCGAACCTGGGAACTACAGATTACGAGCCTGATGCGCTACCGACTGAGCCACCCCCGCCTCGACTCGAACCTGGGAACTGCAGATTATGAGCCTATGGAATCAGGCAGACAAAATGCCACATATGATGCTAGCAATATTTGTCACTCACACTCACAGCATTTTATAAATGATTCATTAATAAAGTATCACAAGAAAACTCCTGTAGACAAGAAACACCTGAACTAATTAGTTGAAAAAATTGGTTGTCCTGACTGGGTATGCTTCTGGGAGATGTGGGTTCATATCCCCCTCAGGATCACCAATTTTTTTTTGCATATTTCTTGTGATACTTTATTATGTTTTGACGTTTCTTGTGATACTTTATTTTGTGATGGTCCATCCGTTCACTTTTAGTTTTCCTTAACCAGTTTTGTTTATTTACGTTATATTTATCATTTTGGGGATTATTTCATTTGGATTGTCACAATTCTTGTTTCCAAGAGTAGGAGTTGCGCATGTGCAACTCCGATCTTTCGACTGTCAACCGCTAAAGCACATGTAGGACATGACCCCTCTTGTGTCATAGCTAGTGCAATCGTCATATTACACAGATGCCTTTCCCGGTGTGCAATAGACACGTGCCGGCTTCATATGCTGCTTGTTATAGTAGTGACATTAGTATACAAAGTTAGAATGACAGATTGAGAATGAGAGTTAGTGGAGTGAGTTGTTGTAAAGAAGTGAAGTAGAGATGTAGGAGTCAGAAGTATGTGTTGTGTAGATAGAAGGAGTTGTTAGTCTCAAATTTTTATATTCTGCCATTGAGTTTGGTGAATTGAATGTTTTGGAAATAAACTTTTTTGTTTTATAAAGTTTTGAATTTCTGCTATTTTTCTCTTGAGCAATGCTGATTGATTTTTGATTATATTTAAACTTTAATTAAACTTGACAATCCTTTTTAAATTCTTATTCGATAAGTAACACTTGATATAATACATTAACATACCCTATTTCAACTTCATTTGGCAAGTGATTATTGCCTGGCACCCGATACAGCTATCTGGAATTTGAATACATTTCGATCAGACAAAAGGTCCAATTTAAAGTTAATAATCTTTGGAGTGTTACAGAGAGAAAAATAGGAAGTGGCGCACTGAACACAGGGACAGTACGTATATATGTATAAATTGTATATTATTTAATGTGATTGTCAAAGTAACAAATTTTTTAGCTCATTAGTTATATGCACTATTCATAGATTTAATAGCAGTTTAATCCGAAAAATTTTCTTGAGCAAGAAGCTCAACTTTTATGTATTAGTCAAAGGTACTGAAGTTTCAGCGCAATTATTGCTGATAGTTAAGATCTTTATTGTATGTATGTAAAGATTAGAAGTATCCGGACACACGATAGATAAACCTTTCGATATGCAAGTTTATTTTTGCAAGCTTATATAGTTTTAGTATTGTATTGTTGTATAGCAGTACCTTTGAGTGCTGCTCAAGATTAAAAAAGTTTCAAATTTTTTGCAGACCGCTAAACATATCTGCTAGTAATATGGCCGATTCTGCCACAATGACTCCCGACTTAGAAAAAGTAAAAGAAGGTTGCAGGATGTGATGAAAGAAGCAGAAGTGTTTGCTTAATAAGCCTTGGGAGAAAAGGCGAACGACAACAACCCCTAAATTTGCTGACAATGCTACGTCAGTTCATAAACGTATATGATATATGAAAGTAAAGTGTGATAGAACAAAGTATTATCAACTGCCGCAACAAAGAGTTGCAAATCCAATTACTAACTGTAGTTCTTATGTTAATTGGCCTCTATCTGAGATAAGGTTCGACAGTTCGAAATGTCCATTGACATTTATCAAGGGCAAAATTTGTCAAGTCCATGGAAGAGCATTTCCATTGACATGAAGTGCCCAGCAACAAAAAGGTAGTTTTAGCAGTATCTTGTCTAATTAGATATGCTAAGCAATGGTTTTATAACATAAGATGTCATCATGGAATAGAAAATTGGAAAGATTTAAAAGCGAACTTTTGGAAATATATACTCCTTATAATGATTTTACACAGTTAGCTACAGAACTGTTTTCACAAAGACAAAAAGGAGATAATATCGAAAAATTCATCTGGGGTACAGTAGAGTTATACCAGCTGTACGATGCTGATGCCACTGTAATTGACATTATAAACTGCATATTGTCCCAATTGCATTTCCCATTAGGGAATTCTTAGAAGTATGAAACGTAAATTCAATTTCAACTCTAGTCAAATTGGCTCGGCAATATACTGCAAGAAGAGAATCTGCAGAAACTGCATTAAACTAACAGTGGATGCAATCCTCGCCAAAGCAGCACTATCAGGTTGTGTCTCGCAAAATGACTCCCGCATGACCAGAAGTTACACAGTCTTGACAATTTGCGCTGAACACGCCTACACCGATGCAGAATAAACTAAGCAGAGAATTTATTCCATGTCAAGCTTCGAACAATGACACTAGACTTAAAACTTTTGCTATGAATAATAGAGAAACTTTCAGAAGTAATTTTTGTAGCTGACTAGGGCACACAGAGCAATATTGCTATAGAAGGAATGGCAATTTGGGAAACTTAAATTAGGATCTTTGAAGCGAGAGGCCAAATTTCCTCATGAAAAGCCCTCTCATGAGTTAAGTCTTGCCACTGTTGTTTTGCCAAACTCTGTTGTTTGCCAACTCACTGTTGTTTTGTTCGAAGCTTGACATGGAATAAATTCTCTGCTTAGTTTATTCTGCATCGGTGTAGGCATGTTCAGCACAAATTGTGGCACAGTCTTGCCACTGTGCCACAATTTGCGCTGAACACGCCTACACCGATGCAGAATAAACTAAGCAGAGAATTTATTCCATGTCAAGCTTCGAACAATGACACTAAACTTAAAACTTTTGCTATGAATAATAGAGAAACTTTCAGAAGTAATTTTTGTAGCTGACTAGGGCACACAGAGCAATATTGCTATAGAAGGAATGGCAATTTGGGAAACTTAAATTAGGATCTTTGAAGCGAGAGGCCAAATTTCCTCATGAAAAGCCCTCTCATGAGTTAAGTCTTGCCACTGTTGTTTTACCTTTCGTTAAACCTTGTTACGAAGAAACTGAATTAATAGATCACAATGATACAGAAGCCTATCTTTCATGTTCAAATGAGCAAGTTTTAGATGATATTTATGACAACTGTCAATTGAAATTGCAACCACGGTCCAGTGGACTTTTTGAGTTACCTTGTAGTCCAAAGCACAATGTTCAAGAACAACCTGTAAAAATCGGTATTAGTGTAATTAATATAAATTTAGAGAAAGAAGTTGTTGATGCAAACCAAATTGATAATGAGAAATATGTTGATATAGTTGTAGAGGAAAATAGTACAAAATTAGTTTATGAAAAAGTTTTTGAAATAGAAGTTTTAAACGAAAATAGTGCTGAAATTGATAATGAGAAAAGTTTTGAATTTGAGGTGTGGCGTCAACATTTTTGATGAAAAAAATTATGACATTTTTTTTCCTGGGAAAGTGGTTGTAATAGTGATATGGTTGAAGACTATTGTGCAATACTGTATCTTCTGAATCAAGATGTTCCCAAATCACTTTTCAAAAAAACAGTTGTTTCTCATAGAAATGAGAATAAAACCAACAGTTGCAACATTCCAAAAGACTGATGCAGCTCAAGCAATTGTGAAGATGATTAAAATGATACAAATAAGTCAAGAAGGGCTAGGATTATCATGTAATTAAAGAGCATTGCCACTGATTTTCTCAGAAACAGATTTTGAAAAATTTTAATCTGTATCAAATTTTTGCACATTTCTAATAAATTAAAACAGCTTTTCCAGCAATGAGCAATTAAACTTAAATTTTATTTTTTATTATAAAAACTAATTCTATTAAAACATTAAATTAAACATTTGTTTAAACTACAAAATAAAATGGTGTGGTTGTTACATCCCCTACAACATTAAATAGAAAAAACAAACATAATGTGAATGCAACACAGAAATCATCACTAGCCTTAAATTTCTAATATTATTCCAGTTTGCAGTGTAACTATATCAATGAAAATAAAATACCTTTGGATCCTTGGAGACAAAATCTGGAATTAGCATTTTGTTGATATTCAGCCAGTCTGGAATCTTACTTGGATCCTGGTAATATCAAAACAACTAACAATAAAATACATAGTACATATTCTAATAAAATCATTACTTAGTACAAGCCAAACTTACAATATATTAATAATTAATTATTAATGAAACAATAAAAAAGCCAAATTTATAAGTGGCAGGAGTACAAATATTACATAAAGAAATAATAGTATATTAAAATTGCTTTGCAAGTAGATGTAATTAATTCTTAATACAAATGCATCCAATGTTTCTTACATTTTGAGCAAAAAACAAGAAGTATAACTTTGCTTGAATTTAATCAATAATCATATTCAAGTAGCCATGGGCTATAAAGGTCCAACCAGATTGTGCAATTTAATTCTCCAAGCATATCTGTCCTGAGCTATATCTGCTGCATCAGGCCACAGCACACCAATTCTAACAAGATTCTGTTTGCCCACCACATCCTAGGGGTCCCCCCTCTTTCTGAGGCCTTTAGGCACACTGTTCATAACCCTGTTTGCTAATCTACAATTATCCATACAGGCAACATGGTCAAACCAATGAAATCTCTCTCTGCATAATATGCTGCTTAAATGAGATTGCCAACTCCTTTGCGGGACCTCATCATTACTTACAAATTGAACCACCTAATGCCCATGATATTGCATACATCTAGATTCAAAAGCATCAAGTATCCTGTTATCTTGTTTTACAAAGGATCCAAGTTTTACTACCATAACTAGCTCTAGAAAGAGCCAAACTATTATACAGTTTATTTTTAGTTTTTAGGTGTATATGCCTATTTCACCACACTTTCCATAGATTCTTAAAGTCCCAGTAGCAATCCCTATTCATCTGTTTATCTCATGCCACACATCACCAATAATTACTTTTAAAAAATAATAATAAATATGAAAAAATAATAATAAAATAATAAATATTTTATATATATAATAATACTTAAAACCAATTAATTACTTTTAAAATTTATTTAAAAAATTTAGCAAAAAAAAAACAAAAACAATTTATGTTAAATATACTTAGGAACTGGGATTGTAAAGAGATAAAGCATAAAACTCATCTTCATACTTAACATATATAGATTTAAAATCTATAATGTAATGCTTGTGATAATTAAATCACTAATTATAAAACAGCAATAGATCAGAAGCCCATGGTCAAATAGTCAGGTATTACTAAATTTATTAGTACATACATATATGACATTTTATATTCATATTATTATTTAGTTATTATGTTTGATTTGATAAATGAATATTTTTTCTCAGTAAAAAAAGGAAATGTTTTTGAAATGTGAATATTGGGGCAAATTATTTTTTCATTTATTCAAGAATAGTTAGTGTGTGAATAAAAATAGTAGTGATGTGAGTTGTTAGTACTCCAACTTTTGTATTCATCAACTGAATTTGGTGAATCTTTGAATTTTTTGGAAATAAACTTTGCTTGCTTTAGAAACTTTTGAATTTTTGCTGTTTTTCTCTTGTGCAACATTAATTGACTTTTGATTAGATTTAAACTTTAATTAAACTTGACAATCCTTTTTGAATTCTTACTCGATAAGTAATACTACAGAAATACCTAATGAACCCTATTTCAACTTTATTTGTAAGTTAATATTTCCTGGTGCCCGACAAGCTATCTGGAGTTTTAAATAAATTTGGATCAGACAAAAGGTCCAACTTGAAAAGTTAATAATCTTTGAAGTGTTACAGTACCTGTTTGTTTTATAAACCACTGTAGTTGGGAATTCGGTTGGAGAGAGGGAGGGGAGCTAACATAATCTTCACTACATTAAATTTTGGGCTAACTTGTTCTTTTAAGACATCTCCTTGCAAGAGCTTTATTCATTTTATTATGCCTTATATCCTTTCTATGCTCTTTGATCCTTATCAAGTGAAATGCCACATATATATACAGGGTGATTCAAAACTTATCGTTCAAATTTCGTGGGGAGGTAGGGAATACGTCAGGAAACCGATTTCACATAGGAAAGTATGTCCACAAACGTCATCTACATGAACAAAATGGACAAGTAAAGTGAACACAAGGAAACAGTACAATTAAGTGGTAACGAATGTGACTTTTATTCCAACAAGGTAAAGTACAGGTTCACAGTAGGTGCTCAAAATTGCGACCATTTACACAGACACAGAATTCACAGCGCCGTTGCATTGACCGCCGAACATTTTCAAAAATGCCTGGCATATCACGGACAATGCCTGCGGCGGCCACTATTCGTGCAATTCACTGGTCTATTTCACTGTCGACGGGGGGTCTCGTACACATGGTATTTCATGGCCCCCCACAAAAAGAAATCCATCGGCGATAAATTGATAAATAAATAATAATAAGTGGTCGGGTGAGCTGTACACTGGTTGGGTACACACAGCGCCCTCTACATACGCATGCGTACATTTGCGGACATACTTTCCTATGTGAAATCGGTTTCCTGACGTATTCCCTACCTCCCCACGAAATTTGAACGATAAGTTTTGAATCACCCTGTATAAACATATACACTGAAATTGCAGTTTATTAAGCACACTGCCCACTCATCACATAACTGGTTCATTCCAACAAGTAATATGTTCCGTGACCACAGTGTTCAGTATAAATCAGGCAGACCAGCTCTTCAAGCATCAGTTAGAGTTGGATTGAGAATGGGCAAAATGAGGATTGGTAAAAAATAGTTAAAGTTGACTCGTTCATTTTTCTGGCTGGACACTATGAGAGTTAAATCATGACATATGGTTACCCTGTATAATATTTAACAATAATCCTAAATTAAATAAAGAGTGCATTAAAAAAATGCATGATTAACCTTACTGATCTTCACCATCTCCAGTTCAGTTTGCAATCTGTGCAAAGTGGCATCATCATGTCCTCCATGAACTTTTGTTACAGTGCACCATTTTTCTGTCTTTTTGTTGAAACATCCCATGAGAAATACAGACATCATTCCACCTTAGTACCAAAATAATTAAACAGCTGAAATCTGATATTCAATAAATTAACACATTTTTTACTTTTACAAATCAAAAATCCTGCATTATAAAAAGCACTTTCCAATCATTTGTTTCTATTTTACATTAAAAACCAATAAACTGCCGTTAACAAAGGGTAAAAATAAACCAGGATAAACCAATAAATTACTTTTAAAATTTATTTAAAAAATTTAGCAAAAAAAAAAAACAATTTATGTTAAATATCCTTAGGAACTGGGATTGTAAAGAGATAAAGCATAAAACTCATAAAATGCATCTTCATACTTAACATATACAGATTTAAAATCTAAAATGTAATGCTTGTGATAATTAAATCACTAATTAGAAAACAGCAATAGATCAGAAATTTTACAATATACAGGTTGATTATAAAATAAATTACCTATTCCAAAGTCTCTAGAGTGGTGACAAATGGAGATAGCACCATGAAAATTGGCAAGTAGCCTAATGAGAACACGCAGAAGCAATTTAGAGAAGGAAAAATTCAAAATAGTTGCAACTTTTATCACCAGGGGGAAAATGGGTACATCAAACACATCAAAGAAAAGGACAAGTGAGGAAATGATGTTTATTATAGTTATAGGTTTAGTGCACATCTGTTACAGAAATTGTTCAATATGCTCTTCATCAGTGTAGAGAATGTGCTGGAAGCAAAGACTGAATAGGCCACAGTTGCTTGGAGCATGTCGCTGTGGATGTTGGTCACTTCCTGTGTAATGCTGGCCTTCAGATCAGCAAGCAACTGCACACTGCCGTGATAAACCCAGTCCTTGAGATAGGGATTATTTCAAGGATAGTCCGTCCTCCTCCTGGTGCTATCTTAAGATAGGGCTCTGGGACAGAGCCAAAAATCTCAAAGATTCAAGTCCAGTGAGCATGGTGGAAAGACCTGAGGAGTCTCAAGAAACTAAGTGCTCATCAGCAAACACTGTATGCAGCAACTGCTTTACCTACCAACTAGTGTGTGGGGTGCAACATATTGCATGAACACTGTGGTGTCCAAACATTGCCATTCCTGAGGGCAGGAATCATGTGATGTTGGAGAAGATCACAGTAGCAGGCACCTGTTATGGTACACTGCACAGGACCATTAGGTGTAGTCTCATCAAAGAAGTACAGCCCAATGATATCTCTGAAGCCACACCACACACTGTCATGTACCAGGGCTGGAGAGACTGTTCATACATAGCAGAGAGACAGCTGAAAATAAACCAGGATAAATCAATAAATCAGTTTTAAAATTTATTTCAATGATTTAGCAAAAAATTAAATATAGATGGTCCAACATGGGTGTCATGCCAACAGTCACCTCACCCACCATGTCTTCTGCAATGTGCGCTGTCCTCTTCCTGGTGCCACTCCTTACTTACCAATTGCCTCAAACTTCTTTATCATCTTCCTTAACACCAGTGACATCAGAGGTCCTCTCCACAGACTTTTCAGATGCTGATACTCTCATAGTGTGACATTTGCATTGTTCCAATTCTTATAGAATAATTTGATTAACAGCATGCATTATTTCATTGTGAGAGCCATATGGTTATTTGCTTGTGGTGTGTGAATTCCCACTTTTATGTGATGTCTTTTGCATTAGAAATGTTTAATATGCAAAATAACATGATTAGCATACCTAATTTGCAAAAAAAGCTTCAGGTTTGAGCAACAAAGAAGGGACAGTAGAAATGGATTGGCTCATACAACAGATAGAGAGATAAAGAAAGACACTGTAATAATTAAAGAAATTAAGGTTTTTTTTAAGAATTTGCTTCAGCAAAACTAGATGAAGTAAAGGATACTATTAGTGCAGTCACTCAATATATAAGTGACTTTAAAGAATAATGCATTTGAAAAATTTAATATGGAACTAAAGGAAGAACTGCATAAAATCTGAGATGAATTGAATGATTTAGAACAGTATTCAAGCGGTCATTTTTTTCATCATTGGCATATGAGAAGAGCCTAATGACGACTTATCGAAAATTAAATAACAATAAATAAATATAATAAATAATTCACATATATTATTTTAATTTTTCATACATATTATTTTAATATATTATTTTACCATCACATTGTACAAGAACTATATAACCTAATATATATTTAATGTCTAACATCAATTAAATTCCCCCATGAACCTGAAACTAATGGACAATTATCATATTTGTATATAACATAACTAGAAAAACTGCACACTGCAAAATAAAAGTATACCATAAAAAACTGAAAATATATATTATATTTTTGAAATTTTACTAAAGATAAAATGGAAAAACACAGTAAAATTTTGCAATGTTTAAAAAAAGTAACAAAAAATTAAAAAATACCTAACACAATTCCCCAAAATTCCTCACATCTGATTAATTATACAGAAATTTGCCATAATGCTTGTATTATTTAATTGGGTTGTTTTACCTCTGAGCGGCACTTTTTTGCACACCATGGGCTAAATGGCCAGGTCACATGGACCCCAAAGGCTCAGAGAAGGTTGGGGGAGGGGACCCATTGGAACAGCTGTTGGGAGACAGATGGTAACCTCCCGTCAAGGCCATCCAGCCTGTTCTTTAACGTGCACAGGGTATGGGTCTCCCGCACACGGGACCATGGCTTAACGTTCCATCCGACGGACGGCGGCCTTTCCAAGCCCATCGGTGTCCCTTACTGACCGTGGGCAGGACGGGGAATTTTGCGGAGATTGTATTATTTAAAAGCATATACATACTGTACAAATAAAAATGATTTAATTAAAGAATTAAATTTTATTTATGTAAACAAGCAGGTTTTTGTAACAAGCAGTTTTATTTTATTTAAGTAAACAAGCAGGTTATGGGGATAATTTTATTGAAAATATATGCAAAAAAGCTAAATTCAGCATTAAATCTGATTCAAAAAAAATTATACTATAAACACACCTTACATAGAAGGCATCTCAAATACAATAAAAACTATACTTAGAAAATTTAATCTGACAATGCCATTTACAATCAATAATAATATAAAATCACTTATAGTTAACCATAGAAATCAATTACCATCCACAAGAATATTATATAGTATAGAAATACATTGGTAGGACATATCAGGGAATTGAAGAACGTTTAATGGAATACCGATGTGATAAAAATAACCTAAAACTCACAAAGCCTTAGCACAAACTATAATAAATAATAACTTAAAATAACCACCTTTCCAATTCAAATTTTGAACTCATCCACTACTAAATTTCTGTTGAATTACTTGGAAAATTTGCTTATTAAATTACATAAAGATACCATTTGTAATACTGACATCATACCATAACTATCTGCATGGATCTTACTCTTGCACAGGCAGGCCACTAAACCTCACAACACCACTAGAGGGATGCCGTTATTTAAGCTGGGTGCAGCACTCACTCTACTGCCAATTAAAGGTGGGGTTAACATGTGGGGGTGAAATACATCACTATCATCCTGTCATTTTAATTCATCACTTTAGTTAATGACTTAGTTCATTTTATGTGGTTGAGTGATCCAGTAACTTTGGTGTTATTGTGACTTAAATTGCTTTGAAGAGTTTTGAGAATGATTGAAATAACAAATCTTACCCTGCATCTGATGAGGTAAAGAATTGTATCCTCATGAAAGAAGATAATAAGTCACTCCAGCTATAAAGTGTTATTAACTCAGTGTATTGAATTAAAAAAGGACTAGTAGTCAATATATACCATCATTAGTGAGTGCACCAGCATAAAGAAAGCACATGTGACATCATCTCTAAAAAGATAAACGTCTTCAGTTAACAACAGCGGCATAATTGGAAATCAAGATTTAAATAAATTTGAATGACAGCTTTAAATCATTCTCAGTCACATTTTTTTCTTTATTAAAAGCTTTCTAAGTTACCAAGTTCTGTATCTGAGATACTACTGACATAACATGGAACTGTATCTAATAAAGAGGATGCTTAGTATAGTACTGGATGGTCCCGCCCACCCCACCCTTTGACAATGCTAGTAATGGAAATAAACACAAAAAATTGTTAAACTTATGCATCTTTCAAGAAACAGTTCAATACTTCTAAAACAAAGGGGGAAATGTTATACAGCAATGGAAATTCAGTCTCTTACCCACCACACCTAGTTTCTTCTATTTAGCTGAGTACAAACAGTGGCTCCTGACCAGGATTTTACATCAAATCAACCTCAACTTGACTTTACATCAATATTGACCCCAACTAGACTTTACATCAATATCTACTTTTAATTCAAGAAGACTGTGATAACCCTATCAGGTGAGATTGACATCAAAAAAGGGTAATATATGCTGAACTTCTTGTGCTATGTAACACTAATTTAGGACTACATTACTTTTTACTAGATGAAAATGCAATGCTATGCTCAATCAGGTAAAAGCATTGTTAAAATTGTTATGAAACACTATTTTACTGTTAAAAATTGAGTGCTATAGCAATACAATAGTTATGCACTTACTTATGCAGTTTCACATATTATTGCCATATCGATGTTAATATAACCTTTCTTATTATTATTTTGTTCTAACATAACATTTTTATCACCAAAATTTAAGTAAATCATATCTTCCTGCAGTAATCTTGAAAGTACATAAAATATTACCCTTATACAAGTTATTACTCTTGTTTGTGGCTGTTGGTTGGTATAAGTTCTGTGTTTGCCTCTGTCTGGCCTTGTGGCCGATGTTGTCATGTGTCATATTGAAAACACAGCTTTGAGTAAATTAAACTTAAAACCATCACTGTACCTCCAATACATCGATGATATAGTGCTGTTTTATGTCCATAACACCAAGGAATTAGAAAAATTAATTAGTGCATTTAATGAAATTTTACCTTCAATTAAATTCATGCATGAAGCCAAAACAGAAGGATAATTAGCATACTTGGATATTTATAAAAAGTAAACAGATCCCTTATTGTAAAACTAAGGTGTATGTAAGCCCCCTTCTTTCCCTAATTAAATCCCCCAGAATTCATCATACCCTTTTAACTATAAAAGATCAGTAATACAGGCATACTTCTTAAGAGCATACAGATATTACAATACTAAAGAAGATTTCTAGAGAATTAAGCTTTATGTGTGAAATAGAAAAGTAAGCAGGATATACAGGTAAATTCATATATAGTTACTTTAATAATAAATTTAACATTAAATCCATTATTAAAGAGCAAAACTTAATGCAACAACTAATTCACAAATAGTACCAGCTCAACCTAATAACCCCCCCCCCCACACACACACACACACACTAAATACACTATAAGTATACCATGTGTGGAAGGTTTGTCTTATGCAATAAAAAACATACTTAGTAAATTTAATATACTTTAAGCATTGTTAAAATTGTTATGAAACACTATTTTTATATATAATAATCTTGGATTATAAATTTAAATAAAATTTTTATACTGTTTCATGACCTTCATACATGCCATCATTAATCTCCAGTTGCTTTGATTCACATAAAGTCATAATGTTATTGGTCATAATGTTCTGGTTCTTCGGTGTATATAAGGATTTAGTACCAACTGCTACAAATAAGAGTAATAACTTGTATAAGGGCAATATTTTATTTATTTTCAAGATTACTACAGTAAGATATGATTTACTTGCACACACTTGGCTATTGATCTAAGGGACCTGGGTTCGAGCCACAGATAAGGCATGAAAGTTTGTGATGTTTTTCTGCTTAGGTCCAGCTATCCTCTCAGACCTTTTACTGTGGCATATAAACTGACAGGCTCCTGTCAGACCTCTGTGGCAAGCAGCTGCTTGAGGGGACATTTATTTATTATTTATTGGTGATAAAAACGTTACATTAGTTAACATTAGTAAAACAGTAATAAGTTATATAACGCATCAAACTGTCTACAATAACGCATCAAACTGTCTATAAGTAAACTATTATGTTGCTAAAGCACTCAATTTTACCAGTAAAATAGTGCTTAATATCAATTTTGAGAGTAAATACTGTGAATTATATGCCTTTTTAAGCAATGCTAATATATTAGAACCATAGAGGTAATAATGTATTTAACTTAATTGAGTTAAGAATTGTGCTAATGAGACTTTTCATAATTTTAACAGTAAAATCGTGTATATAAATACTTAATTGATATTGTAGATAAGTAACTGTAAAAGTCCATGAAACTAATTGTGACATTAATGAAGGTTTGCTATGTGTTTATTGATAGAATGAATGAAATAAAGTATCTGAATTGAAGGCCACATGTTCCAAAGTTAATTAAATAACTAAAGCAATGTTGTGTAAAGTATACTATTTAAAAAAAAATTGTGAATCACCAAATGTTAGCTACAGTTTATTATTATTCTTTGCTTCATTCTGCATTGTATTATGGATTACTATGCTATGGTGAAACTTGCATGTCAACCCTAAAGCAATGGAGTGCCCTCCAAAATAAAATCATAAAAAGATATTATATTAAAAGATATTTATCAAAACAGAAATAGCAGATTAATATATTTAACCCTGCCAGTGTCCAGTCTGAAAAACTGGTGTACATCCAGAGGACAAGCTATTTTCTCACTATGCTCAGCCAAAAAAACATTAACTTTAGAACTTTTTTGGCAAATACTAATGAAAGGAATTATGGCATGTTAAATGCCAAATTAATCAGCATTTAATTCTGGATTTTTTTTTAAATAAAATATTTAACAAAAAAGATGACCAGTTTTATTTTAATAGAACTTTTTTTTTAGAGTCATGTAGTAAAAAATTATCTGGCAATGCAAATACAAATTTATTTTTTTTTAAATTAATAAACAGAAATAATTTTAATGCATATGAACAAAAAAAAATAAAATTTCACTGGAATCAAGATAATTACTCACTGTTTGGTACCATATTTTTCTCAAAGTATGGTACTAAGAAAGTTGGCTTTTCTCCAACTGTGTTGAGTAATATCAACAAGTCAACTTCATAATTTTGTTAAAAAATAACCAATCAACCAAAATACATCGTGTTATGTACCAAATTAAATTAAACAGAATTTAATGCCAAATTTTATGAAAATAAAAAATAATAAAAATTTTAAACAAATTTGCAAGCATATTCATTTCAATAAGACTTTTTCAATGTGATATAGTGAAAAAATGATTGGAATACATAATTAAGGCTTAATTTTGGAAAACATGAAAAATAAAAAGAGTTAATACCCCCTCAAGCAGCTGCTTGCCACAGAGGTCTGACAGGAGCCTGTCAGTTTATATGCCATAGTAGGAGATCTGAGAGGATGGCAGGACCTCAGCAGAAAAACGACACACACATCCATGCCTAATCTGGGGCTCGAACCAAGGTCCCTTAGATCAGTAGCCAAGCGAGCTAACCACTCGGCCACGGGACGGCAAATTATATATTAATCGAAAGGAAATTTCTTTCCTATTAATATTTACTTAAACGTGATTTTTATTTCATTATTCTTTTCAGTATGGTATATTTTAAAACAAAGTCAGTGTTATACATGGTGACTTGGACTTCTCACCTTCACAGAGTTTTCTGAACTTGTTATGAAATGGAAGAACACTTTCTTGGATGCTTTTTTACTAAACATTATAATTTTTTTTTATTTGGGTGTTTAGTTTTGGAGATTCTGGCTAAGTGTCAAAATGTTAGTGCATCAAAGCAAAAAAAAATACATGTCTATAGTGTCATAATAGTTAGAGTGGCACTGAGAAGGGGGTAGGGGATACACACTCTTAAAACCATTCAATATAAATTTAAAAACTCTTAATTTTTTTAATGAAATATTGCCAGGGGAAAGTAAAATGTCCTCAGTGAGTGTAGTGGGCGGGGGGGATGCAATGTTAAATAAAATAGGCACAACAACTTGTAAGCCAGCCATCCAATGTAGCATATCTCAGAAAATTCGATAATAACACTGATTTACAAGGTTTTTATAACATGAATAATTGAAGCTGCCTTTAACTATTTTACAGTGCTGATTTCAGATCTGGCCTTAAAAAATGGTTAGCATGTCACGTTTTTATGTTATTGGTCCTATACCAACACCTCCAGGCAACTGGAAGGATACTAGATATTTTATTTTTTGTGGCTGGCAACACTGATTGCCAAGTGGGAGAAAACATGTAACAGTAACCTAACTTCATACTGCTATTCTTGTTATTTTCATTGTAGGAGGAATACATGCTGTACGTTGATGACTGAATTTTGACGTTTAAATGGCAGCGTCGTGGATTTGTTAATGTGCCAGATAAGTTTTGTTATGTGTGTGGAAATTATATTTTAAAAACCCAAGTTCGTTCTTTGACAAAAATTGTGAAGAAAGCCTGTAATTTGTATTTTAGATGCCTTGTTAGAGATCAGGACAAAACATGGACTCCACATGTGTGCTGCATTTCATGCTTTGTTGGTTTGAGTGAATGATTCAAACGTAAGATAAAATCATACCCTTTGCAGTTCCAATGGTTCAGTGTGAGCCAACTAGTCACTTGCATGATTGCTATTTTTAACTAAAGTGTCAGGCTTTTCAAAAAAGAAAAAAGAAAAATACAATATCCAAATGTGCCTTCAGTCATAAGGCCAGTTCCTCATGGAGAAGGTCTTCCTATACCAACACCTCCAACCAACTGGGAGGAGATGGATTCACATTCATCAGAGGAAGACTTTGAGGCACATACAGATCCTGATCCTACATGCACCCCTAAAAAGTTAGACGAGCCTCATCAGATTCAGCAAAATGAACTAAATGATTGTGTTCGATATCTAGGAGAGATAGCAAGGCAGGGGGACTCAGCAATGATGGGTGACTACTACTGGTTCTTTCAGAAGGAAGATACCACGGAACATAAAAGACAAAAATGAACTTCTTGTAAGTATAAAAGATCCTTGCCCATGTTTTCTTATTTTGCATTTCAATATTATTTCATTTGTTACTTTATATTTGGTGGTCCTATAACTATGATGTTTCTAATTGTTTTCACTGTAATCATGTAACTAATCAATGAGTTTTAAGTTGCAAGTTAATAAAATAGTCACATTTATTTTCATTTCCCAGATATGCATATTAATTGAAATATGAAATACATCAATCCATAATTTAAAAAAAACTGTATGTGCTGCAGATTTTTTACAGCCATATTTGAATTCAGCACCTCAAAATTAGTTAAAAACATCCCATTTGACCAATGTTATAGAAAAAAGTTTTAATTTCTTGTCTAGTGTAGTCTATAGATAGATAAGCTGACCAAAGGATCAATAATTTATGGAAATAAAATCAACTTACAGAAGTGAAAATGAAGTTTTAAATATAAAAGTGTAAATACTAATCGGATGCATGGTGACATTATTCAATCTATCTGTGATGCAACAACCCTCTCTGTAAACAATCCACTTGACTCTGCATGTGTCCCAGCAATTAACTAGGCCACACACCTGCTCTGATAAGATATATTGTAAAGACTGCCTGCAGCATAAACTAACAATCTCTGGCTAAGAAGACTCTTTACTTCTAGTTTCGATTTGAAGTGTGGGAAAGAATGTTGGATAAATTATATAAATGATAAAAATAATTTTAGAAATATTAAAATAGGCTTAAGGCAGAAAAGATAGTAAAATGGAAAACAATGGAAGTATATACTTTGTAATTACTTCCAAAATCTTCCATTTTTAAGAAGAGCAATTTTTCCTCAATTTTCATGAGCTTTTCGAAACTTTAAGGAAAAAAAATTGTTGATAATAGATAAAGTTCAAATCAAACTGGTGAGCTTAAATTAGGGGTTTGCTTCAGCAATGAGTAATGTTAACAAAAAAAAAAAAGCAATACCACATAGTGCTTCTAAGAAATGGCAATCAGATGACTTTAACAAATTGTTTATATTGTAGTTTAATAAAATATAAATCAAACGAAAAAAGAAAATATTATTTTTCAAGCTTTAATTATACATTTTTATTATATATTTATATATATAATAAAATTTTCAAACAGCAATTTTTGCTTTTAAACGAAAATCGAATTTTTTTTGTTTTACTGAAACCGCATAAGTGTCCTCAGCCTCTTATTTTGAATTCTGTCAATATATACATACGACCTAGACATGAGATGAGTAAAAACTGTTGTCCTTCAGTCACCTGTTTGTTTATAAACTGATGATTTACATTTATAAGCATAGTAATTTCCTTAAATTAAAAACAGATAATTATAGTTTTTGTTCAGATGGCAGAAAAACTTTGTAGTTCCACTTGAAAAGAAGGAAATATTACATAAACACATTTCAGATTTAGACTAACAATATTTAATCTCTTACCTAGTGAGCTTCAAAATTATATTGGTGGAGTATTAATCTTTAAGAAAAAATCAAAGTCATACCTTTCACTACAATCGACTTATGTTTACAGTTCTATGATAAAAATCTCAACTCAAATTCATCAGCATAATTTCAATCAGATATTTTCAGATCACTGAACATTCTAATGCTAGTTTCTAATAATCTTAGACCTGCATTATTCCAACAATTTTGAGACAAATATATTTCCTTAAAATTTCACAGAATTTTCTCCCAAAATTCAACTTTATCTATCAAGTAGAATTCAAGATTTCATTACCATCACCATTACTATAAAGATCAAAACTCAGTATAATTTCTCTCAACTCCAAACATAATAAATATATAGTCTAAATGAGCCAATAAGTTAAGCTATGTGTTATTTACCTTTGATACCAGTACCAAAATATGCACCCAAAACAACAAGATCTGCACTATCAGCCATAGCACCCTTTTCTAAGTAATCTTTTTTAACTTTTAGCCAATGTCTTTTACCTGGTTCATATATACTCTATAAATAGAAACATATTTTAAATACATTATAAATGCATTAGTAATAAGAATTTTTAAAATTATCAGCATGACACTCTTAACTTTTTCCATGAACACTCTTAATTATTTAACAAAACAAAGAGCAGATTTTTGAAAAAAAAGTTTTTACATAAAATATTCACAGATGCAAAATTTGAGCAGCAATTTATTATTATTGAACTATGAAGAGATATTCTTAAATGATTTGATCACAGATTGCCAACCAAATACCAAATTAATTCAATTGCATGGATAACATATTTCAGAGAAGCAAAATCTGCCCAAACCAGGCTATGCAAATACATTCAACTAAAAATAAAAACCATGCATTATCTAGTTATATACATAATCAGATTTTTAAACAGTATAAGAATAAATCTGTTGAAAGGTATATCTAATATTTTAGCAATTTCAGATGAAAACAAATACACTATGTTGAAAAAAGTGTCCGGACACTTCCATGCTATGTGAATAGAAAGCCACTTTCAAAGCTCCCTAACATTGAAAATAAATCTTTTAAGCAAAAACTGTTATTGGTGATAAATTGTAGATGTCACTAAAATCTCTCTAAATATATTTCCCACAATATTCATTTAATATTTAAAAAATGAATGGAAGCTGAAGCATTTATCTTCAACTTTTGACACTTGTGAAGAAATACTTCAATAGATAAAACACAACTCTTGTAACAATTTGCTCACTAATGTATATTAAATATCTGAAGTTTGTATTACGATTTTTTTAAGATTTCATCAATTTGGAGGCAATGTGACAGTGTCAATTTTCAACAATCTCTGGTCAGTATTTAAAGAGTCATTAAAGCGGGATCATTTAACAGCACACGACACTATCACACTGCCTCCAAACTGATGAAATCTTAAAAAATTGTCATACAAACTTCAGATATTTAATTTATGTTAGTGAACAAATTGCTACAAGAGTTGTGTTTTATTTATTAAAGTATTTCTTCACAAGTGTCAAAAGTTGAAGATAAATGCTTCAGCTCTCATTCATTCTTTAAATATTAAACAAATATTGCGAGAAATACATTTAGAGAGATTTGAGTGACATCTACAATTTATCACCAATAACAGTTTTTGCATAAAAGGTTTATTTTTAATGTTAGGGAGCTTTGAAAGTGGCTTTCCATTCGCATAACATGGAAGTGTCTGGACACTTTTTTCAACATAGTGTACACATAAACTACAGTATTTATAAAATACACACACACACACACACACATACATATATATACACTGAACAGACAAAACATTATGACCAGTGCATTTTTATGCAAATCGTAGTAACTGCAGGTAAATGATGGTGCACGTGAAGGTCATGAAATGGTATAAATAACATCTGATAATCAGCTCTGTTAATACTGGGCATCAAAGATCTGAGATAAAAGTAGATATTTCTTAAAGATTCCAAGGTGCTGAACACGAATATGACAATGAAAATGCAAAATTGTCTACGATTTCTGAGAAATCTGCAATAGTTTCTTATATAATAAAGTAATACGTACATATGACATGTATTGGTAAAACTCTGCTTCTACTTCCAACTTTGCTTTGCCTGTCACTTGTACAGCTGCTCAGGATCATCTCTGGTGAGCATCCAACAGTAGTCAGCTAACATTGAAGTGGACCAATTTCCCTGTTGTATCCTTTCTCCATCATTGCAATGTCCTGGTGAAAACGTTCACCATGCTCATCACTAACCATGCCGCAGTTATCGGGGAAGAAATCTAAGTGTGAATGGAGAAAGTGGATCTTTAAGAACATATCACAGCTAAGTTTGTGATACAGAGACAATATGTCCTTAACCAGTTTCTTGTAGTTGTCTGTCCTGACCTTCCCAAGGAATTTAGTTGACACCAGACGAAATGCATCCTAAGCCTTTTTCTCATCACCCTGAAGCAGGTTGTTGAACATCTGGTCTCTGAACAGATCGTGGAACTGAGGACCCACAAAAATTCCCTCTTTAATTTTTGCTTCACTGAGTCGAGGGAATTTGTCAGCCAAGTACTTGAAAGCTGATGCAGTCCAGTCCATGGCTTTCATGAAGTTTTTCATCACACCGAGTTTGATGTGTAGGGAAGGTAGCAGGATTTTGTGCGTTTCTGCCAGTGTTGGTTATTCCACATTCTTCTCTCCGACCTTGAGAGATTTCCTCTGAGGCCAGTTTCTCTTCGTGTGGTGCAGTCTTTGCTTGGTTGTCCAATTCACATAAGAAACAGCAATACTTCACATATCCCAGCTGCAGACCCATCAACAGAGCCACTACCTTCAAGTCACAACAGAGACGCCAGCCATACTTGCTGTATTGAAGGCAGTTCAACAGCTGTTTTAGGTTGTTGCAGATTTTAGACAGGAAGATGACCTTGTGTTCTGCTCCAATGTAGATGGCCTGATGACAACAGAGCCACTACCTTCAAGTCACAACAGAGACGCCAGCCATACTTGCTGTATTGAAGGCAGTGTTTTTTCATGTAGACAGCGTGTCTGACCAGAATGGGTGGAAATCGATTTCCATTATGCAGCAACAACGCCTTGAGACTCAATTTCGAGGAGTCTATGAATAGTCACCATTCTTCAGGTGTCATGTGTGATTCTGAGGGCATTCATCAGGCCATCTACATTGGAGCAGAACACAAGGTCATCTTCCTTTCTAAAGTAAGGCGCAAACTGCTCATGACGAGGTCGAAACGAAATCATTCAGACATTTTCCTTGAGAAGATTCCATTGTTTAAGCCTTGATCCAAGCAACTCTGTTTTGGCCTTGGACAGCTCCAGATCGCGAACAAGATTGTTCATTTCTTCTTCAGTGAGAATGTGTGACACAGATGATGCACCGTGGCTGATGTATGGATCATCATTAGACATGAAGGATGCAGAGAACCCAATGTCAGTTTACCTCCCTCCTCATTGTCTGTATAGATGGAAAATTTTTTTTGAGGTTCGGGAACTGGAAGGCCTTTGCCGGTGTGGAACTTGTACATTCGGATACGCTATTATCCACTTCTTTTTCCTTGTGATGCCTCCAGAAACAGGTGGAACCATGCAGAAGTAGCATCATTTGCATGATTGCTTGCCACTTTCCAAACAATAGGAACAGCAAACAGTATCGCCACTTTTTCACCTTTCAGCTATTTTGGAAGATTTCTTACGTCTGCAGATCTTTAGACGTATTGCAGCATATGTGTGGGGCCCAGGCCTTGTCCTGGTCTCCGATCTTGCATCCAAAATAAAACTCATATGCCGCTTTCACTATTGGAGTGATGGGTCTTTTCTGACAATCAAATGTCACTTCCCCACAAATGTAGTAACAATATATATCTGCACTATTAACATAGTTATCAGGAGTAAATGGGAGTCACTTAAAAGACTTGCTCACCCAACAAGACGTAGCTCAAAAGACTTGTTCACCCTACAAGACATCACTTACAACTAACGATTGCATCATCTTTTGTTTGTGATTGTAAAGCCACAATGTCATGACTCAACTGCAATGCATCAGACAATAATGCAATACCTCTGAGGGTTGTGTGTATGGCAGGCTGATGCAATACAATGCAATATGTTGCAATCTGGAGTTTAAAATACAGCGTTGCAAAATGGTTACCCATGTACTCAATGTGGACTGAGTCATTTATACATGACCATCTCTGTCTCCCCTAAACAAGAACCAATCAACAAATTTTATTGTCATTTTTGTGTTCAGCACCTTGAAATTAGTAAAGATTGGCTATTTTCATTTCAAAGCCTTTTTGTATGCTGCGCAGTGTAATCAGTGTTATTCTTGTTTTTCAAATGGAAAAGACAGTAGACTTAAGTGAGTTTGACAAAGACCAAATTGTAATGGCCAGATAACTGGGTCTGAGCATTTCCAAAATGGCAGGGCTGGTGGAGTGCTCACAGTCAGCTGTGGTTAGTACCTTCAAAAATTGGTCTGGGGAGGGGAAAAACCACAAGCCACAGGCAAGGTGTGGACCAACCACAGCTTATCGATGCTAGAAGTGAGCAAAGGCTATCCCGTATGGTACAAGCCAACAAAAGGGGTACTCTGGCATAACTCACCTATAATTAATGTAATGCTGGTTATGGGAGTAATGTGTCACAACACACAGTACATCGAACCCTGCTGAAAATGGGGTAAGGTACCCACAGGCCACTCCGAGTGCCCATGCTAACCTCGGTTCACTGTCAAACTGCCTATAATGGCCATGCAAGCATCAAAACTGGAACTTGAATGATTGGAAGAAGATTGTTTGGTCCAATGAATCTTGTTTCCTGTCACACCATGTGGATGGCCGAGTACATGTGCATTGTTTACATGGGGAAGTGTTGTCACCAGAATGCACCGTGGAATGAAAACAAGATGGTGGATGAAGTGTAATGCTTTGGGCAATGTTCTGCTGGGTAAACCTGGGTCCAGTCATTAGTGTGCAATAAACTATGACATCTAGCACCTACCTAAACATCATTGCAGACCAGGTACATCCTTTCATGGCAACAATATTCCTCTCTAGTTGTGCCTTCTTTCAGCAGAATAATGCAGCATGCCACGCTGCCCGGATTGTTCGAGAATGGTTTGCAGAACATGAGGAAGACTTCCAGGTATAGCCCGGCCTCCAAATTCCCCAGACATAAATCCAATCAAGCATCTGTGGTTTGCATTGGAACTGCATATCCAATCTACAGCAGCTCAACCACATAACTTATAAGAGTTAAAAAATCTGCTGGTAACATGTTGGTACCAGATACCACAAGACACCTTTACAAATCTTGTAGCATCCATGCCTTGCTGGGTAAGAGCTGTTTTGGCAGCAGGTGGAGGACCAATATCATATTAGGCTGGTGATCATAATGTTTTGGCTCTTTGGTGTATATGCAAGGTTAAATCTATGGCAAGGCAAGGAAGCTGTGTTGGGATTATAATGATATCACACTCATTACAATCCCAACAAAATGGACAATATTGCAAATTTTAATTTATTCACACAATAGAGCTTTCCTCGAAATTCTAAAATCTTGGAAATTCCAAATTCTACACAATCTTTTTCACTTCCTTCAGATGCAGATCATCTCCTGACCACTCTTGAATCTCGAAGCTGAGTCGATGGCATTTCCATTTATTGCATCCTGTCCCACCCCTGTGGTAAATAACCAACTGCTCCTAGCACAATGCCTAAGGTTGCCCACTGCCACCTGATGATGCACCCACACTAAGGGTGCAAAATGTGTGTTGTGGATTTTAATGTTTATAAGAACTTTATGCTACCTTAACCATCACCATTTATTACTGACCCCACTGCAGCATCAAAACTTTGGTCAGTGGAACAAAATTTCACTTTAAGCAACCAAGTCCAACTCATCAGCATCCCTCACCTTCTCCACTCTGAATCGGCTGTGATTATTATCTTCCAGCAAGGACTTTATAAAATGAACTTGTCACTCACTATTAACTTTCATCTATGAGATCCTCTTGTGATAGCCCACCAATTCACTTTTACTTTTCTTTAACTAGTTTTACCTCATTTATGTTATATTTATCCTTTTCGTGATTATTTTTAGCTGGCCATCATTTTTCATCATCCCAATCTGCTAAAGGAGTTGCGCATGCACAACTCCGACTTTTGATTGACAGCTGGTAATGTGTGCATTAAGAATACACCCCTCTTGCATCATAACTAGCACATGATCATAAGATTATGCAAGTGTTTTTCCCAGTTGCAACACACACCACATGTATATTAAGTGACATTAGGTCATGGAATCAGTAATGATAGTGGAGATAGTCAGTGATGAAAAATGTTAGTAAAAGGAAGACGTTTTTTTTTTAGTTGTATTTAGAAATGGTGCTTTTAGATGCTCAAACTTTTGTATTGATAAGTTTACATGGTGAGTCTTAAATTTTTTTGGAAAAAATTTTGTTTATTATATGAATATTTTGACTTTGCTATTTTGTCTCTTGAGCAATGATAATTGATCTTGATTAAGATATAACTTTAAAAATTTGACAATCTTTTGATTTTTTGCTCAATAAGTAACACCCATATACTTGACGAACCCTCATTTAACTTTATTTGGCAAGATTAATTGCCTGGTGCCCGATACTATCTGGAAGTTTAATTAAATTTGTATCAGTCAAAAGGTCCAAAGTAAAGAAGTTTAGCATACTTTTGGAGCATTACACTCTCACTCATCACTTATATGCTAAATCTCATTTATTACTTTTGATACTTGGTAGCATAGATATTTTGTTGAAGTACTTTAAAACATTTAACACTTAAATTTCACATTAACTCTCCAGAGACACCAGAATATGGAAACTTATTTTATAGTCACTATGTATAAAGCAATATTTAACACTGTCATTGGGAATTAAAGTTATTAATTTAATTTTAAAGGCATGATTTCCATTTCAACAAAAAAATTTTATTACATTAGCAAAGAAATATCAACTGAATACAAGTTACCACATTTAAAGAGGACTCATCTAATGCAATATTTCCTTTTGCTTAGTAAAGTGTCTTTAAAAATCTTAAAATGATGCTCACAGACAAATATGTGCAAATATTTGGTTATTGATCCATCTGATTTTTGTGATTTGTAAATAATATATTTATTATTTGTAAATAGTATATTATTATTTGTTAATGAATATTTTATTTATAAGAATTACAATTTTTACAGAAGTTACATATATAATTCTATGATTTGAAAAGAGACAGCACTTCCGGTGTTTGTGGTTCTATATCTCTTTCTTCTCTCTTCCCACCAAGAAAAAAAAAAAGCCCTGATGCATGTCAGGTTTTCTCCTGGAACAACCCACTTCCACCTGAGGTGGAAGGGGAGACAAGGTTGTGACCAGTTAATGGAATATTACAAACAAGTATTATGCACAAAATAGAGACAAGCAAAGCAAACTACACTTGATTCTTTCCTTTTTAAGAAATAAATTGTAAAATTTACTAATTGATCATATATATATACATGTATGTAATAACTTATTTATTTATGTACTTTTAAAATAAAACTGTGAATTACAATTATTTGCTATTGTAAATGAAACACCCATCATAATACAAAGAAAAAGTATCAAAAAAATTATATGCAAAAAAAAAACAGCAAACAAAAAATACCCCAGTTTACTGCAGATCTCTCAGAATGTGTCTCCCATGCTAAAATGGCTATCTGTATTATTAGGTTGAGTACATACAGATGCTCCTATATGCCAATAGATGGTAGAATGCAAAACCAGTCAAAACTGGCAT
Source organism: Ryuthela nishihirai (assembly GCA_038380435.1). Taxonomy (NCBI): domain Eukaryota; kingdom Metazoa; phylum Arthropoda; class Arachnida; order Araneae; family Heptathelidae; genus Ryuthela; species Ryuthela nishihirai. The sequence continues at coordinate 6,565,002 of JAWZYU010000027.1, forward strand.
GCTTACAACACAGAATCTACACTATTAAAAAGCCACCTAGATCACATTTATCTCTATTATAAAAGCAGTTAGAGAGCAAAATGACTTCACTATTTACTCCTCAAGCAGCTACTTGCCACAGAGGTCTGAGAGGAATCTGTCAGTTTATATGCCATAGTAGAAGGTCTGTGAGGATGATGGGACCTCAACAGAAAAATAACATCCATGTCTTACCTGGGGCTCGAACCCAGGTCCCGTACATCAGAAGCCTAGCATGCTAACCACTCGACCTCGGGAACTTTTACTTTTAAAATCTTAAAAATCTTTACTAAAAAACTGAGTTGACAACTACAGCAATACACAGGTATGTTAAAATTATTACCTTTTTGTCTTTAATAATTAGTCCTTCTAATCCTTGCTGAATTACAGAGTGTATCATTTCTTTCAGTTCCCCACAAGTCTATAACCAAAAAAAAAACACAACTTATGCTGTGAACATCTTACATAGTTAAAAAGATCAAATCTTTCTAAGTAGTTAATAAATTACTTAGCATATTCAACCCTTAACTGTTGGGTGAAATTATTTTCACAACTGATGAGGTGGAGGCAGCAAGGCATTGTTGTTGCCATCATCATCTTAATCCTTTAATTAAAAATATTTTCTTGCATTAGGCACATTTTTAAAACAAAATATTATGATCTGCTTTCCATGATTGGTTTGATTATTTGGGTTTTATTATGGTGCAACAGCAAATAAGGTTATTTTGTACCAAATATGACAGAACGTTTTTTATGAGAAAAACACAACACTAATGAATATGGATATAGGCTGTGTTGAAACTTTCAAAAAAAGATGTCTTTTTTATATAACAAGAAGCTATTAAACTACATTAAATATAATTCAGAATATATAGAGATGCAAAAATCAAAATTACATTATTAGAAATAACTTCATTAACTTTACAAGTGCTCAGCATGAGCTTCATTTTACATCTGCACAAGCAAGACAAAGGGTAATATATTATTCAACAGTCCCCATTGCATGTTAAATCAACAGGGTGTACTAGCTATAAAACTTTCATAAACTTTAACTTTGATAATGCTAGATTATTTCTGATTGAAAAAATAAACATATACATTAATAACATGTAATCAATAAATAGTAAATCAGCAGTTACCTGTTGATTTTGAGGTCAATAAATTTTGAAGGAATATAGTCTCAATATATCATAATCATAAAATCACATCTAAGAGGCATCAAGAGCTATGAATAATGGAGAGTCTACCTCAGAAAACTATAAAGTGGAAATGAAGTTTGCAAAAACTTGCAGAGATAAAATGATACAATGAGCTTTTTGATGAGCATGTAATATTTTACTACACGAATGAAAATACATAAGGTACTTAGATAGTTTTTAAAACAACTAAGATTAGATACAGAAGTCCTTGTTGTTCAACCTAGCACCTACAGTCCAACACCACCTTCTCATGGTGCAGGCCATTAGTACCTTTCAAAAGAGACACTCTTTTGTAAAAAGGAATGGAAGAGGAAGGCTGCCAGATCAGTCTAAACTACTATGGTTACTCTTTTTTTTTCTCTAACCTGCTGAGGAGTGGTCAACCACACAGAGTCCTGGTGCTGATCATATACACCAACAAAAATGGGATAATAGCTCTAAGCTTGATAATGGATCCTAAATTTACTACACTGGACAGTTTCAGTTCAACGAAAATATTCTGATGCGTTTTCTGTTTCTTTGAGGGTTGACAGCCCCAAGTGAAAAGATTCACGAGATACATTTTATCAGCTGGTGGATAATCCTGATCTGAGGTCATCGCAGGTACTTAAGCTATTGCTTCTATGAGCATCATCAAATTCTACAAGGAAGTCTTCCAGTGTAGATGGCTTCAGCCATTAGTAGTGGAGGAACAGATCTTTGCCCCCTGTCTGCAATTAGAAGGCTGTATGATATTGTTGTTATTCCCTCTCTCAATAAACATAGTTTCTTTATACATTCCACTAACCATTTTCTCTCCATAGGTAGTTGGAATGTAAGAACTCTGTACAGAGATTATTCTCTTATGTCCTCACCCAAGAATTACACCATTATAATTTAGATATTCTTTGGCTTGCAAGAGACCAGATAGGCAGATTCTTAAAAATAATCTTAAATTTCTCTTAGGGAAGATAAAAAGCATCTCCAAGGCTTAGGTTTTCTTCTCAGCAGACACACTAGTGATGCTCTCTAGGATATGAGTGCATTAATAAAAGGTTTCTTACAGCTAAATTTCAGACAAGCATTAAAGACAGTTATATGCTGGAAATGGAGTTCCTAAATCTGCTAAAAGGAGAAAGAAATATTATCTGCTGTTATGCTCCCACTGAGGATGCCAATGAGAATGGGAAGGACAGGTTTTATGGACAACTTAAGGATATTTTGAAATCTATCAAGAAAGGAGATATTACTTTTGTTCTAAGGTGATTTCAATGTCAAAGTTGGTACTGACTCTGACATTTGGGGTGGGGTGATAGGCCCTTTTGGTATTGGTAGCTGCAATGGCAATGAACAATGTGTCCTACAGGTAAATAAACTTAATGGTTTCAGAATAACTAATACTTATTACAAACACCATGACATTCATAAGTACACATGGCATTTATCAGATGGGCTTCTTCATAAGAATATGTTTGATTATATATTAATCAACAGCAAATAGGTTAGGTCTGTTTAGGAATACCAGGTTATATAGGGGAGCTGAAATTGGATCTGATCATTACTCTTGTTAAAAGTGTCTTGCAACTTAAACTTAAGAAGTGTTTGCTAAGGTTTAAAAATTTACTTTTATTTCTGAAGCTCTGAAAAATAACTTAAAATTTTCTGTCATTGAGCAATAAAATTTTAAAGTTTATCTTTCAAACTATTTGCATGCTAAAAGTTTTTAGGAGAAAACTCAGAAGCTTTTCAGAGCAATGACAGCGCTCTGTCTTCAGTGAAGTGATATTATGTGGTGAAGTTAGGTCTGTTTTGACAAAGAACTTATTTTCACATGTCGTGAAGGGCGATTCCAGTGTCCCAGTTGCAGGTGAAGATAGATGAGGTCATTATTTCAATAGCCTCGTGGACTATGATTCTGTAGAAAGTGGACGCATGTGCAAACAGTGTGGCGTGCTCCGTTTATTGTTGCCATGTTTTATACTGCTAGCTCGGCAGTGGCTGTCGTTAGCTTCTTTTGGCTGATGTCAGTTTGGCGCTCTGCGAACCTCTCTTGTAAAAAGTGTATGATTTTGATGATGTAATAAACAATGCAATTATCTGGTAAATGTAGGGAAAATCGGTATACGCCCGATTTTTGAAGTAGGTTAAATTTATTCAGATTTGGTTCTGGGCTGAAAACAATTTTGATAGTTTGGGCTCTAAGTAATTTGTGGACTGATTCACATAGGACAGGAATGTAAGAAATAGGTTCGGCAAAGGTTGTATGTTTGGGGTCAGTAATTGGGAGGAGAGTTGAATCACCTTTGTTTTTCTTTCTATATTTACTGATTAATTTGTCTATTGTTGTTGAGTTGTATCCATGGGAAGCAGCAATGGAATGGATGTTTTTAATTTCTTTTTCAAGCTTTTTTTTGTTGTTGTTGTTTTACCTCTGAGCGGCACTTTTTTGCACACCATGGGCTAAATGGCCAGGTCACATGGACCCCGAAAGCTCAGAGAAGGTTGGGGGAGGGGACCCACTGGAACAGCTGTTGGGAGACAGATGGTAGCCTCCCGTCAAGGCCATCCAGTGTGTTCTTTAACGTGCACAGGGTATGGCTCTCCCACACACGGGGCCACGGCTTAACGTCCCATCCGACGGACGGCGGCCTTTCCAAGCCCATCGGTGTCCCCTACTGACCGTGGGCAGGGCAGGGAATTTTGCGAAGATAAATCTCAATGCTGACCCAGCTGGGACTCAAACCTGGGAACTACAGATTACGAGCCTGGCACGCTACCGACTGAGCCACCCCCGCCCCTCTTTTTCAAGCAGCTTCTCATTTAAAGACATGGCAAAGGCCCTATATGTGTGAGGGAACGGAAGGCTGCAATTTTGTATGCCCATGGAGTGCATGAGTCCATGCAAATGATGGAGTTGGGTTGGGTTGTTTTACCTCTGAGCGGCACTTTTTTGCACACCATAGGCTAAATGGCCAGGTCACATGGACCCCGAAGTCTCAGAGAAGGTTGGGGGAGGGGACCCGCTGGAACAGCTGTTGGGAGACAGATGGTAGCCTCCCGTCAAGGCCATCCAGCGTGTTCTTTAACGTGCACAGGGTATGGCTCTCCCACACACGGGGCCACGGCTTAACGTCCCATCCGATGGACGGCAGCCTTTCCAAGCCCATCGGTGTCCCCTACTGACCTAGGGCAGGGCGGGGAATTTTGCGGAGACAAATGATGGAGGGGACATAGGTATGCTTTTGGTATACTAATGTCATCATCCTGCATTATGTATTTGGATGAAAACATCAAAATAGGGGATGGCACTGCTATTTTCCTCCTCCTTCATAAAACATATCATAGGATATATATTGTTGGCAAAGTCAATGAGACTGTTTAATTGCTCATTGCTGCCATTCCCAAATTAAAAATATATTGTCGACACAGCAACACCAGAAGGAGGGTAAAATTGCTGCTGAGTTGAATAATTTTGTTTCAAGATCTTGAAGGACAATCTCAGATAGGATGCCGGAAAGGGGTAAACCCATGCCTGTAGATGTCTGTAGATTTCTTTCCCAAACTGGAAATAATGGTTTTTGGTGACGAGTTTTAGAGCCTCATGAACGGCATTGATTTCAGGAATGATATACTGAGTAATTATGACAGTCATGATTTGCTTACTACTGAAGTTTAGGAAGAATGGGATCATTTTAAAAAGGCTTTCTTGAAACTAATAGTACACTTTTAGATAAAAAGGAGCAGAGGAGGCAAAATTATTTGTGTAATAAGGCACTGGAGCTTAGTTTGGAAAGAACTGAAGGAATGTCCTTAATCAATATCCTAGTAGTACTAATAAACATGTAAAGTGTCAGTTAGCAGTTGATAAGAATCTTTGACCTGATAACTTGACTGTCAAAGTTGAGGAAGTAGCTATGCAACATGGTAAGATTATTTAAGGTGATTATTTTTTCATGGTTAGGTGGACTGAGCATTTCAGAGATGTTCTAAACAATTTGGTTAGTCTACTTCCATTGTTTGTAATAATGATAGATGTATTACTGGCTTTAATGTTGGCCTTATATCACAGTCTGAATTATTTAGGCTATTTCTACACTTAAACTACATAATTCCCCAGGGGGATGAAATTACTAATGAAATGCTTAAAGCTGGGAATGCTTCTTTTACCACATGGCTGACTGAAATTTTGAATTTCCTAAGGATTTTATCAAAGCTATTATTATCCCTATTTTTAAAAAATGTTATCACAGTTTTCGTGAAAACTATGGAGGTATAGCCTACTTTCTGTTCCATGTAAAGTTCATTGCATGATTGTACTGAATAAAGAATAAAAGTATAAAATTAAGAATCTGGTTGACAGATAATTGCACAATGAGCAATGTGGATTCAGAAGTGGTAGGGGATATGAAGATCAAATATTTTCACTGAGGAAGATTCTTGAAAATTGTTTAGAGTTTCAGAAACCTGTGGTTACTAGTTTCGTAGGTTTCAAAAAGGCCTTTGACTCTGTTGATTGTTATAATTTGTGATTGATCGTGAGCTCCTATGGCACACCTAACCATGTTGGTAAAGCTTGTAGCAATTGATTTAGCATTGCTTCTGGTGTTTGACAAGAGTGCATTTTGTCTCCTTTCATCTTTTATTGATTATGTTATGTGAAATTCACTGCAAGGGAAAGATTTTGAGCTTAAATGGTCTAGAGATCTGAAAATTTATGATTCAGATTATGCTAATAATTGGGCCTTTTTTAGCAAATGCTGTTGATTAGATGAATTATTTCATTAGAGCTGTTGATGATACTTGTAGTATAGGGTTTGGGGATAAACAGAGAGAAAACTAAAGTGATGAAAATAGATCAGGCAGGTTGCGGTTTAGTTAATCTGAATGGTTGCTGTCTTGAGCAGGTGTCTCAGTTTAATTACCTTGGGAGCTATGTAACAAATACTGGTCATGTGCATCATGAAATAAACAGACGAATAGGAATTGCTGCAACTTTTAAGAATCTATGGAGAGTGTGGAGAAATAGGCATCACACCTAAAGAGTAAAATTAGGCCGTGTAATAGTTTGGTTCTTTCTAGGGTTAGTTATGGTAGTGAAACTTGGACCCTTTGTAAAAAAAGTAACAGTAACTGATGCTTTTGATTCTAAATGCTTACACAGTATTTTGGGCATTCGATAGTTCAACTTCTTTGCCTAATCTCATCATTACTTACAAGTAATGATTGAGATTTCAGATTATTATTTCATGAGTTCCATGTCTACAGGACATATCCCGTGATTCTTTACTACTGATTTAATAAATAAATAAATAAATAAATAAATACCCCCTCAAGTAGCTGCTTGCCACAGAGGTCTGACAGGAGCCTGTCAGTTTATATGCCATAGTAGAAGGTCTGAGAAGATGGCAGGCCACTCTAGTATATTTATTATGTTTTGTATTGCATAGGAAATTTTCATCAATTATAATATTTAAATGAGGGATAGCTTTAGGTCTGATAAATGGCACAAAAAAGATTTTTTTTTTTTCAGTACTAATTTTCGAGTGCGATTTATCACAATAGAATTTTTTTTTATTACAGCTTTTAAGTTCTTTTCATCTATTGCAAATGTTCTTGCTTCAGACCAAAGAGTCAAATCATCAATATAGATTAAAAATGAGATTTTTGTCAATAATTTTTGGTACATCATATAGATATATATATGTCAACTAGAAGGATGCATATCACCTGTGTGGCACATATGAGGATTTCGTTTCCAAAGAAAAAGAAGTTTTTCCTTTACCTACTGTTTCATTCCTTAAAAGTTTAATTTGAGCTAGCGGATGATGGGGAAAATGCAAATAGCATTTTACTAGTAATTACACATTAGAAAAGTATTTCTTAAATCTAAAAATTTGCATTTCCCATATCTCTCTCAGAAAAGTGGGTAGATTATTGCTGTGTGGAATATCTGATAAAAACTACCACTAATTTTTTTCATGTTTCTGTTCTATATATATTATTTGTAAAACTCAAAAACAGCTCTGTCGTTTCATTATTTCAGTGATCTGAAAAGATATATATATATATTAAAACTTCTAAGTAATTGAAAAATGTGAATTATAATATTTCATTAGTACCAATCAAACTGAAAAAGAGTTTTCTATTATCATTTTCATTTGTTTCCAATCAAAACTTCATGGCGTTCACATTCCACTATTAAAATTTCATATTTCTATCATTAATACATTGTTGCAATATTTGCCTGAAATTTTGAAATTTTCAAACCTTTTCACCATTAGAAGGCAGAATTATAGTTTTTGAAAGATTTCGAAAGTGTGAATCATAATATTTTCATCAATTCCTATCTAACCCTAAAAAGAATTTTTCATTTATCTCTAAATACAAACAATTTCTGCTAAAACAAAAAAGAAGTGTTTTCCCAAGGGGAGGTCAATTCATTGTTGAGAGGTCAATTCATTGTTGCCAATGGAAACATCATGACATTCACATTCCACCACCAAAATTCAAAATTTCTAGATTAAATATGTCATTTGCAATATTTGTTTCAAATTTTGGAATTTGCAAATTTTTCCACCATTAGAGGGCTATCCATCCTTGATACTAGTTTTTGAAACATTTAAAAAGTGTGAATCATAATATATCAATTCCTATCTAACCCAAAAATAATTTTTCATTATCTCAAAAAAGAAACTGCTAAAATTAAAAAGGTGTTTTCCCATCCCCTCTGGGTATAAGGGGTCAACTCATTGATGGCAATGGAAACTTCATGACTTTCACATTCCAACCAAAATTTCAAATTTCTATTGTAAATATATCGCTTGCAATATTCATTTGAAATTTTGGAATTTTCACAGTTTTCCACCAGAAGAGGGCCAAATTATAGCTTTTCTGAAAGTGCATATTGTAATATTTCTTCACTACCTATCCAACACAAAAAGAATTTTTGATTTATCTCTGTAAACAAAAAAGTTTGATATCTACAGATGGACAGATGACAAAGCAAAATTATTATCTCGTTTCCTTTGAAAACGAGATAACAATAATTGAAAAACAATAATTTTTTAAATGTATATAAATTAGAAATGAAACAGAGCTTTACTTTATAAAATTATTATTTATACATTTTTATGAAAGTGTCTATCTGAATCAGCTGTATTTAGCTTATGTAATAGTCTACAAAGTAAAACTTGTTGCTTGAAATGAGATAAAACATGGTTTCTACTTGTTTCATGAATTAATTCCAGAAAAGTCAGATCTCACTGCCTATTCAAAAAATGTTCCTTTCATTAAAATGTTGCAGACATATTGCATTATAGTGGCAAGAACACAATCAAGTATAACTCATTACAGATAATGATTTTATTAATATATCACTTTACTATTATCTCTTTATTCCTGAAAATAAATTATACTATTCAGTTGATTTTTACTTTGTAATGACAGTCTAATAATCTCCCTTGATGCTATAACATTAATACTTCATAATATGCATCATATCTACATGCTTAAAAAATAATCTCAATCTATACTATGTAAAACCAAGTCTATAATCATGTAGAACAAGACTGATTGCATCAATAAATAATATCCACAGAGTTTGAAGCCAATAACTCAATAAATATTTTAGTGCTCTTAGAACACACTGGCATGTATCTGGAGAGATGTGGGCTTCAATCCCACATGTCAGCAAAACTTTTTACTACTTACATTTTCTTGAGCATGTAAAACCAAGTATATCACCATGTAAATTGAAACTGGTTGCACTTTTAACCATTTAAAACTGAAACCATGAACTGAGCACTGTATAAATCAAAGGACAGGTGTATATCACTAGATAAATTCCATCAGAATCATCTTACCTTATTCAGACATTAATAGTTCAGCTCACAAAGATTTAACTACCACAGTATTATTTTACAAAAACAAAATGTTCAACATCACTGTTATTATTAAAAAACTGAGCTGAGCACTGTATAATTAAAAAATTGAAATGAGCACTGTATAATTAAAAAATTGAAATGAGCACTGTATAATTAAAAAATTGAACTGAGCACTGTATAAATCAAAGGACAGGTGTATATCACTAGATAAATTCCATCAGAATTATCTGACCTTATTCAGACATTAGTAGTTCAGTTCACAAAGATTTAACTACCACAGTATTATTTTACAAAAATAAAATGTTCAACATCACTGTTGTTATTATTTAGAAATATTAAATATAATTATAAGAGTTGGGTTGTTTTACCTCTGAGCGACACTTTTTTACACACAATGGGCTAAATGGCCAGGTCACAAGACTCTGAAGGCTCAGAGATCCTGGGGAAGGGGATCCACTGGAACAGCTGTTAGGAGACAGATGGTAGCCCCCCGTCAATGCCATCCAGTGTGTTCTTTAACGTGAAGAGGGTATGGCTCTCCCGCACATGGGGACCACGGCTTAACATCCCATCCAACGGACTGTGGTCTTTACAAGCCCGTCAGTGTACACTACTGACTGTGGGCAGCACAGGGAGTTTTGTGGTGATAAATCTCAATGCTGACCCAGGCAAGACTCAAACCTGGGAACTGCAGATTACGAGCCTGGCACGCTACCGACTGAGCCACCCCTGCCCAAATATAATTATAACTTATATTGCTTGTCTACATTAATCCTAATTATATCATAGGATATATCCAATAACTATAGTCTTTCATGAAGATTTTATTATAACATTAATCCAAATAATTTGCACTGATGGATTATTCACACAAACTGTCCTTTATATTTCATTGCGACAACTTTTTATTTTTACATGTGATTACACATGGTATGGTTAAATTAAACACTACCATTTAACAAGCAGGACAATTTATAATTGTATTCAATTAATTCCAATACATAGTAAAGGTTTTAAAAATATTTAATAATTCATGATCATGCTGTTTCAATGTTAAATACTCTCGAGCAATTACTAGGCTACCTTGAGATTGCATCATGATAAACATGTCACTAAGTTAGAATGTTCATCTGCTTTGATTTTAAAACTCTTATTTTAAAATTTTAATTAGTTGAATGTTTTTAAAAATTATTAGTTCGGTCAAAAGTTAGAGCTGCTTAAGCAAAAGGTTGTCTGTAATAATGATTGAAGGACACAATCAATGTAACCAATACAAGGTTTAGTGAAGTGTAACCTTAAGAAAAGTGTCTACCTATGAAGAAGGACTGGTATACAGTCTTAAAAACATCAATTTTAGCATTTGGTGCTAATGACAGTGGTGGCAATTAACATTGTAAAGCCACCAACCAGCAAGGAGAAGGGCCCTTCCAAGAACAACTTCATTGGCAACAAGACTGGTTGAGTCAGCACATCAAATTCAAGGAGACATCAACTATGATAATATATTTCCATCTTTTTTCTTTGGAACTTTTAAAAGTTAAAAGCCACCTTAAGCAAACTAATACCATGTTATTGAACTCTTAGTTTCACTAAGAACTCGGATGTAATCTGAAGGTAGCCTAGTAATTGCTCAAGAGCATTTAACATTGAAACAACATAATTGTGAATTATTAAATATTTTTTATAATTACCATAAATATTTCTATTCAAATTTTAACAATTAGAAGAGTGTAGAAAAGAAATTAAGAATTTCATAAGAAAGATAATAAAGCCACAGATTTTTATTAAATAATAAGAACAATTTGAATTAAAGTTTGTCCATTATTTCCATATTACATGCAGCACTATCGAAATTTACTTATTATTTTTGCAATGAATCACAAAAAATAATATTAATACAAATTAAAATATGATAAAGCTTATGTTTTAAGATTTTACTCCAAGCTTAAAATCTAATAAAAATAAGTTATAAGCAAATTCATACAAGTATTGAAGATAATCTTACATGTACAGCTTTCATTTCTGAAAACATTATGTGATTTTTGATTGGCATCATATTCTCTTGCAGAATCTTTCTTCTGTATGTTAATGGCCTAAACATAAAATCAAATTATAAGACATTTAAACAATTGCTGTAAAAAAGCTTTGATTATATAGTGGTATTTTCTAACAGATATTAGATCTTTCATTTTATTGAAAAACCATTCACTATTAAGTTGTTAAAATAGAACTCTACTTACTATTAAGAAGCAAAATGAGTGTAAAACAATATATACTGTAATATTGTGTTTCAGTTAAAAACAATCATAAGTCATGCATAAAGTCAGAAACTGAATTTGGCATTTTAAGAACGTTGCAAGACATTTTAACCCTTAGTGTCAGGTTTCTGAAACTGGTGGCCAAGTCAATTTTGAAGCATTTTCAGAAAACATAATACACGATTTTATAACCTCATCTTGAGGTAACTAATGAAGAGAAATATTCAGGTTATATACCAAGAAAAGGCATTTAATTGTGATTAATAAAATGAAAAAATTAGAAGAAAAATAAAAATTGCATTTTTAAGCATTTTTTTAAAATACTGCAAATTTTTACTGTTATTTTACCCATTTTAACCAGTAAAAATTAAAAAAGTTTTTCTGTTTTTTTTTTCAAATTAATTTATTATTCTAATATAAATAGTTCTTAATATTTCTATTAATGCTTAAATTTTAATTTATTTAGTCATTTAAAAAAATAATGCACAATACATAAGCTTAGAATTTTGGCAATCAGCAAACTTTAAGTCTAAGTAATGTCATAAAAAAATCCATTTTTGTTTAAAACCCAATTAAATAAAAACTTAAATATATATATATATAAAGATAAAGAACTGTGAAAAATATTCAACAAAAACATTTCAAGGAATTTAAAGTTCAACTGAAGCATTAAAACTGAGAATGAATCATTTTAGTATGAAGCTGTACACAGTCGTATCAGAATAATATGACCACCTACCTAATAATGGGAATAACCACTCTTGGCCTGGATGACAGTGGCGAGACGACATGGCATGGAGGCAATGAGGCCCTGGAAGGTTGCCAAAGGTGCACATGCCAATTTGGACTCCAGCAGAGCATAAAGGTTCCAGAGATGATATGGTTGTGGATCTGCACGCCAAACCCGTCGATCTGAATGGTTCCACAAGTGCTCTATGGGACTGAGGTCAGGCGATTTTGCCAGCCAAGGGAGAATGGAGACACGCTGTCATGTTCCTGGAACAAGTCACGCACCACCTTAGCAACATGGCAGGGTGCAATGTCCTGCTAGTAGACACCATCATTACCAGGATAAATGCCCAACATGATGGGATGCATGTGATCAGTGAGGATGGACAGGTAGAAATTGGCATTCAGGGACCCATACAGTGGTACCAGCAGTCCCAGGTCATACCAGGAAAACATCCCCCAGACACGCATACTGCCACCGCCGGCCTGTACTTCACCAAGTGTGTCTGGGTGTTGGTTCTTGTGTGTCTGATGGTGTATCCGCCACCGCCCATCACTTCTGTGGGGTAGAAACCTCGATTTGTCAGAGAAGGCAACCTTTTCCCACTCTTCCACTGTCCAATGACGATAGTGGGTTGTTGCCGATGGACTTTGGTTAACATGGGCACCTTTAGCAGCACTGACTCCAGAGACCATGGTAACAGGGTTCACTCTACTGTTATCGGGGGCACGTACCTGGGTGCCCCAGCATTCATTTGAGTGGTCAATTGCTGCACTGTTGCATGTCAATTGCCCTTTACCAGGCGATGGAGGCGACCTTCTCCTCTAGGGTCGATGGCATCTGGGGCTCCACACTTTTGACATCTAGAGGTACTCGGTGTGCCAGCAGTCCATTCTTGGTACACCCTTACTACAGCACCTCGTGAACAGTCCACAAAGTCTGCTGTTTCCGAGATGCTTCCACCCTTGGAGCAGTACCCAATGATCATTCCTTTTTGAACGTCCCTCAAATCACTACTTCTGCCCATTGTGCTCATGTTACATACTATGGCTCATTTGTCCTGGCTGGCTGCTTATATCTCCATGTGGTCAACCTTGTCATGTGCACTCTGTAACATGCCTGGGTGGGTGCACTGTGATTCTGGGGGTGGTCATATTATTCTGATACAACTATGTATAACTACTATGGACAAGTTTAACTTTAAAATTCTGAAGAAATTTTCATTAAAAATCAGAATTTTCTAACTTTAATTAATGTAACTGGTTAAAATATCATTAAAAGTATCGCTAAAATAAGTCCTGTCTTTTAAAAATTGTGCTTTTAGGCTAATTGTTTGATCCTACGGTTCTGCCAATATCCACAATTAGAGATTACTAGCAGTTTAATTTACAGTCATTTCAAATTAATTATTCTTTATAATCACAATATACATTTGAGAAGCAGTAAAATAAAATTTCTGAAGCATCAGAGTAAAAAAAAACTGCTTTAAAATAGGAAATGAAAGGCTTTAAAATACTGTACATGTACATAGTTCCTGGATAATACAACTTCTGGTAGTAATAAAATCAATTATCTTATGTTAAAAGTTCAGAAAGTATTACAACTGTCAGAACTACCAGCATGGGTGGCTTCAGCCTTCAGTGGTGGGGGAACCTCAACCCTCACTTAGCTAGTTGGGCATTGCAAATCCAAAACTGGAGTATTTGTCTCAAGCAGGCTATATGGGTCTTGAAAAGATGGTGCCTGAAGTTCCTACCAGCATGAGTGGTTTCAGCCTATAGTGATGGTCTTTGTCCCATCCCTGCAATCAGGGGGCTGTTTGATATTATTGGTCCTACCTCTATCAATAAATCTAAGTCACATAGAAATTACTCTCTCGATGTCCTCACGCGGGAATTCCAGCATCATAACCTAGATATTCCAGGCATGCAAGAGACCAATGTACAGGTAAATGTCAGATACTTAAAAAGAACTTTAAATTTCTCTTTTCAGGGAGGCAGGATGGAAAGGTGTAGGTTTGCTTCTCAGCAGACACACTAGTGATGTTCTTCCAGAAAATGAGTACATTAATAAAAGGTTTCTTACAGCTAAATTTTAAACAAGCATTAAAGACTTGAATATTATCTGTTGTTATCCCCCCACTGAGGACTCTGTGATGAGGATGAGAAAGGTTTTAGAGAAAACTTCAGTATATTTTGAAATCTGTAAAGAAAGCAGATACTACTCTTGTTCTAGGCGACTTCAGCTGGTACTGACCTGAACTATGGGTAGGGGTGATAGGCCCTTTTGATATGTAGCTGCAATGGTAATGGGCAATGTCTCCTGCAGTTAAGTAAACTTAATGGTTTGAGAATAACTAACACTTATTACAAAATGTGCACACATAAGTATACTTGGTAATCATCAGATGGGCTGCATAATAATATGATTGATTATATTTCAATTAATAGCAAATGGGTTAGTTCAATTAGGAGTATGAGATTTGGGTCTGATCATTACCTGGTCAAAAAGTGTCTTGCAGCTGAAGCTTAAGAAAAGTTCTGCTAAGGTTAAGAAAATTACCTTTAACACTGAAGGTCTGAAAGATCCAGACATAGCCTAAGCATACCATGATAGTCTACTTAGTCATTATGACAATCATGGTTTGCTTAATGCTCAAGTTGAGAAAGAATGGAATCAGTTCAAACAGGCTTTTCTTGAAACCAAGAGAACTCTTTTGGATAAAAGAGAGCAGAGAAAACTATTTGAGTGATAAGGCTGTGGAACCTATTTCTGAAAGTAGGAAGTGCAGGATTATATGAATCAACACCCTACTAGTCCTAACAGATAGCATTACAATGAGCTTAATGAACATGAAAATGATCAGTTCACACATTATAATAATGATTAGCTTGGCTGACAAAGTGGAGTAAGCAGTTAGACAACACAACAGTAGAGGGGTTGTACCAGATTGTTAATATTTTGTGTGGGAAGAAACCGACAGATAAACATGCATTGAGGGATAAACATGGTAAAGTGGTTGAAGGATTCTATAATGGCTAGGTGGGATGAGCATTTCAGAGATGTTTTAAACAACGTGATTATTTCTACTCCCATTGTTTGTAATGAGGATTGCCATAATTTGTGGTTGATTGTGCCATCGTATGGCATACCAAACAAGCTAGTTAACATAAAGAAAGCTCTCTATAATAACACTGAGTCGTGTGTGAGAGGGTAAGGACTGTAGCAATTGGTTTAGCATTGCTTCTAGTGTGCGACAAGGGTGCATTTTGTCTCCTTTTCTCTTTAGTTTGGTTATTGATTAAGTTATGCCAAATTCACTGCAAGGGAAATAGTTTGGCCTTAAATGGTCTGGAGATATGAATATATCTGATTTAGTTTATGCTGATGATTTAGCCCTTTTGGCAAATGGTGCTGATGATATGAACTCTTTCATTCGAGAGGTTGATGAGACTGGTAGGAGAGAAAACTAAGGTGAATCAGATTGGTCAGGCTGGCTGTGAGTCAGTTAATCTGAATGGTTGAAGTCTTGAGCAAGTGTCTCAGTTTGTCTTGAGATCTATGTAATAGATACTGGTGATGTGCAGCATGAGATAAATAGAAGAATAGAGATTGCTTCAGGGACTTTTAAGAATCTATGGAGAGTAGAGAAATAGGCATATACACCTAAATATTAAATTAGACTGTATAATAGTTAGGTTCTTTTTAGGGTTAGTTATGGTAGTGAAATTTGGACTCTTTGTAAACAAGATAATAGCAAACTAGATGCCTTTGATTCTAGATACTTATGTAATATCTTGGGCCATTAGGTGGTTCAACTTTGTAAGTAATGATGAGGTGAGGCAAAGGAGTCAGCAACCTCCTTTAAGCAGCATATTGTGCAGAGAGAGACTATGCTGGTTTGCCCATATTGCCTGTATGGAAAATTATAGATTAGCGAATAGGTTTATGAACAGTGTGCCTAAAGTCCTCAGAAAGAGGGGAGACCTAGGATAGACAATGTCAAACAGGACTTTGTTAGAATTGGTGTGCAGTGACCGGATGCAGCAGATGTAGCTCAGGAGAGATATGCTTGGAGAACTAAATAGCATGATATGGTTGGATCTCTGTAGCCAATGGCTGCTTAATCAGTGAGTGAGTGAGATGCATTACTGGCTTTAATGATGGCCCTATATCACATTCCAAAGTGCTTTGGCTATCTCTGCATTAAAACTGCATAAATCCCCAGGGGTGGATGAAATCACCACTGAAATGCTTAGAGCTGATTGATAGAGAGATTTGTGTTGTCACATGGCTGACTGAAATTTTGAATTTTTTTTTACGATAAAGGTGTTGTTCCTAAGGATTTTACAAGAACAATCATTGTGCTGATTTTTAAAAATATGTGATCGCAGTTCTTGTGATAAATTTATGGGAATTAGTTTACTTTCTGTACCAGGTAACGTTTTTTGTATGATTATACTTAATAGGATTAAGAATTTGGTTGATGGACAACTGTGTGATGAATAGTGTGGATTCAGAAGTGGTATGGGATGTATTGATCAAATATTTTCACTTAGGCATATTCTTGAGAAATGTTCAGAGTTTTAGAAACCTGTGGTTACTAGTTTTATAGATTTCAAAAAGGCTTATGATTCTGTTGATCTACATGTTTTTTGGTTGATTGTTAGATCATATGGAATACCTGATAAGTTAGTTAATGTAATGAAAGCTCTCTATAATACTGAATCATGTGCAAGAGATGCAACTGGTACATCTTACAGTGATTGGTTTAGCATTACTAGTGGAGTTAGACAAGGGTGCATTTTGTCTCCTTTTCTCTTTTAGTTTGGTTATTGATTATGTTATGCGAAATTCTTTGCAAGGGAAAGATTTAGGCCTTAAATGGTCTAGGGATTTCAAAATTTCTGATTTAGATTATGCAGATGATTTGGCCCTGTTGACTAATTATGTTGATGAGATGAATTCTTTCATTAGACTGTTCATGAGAATGGTAATAGATAGTTTTGGTGATAAACAGGGAAAAAACTAAAGTGATGAAAATTGGTCAAACAGATGGTGCTTCAGTTGATTTGAATGTCCGTACTCTTGAGCAAGTGTCTCAGTTTAATTGTCTTGGGAGCTATGTAATAGATACTGGTGATGAGCAGCATGAGATAAATAGAAGAATAGGGATTGCTTCAGGGACTTTTAAGAATCTATGGAAAATGTGGAGGAATAGGTGTATACTAAAGACTAAAAGTAGGCTGTACAATAGTTTGGTTCTTTCTAAGGTTAGTTATGGTAGCAAAACATGAACCCTTTGCAAGCAGAATAACAAGAAACTTGATGACTTTGATTCTAGATGCTTGAGCAGTATCATGATCATTAGGTGGTTTGACTTTGTAAGTAATGATGAGGTTAGAAGAAAGAGTCATCAACCTCCTTTGAGCAACATTTTCTGCAGAGAGACTGCATTAGTTTGGCCATGTTGCCCATATGCATAGCTGCAGACCTAGGATGTGATGGGCAAACAATGTGAAACAGGACCTTGCTAGAATTGGCTTACAGTGGCCAAATGCAGCAGCTGTAGCTCAGAAGAGACATATTTGGAGAGGAAAATTACAGAGTCTGGTAGGACCTATGTAGTCCATGGTTGCATCAGAATTTTTTATTTATCTATGTAGTGAAAAAAATAGCTGGCCTCTGGATGTAAACCAGTTTTTTACGCTGGACCCTAGAAGGGTTAAATGAATAAAGTAATTTCTCCTGCACATACATACACTATTGGGTCAAAAGTATCCAGACACCCCTTCTGAATAGTGGATTTGCCCATATATGCCCAGCCATGGCCCAAACAGGTATAAAAGGATGCACATGGCCTGTCAATAGGATGCCACCTTAGCAACAAGTCAGTTCAGGCCATTTCGGCCCTGCTGCAGCTGCCCCAATCAACTGTAAGTGATGTTATTGTCAAGTGGAAATGAATAGGAGCAACAACAGTGTAATCACGACCCAGTACGCCATGTAAAATGACAGAGCAGGACCACTGAGTGATGAAGCAGGTGGTGCAACAAAATCGCCTGTCCTCAGTTGCATCACTCACCATTGAGTACTAAAATGCCTCTGGAAGTAAAGCCATCCCCATAACAGTTTGTCATCACCATAACAGCTAGAGGAAATGGGTTTCCATGGCTGAACAGCTGCACTCAAGCCTAACATCAACAAAAACAATGGCAAGCATGGTGGGTGGTGAATTCACCAATGCCATGGCTCCAGTGGACTTTTGAGCAGTGGAAACACATTCTCTGAAGTAATGAATCATGCTTCACCATCTGGACAGTACAAAGGACAAGTCTGGGTGTGGAGAAAGCAAGGTGAACGCTACCTGACTGACTGTGTTGTGCCAACTGTGCAGTTTGGTGGAAGAGGCATCATGTTCTAGGGCTGTTTTTCTTGGACTGGGCTCCATAGTTCTAGTGAACAGGACTCTGAACACTGCAGCCTATAATGGCATTCTCGACAATTCTGAGCTCCCAACTTTATGGCAACAGAAGACTCTTTCCTGTACTAACATGGCAATGCCCCCATCCACAAAGTGAGGATTGTGCAAGAATGGTTTGATGAGCGGGTGTGGAAGAACTTAACTGGCCTACAAAGAGCCCTGATCTCAACCTCATCATGGAACACCTTCGAGATGAATTGGAATGGCGACTGTGAGCCAGGCTAAACCACCCAACATCAGTAACCGACCTCGCTAATGCTCTTGTGGCAGAATGGCAGGTAATTCCTGCAGCAACATACCAAAGTATAGTAGAAAGTCTTCCCTGCAGAGTGGAGGCTGTGATAGCAGCAAAGGGTGGACCAACACGATATTCTTTTTCCTATTACAGGGTGATTGTGGATGAGCAAGTGTCAGGAAACTTTTGATCATATAGTGTATCTTAATATGAAATTTAATAGGCAGCAGCATCCTTTACAAGATTCTCCTTTGTCAACAGGAGCAGGACTGAAGAAAGTTTTAACACTGGTCAGAGATAAAAACCATTTAGTAAGCCAAGTTTGTTAAACTCAATAATGGAAATTGATAACATGGAAAAAGCTGTGTTAATTTCATTTCTTGCAATGCAGGATGAAAAGATTAAAATATTTGTTGCCTTATCTTTACTTTCTCTACCTTGATGTTAAAGTATTTATTCAGAAAAACAGTTAATCAATGATACTTACTCATCCAATAAAACCTGGTCATTGAACTGAATGCAGTCAAAAACGAAGAGACAGACATTTGCATCTTTGAAAGCAGATTTCTAAGTAAAATATTTAAAAAAAGATTTTTCAGACTAAATAGGCTAATTGCTTTAAAGGTTTTTACATTTGTTACATTTTTTTTAAATAAAATTATCTCTTAACAACATTTAAAACTTTAATACAAATAGTCCTCAATAAGATACTTTTAATTCAAACATAATTTAACAGTAACTACTTAAAAGAGAGTTCAGAACCATTCTCAGTGTTATTCAAGAAAATAACTAAAAATAGCACTCAAGTTTGCCCTTGCCTTTAAACCTTCCAGTGTCCACTTCATATGTATACGTTGACAGAATCCAAAATGGGAGGCCCAAGATGAATACTGATGTCTTTTGTACAACGAAAAAATTCGTTTTTTAAAAAACAGAAATTGCTGTTTGAAAATTTTTTACATATATCTTTTAAAAATACATAATTTTGAAAATTATATTTCTTTTTTCATTTGATACATATTTTATTAAACTACAATATAAATGATTTGATTGCCATTTCTTAGAAGTGCTATAGAGTATTGTTGATTTGTTTGTTAATGTTACTCTATGCTGAAGCAACCACCTGATTTAAACTCACAAGTTTGATTTGAACTATTATCAACAATTTTTTCCTTAAAGTCTTAAAAATCTGCTGAAATTCGCAAAAAAAAAACGCTATTTTTAAAAATATAAGATTTTGGAAGTAATTACAAAATACATACCTCTTGGTTTTTTTCCCCCATTTTGCACTTTTCTGCTTCAAACCTATTTCAGTATTCCTAGAATTATTTTTATCATTTATATCATTTATCCCAGCATTCTATATGTCTTTCCCACTCATCAAATCGAAAAACATCTTTCTTAGGCTCCAAGACTCCAGACTTAGTTTTCATTTCAGCAGATTTATTTTATTTCTGTATATTATCGATCTTTTGGTCAGTTGATTGATTTTCAGATTCGTACAATATCAGATGGCCGACTTAAAATTTGTTGCTGTGGTTATTTTATTTAATATCACGTTAGTTATATATTAACTTTTCTTTTATTATTTCTTTATCTTTCAGTAAAAAACTTTTGATCTTGTATTACTTCCTGAAAATGAACGAGGACTTGGATACAGCAGGGGAAAAAAAAACTTCCTTGGTACGAAAATAATTCCTTCTGCGGGAGAACAATTTTGGCATAGGTTTTTACACACACACACCCTACTACACTCGCTGAGATTGTTTTACTCCCCTACTGGCAAAGTTTCTTTAAAAAAAAATAAGAGTTTTTAGGTTTATATTCAATGGTTTTAAAAGATTCCCCTCCCCAAAACTTGCTTGTACTATTCTGATGATACAGATGTTCCTTTTTTAATGCTTTGGTGCACTACTATAGCACTTAGCCAAGATCCTCAAAATTCAACACCCAGAGAAAAAAAAATCATAATGTTTAGTAAAAAAGGTAGCCTAGAAAGTGTTACTTCATTTCATAAACAGGACAGAAAATTAGTGTGACCAATCCAAGTCACCTTATATAGCACTAGCCTGTGCTTTAAAATTTCAAGCATATACCACACTTTCATTAAAAGAAAAGAAAAAATAATGTTTCAGATAAATATATTATTATTCAGGAAAATTTTTACTTCTGATTAATATATAATTTAACTGTTCTCAACATATTCCAACACATTTTCCAACATTAAGTCTTAAATTTATAATCCGATCTATTTCTTCACTATAAAAAAAAATACCCCCTCAAGCAGCTGCTTGTCACAGAGGTCTAGCAGAGCCTGTTAGTTTAATAGCCATTGTAGGAGGTCTGTGATGATGGCAGGACCTCAGCAGAAGACAAACACAAAGATCCATATCTTACCTGGGGCTCAAACCCGGGTCCCTTTGATCACTGTGCTAACTACTCGGCTTTACTATATCACTATGAAATTGTCTTATTAAGATTAATATGCTTGTAAATTTGTTCAATTTTTTTATTTTCATATGATTTGGATTCAAATTCTGTTTAATTTGGTATATAACATGATGTATTTCTATTGATTGGTTATTATATTTTTAATTCTAAAGGTGATTTGTTTATCTGACTCAGCACAATTGGGTAAGAGCTTGGTCTTTTCTCAAAGTATGGTACAGAGCCAAAAATAATTACAAAACAGGAGAAATATTTACTTCAAACAAGACAATTATTTTTTTTTATTTATTCAGAAATAAATACCTTTTCTATTCATCTGAATTATAATCATTTCTGTCTATTAGTTTTTCCAAATAATTTTGTGCTGCCATAAGCATTTTTTTTACAATGTGACCCTAAAAAAGTCCTATTAAAATAAAATTAGTCATCCGTTTTGATAAAATATTTTATTTACAGAAAAATTAAGAATTAAATGCTGATTAATTTGGCATATAACATGCTATAATTCCTTACATTAGTTATTTAGCCATTTAGTATATTGACAGCTACACTGCTCAAAGTGGAAATCACAACACCAAGAAGGAATGGGGAGGCTCAGTTGGTAGCACGCCAGGCTCGTAATCTGCAGTTCCCAAGTTCGGGTCCCAGCTGGGCAAGTATAGAGATTTTCTCTGCTAAACTCCCTGCCCTGCCCACAGTGAATAGGGATCACTGTTGGGTTTGGAAAAGCCACCATCCATCAAATGGGACATTAAGTGGTGGGTCTGTGTATGGGAGAGCCACACCCCATGCACATTAAAGAACATGATGGATGGCCTGGACAGGAGGCTTACGGCCTTTCCCCAACAACTGTCGAGTGGGCCCTCACCCAACCATCCCTGAAACCACAAGAGCTTGAAACTTGGACATTTGTCCCAACCATTTGAAATTAAGATAGCAATAATAATTTTTTTTTTAAAATAAATAAATAAAAGCTTGATATCCCACTTCCTAAATGGTCGAAATTCAGCACAATTCGTTTACAGAGTTAACAGTTTAATTCAGATCATAATGCTACCTTTAGAAATAACGGAAACTTATTTCAGGCACGGTCCAAAATTCTAAAACAGTTCCATTAATTCCGAGATGAATGAATTGAATGAAATAGATATCTTCATTAAAATGTAGATCACTTAGAAAGGTCCATTCTCCGCTGCTTTGCAGCTTTCTTGTCAGTTTTCTTTAAGCCTCAATTAGCAAGTGAACGTGACTTTTAGTGCCATCCACAGAGCTGTCAACCTTGCATGACAAAAATTACGATTTGAAAAAGTGAAAAATTGGAGGAAATCAGAGCAGGGCGGTTCTGTAGTTTTTAGATGCAACGCAATAATGTGTTGCATCTGACTCCTAGTGGCGATGAAAAAATTTAATTATTCCAAAATTATACCAAGTTTCTTAACATTACATCCATAAAAAAAACTGCTAAATATGTGATTTAAACTAATCACAAAAGTGTTTCAATATCACATTAGAAAGGATATTCGGCAAAAGTGCCGATCTGGCGATGGCTGCCATCTTTATTTTTTTTTAACTGATGGTCCTCGGATTGGCATTTTGCCGAATGTTCAATTTCTTGGAAAATTCTACAAATAATAACCTAAATAATCATATTACTTAGCAGTAAAGTGGCCATACAACAAGAACACACTGAGTAAAGAATATAAGAATACAAGTTTATTTCTAAACATAAAATTTTGTTTCTATTAGAAGTAACAGTATCCAGACATATTTTACTAACTGTCATATCGTTATACGGCAAATATTGGTCAGTACCATCCAAGGCTAATAGTTTCAACAGCCTATTATCACTAACAAATGAACATTCATTCCACAATTTGAAAGGAAAACTTGCACAAATCAATAATTTCATCTACAAAATAGCTATTCAAACAAGCGCATACCACTAAACAATGAATTGCTGCTTTGCAGTTTAGGAAAACCCCAGTACAAAATTATCGGAGATAATCATTTTAACCTAAACATATTGCTAAACAACAGCTCCTCTTTTTACTGACCAAAACCTAAAAAATAAAATTGTAAACAATTCACTGCCTATCTGCAGTGATATAAAAGAATCCAAAACTAAATAATTCCATCAGAGAAAACAAGCTTATAAAACACATTCATAAACAATGCACAGCAATTTGCATTATCAAAAAATACCCAGAACAAGATAAGCTCATTGGAGACAACCATTTTAAAAGATTTTTAACACATACTTTTAAATGGAGAATTTAAAACATTGCTACAGATTATATCATAAATTGTCTGCCTGTGGAGGATTGTCAGTTTTCTTTAAGCCTCAATTAGCATGCAAGCCTCAAGTAAGCCTTTCAGTACTTACCTAAGGTAAAATTTATACCTTTATGTTACATATACAGGAATTAATGTAAATTGCATTTAAAAAAATACAATTATATGTTAGTTAAATCTGCATTTATTAAAAAAGTTTAGAATCTGAAAATAAAATCCTTTTATTCACTTTAGATTAGACCTGCAAAAAAAAAAATCAGAACCAGAGGCCGCACAAAGCATACTAACAGAGAATCGAATAAATCGTTCAATATGATGAAACTCTGTCATACTACATAAATTCACTTACTTTTTTTTTAATCCTACTAAAAACAAACATTAGAGCTTTTAGCCTTACTTTACACACCTTAAGAAAGCTAGCAACTACTGATTAACCTTTTTAAGGTGTGTAAAATCTAGTGCGCTGAGTGCTGCAAACTGCAGGGTACTGCAAAAACTGATATGTACAAGACCCATTCAAGTTGCAATGGCAGTCATTCCACAGATAGGAAGTTCTCTAATCTGTTTCATTATCTTCATTCTGAAGTTTCGATTCTAAGTAATCCAATTAGCATTTAGTTGGATAGAGCTGGGACAGTTGGGTATAGGTTTAATAAAAACACACATTTAGCCACATTCTATGACTTTCAACTCTGTAAAGGAATTTAGGTGTTAATAATATTATGTTCAACAAAATTGAAATGTGAACCATTAACATAAACCCAACACTTACAACTCTCATAAAATAAAGTGAATTGAAAAGAGATCCATTTTTATTTAATAATACAGCTGCAAAATGCACACCACCAATGTATCTGGATCAACCTTAATTATTTGTAAAAATAAAACTACATAAGAATAATAAACCATTTCGACCCCTGGTTAGTAAACATAAATCACCTACATAGAAATCAGAAAGAGCATTGAGTTTTCCTCACCGTATTTTCCACCTACTGAGTATATAGTAACATCATGTATAGAAGCAGCCAACATAATAAGGCAAGCAAAAGTAAAAGCAACAACTATCCATTCACTTGACTTTGTATCGCTTACCCAAACACACCACATTTGGATGTGGTGATGCGACTGAAGTTGGAATGGTTGAAACAAGCCAGATCCACGGCACCTGAATACTTTAGTGTTCACGAGGCCTTGGATCTGGCTATAAACTTTAATTGGTTTGCAGTCAGCAGTCAGACATGGGTTCAGACCGGGAATGTCCCACTCTCTGGGCTCATGGCCAATGCTGTTATGAGATGTGGGGCATATTACCTTACAGCAAGCAAAATTGAAACCTTGTTATACCTTCATTATGTCGATGACCTGTTAATTTTCTGAGACCATCCTATAAGTGAATTTAACATATTAATAAAAACTTTTAACAGTGTATTATCTACAATAAAATTTACACATGAGATCGAAAGTAATGGTGAAATACCATATTTGGATATAATGATTAAAAAGAAAGACTCAAATTGTGAGCTAGAAGTATATCGAAAGCCAACCTTTATTCCTGATGTAATACCATTTAATTTGGAACATTCTATTTCCTATGAAAAATCTACACTATTCCCTTATTTTCTTCATGCTTATCAATACTGTACAAAAATTAGTACATTAAAATAAGAATTGGAATTCATTTATGAAATATCAGATGAAGCTGGATACCCTAAAAAATTAGTACAGAGATTAGATACTAAAGCATAATTTCAAAATAAGACTTCGAACCCAACCATAATCAACAAATTGACATTAAAAATTATGTGCATAGTTTCCCCTATAATAATAATAAATAATAAATACCCCCTCAAGCAGCTGCTTGCCACAGAGGTCTGACAGGAGCCTGTCAGTTTATATGCCACAGTAGAAGGTCTGAGAGGATGGCAGGACCTCAGCAGAAAAATGAAACGAACATCCATGCCTTACCCAGGGCTCGAACCCAGGTCCCGTAGATCAGTAGCCAAGCGCGCTAACCACTCGGCCACGATCAATTAACCTTCCCACATTCTATACCTAAAACCATAAAAAGATTGCTAATAAATGACAGGGATAAACTAGTCACTACAGGGGGATTCTATAATATTAATATATCAGACTCAACTAATAAACTTGAAAGAAAAAAATAATTATATAGGCAAAACATATACAGAACGTACAAGCAACATATGACTGAACATAGTAATGATATTAAGAATAAAAAGTCAAATACAGCGTTAGTGCAAACAATAACTGAAAATAATATAAAAGTAAATAAAGTACAATATAAACTTTTAGTTGCACCCCCTATAAAATTTCAATTGCAATATGCAAAAACATAGCTAATTAATTTACATAAAGGTTCAGTATGCAACACAGAAAAAACAACTGTACCCGCAGCATGGAATCTCCTGCTGCGCATGCAACCTGACATCCGGCTTGTGCAGTTAAACAAACCTTAACGAGAAATGAGTATAAATAGCACAAGGCAATCATAACAGACTGCACTCACACCTGAGAAAGCCCTGAGACGGGAGGGGGGCAAAATGAGGTGTGATGTTGTGTCATTTTAAAATATTTTTAAAGTTTTAGATGTTGAATTACTTAACATTTTAATGTTGAATTATTTTATGCATTTGTGAACTCTTTGAAGTTCAGTTTAATTTTAAATTTTGAATCTTCCTGGGGTGAACAAAAAAGTCACCAAATGCCGAATTGGACTGTGTTTTTAAGAGTGTGCACATGTTAAACATCAATAATAAATGGACTGGTAAAACTTAAATCTGGACGTCTGAGGGAAAGACTACTACAAGTGGGTGTAATGTAAACCACCACAGTAAAAGTTTTAAGAGACTGTACCAGCCATTCTATAATTAAGTGCACATCCAGAACATCAATGAACATCACGTCCAGAATAACATTAAAGCCTGAAGATTACCAAGTAGAACAATAGTATAAGGTGAAGGGACTGGTAGACCTAGTTGGGGATGTAAAAAACGCGGTAATCACTCGGCCACGATCAATTAACCTTACCACATTCAACAAGAGACTGAGCCAGCCCAAGTATTAAAAGCAGAACTGGAAATAATAATTTATTTTCTTTTTCATATTGTATCACCTTGGTAGCCGTCCCATGGCCGAGTGGTTAGCGCGCTTGGCTACTGATCTAAGGGACCTGGGTTCGAGCCCCGGGTAAGGCATGGCTGTTAGTGTCGTTTTTCTGCTGAGGTCATGCCATCCTCTCAGATCTTCTACTGTGGCATATAAACTGACAGGCTCCTGTCAGACCTCTGTGGCAAGCAGTTGCTTGAGGGGGTATTTATTTATTTTATTTATTACCTTGGTAATGAAAAGTCGATTTCAAGTAGAAATGAGGCTTAATGTGTTAAATCATGGATATTGCAGGAGATGCAATATACCTCTGATGAGAGGCAAATGATGACGTTGTAAAATCACCCTAGGAATAATCTTTAGTTTTTAAATTTTCTAGTATAGCTAGATATTGTGATAATTAACATAGAGTAGCTGTGGTTGTAATTTATTTATCATTTACCATCTGATTGATTGAATGCAGAGATGTCTACAGGCTTGTATAACCACCTGAGGTGAGCCTACTATGTACTGATGAATCTGCAATAAAACACTTACTTTGCATTCTCACATTCCTTTTTTCAATCATTTGCACATCTACCCTCATAGCATATCTACCTTCCATTCTCTCAGTTTTGAGCACATATATATACATCACTTACTTCACAGTGTTGCGATTTCCACTTTGAGTAGTATAAAGGAGTTAAACCATTTAGTTTCACACTGATATCAACAGAAATTGAAAAAGTATTACTATCCTAATAAAAGAAATTAGAATGGAAGTTAAGATAGTTTTGACATATTGAAAGGATGCAAAGGATCAAAAAGCAATAAATTAAAATTAAAAAAAAAACTATCTTCCTAATATATGCCCTAAAAAGTAGAAAATAAACCTAGTGCATATAGTAAGATAGGCTATTTTCTTTCTTTATTTATTTATTTATATTTTTTCTCTGTCACTAAAAACACCTACCTTCAGACACTTTCATTTGATATATGACTCATAAACATTGACCACATTTTTCCTCCCCCCTTTTTTTGGAATCACGTTTGAGGTAGTGCAAGACATTAGAAATATCACAAGCTTCAATTTGAGATATAACTCGTTAAGGTCGACCCCCAAGAAATTCCACTTCCCTTTTATCATGGGTTAGTATGGTAGGGGTGAAAATTCGAAATAGTTTACAAAGGCCATTATAAGAGCTTTCATTTGACACCTAACTTGTAACTATAGGCCCTACCATTTAGAAGATATAGTAGTAGAACAACTTTCACATTTCCCTTTTTTAGAGTGGAAGAAAGCAAAGGGGGTATATTTTTATTAACCACAACACTCCCCATGTCACAAACTTTCATTTGCTTTCTTGCTACTTTCCACACTAACGTTCTGGAGATAGAACACTTGCTTTCATATTTCCCTTTTTTTAAGGGAGAAGACAGCATGGGGTGGTCAAAATTTTATAGCCTATGACACTCCAACAGCATCACATGCTTTCATTTGACATATCAGCTTGTTACTGTCAGCATTCGCATTCTGGAGATATAGCGGAACAATTTTTTCATATTTTCCCTTTTTTAGGGGGTAAGAAAGCATGCGGAGTAAATTTTTTTATAGCCTATGATACTCTCCCCAGTACATGCCTTCATTTGACACATAAATCATTAAATGTCTCCATTGCATTCAAAATATATTATGGAAAAACTGTTTTGAGAAATCCATAAACTGACAAATCAACAAATGACAAGTGAAAAGCATTAGGATGATTAAAAAAAAATGACCGACGTTGCTGAAGAAAAACCTGAAAAACTGGCAATTCACCAATCAATCATACTGAATATTGAAAAACGTATTACAAGTAGTTTATTTCTTAAAATAACTTCAAAATCCCTAACTTTATCTCATAAAGATAAAATAACAGAAATTTAAATTCTTCAGGTTGTGTATAACATTTTAAATTAGAGTAGCTAACATAAAACATTTTTTAATTTTGATTTTTCAAAAGTAAAACATTCAGTAATTAATTTAATATTGCACTACAAGTTGAGTCAACAGGAAAAAAAATTGTACAACAAAATTACTTCACTTACTTTATGCACACCTAATGTGCCAAATGGTAGTGGCTTGCCATCTGTATCGACTAATAGAACTTCACTGTCCAATATTAAGTCATTTCCATGAGGAAACGCTTTAGGAATAAAGTCTTTTAAGTGTGCTACCTGAAATTTTTAAGATATGAAATATATATCTGACATATGAATGCTTTGTCACCTGAAATATTTACTTTACAAAAATATTAAAAATAAGCAAGAAAAACTTTAATATTTAAGAAACAAAAAATTTTCTATACATACTATTAAAAACTTTGCTAGTTAATCATCCATTCCAGCAGCTCATAACTTGCTTGAAGATACTTTGATCACTACATGCAGGGCAGAGGCTGGCTCAATCGGTAGTGTATGAGGACCATAATCTGCAATTCCAAGGTCTGAGTCATACCATGTGCATAGTAAAGAACATGCTGGCTGATTTTGATAGAAGACTCCTTATAATAACTTCATTACTCCAGTTCTCTGCCCATTAATTTTCTCCTAGGCTTTTCCTTCTTCCCTCTAATTTCCACTTCCAAATTCTTATCAACCACTTATCTCCCTTCATTCTTCGTATTCATCACACCCATTCAGCCTTTTAACTATAATCTTTCCATTCACCATATATAATTTTTAAAATTCCCTCATTTTTATCTAATCTAATTTTTTGACAGCATTAATTAATAGATTCCGAAAAAAATTCATCGCCGCCATGGCGGGAATCGAACCCGCAACTCTCCAGATTCATGCCACAGCGTGCTAACCACGCTCTAACCACGCATTAGATGTTAATGAGAAGGTCATAAGGTTCTGAAAATATTCGTTGTCCAACGCATGGTGCAATGGTAGTGCGCTCTGGCATGAATCTGGAGAGATGCGGGTTTGATTCCCGCCGTGGCGGCAATGAATTTTTTTCAGAATCTATTAATTAATGTTTCTTAACAGGGAATACTGTGCATTCACTTTGGATTGATTTTAATTATATATTTAACGCGGTAGCATTAGCGACCTTCTCGTTAACATCTAATAATCAAATGCAACGACTGAAAACGTTGCATCTCCTTGAGTATAGATGGCGCTGTCTCAGTCATGTCTCAGGAAGATTTATAAGGTCATATTCTGAAAATATTCGTTGTCTGATGCGTGGTGCAATGGTTAGCGCGCTCTGGCATGAATCTGGAGAGATGTGGGTTCGATTCCTGCCGTGGCGGCGATGAATTTTTTTCAGAATCTATTAATTAATGTTTCTTAACAGGGAATACTGTGCATTCACTTTGGATTGATTTTGACAGCATCTTGTCCAAAACTCTGCTTTACTAATTAAAAATATTTCTTTTTTTTTTACATTATGTGATTTCTGTTATTTATTCTGGTTTGCTGTGATTATTTTGTTGATAGATTTGAGGATTGATTCGTTAATATGTAAGGTATAATTTGAGTAAGTTTTGAACTATTTTATAAATTGC
Source organism: Ryuthela nishihirai (assembly GCA_038380435.1). Classification (NCBI taxonomy): domain Eukaryota; kingdom Metazoa; phylum Arthropoda; class Arachnida; order Araneae; family Heptathelidae; genus Ryuthela; species Ryuthela nishihirai. The sequence goes on from JAWZYU010000027.1 coordinate 6,595,187, forward strand.
TACAACATAGTTTGATTTCCAATATTTCTCAAAGGGACTGTAAAATCGTTAAGAACTTTGTTGTATTTTGTTTTAAACTGACTTCAGAATGAACACACGATATTCTTTTCTTCATGCTCATATGTCACCGTGTGTCAGTAACTCAAGACTCTTATTTTGTCAATGTATTCAATTGTTGTAAACTAATGATATTCTGACTTTGTGGAACTTATAACTTCAATGATAATATTTTGTGTGTACATTTCACTTGAAGAATTATTTAAAGATAACTGCTTTGCTTAAAAAAATCTGTTAAATGCATTACTCAAGCAAACTTTCTCCCTGGCATTACTCTGATACAGATATAAGATGTATAAAAACTAATGATTATCATGACAATCTAACTAGTAACAAAATAAATATTAAACATGATTTAAAACCACATACAGTTATTTCTGATCCAGATTACTGATTGTATACGTGAAGAATTTGTCAAGAATAACAAATATATAAAGGAAGAATTTGAAGACATTAAAAAATCCTTAGAATTCAATTCTGATCACATAATAGAATTAAACTAAACTATTAGTGAATTAAAATCTGAAATTAAAGACATAAAGAAAGAAAATTTCAACCTAAGAAATGAAAATTTACAATTAAAGGATGAAATGAATATGATGAAAGTACAATTAAATGATCTGGAACAATATTCTAAAAACTTTATATTGAAATATTGGGTATTCCAGAAGACAGAAATGAAAATGTACATGATATTTTTAACTAACAAATCATCTTAACATTAAAGAACAAGTTGCTATTGAAAGAATACACAGAATTCCAACAAAAGTAAAAAATAAAATCAAGCACCATTATAGTTAAGTTCAAGTGCAAAGATCAAAGAAACAGATTTCTTCAAGCTGCTAAAAAAAGAAAAAAATCAACGCTAATGAGATCTCTTCCAGATCAATGAAAACAAAAATCTTCATTAACGAACATTTAACTCAGCTTCATCATCATCATCCTCAAGCAGCCATGGGCTATGGAGGTCCAACCAGACGTTGCAGTTTAATTCACCAAGCATATCTGTCCTGAGCTACTACATCTGCTGCATCCAGCCACTGCACACCAATTCTAACAAGGTCTTGTTTGATGTTGTCTGCCCACCGCATCCTAGGTCTCCCCTTCTTTCTGAAGCCTTTAGGCACACTGTTCATAACCCTATTCCCCAATCTATAATTATCCATACGGGCAACATGGCCAAACCAGCGGAGTCTCTCTCTGGACAATATGCTGCTTAAAGGAGGCTGCAGACTCCTTTGCCTAACCTCATCATTAGTTACAAAGTTGAACCACCTAATGCCCAAGATACTGCATAAGCATCTAGAATCAAAAGCATCTAGTTTCCTGTTATCTTGTTTACAGTGTCCAAGTTTCACTACCATAACTAACCCTAGAAAGAACCAAACTGTTATACAATCTAATTTTAGTCTTTAAGTGTATACGCCTATTTCTCCACACTCTCCATAGACTCTTAAAAGTCCCAGCAGCAATCCCTATTCGTCTGTTAATCTCATGCCGCACATCACCAGTATTGTGACGTAGTTCCCAAGATAATTAAACTGTGACACCTGCTCAAGACTGCAACTATTCAGATTAACTGAATCACAGCCTACCTGACCAATTTTCATCACTTTAGTTTTCTCTCTGTTTATAACCAAACCTACTCTACTACCAGTATCATCAACAGTTCGAATGAAAGAGTTCATCTCATCAACATCATTTGTCAAAAGGGCTAAATCATCAGCATAATCTAAATCAGAAATTTTCGTATCTCCAGTCCATTTAAGGCAAAAATCTTTCCCTTGAAGTGAATTTCGCATAACATAATCAATAACCAAGCTAAAGAGAAAAGGAGACAAAATGCACCCTTGTCGAACACCAGAAGTAATGCTAAACCAATTGCTACAAGCCTTACCAACTCTCACACACGACTCAGTGTTATTATAGAGAGCTTTCATTATGTTAACTAACTTGTCAGGTATACCATATGATCTCACAATCAACCACAAATTATGACGATCAACAGAGTCGAAAGCCTTTCTGAAATCAACAAAGCTAGCAACCGAAGGTTTCTGAAACTCTAAACATTTCTCAAGAATCTGCCTAAGTGAAAATATCTGATCCACACATGCCCTACCACTTCTGAATCCACATTGCTTATCACGCAATTGACTGTCAACCAGATTCTTAATTCTATTAAGCACAATCATGGAAAGAACTTTACCTGGAACAGAGTGTAGGCTAATACCCCTATAGTTATCACAAGAACAGCGATCACCTTTTTTGAAAATAGGGATAACAATAGCTCTGGTAAAATCCTTAGGAACCATGCCTTTATCATAAAAGATACTCAGATTTCAGTCATCCAAGTGGTAACCGAAACATTCCCAGCTCTAAGCATTTCTGTAGTAATTTCATCTACCCCTGGGGATTTACGAAGTTTAAGTTTAGAAACAGCCAAAAGAACTTCAGATTGTGTTATAGGGCCAACATTAAAGCCACCAATGCATCTATCATCATTGCAAACAATGGGAATAGAACTAACCGCATTGTTTAGAATATCACTGAAATGCTCAGCCCACCTAGCCATGACAGAATCCTCACCTTCTATAACCTTACCTTGTTTATCCTTCAATCCCTGTATACCTGTCCGTTTTCTACCACACAAAACATTAACTATCTGGTACAGCTCTCTGCTGTTGTGCTGTCTAACTGCTTTCTCGGCTTTGTCAGCCAAACCATCAAGCCAAAGATTCTTATCAGCAGCTAACTGATCTTTTACACGTTTATTAAGTTCTCTGTAATGCTTTCTATTAGGAGTAGTAGGGAATTGATTAAGGACATTCCTGCAGTTCTTTCTTTCCGAAATAAGCTCAAGTGCCTTATCACTCAGATAATTCTGCCTCCTTTGCCCCTTTTTTCCTAAAAAGAGTACGGTTAATTTCTAAAAACATCTGTTTAAAATGGTCCCATTCTTCCTCAACTTTAGGAGTAAACAAATCATGACTGTCATAATGACTAAGTAACCTATCGTGGTAAACTTTGGTTATAAGTGGGTCTTTATTAAAATTTGGTTTAAGAGCTCCAGTATTAAAGGTAAATTTTTTAACTTTAGCACAACACTTTTTAAGTTTAAGTTGCAAGACACTTTTAACAAGGTAATGGTCAGATCCAATTTCAGCTCCCCTATATGACCTGGTATTCCTAACAGAACTAGCAAATTTGCTGTTAATTAATATATAATCAATCATATTCTTATGCAGCCCATCGGGTGAAACCCATGTGTACTTATGTATGTCGCAGTGTTTGTAATAAGTGTTAGTTATTCTGAATCCATTGAGTTTACTTACCTGTAGGAGACGTTGCCCATTGCCATTGCAGCTACCAATACCAAAAGGGCCTATTACTCCTCCCCAAAGGTCAGTCAGTACCAACTTTCGCATTGAAGTCACCAAGAACAAGGGTAATATCTCCTTTCTTGACAGAATTCAAAATATCCTGAAGTTGTCCATAAAACCTATCCTTCTCATCCTCATAGGCATCCTCAGTGGGGGCATAACAACAGATAACATTCACACTTGTCTGAAATTTTGCTGTAAGAAACCTTTCATTAATGCACTCATATCCTAGAAGAGTATCACTAGCGTGTCTGCTGAGAAGCAGACCCACTCCTTGGTGATGCTTATTGTCGTCCCTCCCTGAAAAGAGAAATTTAAGATTATTTTTAAGAATCTGACCTTTATCTGTTCATCTGGTCTCTTGCAAACCAAGAATATCTAAATTATAATGGTGGAATTCTTGTGTGAGGACATCAAGAGAAAAAGCTCTGTGCAGAGTCCTCACATTCCAACTACCTATGGAGAGAAAATGGTTAGTGGGATGTTTAAAGAAACTATGTTTATTGAGAGAGGGAATGCCGACAATATCAAACAGCCCCCTAATCGCAGACATGGGGCAAAGACCCTTTCCCCCACCACTAAAGGCTGAAGCCATCTACACTGGAAGACTTCCTCCAATGTAGAATTTGACGATGCCAATAGAAGCAAAGAGTTCAGGTGCCTGCGATGACCTCTGCTCAGGATTATCCACCAGCTGATAAACATATCCTGTGAATCTATTCACTTGGGGCTGTCAACCCACAGACAAACAGAAAACACAGCGGAAGATTTTCCCTCCACAGAAGCCCACCAGTGCAGCAAAATCAGGATCCATAATCAAGCTCAGAGCCATATATCTGTCCAGTCCAGTGGGTTTATATGGTCAGCACCAGGACCCTGTGTGGTTGACCACTCCTCAGCAGGGTAGAAAAAAAAGAAAAGTAGCCATAGTTGTCTAGATCAGTAGGCCACACTAATCTGGCAGCCCTCCCCTTCCGTTCACTTCCACAAGAGAGTATCTCTTTTGAAAGGTACTAACGGTCTGCACCACCAGAAGGCGGGGTCGGACATTAGGTGCTAGGCCTGGCCGGTTCTATGCATCATCACAGGGGATTGGTGCATAGCTCTCCTTCCAGTGACTACCTAGCTACCATTTACAGATCTTATTAAGTGCATTGTATGTTATACATAGTCAATAAACAAACAATATTTACTCATGGCTTGCACCAAGTAGTGAGCATATTTTAAATTACAAAATTTAAATTTTTCTTCTTGTTCATTTTTAAAATGTTTTATTAAATAAAACTGAGTGTAAAATTCTAATATCATTTCTAACTTTTCAACTTTACTTTTGATCTTTTCTATACATCTTTCCACTTGAAATCCAAAGTGAATGCACAGTATTCCCTGTTAAGAAACAATAATTAATAGATTCTGAAAAAAATTCATCGCCGCCACGGCGGGAATCGAACCCGCATCTCTCCAGATTCATGCCAGAGCGCGCTATCATTGCACCACGCGTCGGACAACGAATATTTTCAGAATATGACCTTTTTAAGTTTTTCTTCTTGAGACGTGACTGAGACAGCGCCATCTATACTCAAGGAGATGCAACGTTTTACAGTCGTTGCATTTGATTATCAGATGTTAATGAGAAGGTCGCTAACGCTACCGCGTTAAATATATAATTGAAATCCAAAGTGAATGCACAGTATTCCCTGTTAAGAAACAATAATTAATAGATTCTGATAAAAATTCATCGCCGCCACGGCGGGAATCGAACCCGCATCTCTCCAGATTCATGCCAGAGCGCGCTACCATTGCACCACGCGTCGGACAACGAATATTTTCAGAATATGACCTTTTTAAGTTTTTCTTCTTGAGACGTGACTGTAAACTTGAGACGTGACTGTAAAAACTTAAAAAGGTCATATTCTGAAAATATTCGTTGTCCGAGCGCGCTACCATTGCACCACGCGTCGGACAACGAATATTTTCAGAATATGACCTTTTTAAGTTTTTCTTCTTGAGACGTGACTGTAAACTTGAGACGTGACTGTAAAAACTTAAAAAGGTCATATTCTGAAAATATTCGTTGTCCGACGCGTGGTGCAATGGTAGCGCGCTCTGGCATGAATCTGGAGAGATGCGGGTTCGATTCCCGCCGTGGCGGCGATGAATTTTTTTCAGAATCTATTAATTATTGTTTCTTAACAGGGAATACTGTGCATTCACTTTGGATTTCAATTACATATTTAACGCGGTAGCGTTAGTGACCTTCTCATTAACATCTGATAATCAAATGCAACGACTGTAAAACGTTGCATCTCCTTGAGTATAGATGGCGCTGTCTCAGTCACGTCTCAAGAAGAAAAACTTAAAAAGGTCATATTCTGAAAATATTCGTTGTCCGATGCGTGGTGCAATGGTAGCGCGCTCTGGCATGAATCTGGAGAGATGCGGGTTCGATTCCCGCCGTGGCGGCGATGAATTTTTTTCAGAATCTATTAATCATCTTTCCACCTTATTTTAGCATAATCCTAGACAGAAATTTGATGAAAATGCTCTGGAACATTAGCATTCAAATAAAAAGAATCATTTTAAGCAGGTGGCATATGAACCCTTGATTATCTTGGATATTTAAAAGACTGAACTCTTTTAATAACTTTTTCTTCTATTGCTAAATCCTCCCTGTAATCACTGTGTATGCAATTGTATAAAAGGTAAGATTACATACTGTACCTGTTATGAGCATTTTGCTTTTAATATTTCAGTTTTAAATTCAATGTTTTACATTTGATGGAATTTTTGCATTTGTTTTATTACTTAAATGTGATATTTTGTATGCAGAAACAGCACAGTTTTTTTTTTTCATTTACATACTTCGGTTATATCGCATTTTTATAGTGCACATTTTATTGCTTCCGAAGAAGCACAACATACACAGAAACGCCAAAACATTATGACCACCTGCCTAATATGATGTTGGTCTTCCATGTGTCACCAAAACAGCTCTTACCTAGCAAGGCATGGACACAAGATTTCTAAAGGTGTGTTATGGTATCTGGTACCAACACGTTAACAGCATATCCTTTAACTCTAAGTTTCGTGGTTGAGCAGCCGTAGATCAGATATGCTGTTCCAACACAAACCACAGATGCTCAATTGGATTGATGTCTGGGGAATTTGGAGGCCAGGGCAATACGTGGAAGTCTTCCTCATGTTCCACGAACTATTTTCAAACAATCTGGGCAGTATAGCATGGCGCAGTATCCTGCTGAAAGAAGGTACTACTAAAGGGGAATACCGCTGCCGTGAAAGGATGTACGTGGTTTGCAATGATGTTTAGGTAGATGGTAGATATCATAGTTTCCTGTTTATGAATGACTGGGCCAAGGGTTTCCCTGCAGAACATTGCCCAAACCATTACACTTCCTCCACCCGCTTGTTTTCATCCCATGGTGCATCCTGGTATCAACAGTTCCCAGATAAATGATGCACATGCACCTGTCTGTCTGCTTGGTGCAACAGGAAACAAGATTCATCATGACCAGATGACTTTCCCCCAATCATTCAAGGTCCAGTTTTGATGCTCGCGTGCTCATTATAGGTACTTTCAATGGTGAAACAAGGTTAGCATGGGCACTCAGAGCAGCCTGCTGCTACACAACCACATTTTCAGCAGGGTTCGATGTGTATTGTGACACATTACTCCCATCACCAGCATTCACATTACAGGCAAGTTGAACCACAGTATCCCTTCTGTTGACTTATACCATACGGGATAGCCTTTGCTCTCCTCTAGCATCAATGAGTCAAGGTCAGCCCACAGCTTGCCGGTGGTTCATGGTTTTTTCCCACCTCGGACCACCTTTCGAAGGTACTAACTATGGCTGACCGTGAGCACCCAACAAGCCTTTCCATCTCGGAAATGCTCTGATCCAGTTGTCTGGCCATTACAAATCAGCCTTTGTCAAACTCACTAAAGCCCACTGCTTTTCCCATCTGAAGAACAAGAATAACACTGATTAACATAGATCAGTATCAAGTGTTATTTATACCATTTCATGACTTTCACACACACCATTGTTTACCTGCAATTGCTACAATTTGCATAAAGACACACTGGTCATAATGTTTTGGCTCTTTGATGTATAACAAGGTCTGTTGTATAATAAATCCTTATTTTATCAAATTTGGGCAAATTTTTTGAATAAGAGATGTTATTCTTAAGAGTTCAAACTTCTTAACCTCTTCAAATACAAGTGAATATTGATGAAAATCTAAATTAAAAAAAGATTTAGTAATGTTTCTCTTCAGTCCACATTTTATAAAATATGCTAATTTTAGAAGTTAGTGGATTCAAATTTGGCTCTCTATATTCAAGTGCCTATATACTTTCTTGACTATATCCGATTCCTTTTTCATTTCTTTTTAAATCACAGTGTTGAAAGTTACCAATGCATTTATTTATTCTCATTTTAAGGAAAAACAAGAAAAAAACTCATAAGGTGATTTGTACAATCATATTTTATTAATGACTAATACTAAGCAACTAATTTGTATTTTTCCCTAAATTTAATAAAACTCTATAATACTGCATATAAGTAAGTAAAAGACACCAGAAATGAGGCAGTATAATCAAATATGAGTGGTAATAGTAAAGTATCAGGATTTAAGGTAACAAAATTTTTCGAAATGGGTGCCAATGGCACATAAGACATGTATGTCTATCTTTTAGATAGTGAAATATCTCCCTAGCATAGAATACACATTTCTATATTTCTGTAGAATGAGATTGTTTATTAGAGAGATTTTGACATAATGCGAATTTTTTTTAGGTAAAGTAAACACCATGCAAGGTGAGATCTTACATAATTGATGTTCTTTTAAATTTCACTTGTAGTTTTTAGTACACATAAACTGTTAACTCAAAAAGGCTAGCGGCTTTGATGTTATAAAGTCCAAGTGCACAGAAGTATTTCAAGTTGAAGGTAAGAATGATGTGCAAGGTGAGCTATTAAGTATTTCATGTTGTTTTATAGTTCAATGATTGATTTTAGGTGCATGAGCATTGCTAATCAAAAAGGCCAGTAGCTTTGATGTTAAAAAGTCCAAGTGCACAGTACTGTTCAAAATAGATGGTCTGCTTAACCTGACTAAGTTACCTTAACTTACCTTACCAAAGTCTACTTATCTGACCTTTTTATTATTTTATCTAACCTTATTAATTTCCTTACTTGCTCTAACAGTTTAATATAAGACTACAATAATATATAATTATTGGAGCTACTACAGACATCATCATCATCACCTATAGCAGCCATGGGCTATGGAGATCCAACCAGATTGTGCAATTTAGTTCTCCAAGCATATCTATCCTGAGCTACATCTACTGCATCTGGCCACTGCACACCAATTCTAACAAGGTCCTGTTGGACAACGTCTGCCCACTGCATTCTAAATCTCCACCACTTTCTGAGGCTTTTAGTTACACTGTTCACAACCCTATTTGCTAATCTATAATGACCAAACCAATGGACTCTCTCTCTCTCTGCACAATATGCTGCTCAAAGGAGGTTTGCCTAATCTCACCATTACTTACAAAGTTGAACAACCTAAATGCCCAAGATACTAAGCAAGCATCTAGAATCAAAAGCATCAAGTTTTGTGTTATCTTGTTTACAAAGCATCCAAGTTTCACTACCATAACTAACCTTAGAAAGAACCAAACTATTATACAGTCTAATTTCAGTCTTTAGGTGTATATGCCAATTTCTCCACATTCTCCATAGATTCTTAAAAGTCCGGCAGCAACCCCTATTCTTCTGTTCCGTCTCATGCCGCACATCACCAGTATCTCTTACACAGCTCCCAAGATAATTAAACTGTGACACCTGCTCACTAGACTGCAACCACTCAGATTAAAAGAATTACAGCCTACCTGACCAATATTCATCACTTTAGTTTTCTCTCTGTTTATAACCAAACCTACTCTACTACCAGTCTCAGCAACAGCTCGAATGAAAGAGATCATCTCATCAACATCATTTGCCAAAAGGGCTAAAATCATAAGCATAATCTAAATCAGAAATATTCAAATCTCCAGACCATTTAAGGCCAAAATGTTTCCCTTGCAGTGAATTTCACATAAAATAATCAATAACCAAACTAAAGAGAAAAGGAGACAAAATACACCCTTGTCAAACACCAGAAGCAATGCTAAACCAATTGCTACAAGCTTTACCAACACTTACATTCGACTCAGTGTTATTATGGAGAGCTTTCATTATGTTAACTAACTTGTCTGGTATGCCATATGATCTTATGATCAACTACAAATTATCTTGATCAACAGAATCAAGTCTTTTTTGAATCAACAAAGCTAATAATCAAAGGTTTCTGACACTCTAAACATTCTCAAGAATTTTCACAAGTGAAAAATTCTTAATCCACACTGCTCATCACGCAACAGTCCATCAACCAGATTCTTAATTCTATTAAGCACAATCATGCAAAGAACTTTACCTGAAACAGAAAGCAGGCCGATACCCCTATAGTTATTACAAGAACTGGGATCACCTCTTTTAATAATAGGAATAATAATAGCTCTGTTAAAATCCTTAAAAACTCTGCCTTTATCATAAAAGATATTCAAAATTTCAGTCACTCATGTAGCAATAGAATCATTCCTAACTCTAAGCATTTCAGCAGAAATTTCATTTACTACTACGATTTATGTAGTTTAAGTTTGGAAATAACCAAAATAACATCAGACAGTGATACAGGGCCAACATTAATCTATCATCATTACAATCAATAGGAGTAGAACTAAACACATTATTTAGTACATTTCTGAAATTCTCAGCCCACCTAGACATGACAGAATCCCTACCTTCTATAACCTTACCTTGGGTATCCTTCATTCCCTGTATATCTGCCCATTTTCTGCCATGCAAAACATTAACTTATCTGGTACAGCCCTCTGCTGTTGTGCTGTCTAACTGCTTCCTCAACTTTGTCGGCCAAGCCATCAAGCCAAATATTCTTATTAATTGCTACATAGAAATATTCATTCCACATAGAAATATTCATTTGTAGAGTTGTATGCTATCAATTGCTAACTTATCCTTTACATGTTTATTAAGCTCTTGGTAATGCTTTCTATTAGGACTAGTAGAGTATTGATTAAGGACATTCCTACAGTTCTTTCTTTCTGAAATAAGCTCAAGTGCCTTATCACTCAAATAATTCTGCCTCCTCTGCTCCTTTTTTCCTAAAAGAGTACTGTTAGTTTCTGAAAAAGCCTGTTTAAAATGGTCCAATTCTTCCACAACTTCAGTGGTAAGCAAACCATGACTGTCATAATGACTAAGTAACCTATCATGGTAAGCTTTAGCTATAACTGGGTCTTTCAGAGATTCAGTATTAAAGGTAAATTTTTTAACTTTAGCACAACACTTTTTAAGCTTAAGTTGCAAGACACTTTTACAAGGTAATGGTCAGATCCAATTTCAGCTCCCCTATATGACCTGGTATTCCTAACAGAACTAGCCCATTTGTTATTAATTAATATATAATCAATCATATTCTTATGCATCCCATCAGGTGAAACTCATGTGTACCTATGTATGTTGCAGTGTTTGTAATAAGTGTTAGTTACTCTAAAATCATTAAGTTTACTTACCTGTAGGTTACGTTACCCATTGCAGCTATAAATAAATATAAAAAGACCCAGCCCCAAAGGTCAGAATCAGTACCAACTTTGGCATTGAAGTCACTTAGAAAAAGTAATACCTCCTTTCTTGACAAAATTCAAAATATCCTGAAGTTGTCTATAAAACTGTCCATCTCATCCTCATTGGTATCCTTAGTGGGGGCATAACAACAGATAACATTCAAGTCTTTAATGCTTGTCTGAAATTTTGCTGTACAAAACCTTTCATTAATGCAGTCATATCCTAGAAGAGCATCACTAGCGTGTCTGTGGAGAAGCAGACCCACCCCTTGGTGATACTTATTATCTTCCCTCCCTGAAAAGAGAAATTTAAGATTATTTTTAAGAATCTCACCTTTATCTGTCCATCTGGTCTCTTACAAGCTGAGAATATCTAAATTATAATGAAATTCTTCTGTGAGGATACCTAGAGAACAAACTCTGTGCAGAGTCCTCACATTCAAACTATCTATGGTGAGAAAATGATTAGTGGGATGTTTAAAGAAACTATGTTTATTGAGAGAGGAAATACCGACAATATCAAACAGCCCCCCTAATCGCAGGCAGGGTGTAAAGACCACAAAAACCACCACCACAAAGACCCCACCACTAAAGGCTGAAGCCATCTACACTGGAAGACTTCCTCCAATGTAGAATTTAATGATGTCCATAGAAGCAAGAGTTCAGGTACCTGCAATGACCTCTGCTCAGGATAATCCACAAGCTGATAACATATCCTGTGAATCTATTCACTTGGGGCTGAAAAGCAACAGAAATTTGCAAACAGAAAACACAGTGGCAGATTTTCCCTCCACAGAAGCCCACCAGTGCAGCAAATTCAGGATCCATAATCAAGGTCAGAGCCTTAATCCAGTCCAGAAAGATTATATGGTCAGCACCAGGACCCTGTGTGGTTGACCACTCCTCAGCAGGCAGAAAAAAAAGGAAAGTAGCCATAGTTGTTCAGATCAGTAGGCCACACTAATCTGGCAGCTCTCCCCGTCCATTCAACTTTGACAATCCTTTTTGAATTCTTACTCAATAAGATATACAAAACAAACCCTATTTCAACTTCATTTGGCAAGTTAATATTGTCTGGCACCCGACAAGCTATCCGGAATTTTGAATAAATTTGGATCAGACAAAAGGTCCAACTTGAAAAGTTAATAATCTTTGGAGAGTTACATGCTCAGCCCACCTAGTCGTGAGAGAATCTTCACCTTCTATAACCTTACCTTGTTTATCATTCAATCCCTATATACCTGCCTGCTTTCTACCACACAAAACATTAACTATCAGGTACAGCTCTTTGCTGTTGTTCTGCATAACAGCTACTTCGGCTTTGTCAGCCAAGCCATCAACGCCAAAGATTCTTATCAGCAGCTAACTCATTATTTACACATTTATTAAGCTCTCTGTAATGCTTTCTATTAGGACTAGTAGAGTACTGATTAAGGATATTCCTACAGTTCTTTCTTTCTTTCTGAAATAAGCTCAAGTGCCTTTTCACTCAAATAATTCTGCCTCCTCTGCACCTTTTTTTCCGAAAAGAGTACTGTTAGTTTCCAAAATAGAGTGTTTAAATGGTTTCATTCTTCCTCAACTTCAGTGGTAAGCAAACCATGACTGTCATAATGACTAAGTAACCTATCATGGTAAGCTTTAGCTATAACTGGGACTTTCAGAGCTTCAGTATTAAAGGTAAACTTTTAACCCTAGCACAACACCTTTTAAGTTTAAGTTGCAAGACACTTTTAACAAGGTAATGGTCAGATCCAATTTCAGCTCCCCTATATGACCTGGTATTTCTAACAGAACTAGCCCATTTGCTGTAAAATTAATATATGATCAATCATATTCCTATGCAGCCCATCTGGTGAATACCATGTGTACTTATCTATGTTGCGGTGTTTGTAATAAGTGTTAGTTATTCTCAAACCATTCAGTTTACTTACCTGAGGAGATGTTGCCCATTGCCATTGCAGCTGCCAATACCAAAGGAACTAATCACCCCTCCCCAAAAGTCAGAGTCAGTACCTTGGCATTGAAGTTACCAAGAACAAGGGAAATATCTTCTTTCTTGACAGAATTCAAAGTTGTCCTCAAAACCTCTCTTTACCATCCTCATCAGCATCCTCAGTGGGAGTGTAACAACAGATAACATTCAAACATATGAATTCACAGCTCATCTTTGATTTAATGAATATTCATCGACTATCAAGCTGTTTTTTTTTAAGTGACAGGATCAAATGGGTGTAGAAGAAAAATTATCTTGAGCTGGGTGGGATCTGAACCCATGACCTCCTGACCATGACCCATGACTTCAGATCCCACACTTGCCCTCCATTTTCCAAAGGGGATAAATCATCAGTCTAATTTAAATCAGAAATTTTCAGATACCAGACCATTTAAAACCAAAATCTTTCCCTTGCAGTGAATTTTGCAAACATAATCAATAACCAACAATTTTTCCTCTATACCCATCTTCTCTTGTCACTTAAAAAACAGCTTGATAATGGATGAATATTCATTAAATCAGATAACATTCTGAAATTTCAGCTGTAAGAAACCTTTCATCAATGCACTCATTAAAATTAAAGTTAATTAATTCTCTATGATGCTGTTAGATGTTTTTAAACACTTCAACACATGGACTATGCTATCAAATCCTAGAAGAGCATCAATAGTGTGTCTGCTGAGAGCAAACCTACAGCTTGGAGATGCTTTTTATCTTCCCTCCCTGAAAAGATAAATTTATGATTATTTTTAAGAATTTGACCTTTATCTGTCCATCTGGTCTCTTTTGCAAATTGAGAATATCAAGGTTATAATGGTGGGATTCTTGTGTGAGGATATCAAGAGAATAATCTCTGTGCAGAGTCATCACATTCCAATTACCTATGGAGAGAAAATAATTAGTGGAATGTTTAAAGAATTTGTTTATTGGGAGAGGAAATGCTGACAATATCAAACAGCCTCCTAATTGCAGGCAAGGGGCAAAGACCCATTCTGTCACTACTAAAGGTGAGGCCATCTACACTGGAAGACTTCTTCCAAAGTAGGATTTGGCGATGCCCATAGAAACAAGAGTTCAGGTACCTGTGATGGCCTCTACTCAGGATTATCCACCAGCTGATAAAACGTATCCTGTAAATCTATTCACTTGGGGTTACCAACACACAAACAATCAGAAATCACAGTGTACAATTTTCCCTCCACAGAAACCAACCAGTGCAGCTAATTCAGGATCCATATTCAAGCTCAGAGCCATTATTCTGTTCAGATTGGTTATATGGCAATTGCTGAGGAGTGGTTGACCACTATTCAGTACGTTAGAAAAAAAAAGAAAAGTAGTTATAGTTGCCCAGATCAGTAGGCCACACTGATCTGGCAGCCCTCCCCTTCCGTTCACTTCCATAAGAGAGTATCTCTTTTGAAAGGCACTAATGGTCTGCACCATGAGAAGGTGGGGTCAGATATTAGATGCTAAGCCTGGCTGGTTTTATGCACCATCACAGGGGATTGTTGCATATCTCTCCTTCCAGTGAATTCCTAGCTTACCATTACATTACACCACCATCAGGAAATGTAAAAGGTTATATGGGTACTTTTTTCTTTTATCTTTTTACTGAATTTTGAAATAGTAAAATATTACAAGAATTAGTTATAAAAATATATTAAGCATATCATTTTGTGCTGGATGTTTCTGTTCTGCACAAAATGGTAATGCTTAATATATTTTTTATAACTAATTCTTGTAATATATTGCAAATAAAGCAAAATTCAGTAAAAGATTTTTTAAAAAAAGTACACATAATAACTTTTTACTTACCTGATGTCTGCAATGGCTCCAATCACTAGATATTATTCTAGTCTTACATAAAATTAGTAGTGCAAGTAAGGAAATTGTTAAGGTATGTTAATTAGGCCGTGTAAGCAGATCTAGGTAAGTTAAGGAACTTGGTCAGGTTAAGCAGACCATCCACTTTGGACAGTGACCTTTTTGGTTAGGAACATTCATGCACCTAAAATCAATCATTGAACTGTAAAACAACATGAAATACTTAATAGCTCGCCTTTCATGGCATTCTTACCTTCAACTTGAAATACTTCTGTGCACTTGGACTTTATAACATGAAAGCCACAAGCCTTCAAATCATGAATATATCCCAGGAATCACTGAGTCACCACCAGCTTATACGTGGACTTTATAACATCAAAGCCTTTTTGAGTCAACAATTTATGTGTACTTAAAATTACCAATGAACTTTAAAAGAACATCAATTATGTAACATCTCACCTTGCATGGCATGTACTTTACCAAAAACAATTTTCACATATTGTCAAAATCTCTCTAATAACCAATCTCATTCTACAGAAATATAGAAATGTGTATTCTATACTAAAGTGATACTTCTCTACCTGAAAGATGTGTCATTGACACCCATTTTGAAAAATCTTGTTACCTTAGATCCTTACATGTATATTATATTTTTCCACTCATGTTACCACCCATGTTGGATTATACTGCCTCATTCCTGGTGTTTTTACTTACATACAGTGTCTTTCTGCTGAGGTATCACCTTCCTCACAGACATTCTACTATGGCATATAAACTGACAGGCTCCTGTGAGACCTTTGTGGCAAGCAGTTGCTTGAAAATAAAAATAAAAAACACACCCTCAAGTAGCTGCTTGCCACAGAGGTCTGACAAGAGCCTGTCAATTCATATGCCATATAGGTTTGTGAGGAGATGGCAGAACCTCAGCAGAAAAACAACATGAACATCCATGCCTTACTCAGGGCTCAAACCCAGGTCCCTTAGATCAGTAGCCAAGCATGCTAACCAATTGGCCATGGTAGTGGGTATTTATCTATCTATTTATTTATATATATATAGAGAGAGAGAGAATTTTCATTAAATTTAGGATATGTATACTGTGATTTTATAGTTTTCTCTAAATACAATTATAAATATAACATATTTATTTTTTAATCATCTTACCTTGTGTGCCATTACAGGTTTTAAACTGCGGCTGAAGTAATTAAATTCATCACCTCGTTTATGCACCTGAACTCTTTCTCCATCATACTTAATTTCTACTAATAAGCCATTAGGACATTTTTTAAAAGCATACTCAACAGAACGGCATGGTTCAGCCTGAAAAAGTTATTTCCATTAAACATCTCAAAATGAAAATTTTGGATATTCTGAATTATCTATATGTAAAAATAGATGAAACTCAATTTTATTCAATTACTTATACAGTTATTAGTGCATACTGCATTGTTCAAACTATATATAAATCATACAAATAAGAGAACCTCAGTTATCAGGCCCAATTTTATGAATATTGTTTAACCTGAATAAAAGAACAAATTTGTAGAAATACTGGGGGAATTGCTACTAGAAAAACACTTTAAAAAAAAAGTTATTCATAGGAAGTATTATATTCAAAAAATTAAATATTTAATATCAGAGTGTATTAGCCAATGGTAGAATTCACTTACACATAGTTCACAAGCCATATTATTCCTACAGCGATTTCAAATGTCTCATGGTAACTTGTACTGTATAATCTGAATATTCCATGTTTACATAGGTTCCCTGAAATCACTTCTAGACAATGCCAGCAGTGACACTACACAAACTATAACCTGCTTTAAACATGTTTGTATTTATTGATACACAATTAGCACTCCGAATAGTGCAATACAATGAAGTGCCATTGAATTAAGGATAGAAGATGTTATCCTAATTCAGTACCACAAGTCCCTTATTTGCACGCATGTATGGCTGAAACTCTGGTCATATATAGCTGTCAGCTTTGGCTTCCCTAAGCATTCGTCGTGAGAAGCGTAATGGGAAAGGCATGGGATTTAGATGCATTTGATAGTGCGCAGATCATATGCACCCAACAGATGGGACACCAAATCTCCGAAATTGTCAACGAACTTGGATTTTCTCGTACAACAGTTTCAAGAGTGTTCCAGGAATATGAAAATTCCAGCAAAAAAAACAAGCACCTGGACAAACTGCAAAGGACAACCAGCTTTGAATGATCATGGGCTGTGCTGTCTGACCTGCATTGTATAGACTGACAGGGGCCAGACATTACCTAAAATCACCTCCTATCTAAACGCAGGTTCCATCCAGGAAGTCAGTGAATGGACCGTGCAATGCTCACTTCATCGTCTCGACTTTGGGAGCTGCTGACCCACGAGAGTCCCAATTCTAACAGCATGACACAAGGCTCAACACCTTGCCTGGGCTAAAGAACATCAAAACTGGGCCATCAAAAATTGGCAATGGATAGTCTGGAGTGATGCATCCCTATTTAAACTTCATCACGCCGATAGGAGACTGAGTGTATGGCATCAACCCCCTGAAGCCATGGATACTGCATGTCAAGTCGGAACAGTATAAGCTCGTGGTGGCTCAGTGATGGCCTGGGGTGTCTTCAGTTGGACATCTGTGGGACCTTTGGTACATGTACCGACGACTCTCAATCCATCCCGGTATGTAGAACTCATGGTTGACCATTTACATCCATTTATGGCCATCATGCATCCCAATGGAGATGGCATCTACCAGCAAGACAACTGTTCATCTCACAGGTCCAGGTTGGCTACTGCATGGTTGCAGGAGCAGTCTGCTGACTGAAATAATGAATTGGCCACCTAGAAGCCCAAATTTAAATCCCATCGAAAATCTTTGGGTTACCGTCAAGCAGAGTGTTTGGGCCCATGTCCCTTCAGTGATGACCTTGAGAGAATTGTGGACAGCTCTGGAGGATGCATGGATCACCATACCTGTGGAACATTTATGGAAGCTTGTGGAGTCCTTGCCTCATCGTGTGGTGGCCGTTATCAGGGCCAGAGGGGATCCAACATGTTAGTAAGTTGCTATTCCTAATTCAATGGCACTTTAGTGTATACGCAAAATTCTCTCTCTATTATAATAATACAAATAAAGAAGATTTTTCAAGATGTGTTTATACTAATGCATGGCTGCCTACGATCTACCATGGATAAAAGTAGGATCATACAGATAAAATTTTAATGAAGAACAGGTAGAACAAATTTCCTTCACAGGATATAAAAATGAAATGTCTGCATAATTTGACACAGGTCCATGTCAATATGGGGATGTCTATAGCTGCCTGTACACTGCATTGAATGTCACCAGCTGTGGATTGTGGTGCTGCTATGGCTTACCATCAAATGCAATGATTAAGGCATTCAGACTTCCACCTATGTGCACCAATCCCACTATGGTACACACGTTACCTACCTTCAACCCTGTCACCAATTCAGCTGACAGTTGTTGCATTCCAACAAATTTCTGTCATGATGCAATGCAGGGACCAACCAGCCATACGTAGTCCTATAATGAAGCCTTTGGTATAGGTGTCCATGTGATGGTAGGATTCCCGATGACATCGGCCAAGCATTCTCATTCCTTATACATGCTTTCGCCACTGAGATCACTCTGATGCAGTGGTCCACACGCCCAGGTGAGGACAACCAAACTTAGCTAAGCCAAGCCATTCTGCCCTGTTATTCCTGTTATCTCCCTCACCTATCATGTGATTGGTTCACAACTGTGACCAACTGTATTCAATACATTGGTATCTACTGTCAACACATATCCACCTATTTGCATGGCACTCTGACAAATACTTCCTAGTGTGGCATTTTCTATGTCAAGCAGTGTATTTTAGAAATGCATTGACATGTAAGCTTATTTATTAATTGATTAGTTTGATTTTACTGTAGGAGGTATATTTTCTCATTATTAATTTATTTATTTAACATTACCCTTGTCCAGAATGGTTACACACTTCTTACCCAAAGCAATGAAGAAATAGAAAAATGTAGGTTAAAAATATAAAAAATACCATTGAACATTTACATAGATAGATACAATACAGAAATTTAGTATATATAAATATGACACAGTAAAAGTAAGGAAATAATTTGAACAACTCTCATTGGCTCAGAAAACAGAACACTCTCTCAGATGTTACAAATCGAAGCCATAACCTTAACTATATTCTTGGGTACAGTTCCATTCATGCATAAGAATTCAAACAGGTTAGATTCCATAATTTATTGTCAGTAATTGAAGCAGAAAAAATTTAGATCTGCTACTCTATCATAATTTAAATAACCTTTCAACTTCTATTGTACTAATAAAATACATTTAAAATATTGTAACAAAAGTCAATTTTGTTATTTTTAATAGAATACCTTACTAATGTTTTCAGTGGGATTTTTGTCAGTTTAAATTGTGGTAAATGGGTGTATTTTAGCGAGGTAAACATAATTAAAGAAGATCTTGTATGGGTTATCATTAGTTAGGGAATTAGGAAATTTTTTAAATAGATTCATTATTATGGTAAAATTCTGTTAATTTGATGCTTAGTCTCTGTGCTGTTTTTAATCTCTGTGCTGTTTGGGAGTTGCATAAGCACATAAATATGACGATAAATATGTGTTGCACATTGATACAGTTGCTTGAGTTAAAATGTTGCTAATGGTATTCTGTAAATTTGTATTCGTTGTCTGTAATGACATGAACATTTATTTGTTAAAACAGTTTATTCCAGAAAATCTTTATCAATATGGCTTAGTGGTTGAATTATTTAGTCTTGGTGGTTTTCTTAACAGCAAAAAGGAAGCATCCTGTCACAAATTTACATTGTTTGGAATAGTTGTCTCTGACTGGATTATTTTTATATGATGAGGTCACAAAGTAGCTCTGTTCTACATTTAAAACCAATGAAGTCAAATGATTCAATGACTTATTAATGCGTTTCTGGGATAAATTACAGCAATGAGTAGTTGCTGTTTAAGATTACCAACAACCAGTAAAAATTTATGGACTTCCTTTAGTAATTTACGAACTCAACCAAATGTAAAACTATACATTCCTCTAAAAATCATATCCATGAGTTTATACCAATTCAAATCCCAAGCAGCAGTGTTCGATTTCTTAAAATTTCTGCATTATATTTAAAACAGATTTATTTTTAAAACAATAACAATGATTTTGACAAAACATGATGTGGTGGAAGTATAAAATGCCTATACAGGATGACCAATCCAGAATTTACACACCACTTGTGCAGAAATTCACTAGTCTAGTATTAATAGCAAATTTTCTCATTGAAGTTCATTGGATCCCATAAATATTCCTTCCACCCTTATGCATCTAAGCAAGAGTAAAAATAATAGATAAATTAAAAAAATTTAAAAATACCTATATGTGATCTAAAAAGTAGAAAATATACTTAAAGCATATTGATGGTGCAATCACTCATTGAGTTCATATTCATTTCAAAAGAAGATAGGCTGCCAGCAATCTCGTTGTGAGTAGGTAAATTGGCACCCTATCTTCCTATGAAGTGAATATGAACTTAGTGATTGATTGCATCATCGATATATGCTTTAGCTTTATTTTCTACTTTTTAGGTTGCATATAGGAAGATGTTTTTTTTTTAATTTTCAATTTATATTTTTTCTTCATCACTAAAAACAGCTATCTTCAGAAACTTTCATTTGATATATGATTCATTAACATCGACCACATTTCTCCTCCCTTTTAGAGTTGTGTTTGAGGTAGTACATGACATTGGAGACATCACAAACTTTAATCTGAGATATAACTCGTTACAGTGGACTCCCACATAAAAATGCCCCCACCCTTTATCAGGAGGGAGAGAGAATGGTGTAGGAAATTTTCGAAATAGTTTATGATGGTCATTATATGAGCTTTCATTTGATACCTAACCCATAACTGTAGGTCCTCACAATTCAGAAGATATAGTAGGATAACTTTCACATTTCCCATTTTTTAGGAAGAAACAAAGGAAGTGTATTTTTTTTTTGCCCACAACACTTCCCATGTCACAAGCTTTCATTTGCTATATAACTTGTTACTTTTGGCACTCGCATTCTGGAGATATAGCAGAACAATCATTTTCACATTTTCCCATTTTTTAGGGAGGAAGAAAAAGTGGTGAGTGAATTTTTTAAAGCTTGACACTCCACACATCAGAGGCTTTCATTTCACACGTAGCTTGTTGTTTTCCAATAATAGAGCTGTGGTCAATTTTAAATCTATCAAGAAATCTAAACAACAGAAAAAAAAATGTGTAGCTTCTGGTCCTTCTGAAATATCAAAAATTTCTACATAATTAGGGATTAGTGTATCAGAAAGAATGTATTGGGAATCTGAAGAGAAAACTAAAACCAGAGGAAACACTTCATTGTTGGTGATAAGAAAACATCTACTGCAGCATCATGGAAATCACACTGTTTACATTTATATGCTGTTTTATATCTTATAGCCTGATAAGATCTTGTACACAAACACAGCTTGCATATTTACTACTCATCCAATTTTTTTTCCAAACAATGAAGAAGTTTTAGTGAAGTTACACACTTCTCTTTCTTTCTACATAATTTCCTGATTCATTAGTCAGTGAGTTGTGCCATTAAGTACTTCTGACTTCAGTTGCCTATCTTGATGAATTGATTATTATAGGTTGGTTTGCCAGATTATGAAAAATAATTGAAACATTTAGAACAAAAGGGAAAATATATTTCTAATACTTTTTTGGATGGACATCTGATACCATAATATTACCTCTTCTGATCAGCTAAGAATTCCAATTTCTTCTTCGCACTTTTCTTTTTTCAATGTCACTAAATCACCATTTCGAGGATCTTTTTGTGGACAGAATTACATCATGGCTGTCTTGTCAGAGAACAGAAGTAACATTTTCATATTGCAGTTCTTATATTCTGTCAAGTTCAGCAATTCGATTTTTTTTAACTTCCTTGGCCAGTCTTTTCTTCCAAAATACGCAGTACTACATGTACATGTTTGCATTTCTAAACGAATTTTCACAGGTTTCATTGGAGAAAAATTGTTGAAATAGATGTACCATTTTTCCATGCAATCTTTACATATTTGAAACATAATTTGTTCCCACAGTGGCAGACTTTAATTACTATTTTTCTTTTTCCACCAAGATAAATTTACACATTTTAGTGTACAATAATTTAAACTATATATTTTCACACTGTTCTTGCCAACAATGGGAACACCTGAGAGAGAAGTTGTTTATATCAGTATTGTTCTAACAATCCCAATGGCTCCTTCACCCAAAAAGATTTCTGATGTTATCCATGATTTTTTGATTCACAGGTAACAGAGAAAGTGTAATGGGAAAACTTTATACTCTCCATTATACCTCCTTTGGCTATTATACCTCCTATGTATTTTTCTCCTTTAAATTTTAAGGTCTTGAAAAGCTTTGAAAGGTTTGAAGTCAAGCTTATAAAACAGTCCAGTTTCATCACTAATAAATGTCTTTTTCAAAACAGCTTTGTTAGTTTTGGTAATGCAGCTTGTTGGTGTCATTTACTTATGGTATTAGTGGGCATAGCACCAGATTCACTAATAACTTTATCAACCATAAATGACATGAAGAATTTTGGAGCAGTTAATTTGTTATCTGGGAATAAAAACTCCCTGTCTACAAGCCACTTTGGCAGCTCTTCAATCTTTGAAGTAGAAAACCACTGATAAAAATATTTAAACTTATCTGGATTTTAAACCATTTTAATAAAGTTACATCCACTTCCTTTAGAGAGGATTCTGTTTACATATTTAAAACATAATTTGTTCCTTCAGTGGCAGACTTTAATTACTATTTTCTTTTTCCACCAAAACAAATTTACACATTTTAGGGTACAACAATTTAGATTATATATTACAGGATGTAACAGGTGTTTTCAACACTAATTCTTAAACAAGAGATGACATGATAGATAAGCTTTAAATGACAGATTATTTTTATTTACCCTGGTTGCCATAACTTTGAAAGCACATTTCTACAGAGTACATTTTCTGAAAACAAAACTTTCACATCAAACACCTAAGATGCATATGCAAGTTGTCAATCTTGAATTAACAAATGTCAACTTAGGGTTCCTCAGAAAATTTGAATTTTTGCTAACAGAAAAGTAGTAATACTATAATAGTTTGTAAAAAAGTATGCATTCTTCTCAAAAATTATTTTAAGTTTTTTCTTTTCAAATAATAATTACTATAGAATTAACAAGTCAATAGTTTTGACAAGTCTGCTATAAGCATTTCATTTTCTATCCTGCTGATGATGTTTACTTTAGCATCAACTGAAATTCCACTCCTTACCACCACTAGCAATGTTGATCATCACACTATATTACTGTGCTAGGCAATTTGGAATTATGTACATACAGCAAAGAGTTTACAACAGACCTTTCCAGACAACCTAGTGACTAATGGTCATGATAAAAGTCATCCTGAGGCAAAACAATCCAATACAGTCACAATATGAGCTTTGGTTTTCATTACCCAAAATGCTGGATGCAACAGGTGTTTTCAACCCTAATTCTTAAACAAGAGATGACATGATAGATAAGCTTTAAATGTTAGATTAGCTTTCCCTACCTTGATTGTCAAAACTCAGAAAGCACATTTCAGCAGAGTACATTTTCTGAAAACAAAACTTTCACATCAAACACCTAAGATGCATAGGCAATTTGTCAAAACACATTGTAATGGTCATTAAAATAAACACCATTACTTAAGGATAAACTTATAGTTTTATCTTCTTCCCTATATGAAGTAACCAGATTGGTTCAAACACAAATCTTGAACTATCAAGTGTCAACTTTAGGATTCCTCAGAAAATTCTAATTTTTGCTAACAGAAAAGTAGTAATACTATAATAGTTTGTCACAAAAGTATGCATTATAACCAAAGTTTTACTAAATGGCTTTTAGTTGGAGCCATATTTGTAACTTTTCACAAACACATGCAATTCTGTCCCAGAAGCCATTGAATAAATTACAGAACGTGTGTGCTCTCTTTCTGTACACTTTGAAGTCTGAAAAGAAGTATTTTTATGCAGATAAACTACATGAATTAAAGATGATTGATTATAATTTCCAAACATGAATGGTAAATGTTTAAAAACACTGTTCTTAAGTTCAATTACTCTAAGTGATGCAACTGTTTTTATTATATGTAAGATAAAAAAAACAATGTTGTGTGTGTATAAAAAAAAGTAGTGTATTTGTTTTCTAAAGTAGTATCCAACTCAATTTTCTGAACTAAATTTGCATTCACCATATTATGGGTCAAATAATTAATGAAGTAGGCTCAACGTATTTCGAATCAACTCATAATAAATAGGCACTTTAGTGTCAATTTAAATTTTAGAGGAAAAATTGTCTTGAGCCGGGTGGGATACGAACCCACGACCTCCTGATAACATGCATTATGAGTTGATTCGAAATACGTCGAGGCGAAATACGGCCATCTATTGGCTTATATAAATGCCGCTTGTGGCTAGAAATATTGCCTGCACAGCGCTTATATGAAACATAAAAAGGAATGTTCATAGCACTGGTTAGAGGAGATCTTGATCGGCGGCCGGTAGCTCAGGGTTCGTATCCCACCCAGCTCAAGACAATTTTTCCTCTAAAATTTAAATCGACGCTAAAGTGCCTATTTATTATGAGTTGATTATTATGGGTCACAAATAATTTTTACTACAAAGCATAATAAAAATGCATAGCTACTTTTAAAAAAAATCATGCTACAGAAATATAATAAATAGAAACCTACTAGCATTGGCAAAATTGGTGTCATAAGTGAAGTTCTGATAGATAACTCTTTCTTCAAATTTCCACCTTCCCTTTGCTTGAGCACACGATTCACAACATCTTCTAGATTTCGAGAAGCCTGAAAAGCTTGATATGCAGTTGGATGTAGTGCATCTAAGCTAAAAATTAAAATACCACATCTATAAACTATAAAAAATGGGACAAGGCTTCTATATAATTACAAATTAGCTATGAAACTTGACTATATAAATTATTTTACAGAACATATGCAATTTCCTTTATTTTGTTTCATAAATTTATTATTTTTCACTCAATGGTTACAAAGCTCAACCAATGAGCTTTGCATAAACCACATAAGACTATTGAACTCAAAACAGGTATGCATTCATATCATGCAGACATATCAGTATGTCAGATTTTGTCATTCTTCTCCATTTTCACAATGGGAAAAATGCAATGTCACATTGCTTTTTCCCCATTGATGAAAGTAAATTAGAGTAGGAAGCATATAATCTGGACCCAGAAGAATGGAGTTGTGTATTGTTGTACCAATAACTTATCTTTATTATGCATTATATAATAAATTCGATAGAACAGTTGAAAAACTGTTGATAGATGAAAAATGAAGATAGATCCATAAATACACTATAAGAAATAGTGATAAAAAAGTCAACTAAGAAATGAAATATTCTGTATTCAAGCACAAAAAATAAAGGCTGAACTACAAAAATGATTAAATAAACTTTAATATCACAAAATTCCCTATATTAAGGAACAAGCAAGTTCTCAGATTGTACTTTTGAAAGATAATAGTGCAACACAATGTTACCTAGCCTCATTCCTACACCAATTGTTCCTGCCAACTATCTTGGCTAAACATGCATCCCCCTGAATGAATGAGATTAAATATATATTTAAAATAGGCTAACAATCAGGTTACATGAAACAATATATGGATAAAATTGACAAAAAATTTTAATATTAAATGTATAAATGACTCATAACTCAAACCAGCCCAGCTAACATCTGAAATTAAGAAGTATACTACACCATTTCCATATTTAGGTCACTAGCAAATACTCTAATATCAATTTTATACAAAATTAAAATAAACATTATGATTTAATGATAAGACTACCCCCCTCTGGAAGAGTCTACCTAGTAGAAATTCTGGACTCAGAAATTAAATAAAATAATAAATAATAAATACCCCCTCAAGCAGCTGTTTGCCACAGAGGTCTTAGGGAAAAAAATAATAAATTAAAAATTTTAAAAATACCTATCTTCCTATATGCACCCTAAAAAGTAGAAAATAAACTTAAAGCATATCGATGGTGAAATCAGTCACTGAGTTTGTATTCACTTCAAATGAAGATAGGGCATTGATTTACCTACTCAACAAGATTGCTGGGGCCCTATCTTCCTTTGAAGTGAATACAAACTCAGTGGCTGCATTATCAATATGCTTCAGGTTTATTTTCTATCTTTTAGGGAACATATAGGAAGATATAATTTTTAAAATTTATTGTAATTTTTAATAATTAAATTAATTAATTAAATTTAATTTTTCCTTTGTCACTAAAAACAACAAGAACTTTCATATGATATACAATTCATAAACATGACCACATTTTACCTTCCTGTTGGAGTTGTTTGAGGCAGCCGACAACAATGGAGATGTCACATTCTTTAATTTGAGATATGACCCGTTGAGATCAAATCTCACAAAAATCCTCCTCCTTTCATTAGGAGAGGGGAAAGGATGGGCAAAATTCGAAATAGTTTATGAAAGTCATTATATGAGCTTTCATATGACACTTAACTTGTAGTTGTAAGCACTTGTATTCTGAAGATATAGCAGAAGAATAGTTTTCAAATTTCCTCTTTTTTAGGGGGAGGGGAAAGAAAGCATGAGTGGTCAATTTTTATTGCCTATTACACTCCCCGCATTAGAAGCTTTATTGATTATGACTTCACCCCCTACCCCCAATATGGATTGGGTTGTTTTACCACTGAGCAGCCCTTTTTTGCACACAATGGGCTAAATGGCCAGGTCACAAGAACCTCAAAGGCTCAGAGAAGGTTGGGGGAGAAGACCCACTGGAACAGTTGTTGGAAGACAGATGGTAGCCTCCAATCAAGGCCATCCAAGGTGTTCTTTAATGTGCACAGAGTATGGCTCTCCCATGCATGGGACCACAGCTTAATGTTCATCCGATGGATGGCAATCTTTCCAAACCCATCGGTGTCCCCTACTGATGGTAGGCAGGGCAGCCCCAGGATGAAATCTACTGCTATGTGAGGTTGCAGCAAGTCCACTGACCTGACAGAAGGCCTTCTGGTTGAATATGCACACTTTAACCATCTATACTCAACTGCCTTATGAGCTTCCAGTCGAAAGAGGGAATGCATTGTGGAACAGTCTTAATGCTCAATTTTAGCTTTAATAAGTTAAAGTTTGCTTTTTGTCAATATTCTCAGAGTGCAACAAATTATATGATCTGTGCTTAATTTAACACATAAATGAAAACTGTGACTGCAGAATCATGTCCTGTCTTCTTGCAACCCTCCAAAGATAGCAATGCATGTGGACTGGTGGTTTCTCAAGAAGTAACTAATATATATAAATAGTGACTACTACCATCAATATGGCATCTGCAAAAGAACATCCATCAAAACTCTGTGATAACATCAGAGACAACAGTGATGTTCCAGAAGATCCCAAGTGTACCAGACAGTAAAGCATATGGTATATAAAAGAAGAAACTGCATGATGAGAACTTTACACTTAGTAAATTGTCATCTAGTATTAGCACGTAGCCCTAAAATCATTCGAAGGGCAAATATGCACAGTAAGACCTCAGTTAATTTATGTTTGCAATCTTGTACATAAGGCTAGGTAAATATGTTGCACAATTTGCTATTAAAATTTGAATCTGAGAACATGTTTGTTCTTTAATACAATGAACTTTGTAACAATGAAGTGTATTTAATCTCTATTTATTCACTGTGCTTAAACTAATTCTAAATGCAAAAATGATGATTACCTAAACACAGATAATAAAGATACTTATTTCTTAGTAAACTATGCATTTGATGAGCACATTTTTTCTTTTTTGCATGAAGCAGTGTACCAATTTGTGAATTATGAACCAATGGAAAAGAGCTTCATCAAGTCCAGGTAATAACGCTGATCTAATTTTTCTCTTGAAGATTTTGCAAGCTAAAAACAATGATTATACTTCATTTTTTTTTTCTAAATTATAGAAAAATAACTCAGTGTAATTCCACAAACCTTGAGAACACCAGCTTCCTTTTTTTGGCCTTACTAAAACACTTGTAAAATTTCACTTTTCTGTGTAAAATTAATAATTTTTCAGACTCTTAGAGCTAAGGGACCTGGGTTTGAGCCCCGAATAAGGCATGGACATTTGTGTTGTTTTTCTGCTGAGGTCCTGCCATCTTCACAGACCTTCTACTATGGCATATAAACTGACAGGCTCCTGTCAGACCTCTGTGGCAAGCAGTTGCTTGATGGTGCATTTTTATATTAGAGCATAAAACTGTATGGCAGCTCACTGTAAGATAACACTTGATGAAGAATGAATAATAGAACTCATGAAACATAAAGTGAACAAGAAATGTCTTGTGATTCATTGTTTTCTTGCAATCCCACCCCCAATGAAATTCCAAGTGTTTGTTCCCTTAACCCTAGCTATGCACCAATCATCCACAAATGCACCCTGGCTGTATGAAAATCAGCAGACTGATAAATGGAGTGCTTGTGTTAATCTAGCATCTTATATAAATCTTTAGTGACTTAATATATAAATCAAGCTGTTATATAAATCTTTAGTGACTGAATTCAAAATCTTAACATGATGTGAATGGATGGAATATCTAATGTGATGGGATCCACCCATTCACTTTTACTTTTTCTTAACCAGTTTTACCTTATTTACAATATATTTATCATTTTGGAGATTATTGTTTAATTTTTTGGACTGATCGCAATTCTTATTTCCGAGCTGTAGGAGTTGCATATGCGCAACTCTGATCTTTTGATAATCAGCTGTTAATGCACAATATAGGACACGATCCCTCTTGCATCACAGCTAGCACGATCGCCATATTATGCAAATGTTTTCCAGACGTGCAATAGACACGTGCTGGATTTGTATACTGCAGATGGCCGAGTGGTTAGCGCACTTGGCTACTGATCTAAGGGACCTGGGTTCGAGCCCCGGTTAAGGCATGGATGTTCGTGTTGTTTTCTGCTGAGGTCCTGCCATCCTCTCAGATCTTCTACTATGGCATATAAACTGACAGGCTCCTGTCAGACTTCTGTGGCAAGCAGCTGCTTGAGGGGGTATTTCTTTTTATTATTTATATTATAACTAAGTGACGTTAGGACACAGAGTCAGTATTATGAGTTGATTGGCAGAGAACTGGAAGTAAGAGATGGAAATGCTAGTAGATTGTTAGGAGGAGCTGATGTATGTTGAAGTACTATGTTGAATCAGTATGTGTTGTGTAGATAGAAGGAGCTGTTAGTAGAGATTTAGATAGATGAGAACTGTTAGTATTCCAACTTTTGTATTCATCAACTGAAATTGGCAAGTTTTTGAATTTTTTGGAAATAAACTTTTGTTTGTTTTAGAAATTTTTGAACTTTTGCTATTTTTCCCTTGAGCAATATTAATTGATTTTTGATTAGATTTAAACTTTAATTAAACTTGATAATCTTTTTTGAATTCTTACTCAATAAATAACGCTACATAAATACAAAACAAACCCTATTTTAACTTTATTTGGCAAGTTAATATTGCCTGGTGCCCAACAAGATTCCAGAATTTTGAAAAAATTTGGATCAGACAAAAGGTCCAACTTCATCATCATCATCATCATCATCCTCAAGCAGCCATGGGCTACGGAGGTCCAACCAGACCACGCAGTTTAATTCTCCAAGCATATCTGTCCTGAGCTACATCTGCTGCATCTGGCCACTGCACACCAATTCTAACAAGGTCCTGTTTCACATTGTCTGCCCACCGCATCCTAGGTCTCCCCCTCCTTCTGAGGCCTCTAGGCACACTGTTCATAACCCTATTCCCCAATCTATAATTATCCATACGGGCAACATGGCCAAACCAGCGGAGTCTCTCTCTGCACAATATGCTGCTTAAAGGAGGTTGCAGACTCCTTTGCCTAACCTCATCATTAGTTACAAAGTTAAACCACCTAATACCCAAGATACTGCGGAAGCATCTAGAATCAAAAGCATCTAGTTTCCTGTTATCTTGTTTACACAGCGTCCAAGTTTCACTACCATAACTAACCCTAGAAAGAACCAAACTATTATACAGTCTAATTTTAGTCTTTAGGTGTATACGCCTATTTCTCCACAATCTCCATAGATTCTTAAAAGTCCTGGCAGCAATACCTATTCGTCTGTTAATCTCATGCCGCACATCACCAGTATCAGTTACATAGCTCCCAAGGTAATTAAATTGTGACACCTGCTCAAGACTGCAACCATTCAGATTAACTGAATCACAACCTGCCTGACCAATTTTCATCACTTTAGTTTTCTCTCTGTTTATAACCAAACCTACTCTACTACCAGTCTCATCAACAGCTCGAATGAAAGAGTTCATCTCATCAACATCATTTGCCAAAAACGCTAAATCATCAGCATAATCTAGATCAGAAATTTTCGTATCTCCAGCCCATTTAAGGCCAAAAGATTTCCCTTGAAGTGAATTTCGCATAACATAATCAACAACCAAACTAAAGAGAAAAGGAGACAAAATACACCCTTGTCGAACACCAGACGTAATGCTAAACCAATTGCTACAAGACTGACCAACTCTCACACATGACTCAGTGTTATTATAGAGAGCTTTCATTATGTAAACTAACTTGTCTGGTATACCATATGATCTCACAATCAACCACAAATTATGACGATCAACAGAGTCGAAAGCCTTTTTGAAATCAACAAAGCTAGCAACCAAAGGTTTCTGAAACTCTAAACATTTCTCAAGAATCTGCCTAAGTGAAAATATCTGATCTACACATCCCCTACCACTTCTGAATCCACATTGCTTATCACGCAATTGCCTGTCAACCAGATTCTTAATTCTATTAAGCACAATCATGGAAAGAACTTTACCTGGAACAGAGAGTAGGCTGATACCCCTATAGTTATCACAAGAACTGCGATCACCTTTTTTGAAGGTAGGGATAATAATAGCTCTGGCAAAATCTTTAGGAACCATGCCTTTATCATAAAAGTTATTCAAAATTTCAGTCATCCAAGTGGTAACCAAAACATTCCCAGCTCTGAGCATTTCTGTAGTAATTTCATCTACCTCTGGGGATTTATGAAGTTTAAGTTTAGAGATAGCCAAACTAACTTCAGATTGTGTTATAGGGCCAACATTAAAGCTGCCAATGCATCTATCATCATTACAAACAATGGGAGTAGAACTAACCACATTGTTTAGAACATCACTGAAATGCTCAGCCCACCTAGCCATGACAGAATCCTCACCTTCTATAACCTTACCTTGTTTATCCTTCAATCCCTGTATGCCTGTCCGTTTTCTACCACATAAAACATTAACTATCTGGTACAGCTCTCTGCTGTTGTGCTGCCTAACTGCTTCCTCAGCTTTATCAGCCAAGCTATCAAGCCAAAGATTTTTATCAGTAGCTAACTGATTCTTTACACGTTTATTAAGCTCTCTGTAATGTTTTCTATTAGGACTAGTAGGGTACTGATTAAGGACAATCCTGCAGTTCCTTCTTTCTGAAATAAGCTCAATTGCCTTATCACTTAAATAATTCTGTCTCCTCTGCTCCTTTTTTCCTAAAAGAGTACTGTTAGTTTCCAAAAAAGCCTGTTTAAAATGGCCCCATTCTTCCTCAACTTCAGTATTAAGCAAACCATGACTGTCATAATGACTAAGTAACCTATCATGGTAAGCTTTAGCTATAACTGGGTCTTTCAGAGCTTCAGTATTAAAGGTAAATTTTTTAACCCTAGCACAACACTTTTTAAGTTTAAGTTGCAAGACACTTTTAACAAGGTAATGGTCAGATCCAATTTCCGCTCCCCTATATGCCCTGGTATTTCTAACAGAACTAGCCCATTTGCTGTTAATTAATATATAATCAATCATATTCCTATGCAGCCCATCAGGTGAAACCCATGTGTATTTATGTATGTCGCGGTGTTTGTAATATGTGTTAGTTATTCTAAAACCATTGAGTTTACTTACCTGTAGGAGACGTTGCCCATTGCCATTGCAGCTACCAATACCAAAAGGGCCTATCACCCCTCCCCAAAGATCAGAGTCAGTACCAACTTTGGCATTGAAGTCACCAAGAACAAGGGTAATATCTCCTTTCTTGACAGAATTCAAAATATCCTGAAGTTGTCCGTAAAACCTATCCTTCTCATCCTCATCGGCATCCTCAGTGGGGGCATAACAGCAGATAACATTCAAGTCTTTAATGCTTGTCTGAAATTTTGCTGTAAGAAACCTTTCATTAATGCACTCATATCCTAGAAGAGCATCACTAGCATGTCTGCTGAGCAGCAGACCCACGCCCTGGTGATGCTTTCCATCCTCCCTCCCTGTAAAGAGAAATTTAAAGTTATTTTTAAGTATCTCACCTTTACCTGTCCATCTGGTCTCTTGCAAGCCTAGAATATCTAGGTTATAGCGCTGGAATTCCTGCATGAGGATATCAAGAGAATAATCTCTATGTAATGTCCTCACGTTCCACGTTCATGCAGAGAGAAAATGATTAGTAGGATTTTTAAAGAAATTAGGTTTATTGAGATTGGTAGGGCCAACAATATCAAACAGCCCCCTGATCGCAGGCATGGGGCAAAGACCCGTTCCTCCTCCGCTAAAGGCTGAAGTCACCGATGCTGGTAGGAACTTCAAGCACCACCTTTTCAAGTGGACTTTTTCAAGAGTCACATGGCCTGCCTGAGACGCATTACTCCAGTTTAGGCTTGACGATGCCCAACTAGCTAAGTAAGGTTCAGGTACCTGCGATGGCCTCTGATTAAGATTATCCACCAGCTGATATAAGGTATCCCATGCCTCTGTTCACTTAGAGCTGGCAACCCAGAAGCAAACAGAAAACACAGCGGCAGACTCTCCCTCAACAGAGGCCCACCAGTGCAGCAAGTCCAGGATCAATAATCAAGCTCAAATCCATAAACAAGTCCAGTCTAGTAGGTATAAATGGTCAGCACCAGGACCCTGTGAAGTTGACCACTCCTCAGCAGGGTTGAAAAAAAAGAAAAAAAAGAAAAAAGAAAAAAAGTGGCCATAGATGACCAGATCAGCAGGCCATACTGAACTGGCAGCCCAGGGATGGTGGCAGAAACCCCTCAAAGGTCAAATGACCCTGAAAAGTACTGCAAAAAAGATTTACCAATCATTTATTGTTATTAGGATTTTTAAGTATCATGATAGTAATGGGTATAGAGGAATATAAATAAATGAAAAAATTTAAAAAATACATATCTTCTTATATGGGGCCCTAAAAAGTAGAAAATAAACCTAAAGTATATTGATGGTGCAATCAGTCACTGAGTTTGGATTCACTTCAAAAGAAGATAGGGTGCCAATTTACCTACACAACAAGATTGCCAATACCCTATCTTCCTTCGAAGTGAAAACGAAATCAATAACTGATTGCACCATCAATATGCTTTATGTTTATTTTCTACTTTTTAGGGCCCTACAGGAAAAATGTATTTTTTAAATTTTTTAATTTATTTATA
Source organism: Ryuthela nishihirai (assembly GCA_038380435.1). NCBI lineage: Eukaryota > Metazoa > Arthropoda > Arachnida > Araneae > Heptathelidae > Ryuthela > Ryuthela nishihirai. The sequence continues at coordinate 6,628,821 of JAWZYU010000027.1, forward strand.
TTTTTTGTCACTAAAAACACCTATCTTCAAAAACTTTCATTTGATATATGACTCATAAATATCGAGAACATCCCCCCCCCCTTCCTTTTGGGGTCATGTTTGAGGTAGCCAATGACATTGGAGATGTTACAAGCTTTAAATTGAGATATGACTTATTAAAGTCAATCTCCACAAAAAAACCCTCCCCTTTTATCAGGGGGGTAGTGGGGACAAAATTGTAAATAATTTATAATGTTCATTATACAAGCTTTCATTTGACATCTAACTCATCTAAACTATTCAACTGTAGGCCCTCGCATTCAGAAGATATAACAAAATGACTTTCACATTTCTTAGGGGGGGAAGAAGGCATGAGGAGGTCAATATTTTATAGCCTACGACATTCGCAATGTCATAAGCTTTCATTTGGCTCATAGCTTGTTACTTTCTGCTACTTTCTGCACTTGCATTCAAGAGATATAGGGGAATAATCATTTTCACGTTTTACCCCTTTTTAGGGGGTAGAAAGCATGGGGGTGAATTTTTTTATAGCCTACAAGATTCCCCGCATCAGATGCATTCATCTGACATATCGCTTTTTACTTTCAGCTTTCATGTTCTGAAGATATAATTTAAGAATAGTTTACATATTTCCCCTTTTTTAAGGGGGGAAGAAAGAATGGGGGATCAATTTTTTTTTTACACTCCCAGCATCACAAGCTTCCATTTGGCATATGACCTACTGGACCATATAAACCTACTGGACTGAAATAAGGCTCTGAGCTTGATTATGGATCCTGAATTTGCTGCACTGGTGGGCTTCTGTGGAGGGAAAATCTTCCACTGTGTTTTCTGTTTTTTTTTGTGGGTTGACAGCCCCAAGTGAACAGATTCACAGGATATGTTTATCAGCTGGTGGATAATCCTGAGCAGAAGTCATCGCAGGCACCTGAACTCTTTGCTTCTATTGGCATCGTCAAATTCTACATTGGAGGAAGTCTTCCAGTGTAGATGGTTTTAGCCTTTAGTGGTGGGGGAACGGATCTTTGCCCCATGTCTGCAATTAGGGGGCTGTTTGATATTGTCGGCATTCCCTCTCTCAATAAACATAGTTTCTTTAAACATCCCACTAACCATTTTCTCTCCATAGGAAGTTGGAATGTGAGGACTTTGCACTGAGCTTATTCTCTTGATGTCCTCACACAAGAATTCCACCGTTATAATTTAGATATCCTAGGCTTGCAAGAGACCAGATGGACAGATAAAGGACAGATTCTTAAAAATAATCTTAAATTTTTCTTTTCCGGGAGGGAAGATAATAAGCATCACCAAGGTGTGGGTCTGCTTCTCAGCAGACATGCTAGTGATGCTCTTCTAGGAATGAGTGCATTAATGAAAGGTTTCTTACAGCAAATTTTCAGACAAGCATTATAGACTTTAATGTTATCTGCTGTTTATGCCCCCACTGAGGATGCCAATGAGGATGAGAAGGATACGTTTTACAGACAACTTCAGGATATTTTTAATTCTATCAAGAAAGGAGATAGGTGATGAATTCTGTCAAGAAAGGTTCTAGGTGACTTCAATGCCAAAGTTGGTACTGACTCTGACCTTTGGAGAGGAGTGATAGGCCATTTTGGTATTGGTAGCTGCAATGGCAATGGGCAATGTCTCCTACAGGTAAGTAAACTCAATGGTTTTAGAATAACTAACACTTATTACAAACACCACAACATACATAAGTACACATGGGTTTCACCTGACTGGCTGCATAAAAATATGATTGATTATATATTAACAGCAAATGAGCTAGTTTTGTTAGGAATACCAGGTCATATAGGGGAGCTGAAATTGGATCTGACCATTACCTTGTTAAAAGTGTCTTGCAACTTAAACTTAAAAAGTGTTGTGCTAAAGTTAAAAAATTTACCTTTAATACTGAAGTTCTGAAAGACCCAGTTATAGCTAAAGTTTACCACAATAGGTTACTTAGTCATTATGACAGTCATGATTTGTTTACTCCTGAAGTTGAGGAAGAATGGGACCATTTTAAACAGATGTTTTGAGAAACTAACAGTACTCTGTTTAGGAAAAAAGGAGCAGAAGAGCAGAATTATTTGATTGATAAGCTTGAGCTTATTTCAGAAAGAAAGAAATGCAGGAATGTCCGTAATCAATACCCTACTAGTCCTAACAGAAAACATTACAGAGAGCTTAATGAATGTGTAAAGGATCAGTTAGCTGCTGACACGAATCTTTGACTTGATGGCTTGGGTGACAAAGCCGAGGAAGCAGTCAGACAGTACAACAGCAAAGAGCTGTAAAAGATGTTCTGTGTGGTAGAAAATAGGCAGGTATACAGGGATTGAAGGATAAACAAGGCAAGGTTGTAGAAGGTGAGGATTCTGTCATTGCTAGGTGGGCTGAGCATTTCAGTGATGTTCTAAACCAGCGCTGTCCAACTAGCGGCCCAGCCCACGAAGAAAATCAAGTTTTTACTTGAAATTTTAAATAAATATCTGTAATCTACCTTATAATTTTTTGTCATCTTATATTACTTTACTTGATATGCAATCTTCAACTTACTCATTCTATAAAGTTTACAAAACATTCTTAATCCGATCAGCAAACTTCTGAAACCTTTTAAGAGTGGTGTGGAGTCATCAAACAAAATATTTTTATGAAGCTGCAGTAATAAGAAGCATCTAACGACAACACGAATTGCTCTCACTGCACATGCATATGGTGAGTAATTTTGCCAGACAAAACTAATCACTAAAGAAAATATCATTTTGATCTCCTCTGTGCTAGCAACAACATGAGCTTTCAAGTTGAATGAAAATTCAGCTAAATAATTGCATTCGATGAGATTATTTATTTTGGAGACATTTGTTTATGTGATATGGTTTTTATTGCTGAACAAAAATTTGTTGTGTAGCTGTATTCTGTATTGGAAATAGTGTCGGATGAGATATATCTTTTGGGGCTTTTTTAGTGCAGAATGAAAATTTGCTGTTTACAGATATACTCGATTTAAAATAGTTGTGTCTGATGAGAATATCTGTCTTTTGATTCATGTTATTAAGTGCAGAAGGACATTTATTGGTTAGTTCTATACGTTACTGAAAGAAGTGGCTTCATTTGGCATTTTTAAAGTGTATCTGGCGACGTGACATCTGTTATTTAGTAATATGTTCAGTTAAGTAACAAATGCATTAAATGCAGTTATCTTTGCCCATATTTTATATGCAAAACAAAGATTTTGCACCTAAAATAAACATTCATCATTACATTCCTTTTGGTGTATTCTCTCTTTACAGTGCTTTCACTAGCTCATAATGCAAGTTTTAGGCAATTACGGGCACTAATTTATACTTTTGTAGTTCACATCGTTTACAGATACTTGGTAATTTCAAATTTGACAAAAAAAATACAAATTCTGTTTGTATTCATAAACTTGTGAATTAAAAGCTTAGTTTAATAAAATAGATAAGTTTGTAACAATTAGTCATTTTTCTCTCTGAAGAAATTTTGAATTCACAACATTATTTCCACTATTCCCTTTTAGCAATCAGTTTAGCCTGGCACAAAATACCCACCACATGAATAAGCAGTGAGAATGATTTGTGCTGTCGCTAGACGTTTGTGCAGTAATATTTTCCTCCACTCCTATTGCATCTTGTAAACAGCGTGTGTGTTCTAAACAGTTGTAAGCAGATGGTTGTGACAATATATTGTTGGTTATTTGTTATTCTGTGAAGCGAGTTATTTTTAGATGTTTCTGCTGTTTGTTCATGCGATAATTAACTGAATTTCATATTTATTTGTAAATTAAATTAATAGTTAAATATGAGTGCAACTAATAAAAGAAAGATTGATAATGAAAATCGCGAATTTCAAGAACAGTGGGATTTTGAATATTTATTTATTCTTAACCAGGGAAAGCCACAGTGTTTGGAATGTTTACAGACTATAGTTGTGTGTAAAGAATAAAACTTAAAGTGCCATTACCTTTCAATGTATTAAAAAAAATATTCTTCCTGCACAGGAAAGATGAGAATAGTGCTCATAAAAAAAAACAGAATTATCAAACTATTTCTTTTAATAATATATCAAAATCTCGAGAAGCATCAGTAGCTGCATCATTTGAGGTTTGTTTAGAAGACATTTCCGGATGGAAAATTAATTTTAAAAAATGCCATAAAAATGGCTCATGCTTTTGCCAACGAAGAAATAGTAAAAAAATTTCAAACCATTTCACTTTCTCATCATACCGTAAGTCGACGTGTGGAAGACATCAGTATGCATGTCACTAAAAAATTATAAAAAATAATCAATAATTGCTGCTATTTTTCTGTGGTTTTGGATGAAAGTACAGACATCTCCAATACAAGCCAAATGCTTATTTTTATAAGGACTGTAAATGAAAACTATAGTTATTCAGAAGAACTTTTAAAATTAGGATCATTACACAGTACAAGAAAAAGGTGAAGACATTTATAAAAAATTAAAATGTGCAGTAGCAGAATATGGTGGATTTGATAAATGCACCGCTATTGTAACTGACAGTGCCAGAGCTATGACTGGCAAAAATATTGGGCTAGTAGGACTTTATACAAAACGAAGGAATTAATTGTTGAATGTTGCACTGTACTGTGAAACAGGAGACGTGTGGCATTTCACTGATACTAAATGACATAATGGAAAAGGTTATCAAAATTACCAATTAAATTCATGGCGGAAACCATTCTCTTACACACAGAAAATTTAAAACGGTTTTGGATGAATTGCATGCTGAGTATGGCGATCTGATTTTACATAGTAATATCCACTGGTTTAGTGCCGGAAATGCCTCAAGAGATTTTTTACACTTCAAAAAGAAATTCATCTTTTTCTCACAGAAGTGGGTACCGATAAAGATTTAATGTGGAGAAATAGGTGTATACACCTAAAGACTAAAATTAGACTGTATAATAGTTTGGTTCTTTCTAGAGTTAGTTATGTTAGTGAAACTTGGATGCTTTATAAACAAGATAACAGGAAACTAATGCTTTTGATTCTAGATGCTTACGCAGTATCTTGGGCATTAGGTGGTTCAACTTTGTAACTAATGATGTGGTTAGGCAAAGGAGTCAGCAACCTCCTTTAAGTAGCACATTGTGCAGAGAGAGACTCAGTTGGTTTGGCCATGTTGCCTGTCTGGATAATTATAGATTGCCGAATAGGATTATGAACAGTGTGCCTCAAGGCCTCAGAAAGAGGGGGAGATCAAGGATGCAATGGGCAGACAATGTCAAACAGGACCTTGTTAGAATTGGTGTGCAGTGGCCGGAGGCAGCAGATGTAGCTCAGGACAGATATGCTTGGAGAACTAAATTACATGGTCTGGTTGGACCTCCGTAGCCCATGGCTGCTTGAGGATGAAGATGATGTATGAATAGAAAAGCTATTTATTTCTGAATAACAGAAAAATAAATTTTCACTTAAAACAATAAATTTACTCTCTTTCTGCAATTCTTTTCTTGGTGCTACCCTTTGGGAAAAGTCCAGGCATTTTGCCATCTGTACTGAATCAAATAAACAAGTCAACTTTAGAATTTTTTTTAACATATAAAAAATCAACAAAAATAGGCCATGTTAATTACCAAATTAAACATAATTGAATTATGAATTCTATGGAAATAAAATATCAAAACAAATTTAGATAAATATTAATTTAAATGACTTTTTCACATTGATATAGTGAAAAAATAGTCTTACCATGAAATTGAGGCTTAATTTTTGAAAACCTGATCAATAAAGACAGCTTACATTATATATTAAATGAAACAATTCTTTTCATACTTCTTTTCAGTATGGCATATTTTAAAATTCAGTAGTAAAGAATCAGAGGATGTATCCTGTAGACATGGAACTCATGAAATAATAAGCTGAAAAAAATTAGTTTTGCTGTGAGTGGGATTCAAAGCCACGTCTCCTGGAAATATGCCAGTTATGCTAACTACTACACCATCATTGGCTAACATTTTCTTCAGCTAGTGTTATATAAAAACTTTTCAGATTTTTTATATATATATTTGATTTGCACAGTGGCACCATCTATCTGGGAAGTGGACAACTGTATTGTGAAATAGAGATGAAATTTAATATTTGTCATTCACACTCATGGCATTAAATCAATAATTCAGTAGTAAAGAATCACAGGATGTGTCCTGAGACATGGAACTCATGAAATAATGAGTTGAAAAAAATTGGTTTTGCCATGAGTGAGATTCTATCTCATGTCTCCTGAAAATATGCCAGTTATGGTAACTACTACACCATCATCGGCTAACGTTTTCTTCAACTAGTGTGACATATAAACTTTTCAAATTTTTTTTTATGTTTAATTCGCACAGTTGCGCTACTATCTGGGAAGTGGACAACTGTGTTGTCACATACAGAAGGAATTTAATATTTGTCACTCATGCTCATGGCATTAAATCAATAATTCATTAGTAAAGAATCACAGGATGTGTCCTGTAGACATGAAACTCATGATTGAATTATTGATTGAATGCCATGAGTGTGAGTGACAAATATTAAATTCCATCTATATGTGACAACACAGTTGTCCACTTCCCAGATAGATGGTGTGACTGTGTGAATCAATTTTTTAAAAAAAATTGGAAAGTTTATATGTCAACTAGGTGAAGAAAACATCAGCCGATGATGGTGTAGTGGTTAGCATAACTGTCATGTTTCCAGGAGACATGAGTTCAAATCCCACTTACGGTAAAACCAATTTTTTCAGCTTATTATTTCATGAGTTCCATGTCTACAGGATGCATCCTGTGATTCTTTACTACTGAATTATTGATTTAACACCATGAGTGTGAGTGACAAATATTAAATTTAATCATTATATGACAACACAGTTGTCCACTTCCTGGATAGATGGCACTACTGTGCAAATCAAATGTAAAAAAAAAAATCCAGAAAGTTTTTATGTCACACTAGCTGTAAAAAATGTTAACCAATGATGGTATAGGTTAGCATAACTGGCATGTTTCCAGGAGATGTGGGTTTGAATCCCACTCACGGCAAAACCAATTTTTTTTCAACGTATTAGTTTTGTGATATTTTAAAATATGGTTGAGTGTCTTAAAATGTGACTTGGACTGCTCACTTTCCTGGGTTTTCTGTCCCATTTATGAAGTGGAGGAACAATTTCTTGGCTTTACTTTTGTTGAATATTTTGTAATTTTTCTTTGGGTGTTATATTTTTGAAATTTTGGCAAATTGCCAAAATATCCTCAGAATGGCATAACCAATATATTGAAAGGGTACAGTATTTAAAACTACTCAATATAAATTCAAAAACCAATAATTATTTTAAAGAATTTTACTTTTTTACAGTGGCCAGATGGGTAGGTAAAATACCCTTAATGTAGTGATGGATTGGAGGGGTGTCAGTTATAATGCCCTTGTTCAAACTACCCTTCAAACCATAGGAGGACTGATTTCTGTGCCAAGGCTTTTTGTTTCTGTATCGAAGTCCTCATTCATTTTCAAGAAACGATAAAAGATCAGATCTTTGGCTGGAAAATGATGAAGTAATAAAAAAAAACTTACACCTAATGCAATGTTAAACAAATATAACTGCAACAAAAAGTTGTAAGCCAGCCATGTATTAGAACTCCAAATGATCAATGACATAAAAATATATGGGAATAAAAGGATAGAAGAAAAAACAAACAAGTTGTCAGCCATTGTTACAACCAGTGATGTAGCATAACTCCGAAAGATCCACAAGAAAAAATGAATTGATAGAAGTAAAAACAAAACAACAAGTTATTAGCCTGCCATTGCCATACCCAGCAATGTAGCATTACCCTGAAAGATTAATACATATAAAATAATCTACAGAATAATAGATCTATAGAAATAAAAACAAAGTTTTAATTTATAGAGGTAAAGCACCCAACCAACCAAACCATCCTAGTATTATTAAAAACTGAAATGATTTCAAAAGTAGATTTCATGATGATGAACTTGGAAGTGTCTCTGCAACTACCTCAGAATCACTGATGGCTCTCTTTTGAAACTGTCATGAATGAATCCCTGTGTAGAAGGAAGACAGTGATAACAGTTGCAATGCTCCTTTGATGATATAGTGACATCGCATTTCATTCACATCTGTTTAATTAATGGATTTAATGGAATCTATTTATATCTGATCTGGTCATTATTAACTGCTGTTTACATTATTTTTTATGGATGAAAATTCCCCACTTAAAGAGGAATCACTTTAAGTGGCGTTTTTCCAGTTCCAATTAACCACAGATAACATGGACTTCCTGTATAACTATATAAGACTCCTATCTTGTATAACTATATAAGACTATATTACGCCAAAATATCAGTAAACACAGTAAATCTTTTCATTACTTTAAATTTTTATGCTGTGAGCATTAAGGTTACTCACATAGGCTTTGGTCCTGCATTAATTCTTAAATCATGTTTTATCAGGCGAACAAACATTTTTAAATCATTTACAGTGGATCTGGAAAGATATAAACATGTGAGTAGTTATAATCTGCACTTAAACTAAAAAGAGAACAACAGCAGTAGACATGAATAAAAACATGTGAATATACACCGAAGAGCAAAAACATTATGGCTACTGACTAATATAATGTTGGTTCCACCAAGACAACTTTTACTCAGCGAGGCATGGATGCTGCAAGATTTCTAAAAGTGCCTTGTGGTATCTGGTACCAACACATTAACAGCAGATCCTTTAACTTTTGTAAGTTACATGGTTGAGCCACTGCAGATCGGATATGCTGTTCCAACACAAACCACAGATGCTCGATTGGATTAAGTCTGGGGAATTTGGAGGCCAGGGTAATACCTGGAATTCTTCCTCATGTTCCGCAAACCATTCTCAAACAATCCGGGCAGTGTGGCAACCGTATTATCCTGCTGAAAGAAGGCACTACTAAAGGGGAATACCACTGCCATAAAAGGATGTACCTTGCTTGCAATGATGTTTACATAGGTGGTAGATGTCAGTTTCCTGCACATGAATGACTGGATGCAGGGTTTCCCAGCAGAACATTGCCCAAAGCATTACACTTCCACCATTGGCTTGTTTTTGTCCCACATGGCATCCTGGTGAAAACACTTCCCCAGGTAAATGACACACATTTACCCAGCCATCCACATTGTGCAACAGGAAACGAGATTCATCGGACCAGACAACTTTCTTCCAATCATTCAAGGTCCAGTTTTGATGCTCGCATGCCCATCATAGGCACTTTCAACGGTGAACCGAGGTTAGCATGGGCACTCAGAGTGACCTGCAGCTACACAGTCCCATTTTCACCAAGGTTCAATGTACTGAGTGTTGTGACACCTTACTCCCATCACCAGCTCAAATTACAGGTAAGTTGTACCAGAGTATCCCTTCTGCTGACTCGTACCATATAAGATAGCCTGTGCTCACCTCTGGCATTGATGAGCCATGGTCAGCCCACACCTTGCCGGTGGTTGTGGTTTTTCCCCTCCTCAGACTATTTTTTGGAGGAACACACTTTGTCGTCTCACACAATTGTCCAACATACTTTGTCATCTCGGAAATGCTCTGACCCAGATATCTGGCCGTTACTTTTTGGCCTTTATCAAACTCACTTAAGTCTGCTGCCTTTCCCATCTGAAGAACAAGAATAACACTGATTAACAGAGCTCAGTATCAGGTATTATTTATATCATTTCATGACCTTCACACATGCCATCATTTACCTGCAGTGGCTTCGATTTGCATAAAGACGCACTGGTCATAACGTTTTGGCTCTCTAGTGTATATAAATTAGCATCATGGATATTTAACATATATATATATACAATCAGCACACACTATACATTACCGATAATTTTCATATTTTTCAAAATGATTAAATAATAATTACAGAAAATTTACCTTGAGTCAGGTATGAATTTAATGCAAAATATATTTTTCACTCTTAACCTGTGCAATCTAAAGCTAAAAAACATTAGATTTCATAAAAGATTATCAACTTTGAATGTCTGCATCCCTTGTACAACTAGCATCTGGTGGTCATGTTCTGTAGCCAAATAGAACAGCAATGAAAACAATACACCCCATTATAAAATTTACAATTGAGCAGGAAAAAAATACAGAACTAGCATACTTCAACTGAGCATACTTCAACTTCTGAGCGAAAGAAGAAAAGACCATATTGAAATAAGAGTTTATCGAAAACCACTAATGAGGAACACAATAATACCATATGCATCAGAGCAACCACTGAACGAAAAAAGAGTGCAATAAGATGGTCATTCATAAGAAAAATTACCTCAAGCAACCACAAAAAAAATACTAGACTGAAAAAGAAGTAATAAATAAATGGTGCAACTATCTCTTCCAGCTAATTAGAAATACACTGAAGTGCCACTGAATTAGCGATACGAGAAGTTATCCAAATTGAGTACCGCAAGTCACTCATTTGCACGCATGTGTGGCTGAAACTGGTCATATGTAGCTGTCAGCTTTGGCTTCCCTAAGCATTTGTCATGAGAAGCATAATGAGAAAGGTGCGGGATTTAGATGCATTTGACAGTGGGCAGATCATAGGTACCCAACGGATGGGACACTAAATCACCGAAATTGTCAACGAACTTGGATTTTCTTGTACAACAGTTTCAAGAGTGTTCCAGGAATATGAAAATTCCAGCAAAAAAAACAAGCACCCAGACAAACTGCAAAGGACAACCAGCCTTGAATGATCATGGGCTATGCTGTCTGACCTGCATCGTACAGACCGACAGGGGCCATATATTATCTGAAATCACCTCCCATCTGAACGCAAGTTCCATCCAGGAAGTCAGTGCATGGGCCATGCAATGCTCACTTCATCATCTCTGCTTTGTGAGCCACTGACCCACAAGAGTCCCACTTCTAATGCCATGACAGCGGGTTCAATGCCTTTCCTGGGCTGAAGAACATCAAAACTCGACCATTGAAAATTGGCAACGGATAGCCTGGAGTGATGAATCCCGATTTAAACTTCATCACGCTGATGATAAACTGAGGTATGCATGTCGGGTCGGAACAGTGCAAGCTGGTGGTGGCTTAGTGATGGCCTGGGGTGTCTTCAGTTAGCTGTTTGTGGGACCTTTGGTACATATACCGACGACTCTGAATGCATCCCGGTATGTAGAACTCATGGCTGACCATTTACATCCATTTATGGCCATCATGCATCCCATTGGAGATGGCATCTACCAGAAAGACAACTGTTCATCTCACAGGTTCAGGTTGGCTACTGCATAGTTGCAGGAGTATTCTGCTGACTTTGAAATAATGAATTGCCCACCTAGAAGCCCAGATTTAAATCCCATCGAAAATCTTTGGGATACTGTCAAGCAGAGTGTTCAGGCCCATGTCCCATCAGCGACAACCTTGAGAGAATTGTGTACAGCTCTGGAGGATGCATGGGTCACCATACCTGTGGAACATTTACACAAGCTTGTGGAATCCTTGCCTCGTCGTGTGGCAGGCATTATCAGGGCCAGAGGGTGGTATATATTAATTATATCAGGGTTGCTATCCTTAATTCAATGGCACTTCAGTGTAGAAGCAAAAAGCATCACAAAATGAGAAACTAACCCATTCCTGCACAAAACAGAAGAGAAAATATAAATACATGGGCACTCTACTAGCCATAACTTGGCTTGAAATATTACTCAACAGAATTCTGAAGCTTCACAATTACATAGTACCCATTGCAACACTAACAATAGAAAACAGCATAAAATATTATCAGGGTAAAAAAGAAAAAACAACAGGAGTGTATAAAATTATCATGATTAACCAACAAAGAAAAGAATTCACCGCATTATGGAAAAACCAAGAGATCCTACAAAATTAGATTTATATGACATCAGCAAACTATCAAATATAAAAAAGACAGACTATTACCACTAATTTCTACTGCCACTGGTTAAGTATACTTCAGTGTTACCAGTTGTAGGCCTGTTTTCCAACAGAACACTGGAAGTATACTTAACCAGTAACAGCAAAAATTAGTGGTAATAATTTAAGTATATCTGAAATGCTGTGTATAAGAATTATGATAGTAAGAAAGAGACACAATAGCATTATCCCTATCTGCATGGGATCAAAACAAAGGAGGATAAAGTCGAGCATCATAACAATCAAAACTAAAAAGGATAAAGTTCGAGCATCATAAGTTCATAGATAATAGTAAAGCCCAGAGCAGAATATCAATTTATCCTGGCAGAAATATGAACAACAGAGTAAGGGAAAAACCTGCTGTAACATCAATATAGTAATCCCACCATACATTTATCAACTACTATTACATAAAAAGGACAATAGCAACATAAACAAAAGGAAGAGAACAATAACTATAAATAACCCCCCACACACACACACCCAAGGCAATATAAACTAGCCCATCAGAAGTGCAGTAATACACACACAGCAAACATAAGCAAAAACTATCATGAACACCTACTAATGGAACAAGCAACAACCTCTTGAAGATGATGGCAAAAGGTCATTGAAAGTGGTCAGTGATAAATACTAACTCCATATAATGTGCACGATTTTCAGTGTATCGAAAGGGACTACAGTGAACTGTACGGTAAAATATGAGTGTCTGCAGAAAACCCACACTGACCAAAAAGCACTTGATATCAATCAGCCTGTAGGAGGGATGACTACAGAACATGACAGCACCAGAGGCAGTTGTGCAAAGAATGCAAATGTCCAAAGTCAATGATCTTTTATGAAACTTATAAAGTTTTTTAACTTTAGATTATACAGGTTAAGAGTGAAAATATATTACTAAGTAATTGATAAAACCTCTGTTATACTATGAATGAATTTAATAGACTAATGAAAAGTTATCAGTTGCATTGGCCAAATACTATTTTCAAAGTGATTTCTCTTGAACAGAGCTGGGTCATTATACTATCTTTAATATAGTTCCCCTCTTTTTAGTGTTACTATACAGGCTTAACAAATCTGCTCCAATTATATAGGTCATCTTTAAAATTTCAGTTCAAGATGGTTGACATATTAAAGTAGCACAGAATGTATAAATATGACATAAAAATACCTGAATAACCCAAAATCTTTCAATTGCATTACACGTGTTTTTCTGCAATAAAGAATAGTTTGTCCAATATACACATATTTTGAAATGCAAGTCATGAATTCTTAATGCTTGGAGTTTGAATATGTAGAACAAATTTTAACATAATATTAGCAGAAAAATAGTCATGGGGTATTTTTTCAGTATTTCTGGTTATTTTATTATCTATATTTTGTGTTATTAATATCCTAACAATTCAAAAACATGCTTTTGGACATTCTAACATCAATAGTGTTCAGGAAAATAGAAAAGATGGAAATGTTATACAACAATTGAAATCCAGTCTCTTGCCCTTTCCTTTTTTCTGGTTCAATTAATCCCCCCCCCCCCCAACACACACACACACACCTTTATTCCTTTCTAGATCCAGGCCTGATAGTATCCCTACTGCATATCATGTAATCCCAATGTTAAGATAGCTCTTGCCTATTTTAAGCAATATCTCACTGTGTGTGTGACACCACATGAATGTGTAATGAATTTTGGGATTGCATTATTGCCCATGTAATGGCCAACTGGAAGAATTCCAAGTCATCGGCTTTTCTAATGCAAGAAAATTAATCAAAGAAGACTCATGGGGAGAATGGGTATACATATACTAGTCTACACTACATAAAAATTTCAATCTAAATTTTAAAACATTATTATTTAATAAAGTAAGTATTTAACACAACAATTCATCAAATCGATTTAATTTTCACAATTACAATGCAGTTTTTCAAAACAAATTACCTTTGAGCATGCTATTTACTCTAGACTTAAAGTTAGACTAAATGGGCAATATATAGTCTAACTTTAGAGTAAATAGTATGCTCAAAGATAATTTGTTTTGAAAAACTGCAGTGTAATCATGAAAATTAAATCGATTTAAAAAATTTGCATTTTTAGATTTGAAAAGGTCTTTTGATTCAGTTCCTCAAAGCATTTTCTAAAAACTAAAATGCAATGGAATTAGAGGATAAACTATGTTATGGATTAAAAGTTACTTAACAAATAGGAGACAAAAGATTAAGATTAATAATTTTGTTAGTAGCGAAATCATTATCGAAGTAGAAGTATATCAAAGTCCTATTTTAGGAATGCTATTTTTGGTCTACATAAATGATTTTTTAACCATGTATCCTTAACAGAAATATTTTCCAATGATACTGCATTAATTTATTCAGGCCTCAAACATCATATTTTAAATAAAATAATATATATGATGTGGTACAGGTCCAGAACTGGTTTAAGTTAAATATAAATACTAATTAGAAAAAAGCCTCTGACAAATATGAGAATCTTGTTTTCAAAGAGAATGAAATTTTTCCTTTATCTACTTTTGCACTCTTTAAAAGTGTTAATTCGAACTAATGGATGATTGGGAAAAGGCAAAAAGTAGTATTTTATTAGTACTTATATACTACATGAAAAGCATTTTTCCTTTATTCCCCAAATTTAAAAAAGTTGCTTTTCTCACACCCCTCACAGAAGAGGACAGATTTATGCTTGTCAGTGATATACACTGCTGGCCATTAAAAGTGCAACACCAGGAAAGACAAGAGATACCAAAGCCATATTTAGTGAATACATAACTTATATTACAAGGATGGATCAAATGATTACAACAACTCAGTTAGACTTGTGGAATACAAAGAAATCAGTATCTTGTGTATCCCAAATGAGCAGCAATAACTGCTGCTACAAGGTCCAGCATTGAGAGGATGAGATGTCAGATGTTTGTTTGGGGAATGTCAGTCCATGCAGTTTCGATACATAGCCAAAGTTCATCTGTTGTAGCAGCTACTGGTGTCTGGTGTGCTAGTCATCATGAGATCATGGACTAGACATGCTCAATTGGGGACAGATTCAGTGAACACGCAGGCCAAGGCAGAAGTGTCATATGGTGGCTATCCAAAATTGTTGGATGACTACATGTGGTCTGGGAATTGTCTTATTGGTAAAATGGCACTAGAGAGCCCCTGAAGATAAGGTACGACCACAGGCTCCAACACCTCAATGATGTAATGCTGGCTGTTCAAAGCACCGGTAATGTGTAAGAGGCATATGTGTGAGTGGAATCCAATGGTACTCCATACCATAAAATGCCAGGGGTCGGACCTGTATGGTACTGCATCATGCATGTCTCACTGAGTCTGTCACGACAGTACTGTCAGTTATGGATTCGTCCATCATGGTGCTACATACTGAAGCAGGATTCATCTGAAAAGATGATGCAATGCCATTCGCACATACATGCACAACTTTCTTGGCACCATTGCAATCGCATATGCCTGTGTTGTAGAGTCAATGGTAGCTGAAGCAATGACCACCTAAAAAAGATGCCCCAATGCTGCAGACGATGTTGACTAGTTGATGTGCACACACCCTAACAGTTGAGCTAAGGTGTTTGATGTGGCTGTATGATCATTCAAAGCCATGCACAAGAGATGTCTGTCCTCTCATTTGTTTGTGTGGCAGGGTCATTGAGATTCCTCACGTCGATGAGTTTCTTCCTCCTCTACCCACTGATGCCATATTCTCATCACTGCAGCAGCATTCCGTCCAACATGAGAACCGACATCTCATGTTGATAACGATAATCTGCCTTCCTGTAATCCCACAGTTCTTCCTCAGTCAAAGTCAGAAACCTGGTCATATGGATGCCGTGTTCTTCGACGGGGCATATTTGATCCTTTAGTACACAAGAACTGCGAGTAAACACAATTCCAGTGCTTTACACCAGCTCTTTGTAATCTCCTCTTATACCACTTCCAGGGGGCGTTACTCTCACACATGATGAGCGTATGTGCTGTGCTTTGAATCATTTCCATGGGCTATGCATCTTGCATATTTCGGGACAATTTGATGAGTTCTTCCTGGTGTTGCACTTTTAATGGCCAGCAGTGTATCTCAAATTTCTATCATAAATAAATCACTTGCAATATCTGTTAAAAGACCTAAGATGACCTAAGAATTTGAAAATTGCAAATTATATTTCATTCGTCCATTGAAATCCAACTAAAAAAGATTTTTTTTTTCAATTTCTCTTAAAATAAAATTGATGCATTTCCTACTCCCTTGGTGGTAAGGGGTAAACTCACTGTTGGCCAATGCAAAGCTTATGACCTTCACATTCCACCACCAAAATTTCAAACTTCTAGCCTAAATACATCATATGCAATATTCATTTAAATTTTTGCAATTTTCAACTTTTTCCACCATTAGAGAACATAATTAGAGCTTTCAAGATATTTAGAAAGTGCAAATCACAATATTTCATCAATACCTATCTAACAAAAAGAATTTTTAATTTATCTCTAAAAAGTTCGATGTTGACAGTGGGCAGACAGATGACAAAGTGAAAACATTATCTCTTTTTTTTTGGAAAATGGGATAAAAAAATTTTATTTTTTATATTATTAGAAAACCATGACTATTTCTATAACAGAACTGTGTTTCATTCACAGGATGACATGATAGTAAACTTTGTATACCAAACACTTTTATATTTTTAACTTTGGAACATTTCTGTTCTAAAAATGTTATATTTCACTTGGGTTAAAGTATATTTGTTACATGGTTATTATATTGGGAATTTGCTTGTTAGACAACAATTAAACCTTTCTAATATGCCCAAAATCAAATTTTTACATATATAATGAAAATGAGAAAACATAATAGTCTGATAAATATTTACTAAGAGAAAAATATATTACAAATTATACAACTTTCAAATTTTGAATAATTGAAAATATTTTTTTTCTGAAAATATTAACTAATTCCTGAATAATTTTTTGAAAATATTGAATTTTATAAAAAACCTATTGGAATCAATTTTATCTTCAAATGTTTCCAAAATTAACACAATTTTCAAACTGTGCAGTATCTATTGATTATCCCTGTGAATAAAACACTTGTGGAGGCAGTATATTTACATAGTTAGTAAGAGAAAATGCATTAATGAACTCTAGTGATAATTATTTTTATGACTACAGTTTCACATCAGACTTTATTGACATGCTTGGTGAAATCTTAATAAATAAGGGTTATATTAAAACAATTAGTGCTGAAAATGTTTATAATAAATCTTACTATAAATGAAGTAATGGAATGAATGTGCTAATAAGTAATATTACTATTGAATGTGCTAATAAGTAATAATACTAAAGACCACTTTTAATTTAGTTAATAATTAAAAGTAAAACCATGTTTAATAAAAAACACATTTTAATTAGTAAGGACATTTTAAATTTAGCTGTGATAAACCTTTCATTAATGCACTCATATCCTAGAAGAGCATCACTAGCATGTCTTCTGAGAAGCAAACCTACACCTAGAAGATGCTTTCCATCTTCACTCCCTGAAAAGAGAAACTGGAAATTATTTTTAATTATCTGATCTTTATCTGTCCATCTGGTCTCTTGAAAATCCAAAATATCCAAGTTATAATGCTGGAATTCCTGTGTCAGAAAGTAAAAAGAATAATCTCGATGCAATGTCCTCACATTCCATGTGCTTGCCAAGAGAAAATAATTAATAGGATTTTTTAAGAAACTAATGTTTATTGCGAGAAGAAATGCTGATAATATCAAACAGTCCCTAATCACAGGCATGGGACAAAGACCTGTTCCCCTCCACTACTAAACGCTGAAGCTATCCCCACTGTAAGATTTCTGCCAGTGTAGGTTTGACAATGTCTGTAGAAGCAAGAGTTCAGGTACCTGCAATGATCTCTGATAAAGATTATCCACCAGCTGATAAAACATATCCAGTGAATTTATTCACTTGGGGCTGTCAACCCACAAACAGAAAACACAACAGATGCACACCAGTGGAGCAAATTCAGGAGTTCTAGAACATTCAATTTTGAGGGACGTGTAATGATGATAGCCGTAATTCCATTCAGGTTGGTATAATGGTCTGCGGCAGGACCCTGTATGGTTGATCACTCCTCAGCAGGGTAGGAAAAAAAAGTAGCCAAAGTAGTCCACATCAGTAGGTCACACTGATCTGGCAGCCTTTCTGTTCCCTTTCACAAAAGCATATCTCTTTTGAAAGGTACTAACTTTCTGCACAATGGGAAGGCAGGGTCAGACTTTAGGTGCCAGGTCTATCCAGTTCTGTGCATCATCACAGGGGATTGGTACATAGCTAAATTGCAGTCTGATTGGACCTCTGTAGCCCATGGCTACTTGAAGCGCATGCATGCATAGGTCAAATGAAATTCTGTACATAAAGTGAATTTCTATATAATTAATTTCTGTACATACACACACACATGCATGCACATAAGTACGTACGTACATATGTATGTACAACAATGAAATAGCATCTCAAATTTTGCATGCCAGTGTAGTTTCTTTTTTTTAATTCTTAATAACAAAAGTTTTGCACTATTGCTCACAAAAAATTATTCTTTAATTCAGAATCACTGAAAAACATGTTATATACAACTATACAGTGCAATCGCCTGAAAAAAATCTTGCAGTCATAGCTTTTCATCTTTTACTTATATTCACTCTATAAAAGAATAAAAATGGAATTGAATTTTTAAGCTAAATTGAAAAATAAGCATACTCAGTGCCATTTACCTTTCTGTCACTTTTCTTAAAACATATATCTGATCTTCTTCTTTTGTCACAGTTTTAAGTTTATCCAAGAAACTGTCAACCTAAAAAGGAGGTAAAACTGAATATTAGTATACACTTTTTTTAAAGGAATGAGATAACCTATAAGCTGTTGGCTTGTGTTGGTTTCTCATAAACAAACACTTACACAAGGAATACAACATACAAACACTGACACAAGGACATGCCAGCTGAAATAGTAATCAGGTACGCTAACCACTAGCCCAGGTTGGGGAGTGGTTAGTGCACCTGACTACTACTTATATCTACCGTTCAAAGCAAAGTTTGAGACATTTGGGGAACCAAAATAAGATGAATAGATGAAGCAACAATGAAATGCACTACATAAGTTGTTGGGTTGGGTTGTTTTACCTCTGAGTGGCACTTTTTTTGCAGACAATGGGCTAAATGGCTAGGTCACAAGAACCCCAAGAGCTCAGAGAAGGTTGGTGGAGGGGACCCACTACACAGCTGTTGCGAGACAGATGGTAACCTCCCATCAAGGCTATCCAGTATGTTCTTTAGTGTGCACAGAGAATGGGTATAATCCACCAGCACATGGCAAATGTCTCTATTGACAGAAGGCAGAGTAGGAAGTTTTGAGGAGAAAAATA
This sequence comes from Ryuthela nishihirai, assembly GCA_038380435.1. NCBI lineage: Eukaryota > Metazoa > Arthropoda > Arachnida > Araneae > Heptathelidae > Ryuthela > Ryuthela nishihirai. The sequence continues at coordinate 6,648,210 of JAWZYU010000027.1, forward strand.
TCAAACTGGCCCAGCTGAGACTCGAACCTGGGAACTGCAGATTACAAGCCTAACAAGCTACTGACCGAGCCACCCCCACCTCTACTGTGTGTTTATCTACTATAGATGATACCATTTTTAACCCTTCCAGTATCCAGTCTGAAAAACTGGTATACATCCAGAGACCAATCTATTCTCTCTTATTATACTATATATTCTTGTTTCCTTTTAATCAAAAAATACTCAAATTATATATTAATTATAAAAAAATTTTAATTTAAAACTTTTTTGCCAAATAACTAATGAAAGGAATTATGGCATGTTACATGCCAAATTAATCAGCATTTAATTCTGGATTAAAAAAAAGATTTAACAAAAAAGATTTTAATTGGAAATTTTTTAGTCATGTAAAAAAATGCATCTGACAATGCAAATAAAAATCTATTTAGAAAAACTAAGAGGCAGAAATAATTGTAATGCAAATCAATAGAAAGGCTATTTATTTCTGAATAACAAACAAATAAATTTTTACTTGAAACAAGAGAATTACTCTCTTTTTATAAATTTTTTGTTGGTACCATACTCTGAGAAAAGTCCAGGATTTTCACCAATTGTGCTGAGTCAGATAAACAAGTCAACTTCAAAATTTTTCTAAAAAATAATCAATCAATAGAAGTAGGTCATGTTACCAAATTACCACTCTTATTGCTTTAAAATACCACTGTTATTGCTTTTAATGATTCTTTTCAGTATGTGCAAAATTTAACTCCAAATTTTATGAAAATAAAAAGATTTAAACAAATTTACATGCATATTAATTCTAATAAGACGTTTTTACAGTGTAGTATCATACTATGGATTTAAGGCTTAACGTTGGAAAACATGATGAATAAAAACAGCTAAATTATATATTAATTGAAAGTAAATTTCTTCCTGAATAATATAATATTTACCAGAAACATAACTTTTATTGCTTTTAATGATTCTTTTCATTGTGGTATATTTTAAAACACTGGCCAGCATTATACAAGGTGACTTGGATGTTCACATTAATAGGATTTTCTGTCCTGTTTATGAAATGAAGGGACATTTTCTTGGCTGTTTCTTTTTTTATTAGACATTGTGAATTTTTTTCCTTTGGGTTTTGAAATTTGGGAGAACTTGGCTGAGTGGCAAAATTTTGTGCACTAAAGCCAAAAAAAGACCTCTATATCATAAGAATTGCACAGTCAAGATACTGAACTTTTTTTTTTTTGTCATCAACACTGATTCAGCTTTTTGGCCTGCTGAGCCATCTGACTCAAATTGCATGAAAAAGATGTAAGTTGAAGTAGGTATTACAGAAGTTACTTCTAAATCATCACTGCATACTATTTCTTTTTTTTTTCATTTGGACATATAGGATAGAGAAGAATATTAGAAGTTATACCTAGTGTTTACAAGCCTTCTCATACAAGAACATGACCTACTAAGAACCAAAGTCACTGTTGACCACTGCCTCAGTTAAACTAACACAGCACACAAAGTTTGCCTTGTTGGAACAATCACTAGCTCTCTAAAACATCACACTTAGTTAAGAACCATCTCTAGTTAGCAAAGCTAATTTAATGATTGATTGTTAGGGCTAGCAATTCATGTGGTAAATTTTTTTTAACTCCTGTAGTTGGCACTGTGGATTTAATTCCAGTGTAGCTAGGCATAAACTGGAAGGAGAGCTGTGTACCAATCCCCAGTGATGATGCACAGAACCGTTCAGGTCTAGCATCTAATGTCCAACCTAGTCTTCTTGTGGTGCAGGTGGTTAGTATCTTTCAAAAGAGATATTCTCTTTTGGAAGGGAATGGAAGGGGAGGGCTGACAGCTCAGTGTAGTCTACTGATCTGGTCATCTATGGCCACTTTTCTTTTTACAACCCTGCTGAGGAGTAGCCAACTTCACAGCGTCCTGATGCTGACCATTTATAACCATAGATTTGACTGGTTTATGGATTTGAGCTTGATTATGGATCCCGGACTTGCTGCACTAGTGTGCCTCTGTTGAGGGAGAATCTGCCACTATGTTTTCTGTTTGCTTGTGGCCAGCCCTAAGTGAACAGAGGCCATCGTAGGCACCTGAACCCTCACTTAGCTAGTTGGGTATTGTCAATCCTAAAAAGATCCACTTGAAAAGGTGGTGCCTGAAGTTCTTACCAGCATCGGTGACTTCAGCCTTTAGAAGAAGAGGAACAGGTCTTTGACCCATGCCTGCGATCAGGGAGCTGTTTGATATTGTTGGCCCTACCTCTCTCAATAAACCTAGTTTTAAAAATCCAACTAATCATTTTCTCTCTGTATGAATGTGGAACATGAGGATGTTACATATAGATTATTCTCTTGATGCCCTCATGCAGGGTTGGGTTGTTTTACCTCTGAAAACCTCTGAGCACACAATTTTTTCCACACAATGGGCTAAATGGCCAACTCACAAGGACCCCGAAGTCTCAAAAAAGGTTTAGGGAGGGGACCCACTGGAACAGCTGTTGGGACACAGATGGTAGCTTCCAGTCAAGGCCATCCAGCATGTTCTTTGACATGCACAGGGTATGGCTCTTTCGCAAATGGGGCCACGGCTTAACATCTCATCTGATGGATGACGGCCTTTTCAAGCTCACTGGTATACCCTACTGACCGTGGGCAGGGTGGGGAGATTTGCAGAGATAAATCTCAATGCTGACCCATCTGGGATTCGAATCTGGGAACTACAGATTACGAGCCTGGCACACTATTGACTGAGCCACCCCCGGCTCCCTCATGCAGGAATTCCATCATTATAATATAGATATTCCAGGCTTGCAAGATACCAGATAGACAGGTAAAGGTGAGATACTTAAAAATAGCTTTAAATCTCTCTTCTCAGGGAGGGAGGATGGAAAGCATCTCCAATGTGTAGGTTTGCTTCTCAGCAGACACACCAGTGATGCTCTTCTAGGATATGATTGCATTAATGAACGATTTCTTACAGCAAAATTTAAAACAAAAGTTAAAGACTTGAATGTCATCTATTGTTATGCTCCCACAGAGGACTCTGATTAGAATGAAAAGGATATGTTTTACAGACAGCTACAGGATATTTTGAATTCTGGGAAGAAAGGAGATATTTCTCTTGTGCTACGTGACTTCAATGCTAAAGTTGGTATTGACTCTAATCTTTAGGCAGGAGTTTTAGGTCCCTTTGGCATTAATAGTTCCAATGGCAATGGGGAATGCCTCCTACAGGAAAGTAAACTTAATGGTTTATTAATAACTAACACATACTAAACAACAGGTCATTTATAAATATACATGGGTTTCACCTGATGGGTTGCACAGGAATATGATAGATTATATTTTAATTAACAGCAAATGGGATAGTTCAGTTAGGAATACCAGATCAGACAGGGAAGCTGAAATTGGATCTGATCATTACCTGGTCAAAAATGTCTTGCAGCTGAAGTTCAAGAAATGGTGTACTAAGGTTAAGAAAATTAGCTTTAACACTGAATGTCTGAAAGTTTCAGATATAGTCAAAGCATACCATGATAGGCTACTTAGTCATTATGACAATCATGTTTTGCTTTCTGCTGTAGTTTAGAAAATATGGGATCAGTTTAAACAGGCTTTTCTTGAAAACAACAGTAGTCTTTTGGGTAAATGGGAACAGTGGAAACAAAATTATTTGAGTGATAAAGTTATGAAACTTATTTCTGAAAGAAGGAATTACAGGATTAATATAAATCAACACCCTACTAGTCTTAACAGAAGGCATTACAATGAGCTTAATAAATATGTAAAGGATTACCTGGACAAAACTGGGGCACATCACAATACAATTTAATACATTTCTATAAAAATCTCATAAGACCCAAAATTGAATATGGAGTAGAATTTTTAAGTGGTATCGCAGACAACAAATTCAAACATTTGGATACATTACAAAATAAACTCTTAAATCTCATACTAGGCCTCTATAAATGCTCTCCCTCTTTAGCACTACTGGCTGAAACATCAATTCCAACATTCAACTTAAGAGCACAATCACTACTCTTAAAACTTATCATGAGACTACACCTCAAACACAAACATCACCCAATCCTAAGCTCTGTTTCAAACAACAAACTAAAAGCACCTTACAAAATATGCATACAAAATACAACACTCTTCAAAAAAATCACATCGATCATAAACAAAGGAGATATAATGATCATTGAACCATACTGGACATATGGCCAACCTATCATATATGATTCAATCCCTAACATATCTTGCAAATCATCACAGACATCAACAAGCCTAAAAATCCTAACTGAAGCACACTGTAATAATCAATACAAAAATTATTTTGCAATTTATACTGATAGCTCATATGGCCAAAGCACAGAGACAGTTGCTGCTGCATTCTACTCACCTAATAATAAAATATACTAAAACTTCAAATTTGCATCCCACACCCATATACTACAAGCAGAACTTTATGCCATCTTATTTGCCATAAAATGGATATCTGATAATCTAACTAATGCAAACATAATTCTTTACTCTGACTCAAAAGCTGCTCTACAGATCTTACAACAAGATTACTACTACACAAATTACCCTGCCATAATCACTGATTTTCTATACCTACACACACACACACATCACAAAAAAATTAAATAACAAAAACACCTTACAATGGATCCCTAGCCATTGTGGGATTATAGACAATTACTGGGCAGACTACTATGCTAAAAAAGCTCTAGCACTAAGTAACATCACCCCAACACACCATTTCTTTAATATTTTCAAAAACATAAAAATTATGAAATCAATAATCTAAAAATAAAATTCTTTATAAGTTAATGAACCAATAAACTGTCCTCACAGATACTTCCTAAACTCAGAAATCACAACTAAACAAAATCTAAAATATCCCAAGAAACTCTTATCAATATATTATCGCCTAAGAATAGGCTTTGTAGGATTAAACTATTATTTATACTCATTAAAAAAAAGCATGCACAATCCAATGTACTACCTGCAAAGTTCCTGAAACAATCCAGCATACCACACTAAATTGTAAAAAATACAATACTGAAAGAAAAAAATATTTTGACAACTTAGAAAAGCTATCAGTTACTGACATAACATTAGAAAATATCCTCAATATACCAAAAACACAGAATAAAAAAAACAACTGGAGCAACTCTTTTGCTTCTTGTCTGCTACTAATTTAGTCAACAAACTTTGATTCCAACAGTGGTTGGTTTCTTTTTTTTGTTTTTTTTTTTCTGTACAAAAATGTATGTAGCTAAGATAAAACCATATGTGGGTAGGAGGTGCTAGTTCACCGAAGTCCCAGATGAGTGTAAGGTAATAAATAAATAAAAAAAAATCAGTTAAACAGCTGATAAGAATCTTTGGCTTGATAGCTTGGCTGACAAAGCAGAGGCAGCAGTTAGGCAGCACAACAGCTGGGGGTTTTACCAGACTGTTAATATTTTATGTGGGAAGAAACAAACAGGTACACATGGATTGAGATAAATATGGCAAGGTGGTTGAAGGTGAGGATTCTGTGATGGCTAGGTGGGCTGAATATTTCAGAGAAGTTTTAAATAATGGGATTATTTCTACTCCCATTGTTTGTAATGAGGATAGATGCATTACTGGCTTTAATATTGGCACTAAATCACATTCCGAAGTCCCTTTGGCTATCTCTAAATTAAAACTGCATAAATCCCCAGGGGTGGATGAAATCACCACTCAAATGCTTAGAGCTGGGAACATTTGTGTTGTCACATGGCTGACTGAAATTTTGAATATTTTTTATGATAAAGGTATTGTTCCTAAGGATTTTACAAGAACTATCATTGTTCTGCTTTTTAAAAATATGTGATCGCAGTTCTTGTGATAATTATAGGGGAATTAGTTTACTTTCTGTTCCAGGTAATGTTTTCTTTGCATGATTATACTTAACAGAATTAAGAATTTAGTTGATGTACACCTGTGTGATGAATAGTATGGATTCAGATGTGGTAGGGGATGTGTGGATCAGATATTTTCACTTAGGCAGATTCTTGAGAAATGTTTAGAGTTTCAGAAACCTTTGGTTGCTAGCTTTGTTGATTTCAAAAAGGCTTTTGACTCTGTTGATCATCATAATTTGTGGTTGATTGTGAAATCATATGGTATACCAGACAAGTTAGTGAACATAATGAAAGCTCTCTATAATAACACTGAGTCATGTGTGAGAGTTGGTCAGTCTTGTAGCAATTGGTTTAGCATTACGTCTGGTGTTTGACAAGGGTACATTTTGTCTCCTTTTCTCTTTAGCTTGGTTATTGATTATGTTATGCGAAATTCATTTCAAGGGAAAGATTTTGGCCTTAAATGGACTGGAGATACGAAAATTTCTGATTTAGATTATGCTGATGATTTAGCCCTTTTGGCAAATGATGTTGATGAGATGAACTCTTTCATTCGAGCTGTTGATGAAACTGGTAGTAGAGTAGGTTTGGTTATAAACAGAGAGAAAACTAAAGTGATGAAAATTGGTCAGGCAAGCTGTGATTCAGGTAATCTGAATGGCTGCAGTCTTGAGCAGGTGTCACAGTTTAATTTTATTGGGAGCTATGTAACAGATACTGGTGATGTGCGGCATGAGATTAACAGATGGATAGAGATTGCTGCCGGGACTTTTAAGAATCTATGGAGAGTGTGGAGAAATAGGCGTATACACCTAAAGACTAAAATTAGACTGTATAATAGTTTGGTTCTTTCTAGGGTTAGTTATGGTAGTGAAACTTGGACACTTTGTAAACAAGATAACAGGAAACTAGATGCTTTTGATTCCAGATGCTTACGCAGTATCTTGGGCATTAGGTGGTTCGACTTTGTAACTAATGATGAGGTTAGGCAAAGGAGTTTGCAACCTCCTTTAAGCAGCATATTGTGCAGAGAGAGACTCCGTTGGTTTGGCCATGTTGCCCGTATGAATAATTATAGATTGGCGAATAGGGTTATGAACAGTGTGCCTAAAGGCCTCAGAAAGAAGGGGAGACCTAGGATGCGGTGGGCAGACAATGTCAAACAGGACCTTGTTAGAATTGGTGTGCAATGGTCAGATGCAGCAGATGTAGCTCAGGACAGACTTGCTTGGAGAACTAAATTGCAAGGTCTGGTTGGACCTCCGTAGCCCATGGCTGCTTGAGGATGATGTGATAATGATGATTATGCATTAAATTTCAATGTATAATAGGTCTAATTTCACTGGAAGAGCAAAATGGGAAAAACTTGACAATTTTATAAGTTCCCATTATACCTAAAGTTGATTGAGAAATACGTGGCAGGAAATTGATTTTCCTCATAGATTTACATAAACTTATCAGTGGGAGCTACATTAGGTTTAGCTCACCTTAGCATAATTTTTAAGTTTCAGATTCTTTTAAAACTAGAAATATTAGTAGTTCTTTAGGTCAAAGTTTGTTCCAATTTGCCTTTAGTAGTAATTTCAGAGCACTAAATCATTTTTCTACATTAAAATGATCAATGCTGTCTGTTGCAGTATGGTATTGGGAGGGAGCAATCATTAGAAGCACGGTATTTATCCTGAGTGACTAATGCCAACACTGTCACAAATCATAAGTTTAAAAAGTTGTGCAAGTGGTTAGTGTGTTTGGCTACTGATCAAAGGAAGCTTGAAGCCCTGGATAAGACATGGATGTTTTCTTTCTTGTGATGTCCTTCTACCAAGGTCTTGCCTTCCTCACAGACCTTCTCTACGACACATTATACATACACACTCCTGTCAGACCTCTGTGGTAAGCAGAAACTTGAGGGATTATTTATTATATTTTTATTGCATATTGTGCTGCTGTGAATACTGCAGCAAACTTGAGAGAGTTTTGTGTAGCATATACAACTGTCCAATGAATATATGTGAGCTGTTATTTAGAGTAACATATGAATCATACTAACATTCACTAAAATTTTTTTTTTTTAATATGGGATATGTTCTGAGTGAATTATAAAATTTTAGCATTATAAAACTAACAATTCAGATAGTTATCAAAATCAGTTCTGTACTCTTTAGAAAAAATGTCATTTTGAATCCAACCTTTGGAATACCCAACTCCTAATATAAAAAAATACTGTACAAGATTATAGGAGCAAAAAGAACAGAAATATTTTGTTTTTAGTCTGTTTGGTACAGAAACCTTGGATTTTGTTTTTAGCCTGTTTACTAGATTATTTTGTCATTTTTAGAATCAGACCTTTGCTCTGATTAAAATTCTTGGAGTTGTTTTTGGAAAATTAAAAAAAAAGGAGTAAAAAGCCTATTTTTACATATTAGGCTGTAAAAAACTTATGAGGATTCCAAAACCTTTTTATTGGAAGATATTATGTCGTTAGTAGTAATTTCTAATATATTTCAATATTTTTACACAATATTTAAGGACTTTTGAACACAAATGTGATTTTTTTTAAATGTGTATGGCCTTCTGCATAACCATTTCAAGTAAAATCCAAAATTTGTCACATTTTGCATATCATGAGCAGCTGTTACATGTGAAAAGTTATGAACCACAACTGTTTAAATAACTATGCCAACAGTAGTAATGTAGTCTACCCAATTAAGTACTTTGTACCAAGCAGGAAGAAATAAGCAGTGGCATTGCCTATCTAAATAACTATATATATAAAAAAAACTACAGAGTACACAGAAAACCAGCTCATATCTGCTCCATTATATATGATTCAAACTCAATCAGGAAATACAAAATCTCAGCTTAGAGAACTTGATAAATAAAGATATTCACCACTTCATGAAATGAAATCATTTTAAAAAGCTAAATAAGAACAATACAATCCACAGCTGATTCAAATGATTACAGTACTGGTACAAAATGCAAATGAGTAGAAAAGTACAAAATAATATGGAAAAAAACAGTAATCATTTCTACCAGGAAAATGAAGCATCCAAATGTTTGATAGTTATATTTGATCTTCTTGTTTACCTGATACAATAAAGACATGGTGGTGTTTCCTCATTGCTATTTTTAGAACCTAGACCTTGGAGCGTTGTGTTGGGTTGTTTTACCTCTGAGCAGCACTTTTTTGCACACCATGGGCTAAATGGCCAGATCACAAGGGCGAAGGCTCAGCGAAGGTTGGGGTAGGGGACCCACTGGAACAGCTGTTGGGAGACAGATGGTAGCCTCCCATCAAGGCCATCCAGTGTGTTCTTTAACGTGCACAGGGTATGGCTCTCCCGCACACGGGGCCACGGCTTAACGACCCATCCGACGGACGGCGGCCTTTCCAAGCCCAGCGGTGTCCCCTACTGACCTTGGGCAAGGCGGGGAATTTTGTGGAGAAAAATGACCTTGGAGCACTCTCTTACAAAATTGGGGAAATAATTCTATGAAAATTTGCAGTGGCACCTGTTGTGATTTTCGTCTTGACTCTTCTATCGAAGTGAACGTTTGCATTTATTGTTTGAAAAGATGGCATATAATCACAGTTGGAAAAATAAAAAAAAACTGCAAATGACAGTAAATCCTCATTGGAACTACTCATGAAAGAAATTAGAGAATATATTTCTGCATTATCAAAACTGTCAAACTTTGGATGAAGCAAAAACTTCATCAAAAAAGTATGGTGCACTGATGGCAAAAATTCGCACTAAAGTAAGCAAACTGGTGAAATGCAAAAAAGGGCAATTTAAATCTTAATAAAGAAAATACTGAAGTTTCTCGCCTTACTGACATCTTAATCATTGGAGTTAACCTCAAACAAAAAAGTTATGGTACTAGCCTGGATATACATGCCTGAAATTTTAGAAGAAAATTTATACAACACAGGCAGGAAAATTATGAATTTACTAGAAATACTCACAGTGGTTGTTAGAGAAAATGTTAGAGAAAATTTTAGACAACATAAACAAAACTGCAAATTCACTATATGTAAAGCCAAATCCATTTGCACTGAACCTTACATGTGTAACAGGAAAAAGGATATCACAAGGAAAATAGCTATATCAGTAGTTCTGAAACAAATGAGTAAGAGACACTCTTATTGAAAAAGAGGGAGAATAAGAAATTATTTACCCACCAAAAAGAGGCAAGAATCATGAACTGAACTGAACAAAATATATACAACAGCTATCTCTCCATTTCTGATATTTTCAAATTTATGAAAGCACAAAAAGAAATACATTTCTTTTTGTGCTTTCTTAATATATGTTAATATGTGTGGGTCACAAATAATAAGATTCTGGTGAGGTAAGGTGAGAATACTGTTCAGATTCAAAATAAATCTCATATTCAGAAGAATAACATTTTTGTAGAAATTTCAGTTGACACCCAATTTAGAAATACACTGGTGTTCAAAGTTAAAGGATACTATATTTCAAAAACTATATGAGGGAATGACATGAAATGTGGTGTACAGATAAATTCTGCAATGTGGAAGAGAAAAATGCATGTACATTTAACTGACAAGACCAAGAGCATGCAAATTAGGATTGCTATAAAAGAAAATAGGGTTGCAGTCACCACTCCTTTCTGTTCCAGCCAGCCTGACATTAACTTTAATAGCAATTTGATTTCATTATATCACAAAGATTATGTATGGATGATTGCAATATCTCTACAACTGCTCACATGATATTGGTAGTCAAGTCCAGTAGTATATGCAGATTAGTTCAATGAGATGCATTATCTAAAAGAAGTTACTGGTTCAAACTTGACTTCAATCATAAGTATGGACGTGAATTTTTAATATGAGATCAATTCAAAGAATACTTTATGTCCAGGCAGCCATATTTCTCAATTATATATCACAGGTGCTGACCCCTCTCCACCCCTACCTATCGATCTCCACTGTATCCTTACAGGCGGTATAGTGGAGATCGATAGGTAGGATGGAGATGGGTTAGCACTATATTGAGGTAACAGTGCCTTAAACAGGCTCAGATCTGTTAAAAATAAATAAAGGGAGAGGGGGCAGAGTTTCTTGGTTTCTCTGCACTTTGTGTAGCATACCAAAAAAATAAACACCACATTAGCAGAATTGCCACAACTGTGTAGACTTGCTTAGACTCAGATAATGGCATTGTCCTTTTATTCATAATTATGGTGCAATGAGTTAATTAAAAGGACTTCATAATGCAATGTCACTGTTGCAGTTAAAATGCTTCCATGATTAAATTTAAACTACAACAAAGATGTAAAGGTGTATAATCAAAACCGTTGTATTGGGCAATGGATGACAGCAACCATGTTAAATGGAAACATTTTAACTATAAAAGTGAAATTAAATCCTTTTAAATTTTAATATCACTGTGGTTCTTAAAGTAATTATGAGTTACTTTTCATTATAAATTATTATGAGCTAATTTTCTTTTTATAAATTACCTCTTGCAGCATCAAAGAGCTTTTCTTAACAGGGGGGCAAGTTTTTGACTTTTCAAAAAATATCCTTATGGTCTCTGCAATATCTCCCTGAATAAAAAATATAAAAACATATGTGAGAATTATTTTTGAAAACAAAAATATGAAATTATTCTTTTGATATTAAAATATTATATGCAATTTACATTCATTTGCAGATAATAGAAAAAATAGTTTCTACGCTTTAATTCCTACAAAAATTAACCAAATTGTAGTAACAATTTTTGATAATTCTGAACTATTTATAACCTGTGGTATGCATACCCCCAGGGGTACAAGAGATAAATATGGTAATAGCAGATGTTTTTTTTTTTTCACTAAAAAAAGGGGAAATTTTTCACACAGTTATAATGCACTGCCATTTATTTTTTTCCTTTCTATGTCAGATGTGGCTATTGCAAATTTATTAGAAAAGAACACATACCAAAAAAATTCAAATTGCTACATCATAGAATAAGGTTGAGAAACACTGGTTTATACTGTTTAAATCAGGTGTATCAAATTTGCACAAGTGTGCAATCAAATTCACTGAGACCTTAAAGGTTGCATTTCAGTTCTTTGAAACCAATGTAAGAATCTAATTTTCAGTCACTTTCATAAAAATCTTAACATAAAAATATGAAAAGTTCATTCAATACAAATGTGAAAATGTTGCTATATTCAAGTATGCTTTCATATCCTTACTAAGAAACAGTTACAATTTTGCATATTAAAAATATTGCAAGAACTTTTATTAAAATTTCAACATTATGGCAAACATGAAGGCTATGTTCAATAAAACCAGTGGAACAAAATATTTCAATACAACTGAATGATATGCTCTTAAATTTATGCTTGAATTATCAAAATTAAAGGATACTATATTTCAAAAAGCATATGAGGACATGAAATGTAGTGTACAGATAAATTTTGCAATGTGGAAGAGTAAAATGCATGCACATTTAACTGACAAGTAAACATGAAGGCAAACATGAAAAAAATGAAATAAAGTTTTATGGAACACAAAAATTTAATAATCATATTTAGTATCCAAATTTTAAGCAATAATAAGCATGAAATTAACTTATGGTTCAATAAATCTCTACAACTGCTCACATCAATTCAAAGAATACTATACATCCAGGCAGCCATATTTCTCTAATCAAAAGTCTTTGCTTACATCACATGATAAATTTTATGTGCAGTCTAGTTATAAACATGCAACCATGGCAAGCAGATCCAGAACTTATAAAAAATAAAGGAGGGTTATTCGATTTCCATTGTAATATAACATTTTCCCCCTATGTTTTAGAGATTTAAAAAAAAATTATTTAAAAATCCATAAAATATATCTAAGTTCCAGATCTACCCCCCCCCCCCCCCCCCACACACACACACACACACACAGTTTTGGAACTTAGATATTAGAACTTAGATCTGGGCCTGCATAAATTTAATTTTTCCAGGGTTCATGTAGATTATACACATTGAGAGAATTCAGAATGACAGGCTGAAGACAGCTATATCTGTTTTTAGTACAATTTTTTGAAACTAGAAACTGTGGTTTGAAAATTTTCTTACATATCTTATAAAAATACATAATTCAAACTTGAAAAATAATACTTATGCTTTCTTTTGAGGAATATTTTACAATAGTAAAAAAAAAATATTATAATGAAAACATAGTTTGGCCTCTGGTGTAAACCAGTTTTTCAGGCTCAACTCTGGAAGGGTTTAAAATAACATTTTGCCTCCATTACTTTTACTAGCTTTGCTAAAGGGGGTGGGCATAAATCCCCTTGCCTTCTCCCATGATCTGGCCCTGATTGAAACCATCAGCTCATAGTGACTACCAGTACAAGATTTGAAAAAGTTAGGTTTTACTACTGAGAGGCAAGTTTTTGCACACAATAGGCTAAATGACCAGGTCACAAGGGCTCAGAAAAGGTTGGAGAAAAGAGACCCACTGGACAACTATTATGAGGCAGATGGTAGCCTCCCATCAAGGCCATCAAGAGTTTGCTTAATGTATACATTGTATGTATGGTTCTGCTACATAATCCCATCTGACAATGAGACACACAAATACAATAAAATATTCTGTATAGCAAAACCTATACAGAATATTTAAATAAATAACTACAAAGTTAGATAATAAAGAACTAGATCAAAAAATTGAAAAATTATTCCTGATTATGGACAGGGGCATCAAAAAAATTAAGAAAGCTAAAAAATTATAATAGATAACTAAAATAAAAAAAGGCGAGTAAAAGCTAAACCATCTACAAAACCACATAATAAAGTACTATAGGAGATAAATAACTCTGATATAAATCTTAATTCTCAAACTAAATTGATTAATGTATCTGGCTTAACTTTAAATAGTGGTCAAATTGAAGTATTAGAATATGGTCCAAATTATGCATATCCTATATCATTATATTCATTACTGCAAATCATGCTTCAACTAGAACAAAAAATTACTAAAGCTTCCCTTTGAAAAAAGATAAAATTAGATTTAAATTATACCGAACTGTAAGTTTGCTGAACAGAATAAACTGCACAATCAGCATATCCAGAATATTAAATGCTTAAGAAATTCAAAATTGGACCCTGACCTTAAAATTATTTCAGCTGATAAGACTGAACAAATAGTCTTACTTAATAAAATCGATTATGACAATAAAAATTAAACTGAAATTGGCTACATTAAAATGTATCGAATTAATCGAAGACCCTATGCCCACAACTTTATCAAAACAAAACTTTATTCAACAATTCTTTTTAAACTGCTATATTGACCAAGTCTTGTATGGTTCCTTGTATCCAGCGATATTGCAATTTTTCTATCAAAATTAATTACACAAAGTGGGATATCCATTTCAACCATTGGTGTATAAGCAGAATGCACTTAAAATCTCAAGAAAGGATTAATATTTTCACATTTTCTGATGACAGAGTATACAGCTATATCAGCAATAATATGCTAAATGAAGAGTTCGGGTGTCACTTGATACTATACTTATTTGATGTTGTGTCACTGTATCCACATTTTGGATGCATTAATGTGACTGAAATCTACTGGTTAGTGGTCCATCAGGTCCACTGCCCAGCATACTTTAGTGTTCATGAGTGTCCGCAAACTGGTTCAGTGTCATTGGGCAGACATGGGTCCAAAAAGAGGATGTGCCAATGGGCTCTCCTCTTTCTTTCTCATCAAGGCCAACATCATACACCATGTTGAGATAGCCACCTGGTCCAGATGTATATATAAATATAATTAACAATAATTGATTATAACTAATTAATCAATCTTCATGACCCATCCAAGCACAAATATCTAACTCTCGTAATCAACCCCTCAGTATACAATAGCTTTATCATTTGTAAAGAAATTCATTTATGCAGTACAGCATATGTTATGCAGATATAATCTTAAAGTACCTACAACAGTTAACTCTAAACAATTTGTAACAAATGATTGGGAACCACTGGAGTAAGACAATCCCAATCTTTTCAAGCTGAACATTCCCTTTAACCAAACAAACACGTCCTTTACAAAAATTAAATGATTTTTCCATTATAAAATTAGCTGAAAAAATATTTTCTATGTACAAGAATTTACAAAAATGTCCCCAGAAATCTCTAAAACTCCTCCATTGGGAACCACTGACTCACCCCAATGGGAGACATAAAATAAAAATTAATGACCTCGACTACCTATTGTAGAATGAGGATAATTATATAGAAATAATTTACCAAACAGTTAAAATCAGATTAGAAGAATAAGTTAACTTTAAAAAGAATTATCACACACAGCATTGAAAGTAATATGAAAGAATAAAGTATCAAAAACTTTTCTTAACTCTGGAATAATAGCCCACCACCCCCTATATGTTTTCAGTTAAATTACATGGAAAAATTATTAATAAATCTGTTCAGGGCAAATTTATGCAATACAGATATTACCCCCCTACCTCAAGCATGGAAGTTAATCCTCCATGACTATGACTCCCAACAGTTATTTACCTGAATGCTGAAATAGGGGTAATGGTATTTAACCATCACCCGACCGTCAATTGGGTCAGTCACCCGATGACGCTATGTCATGCAGTAAAATACATTGTGGCATCCTTACTTGTATCTTTTAAAATGTTTTTGACTAGCTTTTAAATTAAAGTCTTTTAAATCACCATTCCCTCATCATAGATGTCTCAGTGAAATACTCTGTGTGGAGAAACAATCTATTGCAAGTGTCCACTAAGTGATTGCATCAACCTTCAGCAAAGTTTTGAACTGTCCTCAACAACACAATTATGGCTTGTTACAACATGACAACTATGTATGACAACTATCATCATCTTCTGCAATATGACTGATATCAATCATTGCTGACAGGTAATTACTTCATATCACCACAACAATGACTAGGCAAAATTGCCTACTCAAGATCAGGTGTCTTAGAGTAAGCGTGCCAGCCATTTTTTTTTTCTTTGGTTTCAAACTTTTGTTGAAAGAAGTAAGAGTTTTTGCAGTTTCCACTGAAGAGAAATTTAAACTTCTAGAACTTTTCTAAAGTTAATCATTAAAGTCTTAATGATTCACCACAGGTCCAAGAATCCCTCATTGTCATGAGTAATGACTTGGAATTCTTGTGCAAAATAGTGAATGTAGAAGTAATTCATGCCATGTGAATGGCAAGAGCATTTATCTTTTATTTTTACCTTATTTAGCCAACTCATTAGTAACTGTTTTTTAAATCATTGCAATTGTTGATATTAGAATATTTGACATATCACTGCATTTTAATTTTAATGTAACATCTGAATATATAATAAAGTAAAATTTTCTAAATGCTCTGAAAGAATACATACAATATTCAACAAAAAAATGTGTGGTAAGTGTTATCTCTTTTTGATGAGATATCACTTACCACTTTTTTTTTTTTTGGAAAACCTGTCTTACATGGGATTTGAATCAAGAAACCTTGAGTTTGCAGTAAAAAAAGAGGGCTTCTGAGACTATTTAACATTATAAAAATAAATACTCCCTTACCACAGAGGTCTGTACACAGTATTATACACCTTAGTAGCCATAGCATATGCACCATACTCTGTGAGGATAGTAGGACCTCAGCAGAAAAATAACACAAAACATCATGCCTTACCTGGAGCTCAAACACAGGTCTCTTTGATCAGTAGCCAAGTGCACTAACAACTTGGCACCACCAAAAAACCTCAGTGCTTGTCTGATGATAAAATGTTTATATTAAAAGCACAATTGCATATTTTTGTTGATCAGCATTTCTAAAATTTAAGTGTTTTAACTTTTAATATACATATTGGCAAAGTTCAATGCTTTAAATTTGTTAGCACCGAAACTTTATAAAATCAAAAGAACAGTTCAGTTTTTAAATGCATTTCAAAGTTATATACTGGGAGGTTCCATTAATAGTGGATAATCTCTCATCTGTATCAAAAACTACATAGCAAATATTCTAAACTGATTTCACACTGAAGCATGGGCATAGTGAAAACGAGTGAAAAGGCACTGAGTGCAGCATTATTGTCCAGAGAAATATAAAAGTGATAGCATAACAGTATCATAGCTGTGTATGTTGAGAAGGCACAGTACATTGGCAAATGTTCAAAATGTCCACTCAACACTGGCAGTAGGCCTGGGTGTGTCAGGTAATACTTGCTTAAAATGAACATGCTGCAGCACAACAGAGTCCACAGTCATGGTGGTCACATGTAATTTGGTAACCATGCCATTCTTGTGTGTTGGTGGCAAGCTATACACCAGCATTTTCACAACAAGTGTCCCCACAAGAAAAAATTCAAAGTGTTCAGGTCAGATGATTGTGCAGGCCATGATGTCAGATGATTGTGCAGCAATACCACCTCCATGTTTTCAACAACTCATTGAGTCCTTATCAAGATATCTGGCTGCTATTGGGAGAGCAAAAGGTGGAGCAACAGTTATTAGGTAGGTGTACATAATAATTTGTCTATTCAGTTTAGTTCTATAATAATAATTTAAGGAAGCTACTGCCTCTTAAGATCTACTAAACATTTCCATCACCAGCATGTGAACATCCTTGCCGATCATCAACACCCATTCGTATTGATTCTCTTTCTTCACCATGATGCCATCTTTCAATAGGACAATGCCCGTCCACCTACCAGGGTATGAGATATCCAGGTACCTTCATGCCTATATGTTAATGTAGGATGGTATATCTGTTGCTGCACCACTAGTAGCAAACCTTTGTATAACTCTGGAGGATGTCTTGCATGAGTACATGGTACTCAATCAAGAAACAGGTATGGGTCTATGAGATGCTTCTCATGATACAAGCTCATAAGTTGATGTTCCAGTGGACCAAGTGGCTCTACTCCCAGTTGATTTGTGGGTTCTCACATAACCACAAATGACTGTTGTCAATGGCAGAAATTCCTTGGCATGTGAACCTGGCTTCATTAGCCCACAGTATTCATCCTATGTAGTTTGCCTTTGCTGTGTGTTTATGTAGCAACTATGCACAGAAATCCAGATGGTGCAGGTTTCTGTGGCAACAGCCTTGGGGCAGTCATTGGCAACAGTCTGAAGGCTCATGTGCAGGTGAATGCATATGAATGACCTACTCACAACATCCTGTTAATGTTGCTGTGACTCAGAAAGATTTACTATCCAAAGTGGTGTACTGCAACTGCATAACAGCTAGCACTTTAAAAGAACTGCTTCCACAATAACCAGAATTTGTGAACATTGTAGTTGTGTCCTCTGTCACCTATAACAATTGGTCCAGGCAATGACGAATCTTCCTAAATGCTCTGAAAGAATACATACAATATTCAACAGCATACTAGCAAATCACACATCTGATGAATACACAGTTCTAACTATACACAGTCATATCAGAATAATATGACCACCTACCACAGTATATGTACAGTAGGTGGTCATATTATTCTGATACAACTGTGTATGATAGGCTATGGCAGTCGAAGTCCACATCATGTCCCCTTGTTGACTGCCAGGTGCCGAAAGATTAGGCTGCAGTTTGAAAAGGCCTATTACAACTGGAATGTGGAGGACTGGAAACACATCATCTGGTCTGAAGAATCATGGTTTCAACTCTAGCACACTGACGGGAGGGTATGTGTGTGGCATAAACCACACAAAGCGATGGGTCCAGCTTCCCAAGTTGGAGTCATACAGGCAGGTGAAGGTGATAAAACAGTTTGGGGTGTGTTTACATGAGCTTTCTTAGGGCTCCTTTTACCCATCAAGATCTCCTTCACCAGCACAAGGTATGTGAACATCCTTGCCAATCATCCATACCCATTCATAATGATTCGCTTTCTGCACCATGATGCCATCTTTCAACAGGACAATGCCACACCACATACTTCCCGAGTGACGACCTATTGGCTCCAGGAGCATTCAAGTGAGTTTACCACACTCAAATGGCCCCCTCGATCGCCAGACCTTAACTACATTGAGAATTTGTGGGACAAATTAGAAATCTGTTTGAACCCATCAACTCCCATCAGCAACTGTGCATGCCTTACGACAGGCAATCATCGCTTCATGGGTGGCAATACCACTTCCATGTTTTCAACAACTCATTGAGTCCTTATCAAGATGTCTGGCTGCTATTGCGAGGGCAAAAGGTGGAGCAACAGTTATTAGGTAGGTGTATACATATAATAATTTGTCTATTCAGTTTAGTTCTATAATAATAATTTGAGGAAGCTACTGCCTCTTAAGACCTACTTAACATCTCAATCAGATTACAGGATAAGATCCTGTATTAAACTTATGACCAACTCAAAAAACAAACTGATTCCTTTATGTCAGGGATGAACAACATTTTCCCCATCAGTGGGCCAAAGAAGGATTTTTCAGAGTGCTGTGGGCCAGAACTTATGGAATTAAACACTCTAAACTTACACCCACCCACTTCACATCCAATGCTCTGAGTACACAACATGAGAAAGCAATTAAATTTTCACATATATCTGTTCATTTCAAAAAGGAACATGTACTTTTTATAATTTTAATGGGAAAATTATTATTTTTAATCAAAATTTAGATTAAAATTACAAGACACTGCAAGTAAACAGCATAATTAGATAAAAACGAAGCACATTTTAATGGAAATTAACATCGACTCTGTATACAAATACCATAATTAAGCAGTATTAGAAACATCAGTACATTCATGAAAAGCTAAAGAAAAATATTCCAATTTCGATGTAAAGATATTTTCTATTTTGATAGCAAGTTCATCAATACACCTGATTATGATTCTGTAGGATAAATTAACATTATCATAATTTTTTTCTCTTTCGACAAAACACACCAAAAATTGTTTGCACTCATTCCTTTGCAAATTCGCCATCAGAATAATTTTTGCAATATTTGACAATTCTCTCAGTAATAATAAAACTTACATGCACAACAACATTGAAGTCTATTTATCCAAAGGTTTAACTTTGGGTAGATAATTTTTTTTCTATGTCGGCCCTGATAACTTTCATAATTAGAATGTTTGAGTAACTCTGTTTGAGTGAGAGCTGAGCTCTTTAATATCTGTTGAGTGAGATCTGTTTGAGTGAGAGCTGAGCTCTTTAATAGGGAGCAGAACAGTACATTCAGAAAACCCGATCTACTCCTAATATGCAAAGTCTGTCATGCAGGTCGATGTTGTAAATTCCATTTAGGCTACTAAAGAACACTTTCAAAAACAATGTAAAGGTAAATTGGGAAAGAAATAAAAATTGCCATTCCACAAAGTATAAGAATAAGAGAAAAAAATAATAATTGCTTGGCAATATTCGTGGGCACTTAAAAAGTGTTTGTGTGCCATAGGTTGCCCATAGCTCCTTTATGTGATAATGTTAGTGACAAATTTCAGTCAATATTAATAATTCCTTGGAGGATGGCAAGAACAAGTTGCTAATAAAAAGATTATAAATAAATAAAATAAATACCCCCTCAAGCAGCTGCTTGCTACAGAGGTCTGACTGGAACTTGTCAGTTTATATGCCACAGTAGAAGATCTGTGAGAATGGCAGGAGCTCAGCAGAAAAACAACACACACATCCATGCCTTAACCGGGGCTCGAACCCAGGTCCCTTATATCAGCAGCCAAACGTGCTAACCACTCGGCCATGGGATGGCTACAAGATTATACATAGTCAAAATTCAATTCATAGCCTGGCACCATTATTTTATAATCTGAAGTAATAGAAAAATTTTTTTTTCTATTACTTCACTTTGTTATTACCTTCACTTTTGTAATAGAAAAAAAGATATTATGAAGTGGAGTGCATTATTGTCACACACTTTGCACTTTTTGTATCACCTACCAAACTATCAATATTTTTTTACCTTCACATTGCTTTTATCTTGTTTTAAAAAAAAAAGTTAATGTGTTCACTTTGTCATCTGTTTATCCATCTGTAAACAACAAACTTTTTTGTTTTTAGAGATAAATTAAAAATTATTTTGGGTTAAATAGGTATTGATGAAATATTATGATTCATACTTTCTGAATCTCCCAAAAGCCATAAGTGTAACCTCTAACAGTGGAAAAAGTTGAAAATTCCAAAATTTCAAAGTATCCATTGGCAACAATAAGTTAATCCCTTACACCCAAGGTATGGAAAAACACAACCTTTTTATTTTAAGAAATAATTCTCTGTTTTCAGAGATAAATTAATAATTCTTTTTTGGGTTCAATAGGTATCGATAAAATATTATGATTTGCATTTCCCAAATCTCACAAAAGCTATAATTTCACCCTCTAATGGGGAAAAATTCGAAAATTTCCCTTCCCCGATCATAGATCTAAGTCATAGATTGCACCAAGAGGGAACACATTCAGGGAGATCTATCACTGTCATACAAGTGTTGGAGTGGCAGTGTTAGATGGATATCTCTATACTGTTGGGGGGACAAGGTTGAAGGTTGTTGGGTTCATACTTTAACTTTGATGAGAGACAAATAATAGAAGTTGTTCTTTAAATTTTAAAGTTGTTATTGCTGACCATATACACCAACTGGAATAGAATAATGGCTTTGAGCTCGATTATAGATCTCAAATTTGCTGCACTGATGGGCTTCTGTGGAGGGAAAATCTGCCACTGTGTTTCCTGTTTGTTTGCAAGTTGACAGCCCCAAGTGAATAGATTCAGAAGATACGTTTTATCAGCTGGTGGATAATCTTGATCTGAGGTCATTGCAAGCACCTAAACTCTTGCTTCTATGGGCATTGTCAAACCAATATTGGAGGAAGTCTTCCAGGGTAGATGGCTTCAGCCTTTAGTAATGGGAAAACAGGTCTTTGTATCATGCCCTTGATTAGGAGGCTGTTTGATATTGTCAGCACTTCCTCTCTCAATAAATATAGTTTCTCTAAACATCCCACTAACCATTTTCTCTCCATAGGAAGTTGGAGTGTGAGGATTCTGCACAAAGATTATTCTCTTGATGTCCTCACACAAGAATTACACCATTGCAAGGTAGATATTCTTGGCTGGCAAGAGACCAGATGGACAAATACTTAAAAATAATATTAAATTTCTCTTTTCAGGGAGGGAAGATAAGAAGTATTTCCAAGGCGTAAGTTTGCTTCTAATAACAGCAGACACACTAGTGATACTCTTATAGGATATGAGTGCATTAATGAAAGTTTTCTTGCAGCTAAATTTTGAATAATCATTAAAAACTTGAATGTTATCTGTTGTTGTGCCCCACTGAGGATGTCAATGAAGATGAGAAAGATAGATTTTACAGACAACTTCAGGACATTTTAAATTCTGTCAAGAATGGAGATATTACCCTTGTACTAGGTGACTTCAATGCAAAAGTTGGTACTGACTCTGATCTTTAAAGAGAGGTGATGGGTCCCCTTTGATATTGTTAGCTGCAAGGCAATGAGAAACATATCCTACAGGTAAGTAAACTTAATGGTTTGAGAATAACTAACACTTATTACAAACACTGCAACATACATAAGCACACCAAATGGGATGCATATGAATATGATTGATTATAAACACCAAATGGGCTAGTTCTGTCAGGAAATACCAGATCATACAGGAGAACTGAAATTGGATTTGACCATTACTTGTTAAAAGTGTCTTGCAACTTAAACTTAAAAACTGTTGTATTAAGGTTAAAAAAGTTACCTTTAACACTGAAATTCTGAAAGAGCCAGTTATACCTAAAGCATACCATGACAGGTTACTTAATCATTTGACAGTCATGGTTTGCTTACTACTGATGTTGAGAAAAACTGGGATCATTTTAAACAAGTTTTTCTTGAAACCAACAGCACTCTTTTAGTAAAAGGGAACAGTGGAGACAAAATTATTTGAGTGAAAAGGCACTGGAGCTTATTTTGGAAAGAAAGAACTGCAGGAATGTCCTTCATCAATAACCTACTGGTCCTAACAGAAAGTATTACAAAGAGCTTAATAAATGTGTAAAAGATCAATTAGCAGCTGATAAGAATCTTTGGGTAGATGGCTTGGTTGACAAAGCCGAGGGAGTAGCTAGACAGTGTAACAGCAGAGAGCTATACCAGACAGGTAATGTTTTGTGTGGGGAAAAAACAGATAAACAAGGTAAGATTACTGAAACTGAGGATTCTGTCATGGCTAGGTAAGCTGAGCATATCATAGATGTTGTAAACAATTTTATTAGTTCTACTCCCATTGTTTGTAAGGAGGATAGATGCATTACTATATCACAGTCTAAAGTTATTATGGATATTTTTCAACTTAAACTACATAAATCCCCAGGGGTAGACAAAATTACTACTGAAATGCTAAGAGTTGTGAATGTTTCTGCTATGACATAGCTGATTGAAATTTTGAATATGTTTCATGATAAAGTTATTGTTCTTAAGGATTTTACCAGAGCTATTATTATCCCTATATTTAAAAATGTGATTGCAGTTCTTGTGAAAAATATAGGGGTATCAGCCTACTTTCTGTTCCAAGTGAAGTTCTTTGCATGATTGTGCTTAATAGAACTAAATATCTGATTGACAGACAACTGCATGATGAGTAGTGTGGTTTCAGAAGTGGTAGCGGATATGCAGATCAGATTATTTCACTTACACAGATTCTTGAGAACTGTTCCAGAAACCTGTGGTTACCAGCTTTGTAAATTTTAAAAAGACTTTTGACTCTGTTGATCGTCATAATTTGTGGTTGATTGTGAGACCATATGGCATACCTGACAAGTTAGTTACCATAAGGAAAGCTCTCTATAAAAACACTGAGTCGTGTGTAAGAGTTGGTAAAGGCTTGTAGTGATGGGCTTAGTGTTGCTTCTGGTGTTCAGCAAAGGTGCATTTTGTCTCCTTTCCTGTTTAGTTTGATTATTATTATGTTATATGCGAAATTCACTGCAAGGGAAAGATTTTGGGCTTAAATGGTCTAAAGATCTGAAAATTTCTGATTTAGATTATGATGATTTGGCTGTGTTGGCTAACGATGTTGATGAGATGAAATCTTTCATTTGAGCTGTTGAAAGATTGGTAGTAGAGTAGGTTTGGTGATAAGCAGAGAGAAAACTAAGTGATGAAAATTGGCCAGGCAGACTGTGGTTCAGTTAAATCTGAATGGTTGCACCCTTCATTAAGTGTCTTGGTTTAATTATCTTGGGAGCTGTGTAACAGATACTGGTGATGTGCTGCATGAGATTAACAGACGAATAACGGATTGCTGCTATAGCTTTTAAGAATCTATGGACAATGTGGAGAAATCAGTATATACAACTAAAGACCAAAATTACTCTATAATAGCTTATATATAATTCTTTCTAGAATTAATTATGGTAGTTAAACCTGGACTCTTTATAAACAAGATTACAGGAAACTTGATGCTTTTGATTCTAAATGCTTATGCAGCATATTGGGTATTAGGTGATTCACTTTGTAAGTAAAGATGAGGTTAGGCAAAGGAGTCATAAACCTTCTTTAAGCAGCGTATTGTGCAGGGAGAAGTTCTGTTGGTTTGGCCATGTTGCCCGTATGCATAATTATAGATTAGCAAATAGGGTTATGAGCAATGTGCCTAAAGGCCATAGAAAGAGGGAAAGACCTAGGATATAATGGGCAGACAATGTCAAACAGGATCTTGTTAGAATTGGTCTACAGTGGCGACATGCAGCAGATGTAGCTAAGGAGATATGCATTTGGAGAACTAAATTGCAGAATCAGGTTGGATCTCTGTAGCTCATGGCTGCTTGAGGATGATGATGATTTATCAATCTTTTTATTGCTTTTGTAAATCATTTGTTGGTGTATCAGTTTGTGTTTGTCAAAACAGTTGTTCTACATCAGTCACATTACTGGAAGGATGATGGGGTTGATTCTAGTTCAGTGGTTAGAACAGTCTAGCACAGTGCTGTCCAACTTCTCTAAGACCGCGGGCCATTTTTTCTTCCGCCAATATTTCGCAGGCCAAAAAAAAAGAATAGGACAGGATAGGTAATTGAAAAGTCAGTTCATGACACCTCAAAAAATTATTTTATTTACATGAAAAATAATAAGTAATAATAAACCAATATAAATTTTCTAAACCTTATCAAATATTTAATAAATTTAATGGGAGCAGTGTGGCCGTAGTTGTTGGGCAATAAGAATAGAATGAGTAAGTTGAAATAATGCAATAATAATTGCAAATAGAATGAGTAAGTTGAAGACTGTATATCAAGTAAAGTAATATAAGTTGACGAAAAATTATAAGGTGGATTACAGATATTTATTTAGAATTTCAAGTAAAAACTTGAGTTCGCGGGCCGCTAGTTGGACAGCACTGGTCTAACATAAATCTGGAAAGATGTGGATTTGAGTCTCATGAATTGATAAACTGATTTTTTGCGCAAAAATCATTTATTGAATTAATGATTTCTCTGTCAACAGGTGATCTGTGTATTTACTATTGACTGATGATTTCATTGATAATGCTTTGAGCACGAGTGACTGTTTTATTTACATCTTATTCCGAGTAATATTGGATGTTGCCTTCCCCAATCATGTAGAGCACACCAAGAGCAACAAGTTCAAGGATATCCATCAGTCACATTATTGGAAGGATGACGGAGTCTATTCTAATTCAGCGGTTAGAACACTCTGGCATGAATCTGGAGGGACAGGAATTCAGGTCCTGCAAATCGGTAAACTTATTTTCCCACAAAAATTATTTATTGATTTAATTACTTCTATATCAGCAGGAGATCTGTGTATTTACTCTTGATGAAATATTACAATTCACAATTTTCAAGTTTCCCAAAACTATAATTGTGCCCTCTAATTTGTAAAAAATTTTGGAAATTCCAAAGTTGTAAACGAATAGTGCAAACAATGTATTTATGCTAGAATTTTGTCATTTTGATAGTCAAGTGTGATGGTCATGCAGATTCCACTGGGAACAATGAGTTGATCCCTTACATTCAGGGTAGGTGGGAAATGCAACTGCTTTGTTTTAAGAAAACTGGAAAATTCTTTTTTAGTTGGATTGGTATTAATGAAATATTATAATTTGCATTTTTCAAATCCTTAGGTAGTTTTAATTTATATCATTAGAGATCACTAAATGGCAAAATGTTTAATGAATGTTTCAAGTGATCTGTTTATGGTAAAAATTTGAAATTTTGGTGATAAGAGTGTCAAGAGACATTTCACTGACAGCAGCAACTGCCCCCTTTTCTCAGAAGAGTGTGGGAAAAGCATCTTTTTTTTTAATTTAAGGAATAAAAGAAACTTTTTTTTTCTATTGCATAAGTATTAATAAAATACTACTGTTTCCAGTTTCCTCAGTGTCCATTAGTTTGAATTAAAACTTTTAAGGAGTGAAAGAGAAGGTAAATAAAAACCATCCTTCTCTTTGAAAAGGAGATTACCACATAAGCCAGAGGCAATATACATTCTTCCAATTTTTATGCATTTATTAACTCTCTATACTTCTCAAAGGAATATCTTCTATGAATGCAAAGCACAAATTGTCTATCCTATTCAAGTTATTATAAGTTATTTATTAATAATTAATATATTTGAAATTAATAAATAACAAAATTTTACCATCATGTTTCCATTTATAAAAGATTTCCCCGTGTGAAATTCATTTATAAAAATACTTATATTTTAGTGGCATATTATTTTCAGTACATTTAAATCTTTTTATTAGTTCTCTTAACTCCTCTTGAGGAAGCTACTGCCTGTTAAAACCATTTTAACATTTCAATAAGATTACATGATATGACATTGTATTGGTCTGTAAATGGTAGCTAGGTAGTCACTGGAAGGAGAGCTATGCACCAATCCCCTGTGATGATGAATAGAACCGGCCAGGCCTAGCACCTAATGTCCAACCCTGCCTTCTCATGGTGCAGACCGTTAGTACCTTTCGAAAGAGATACTTCTCTTGTGGAAGTGAACGGAAGGGGAGGGCTGCCAGATTAGTGTGGCCTACTAATCTGGACAACTATGGCTACTTTTCTTTTTTTTCTACCCTGCTGAGGAGTGGTCAACCACACAGGGTCCTGCTGCTGACCATATATACAAACCTGAATGGAATTATGGCTCTGAGTTTGATTATGGATCCTGATTTTGTTGCACTGGTGGGCTTCTGTGGAGGGAAAATCTTCCACTGTAGTTTTCTGTTTGTTTGTGGGTTGACAGCCCCAAGTGAATAGATTCACAGGATATGTTTATCAGCTGGTGGATAATCCTGAGCAGAGGTCATCGCAGGCACCTGAACTCTTTGCTTCTATTGGCATCATCAAATTCTACTTTGGAGGAAGTCTTCCAATGTAGATGGCTTCAGCCTTTAGTGATGGGGGAACGGGTCTTTGCCCCATGTCTGCAATTAGGGAGTTGTTTGATATTGTCGGCATTCCCTCTCTCAATAAACATAGTTTCTTTAAACATCCCACTAACCATTTTCTCTCCATAGGTAGTTGGAATGTGAGGACACTGCACAGAGCTTTTTCTCTTGATGTACTCACACAAGAATTCTACCATTATAATTTAGATATTCTTGATTTGCAAGAGACCAGATGGACAGATAAAGGTCAGATTCTTAAAAATAATCTTAAATTTCTCTTTTCAGGGAGGGACAACAATAAGCATCATCAAGGTGTGGGTCTGCTTCTCAGCAGACACGCTAGTGATGCTCTTCTAGGATGCGAGTGCATTAATGAAAGGTTTCTTACAGCAAAATTTCAGACAAGCGTTAAAGACTTGAATGTTATCTGCTGTTATGCCCCCACTGAGGATGCCGATGAGGATGAGAAGGATAGGTTTTATGAACAACTTCAGGATATTTTGAATTCTGTCAAGAAAGGAGATATTACCCTTGTTCTTGGTGATTTCAATGCCGAAGTTGGTACTGACTCTAACCTTTGGGGAGGAGTAATAGGTCCTTTTGGTATTGGTAACTGCAATGGCAATGGGCAACGTCTCCTGCAGGTAATTAAACTCAATGGATTCAGAATAACTAACACTTATTACAAACACCGCAACATACATAAGTACACATGGGTTTCACCCGATGGGCTGCATAAGAATATGATTGATTATATATTAATTAATAGCAAATGGGCTAGTTCTGTTAGGAATACCAGGTCATATAGGGGAGCTGAAATTGGATCTGACCATTACCTTGTTAAAAGTGTCTTGCAACTTAAACTTAAAAGGTGTTGTGCTAGGGTTAAAAGTTTACCTTTAATACTGAAGCTCTGAAAGTCCCAGTTATAGCTAAAGCTTACCATGATAGGTTACTTAGTCATTATGACAGTCATGGTTTGCTTACCACTGAAGTTGAGGAAGAATGAAACCATTTAAACACTCTATTTTGGAAACTAACAGTACTCTTTTAGGAAAAAAGGAGCAAAGGAGGCAGAATTATCTGAATAATAAGGCACTTGAGCTTATTTCGGAAAGAAAGAACTGCAGGAATGTCCTTAATCAATACCCTACTAGTCCTAATAGAAAGCATTACAGAGAACTTAATAAACATGTAAAAGATCAGTTAGCTGCTGATAAAAAACTTTGGCTTGATGACTTGGCTGACAAAGCCAAGGAAGCAGTTAGACAGCACAACAGCAGAGAGCTGTACCAGATAGTTAATGTTTCGTGTGGTAGAAAACGAACAGGTATAAAGGGATTGAAGGATAAACAAGATAAGGTTATAGAAGGTGAGGATTCTGTCATGGCTAGGTGGGATGAGCATTTCAGTGATGTTCTAAACAATATGGTTAGTTCTACTCCCATTGTTTATAATTATGATAGATGCATTAGTGGCTTTAATATTGGCCCTATAACACAATCTGAAGTTATTTTGGCTATTTCTAAACTTAAACTTCATAACTCCCCAGGGGTAGATGAAATTACTACAGAAATGCTTAGAGTTGGGAATGTTTCAGTTACCACTTGGATGACTGAAATTCTGAATCTTTTATGATAAAGGCATGGTTCCTAAGGATTTTACCAGAGCTATTGTTATCCCTATTTTCAAAAAAGGTGATCGCAGTTCTTGTGATAACTATACGGGTATCAGCCTACTCTCTGTTCCAGGTAAAGTTCTTTCCATGATTGTGCTTAATAGAATTAAGAATCTGGTTGACAGTCAATTGCGTGATGAACAATGTGGATTCAGAAGTGGTAGGGGATGTGTGGATCAGATATTTTCACTTAGGCAGATTCTTGAGAAATGTTTAGAGTTTCAGAAACCTTTGGTTGCTAGCTTTGTTGATTTCAAAAAGGCTTTTGACTCTGTTGATCGTCATAATTTGTAGTTGATTGTGAAATCATATGGTATACCAGACAAGTTAGTGAACATAATGGGTTGGGTTGTTTTACCTCCGAGTGGCACTTTTTTGCACACCATGGGCTAAATGGCCAGGTCACATGGGTGAACATAATGAAAGCTCTCTATAATAACACTGAGTCGTGTGTGAGAGTTGGTAAGGCTGTAGCAATTGGTTTAGTATTACTTCTGGTGTTCGACAAGGGTGCATTTTGTCTCCTTTTCTCTTTAGCTTGGTTACTGATTATGCTATGCAAAATTCACTTCAGGGGAAAGATTTTGGCCTTAAATGGACTGGAGATACGAAAATTTCTGATTTAGATTATGCTGATGATTTAGCCCTTTTGGCAAATGATGTTGATGAGATGAACTCTTTCATTCGAGCTGTTGATGAAACTGGTAGTAGAGTAGGTTTGGTTATAAACAGAGAGAAAATTAAAGTGATGAAAATTGGTCAGGCAGGCTGTGATTCAGTTAATCTGAATGGTTGCAGTCTTGAGCAGGTGTCACAGTTTAATTATCTTGGGAGTTATGTAACAGATAATGGTGATGTGCAGCATGAGATTAACAGATGAATAGGGATTACTGTCGGGACTTTTAAGAATCTATGGAGATTGTAGCTGTCTCATGGCAGAGTGGTTAGCATGCTTGGCTACTGATCTAAAGGACCTGGGTTCGAGCCCCGGATTAGGCATGGATGTGTGTGTCGTTTTTCTGCTGAGGTCCTGCCATCCTCTCAGATCTTCTACTATGGCATATAAACTGACAGGCTCCTGTCAGACCTCTGTGGCAAGCAGCTGCTTGAGGGGGTATTTATTTATTTATTTATTTATTTATGGAGATTGTGGAGAAATAGGCGTATACATCTAAAGACTAAAATTAGACTGTATAATAGTTTGGTTCTTTCTAGGGTTAGTTATGGTAGTGAAACTTGGACACTTTGTAAACAGGATAACAGGAAACTAGATGCTTTTGATTCCAGATGCTTACGCAGTATCTTGGGCATTAGGTGGTTCAACTTTGTAACTAATAATGAGGTTAAGCAAAGGAGTTTGCAACCTCTTTTAAGCAGCATATTATGCAAAGAGAGACTCCGTTGGTTTGGTCATGTTGCCCGTATGAATAATTATAGATTGGCGAATAGGGTTATGAGCAGTGTGCCTAAAGGCCTCAGAAAGAGGGGGAGACCTAAGATGCGGTGGGCAGACAATGTCAAACAGGACCTTGTTAGAATTGGTGTGCAGTGGCCATATGCAGTAGATGTAGCTCAGGACAGACTTGCTTTGAGAATTAAATTGCACGATCTGGTTGGACCTCCATAGCCGATGGCTGCTTGAGGATGATGATGATGATGACATTGTATTAAACTGGTTGATGCAAAAACAAATTGATCTTGGAAAAACTTGACTTTAAAAAAAAAAGAGTTGTTAAAATGAAAGTGTTGAAACTTACAAATATATATTTAAATATGTGAAAAATAATTTGACTTATATCAGGAGTATATTTATGGATTGCAAGATTATTATTTAAACAAATTTTAACTCCATGTTGACTTTATCATAGATTACATCGTTTTTGTAATTGCTTCATCTTTTGCTTTATACTCAACATCATTTTCAGTAAACTTTTCCCATTTCTAGTATGTAACGTTTTGAGCATTACATCAAAATACAAAGACTATTCAATGATATCCAAATGTTTTTATATTTATAGGCCTCTATGGAAAGCAGCTGCTTGAAGAGCTGTTTATTTTATTTTGTCAACATACACATCCAAAACAATAAAACATACTGGAATACCCTTTATTTCTCCCCAAAATCACAGAATTAGTCACAGCAAAGCACTAATTGTTTGATCCTGTACTGAAGAATTCAGGTTTTAATATGTGCTCTGTATATGCACAGTTCACTGGCATAAGCAAGTGATATTCATTGACAAAATGGGCATATTAATATTGGATATGATAACCACAGGCACTGATACAAGTAAAGCACACTGTGATACTGAGTCAATCAGGTGATTAATTAGATTCTGAGAAATATTCATCCATGAATCTGCAATTGGTCAAAATTTTATGACAGTCATGGTTGGTTGATCTTAGGTTGATTTAAGTTAGGTTTTCCATTTTTTAAAAATGTTTTTGCACAAGTTGCCAAATCACAAGGACCCCAAAAGCTCACATTAGGTCTGGAGAATGGGACCCACTGAACAGTTATTACAATACAAATGGAACCTTCCTGTCAAGGACATCCTGCATGTTCTTTAAAGTTCACAGGATATGGCTCTCATAAACATGGGGCTATGGTAGCCTTTCAAAGTCCATCAGTGTCCCTTTTCTGATGAAGAATAGGGTGTGGGTTTAGCATAGATAAATCTCAACACTGGCACAAGTGGAACTCAAACCTGAGAACTACCGATTATGAGCCTGGGCATACTGGTGACTTACCCCACCCTGATATATCTTGAAATTTTAAATAATTAGTTGAAAAAAATTGGTTGTCCTGAGTGGAACACGAACCCAAGCCTGCCAGAAGCATGCCATGCATCCTAATCGACTGGTACATTTTGAGCACATCTAAAATGTAAGAAATACACTGCTTAGCAAAGGCACAACTATTCTCAAGGTGGCAACAAAAATAAAAACTTCACTTACATGGTAACAGGCAGCTCTTAATTAGCAAGTGGCTTAAAAAAACACAATTTCATCATTTATGATTTTATCATTTCAAACTTTTCATTACATATTTTAATGTTTGACATATAAAATGTTACAAAAAAAACTGCTTACCATGCACCACCAGTTTTTCTCTGCTTTAAAAAAGTTACAGAAATAAAAATATTGAACTATATTAAAACAGAGGGACAGTCTCATGGAAGCAGAGCATCTGTGACCCTAGTTAAGGATGCTAGTAAATGCTCATTCTATCATGTCCCATTATATTTTAAAATTAACAATGCATCTATCTAAATATCGTTAAGTTGGTAGTTTAAAAACAATCTTTGAAGATCTGAACTACCTCTTATATCTTATTTTTTAACTCTTTATCAAGTATCTGCATCAACAGTAATATAGGCATGGTCATAACAATATGTAAGCATTATAAATACATAAAGGCTGTATCAAAAAATTACAAACATACTTTGAAAATCAAAAATACATATCAAATAATGCACAAAATAGTTTTTCAAGTGTAGATAAACAAAGGTTTGTACCACATGGTGTACTCTCACAAATTATTGTGATAAGTTTCCTAATTAAAACAATTATTTTATTTCTTAAGAAGTATTCACATTTTCTGAAACACAAGTTATATATGTAATATTGGTATAATAGTTAAAGGGCTAAACGATAACTATTCTTAGCATTCAACTTTACCTGTTCTAAATCTTCAAGCATATCTTCTTGACTGGTACAAAATATCTAAATAAAAATAATTCATACAAATGTAAACAATTATAGTATATATTAATTAAAATTATTACACTGAATTTATTACAGATATAGGTCATTTTAATTAAATACAAACTACTTACATTAAATACAAAGCTGCTAATTATAATGTATAGTTATTACAGCTTCAGTTTCAGACATAAAAATTAAAACTATTGATTAACTTACTTATACCTTCCTAATTAATATATATCAAGAAAGATAAAAATGATTACTGTTTACAATACATTAGCATAAAAACAGAAATGTTTCGTTGAACAGATACTATTTCAAACACAGCTCATGAAATTCTTTATAGCAATTAGTGATGCACAAGTACAAACAAATCAAGAAAAAGTTAGCAAAAAATGCATATACCTAGCCTGATGTTAAATGACATTATTCAAACAAACACAATCTGATAAATTTTAACTCTGCAGCTTTGAAGAGGCTTATTATTAGTGCTCATTTGGCTTCCATGACCAGGATGGTAAACTAGCATATACACCTAAGAGCCAAAACATTAAGACCACTAGCCTAATATGATGTTGGTCCTCCACGTGCCGCCAAAACAGCTTTTACCTGGCGAGGCATGGATACTACAAGATTTCTAAAAGTGTCTTGTAGTATCTGGTACCAACATGTTACAGCAGATCTTTAACTCTTATAAGTTACATGGTTGAGCTGCCGCAGATCAGATATGCTGTTCCATCACAAATCACAAATGCTCGATTGGACTGATGTATGGGGAATTTGGAGGCCAGGGCAATACCTGGAAATTAAAAATCAATCCAAAGTGAATGCACAGTATTCCGTGTTACGATAGACATCAAACATTAATTAATAGATTCTGAAAAAAATTCATCGCCGCCACGGTGGGAATTGATGAATTTTTTCAGAATCTATTAATTAATGTTTGATGTCTATCTTAACAGGGAATACTGTGTATTCACTTTGGATTGATTTTTAATTATATATTTAACACGGTAGCATTAGCGACCTTCTCATTAACATCTGATAATCAATAGCAACAACTGAAAAAGTTGCATCTCCTTGAGTATAGATGGCACTGTCTCAGTCACGTCTCAAGAAGAAGATTTATAAGGTCATATTCTGAAAATATTCATTGTCCGACGAGTGGTACAATGGTAGCGCGCTCTGGCATGAATCTGGAGAGATGCGGGTTCGATTCCCGCCGTGGCGGCGATGAATTTTTTTCAGAATCTATTAATTAATGTTTGATACCTGGAAATCTTCATGTTCCACAAACCATGCTCCAACAATCCAGGCAGTGTGGCATGGTGCATTATCCTGCTGAAAGAAGGCACTATTAGAGGGGAATACCGTTGCCATGAAAGGATGTACTGGTCTGCAATTATGTTTAGGTAAAGTGATAGATGTCATAATTTCCTGCACATGAATAACTGGACCCAAGTTTTCCCAGCAGAATATTGTCCAAAGTATTACACTTCCTCCACTGGTTTGTTTTCATCCCATGGTGCATCCTGGTGCCAACACTTCCCCAAGTAAACGACACACATGTACCTGGCCATCCACATGGTGAAACAGGAAATGAGATTCTTCTGACCAGATGACTTTCTTCCAATCATTCAAGGTCCAGTTTTGATACTCATGTGCCCATTGCAGGCACTTTAGACGATGAACTAAGGTTAGCATGGGCACTCACAGTGGCATGCGACTACGCAGCCCTATTATCAGCAGGGTTCGATGTACTGTGTGTTGTGACACATTACTCCCATCACCAGCATTCAAATTATGGGTGAGTTGTGCCACAGTATTCCTTCTGTTGGCTTGTACCATATGCAATAACCTTCACTCATCTCTAGCATCAATGAGCCATGGTCAGCCCACAGCTTGCCGGTGGGTCATGGTTTTTTCCTTCCTCGGACCATTTTTTGAAGGTACTAAACATGGCTGACCGTGAGCACCCCACAAGCCTTACTGTCTTGGAAATGCTCTGACCCAATCATCTGACCATTACAATTTGGCATTTGTCAAATTCACTTGAATTTTTTCTGTGAAATTGATTCTGTGAAATTGAAACTGATTTCTGTTTAATCTGAAGTCTGCTGCCTTTCCCATCTGAAGAACAAACAGAGAATGTTTGTTCTTCAGATTTAATGTTTTTTTTTTTAATTTTTGTTTAATGAAAAAAGAATAACATTCATTAACAGAACTCAGTATCAGGTGTTATTCATACCATTTCATGACTTTCACATGCACTTTCACCTGCAATTGCTTCAATTTGCATAAAGATGCACTGGTCATAATGTTTTGGCTCTTCGGTGTATGTCATAAGGATAGTTTCCAAAGTAATATCTACCTAGAAAGATTGAAACTATAAATCATCTCAATGGTGAAATGTGGATAAGCTTAACTGACAGATTAGAATAGATTGCAGTATTAGCACAGGTGTTGTGCACACAGATTAGCATGAAATGGGTTCACTCAAATATAAAGAGAACTGTCCTCTAGGAACTGAATCATATGGAGTATTATATTAGGGTAGTAGCAGACACCACTGGAATGTGAACTGTTCTAAAACATTTTCTTGATTAACAGTTGTATTTGTGTTTGGTGTGATTCTCAAAAAATCTGCGATGCACATGTCTGGTAGATTCAGTACTGTTCAGATTTTCTGGTACATCAAAACATTTTTTTAATCTTTATAATATAAAACCATTGCAAACTTTAAACTGTTATAATTAACCAATAGTAAACATACAGAATTACTGTTGACACAGAAGTCAATAAATCAATAAATCATTTCATGGAGAAAATGAATTTTGCCAATGCAAGGGACTTTGAACCCACATCTCTCCAGATTCATTCTGGCATGAATCTAGGAGATATGGGTTCAAGTCCAGCACATTAGGCATACTATTTATTCAGTTATAATTATTTGAAGACAAATTTAAAACCACAATGTTAGGAATTAAAATATTAGGGTGATCAGAGTCTGTGCACTTTTTGCCAAGCAAAATATGTATGATGACACATCACTCTGTTGCATTTGCATACCTCTGACTGTAGTATTAAGGGAAAGTATAAAGTTCACTGTGTCAGTCCATAACTATTACAAATATTGGAGTCTTGGTTTCTATCACTGGTAATATTGTACAGTGAGTAAGTCAAGTATAAATATATGGAATTTTACATCATTACCGGAAAAAAGATTAAAAGCTACCACAATAGCCCAAATATGCAAGGTGGGAGGATGAGGGGGCAGTCTCCATTCATGCTGCTTGAGATTGGTTCAAGAAATTTAAAGATGTTGACACAAGCCTTGAAAATAAGCAGTGATCAGGATGCAACATTCTGTGCCATGCTGTTGAAGCTCATCAATCGACATGCTCTCATTCAAACTTGGTTGCTCACATGCAATTGTAGTGTGGCATCTGCAATGCATTGGTAAAATAGCAGGAGTTGCCGAAGTGTTCCACATAAAGACTATTGAACAAGCAAATTGTCATATGAAAATCTGCAGGGAACTGCTCATTAATCCAAGTGACCAACTTTTCATCAAGTGAGTTGTTACATTTTCAACAATCTGAATACCCAAATGCAGTGGCTTTATCCAAACCAGCCCTAACTTCCTGTCACAAAGTTTGTTGGTTCTTTTACCTCTGAGTGGCATTTTTTTTTGCACACAATGAACTAAATGGCCAGGTCATAAGGATCTCGAGGGCTCAGAAAAAGTTGAAAAAGGGGACCCACTGGACAGCTGTTAGGAGACAAATGGTAACCTCTCAACAAGGCCATCCAGCATATTCTTTAACGTGCAGATATGCCTCTCTTGCACATGGGGTCATGGCTTAATGTCCAATCTGATGGATGGCAGCCTTTCCAAGTCCATGGGTGTCTCCTACTAATCGAGAGCAGGGACTTTTGTGGAGATAAATCTCAATGCTGAGACATGAACCTGGGAACTGCAGATTATAAGCCTGGCACACTACCAACAGAGCCACCTCCTTGTCACAAAGAGGCAATGGTTCAAAACAAAACCTTGGTTCTATGTTTGGTAAAATTTTGAGAATGAAGTGCACTTTGAAGTGAATCCCAATGGATGTGCCATCAATGCTGACATCTACTCAGCACAACTGGAGTGCATGCACTCCAGTTGTGCATGCTACAACCCAACCCAGGTTTGGTAAACAAACATCAGCTATTCCTCCCAAAAGAGAATTCAAAACTACATTTAGGACCAAAGAAAAACCTTGAGGACTGGCATTTGAGCATCTTTCTCATCCAGCATATAGTCTGAACCTAGCTCTTTCACTCCATAGCTCATTTTCTTTGAGCTAGGCAGTTTCAAATATTTCAGGAAGTCAAAACCCGAATGTTGAGAGTTTTTCATCTCCAAGGACCAAGCATGGCATTGAAAAGGAATCAAACAACTTACTGACATATGGCTAAGTTCCATATTGACATATGGCAAAAGTCCCCTATTGAAATTGATGGTTTACATTTCACTGAATATGGTTCATTAATTATATTGGAATAATCATTTTTCATGTAACAATAAAATGCACAGACTTATGAATCACCTAGTACTAGAAAATAATTATATACTGAATAATAATTTGAATACTAAATAATTTGTATACTGAAAATTCTTGAGTAACATTATTGTAAACATGAAGGTCAATTCATTAATGAGAGAATTCCTAAAAAAAAAAATACTGAAAAGCTGAATAGGGCTTATTAATTGAATTACCAAATGCTGATAAAATGATTGAAATTATACAAAAGAAACTTCCTTTAGTAATTTAATTTTTCTCAACTAGCAACCAACTTGTAAATTTAAATAATGACTAAGCCCAAAGCCTAAATGTTTGTACTATTTTGAGCCTCAGCTATTGATCTCACTCTCAACCAGTTCTCTAGTAACCATCAGAGTACCTGACACTTTCCAGTGATAGTTCTCCTCCTAATTTAAGCCTGGCTGGTTACCACATGTTCCATTATATAAAAATAAATACCTCCTCAAGCAGCTGCTTGCCATAGAGGTCTGACAAGAGCCTGTCAGTTTAATATGTCATAGTAGAAGAGACCTGTGAGGATGGCGAGTCCTCAGCAGTTTTTTTTGCCAACTGCATGCATTGCTACCCAGGTGGTCACCCTCCCACATACTGACCGCACCCAAAGCTGCTTAACTTTGGTGATCAGACAAGAACCGGTGTTTTCAGCTTGGTACTGCTGTTGGCTAATGTAATTAATTCTGTAGTTTTCCATATGCATTTCAATTAGATTTTAAACTTTACTCTTACTTACTGAACATTTAATCACAAATAGGCTGCTTACGTATCAAGGTGACTATGGAGATAGAGGAAACATTTTCTTGAGCTGGATGGAATCTAAACTCATAGCCTTCTGATGACATGTCAGGTGCTCTGACCACTGATCTACAGGTTATTGATCAATTTCTCCTCTACTGCTGATGTTATGCTGTGCTTGCCACAGAGGTCTGACAGGAGCCTGTTAGTTTAATATGCCTTAGTAGAAGGGATCTGTGAGGATGGTGAGTCCTCAGAAGATTTTTTGCCAACTGCATGCACCATAGGGTCAGTCACTGTCTTTGAGTGCATTTGGAGACTAAATCCTTCAGATCTTTACTCTTATTAGTGGGTTATAGAACTCATGCAATTTGATTAATTTAATTAAATACTCTACCTTTTGAAGACCTAAAAGTGTTATTACAGAGGGCATTCAAAAGATTATTGACATGAGTTTTTGAGTTTTCTTTACAAAACAAGCTAATTTATTGTTAAATGTTTTAGCTTTCACGGCTCTTTAAATAGTGAATGAAAATTTTTGAAATCAGAGATTCAAATAGATTTGATTATGATCTTTAATTTATCTACAGTTACATTTTTTCAATTAAAAGCATATTTTGGAAGTAAGAGAGCTTCGAAGTTAGATTCCTATTAACATAACATGGAAATTCTCTAATATTAATTTTAGTTAGGCAGTCTATTATATAAATAATTAACTACTAATATCATAACAAATACTTCATATACTAATTAAAGAGGGCATTCAAAATGTTCTTGACATATGTCTGTATTTTTGCAGTCATTCTTCCAAAGCTACGACTTGTTTGAAAGCTTGTCTAAACTTGTCATTACATGTGAAAAACAAAGGCTGTATCATCATTTCTCTCTTCACTGGCATTGCGTAAAGTTCAGTCTGCAAACTCTATGTGTCGCTGCTATGGAATGTACTAAAAAGACAGGAAAAGATTTTACATTTTCAAAAGGATGCAACCTCAGGTCGAAGCGAAAAAAATTTATGCAGATTTATCAAAGTATGTAGGGATTGCCTATTCATTGGCAGTGTTAGAGATTGATGTGCAAATTCAGAGAAATATGGCAGAGCTTCAAAGACCTTCCTCTGCAGGAAGACAAAAGGAGGCCATGAAAAAGAAAACCATCACTGCTGTTTGTGAACTCATTATGGAAAATCCGCAAAGCATTTTCACATTTTTGGCAATAGAGTTACTTCTTTGCTTATCCTCCCTTAGATTCATTTTAACTAGAATAAATATTGTTTAGATTATTTTGTCCCTTTTAGAGTTACAAAACTTTAAATTTAAAAAAACTGGAAAAAATGCCTTTTTATATCTCAGTTTCACTTTAAATGATTGAATTTAATTATTAAAATTTCACTGCTAAACATCACATTGTACTACTTCACTTGGAGCAAGCAATGTTTTCTTCCAAATGGCCAGCTCAACTCACTCCACTAATCCAAGCAGTCTAGTTTTTCGAATGGCAAAAAAATAAAATTACATGCAATATTTGGTAAAACTGTTGAAAAACTGGCTTTCAATTTTAGATAAATGGATTAAATTTTTTTAGAAAAAACGAAAAATTTGAATTTTCTCTGTTTTGCTGTACTTGGACTCATTTTTGAAAATATAATAGACAAGAAATGATTTCAGATGGAAGAACTTTAAGACATCCAAGAAATTCGGATTTTGCATTCTGTTTTAATGCAGAGTAAAACTACATTTCTGAGTGAACCATGTACAATAAGCACATCACATAACAGAATGATGGAAGTTAATTGAAAAAATCCTGAGAATTCAATCCTTTTTAAGGAATTTTTGGGTTTTTATCAATGTATTTAGATTTTTTCTGCAGTTTAAAATTAACTCTAAAACAGGCTAAAATGTAAAACTTCGCAAAAGCACACAATTTTACAAGAATTCAAATTTTCCCATTTAATTCATTTTACTGAGATTGGTGTCTAAAAAATGTCAGAAAGAACTTAATCACTGGATTTAAATAAAAAAGATCAGTGTATGAACATAGCTCATAAAAAATAAAGAACTGGTGCTTCAGTGAAAGCCAGAATACAGGCAAGAGCAAGAAACAATATAGGGTATTTATCTTTATGCATTTTGTATTTCTCGTTATCTGGTTCCAGTATGAAATTCCAATCTACTTGTTTTATGCAGATGAAAATATAAAAGGAAATTGATATTAATACACACCGAAGATCGAAAACGTTATGACCACTGCGTCTTTATGCAAATCGAAGCAACTGCAGGTAAATGACAGCGTGTGTGAAAGTCATGAAACAGTATAAATAACACCTAATACTGAACTCTGTAAAACAGTATTATTTGTTCTTCAGATGAGAAAGGCAGCAGACTTCAGTGAGTTTGACAAAGGCCAAATTGTAATGGCCAGACGACTGAGTCAGAGCATTTCCAAGATGGCAAGACTTGTGGGGTGCTCACGGTTAGCTGTGGTACCTCCAAAAAGTAGTCCGAGCAGGGAAAAACCATGAGCCACCAACAAGGTGTGGGCACCACAGCTCATCAATGTTAGAGGTGAGCGAAGGCTATCCCATACGATACAAGCCAACAGAAGGGATACTGTGGCACAACTCACCCATAATTTGAATGCTGGTAACTGGAGTAATGTGTATCACAACACACAGTACATCGAACCCTGCTGAAAATGGGGCTGTGTAGCCGCAGGCTGCTCCGAGTGTCCATGCTACCTCAGGTCACTGTCGAAACACCTGTAAAGGGCATGCGAGCATCAAAACTGGACCTTGAATTATTGGAAAAAGGTTGTCTGGTCCGATGAACCTCGTTTCCTGTTGCACCATGTGAATGGCCATGTGTGCATCATTGGCCACATGTGCATCATTTACCTGGGGAAGTGTTGGCACCAGGATGCACCATTGGATCAAAACAAGCCAGTGGAGGAAGTGTAATGCTTTGGACAATGTTCTGCTGGGAAATCCTGGGTCCAGTATTCATGTTCAGGAAACTATGATATCTATCACCTACCTAAACATCATTGCAGACCAGGTACATCCTTTCATGGCAACAGTATTCCCCTCTAGTAGTGCCTTCTTTCAGCAGAATAATGCGCCATGCCACGCTGCCCAGATTGTTCGAGAATGGTTTGCAGAACATGAGAAAGACTTCCAGGTATTGCCCTGGCCTTCAAATTCTCCAGACATCAATCCAATAAAGCATCTGTGGTTTGTGTTGAAACACCATATCCAATCTGCTGCGGCTCAACCACATAACTTACACCATGTTTCGCTGGGTAAGAGCTATTTTGGTGGGACGTGGAGGACCAACATCATATTAGGCAGGTGGTCAAAATGTTTTAGTGGTAGCATAAATGACAGTTCTGGCACAGTAAAAGGGGCTCGAGAATTTTATGAAAATCACTGGGAAAAGTTATGGGGGATGAGGGAAAAAGTATGTTTCTTGTGGTTTTTGTGAAAAATATGCGTGAAAATTAGAAAAAACGGGAGTTTTAATATTCTTTTATGATAAGAAATTTATTCAGTTTTGGTTTTTAAATTTCGGTTGAGTATTTAAGAAAGTCTCAAGCGATTCGAAGTCAGTTTGTGTTCTCCCTTAGGTATAGAGTCCCAATCTAAGGTAAGTACGATTTAAATACATTTAATTGTAAAGCTTTAATTGTAAAGCTGGAACGGGAATTATTACGTGGACTTTCGTTAGATAAAGTTTTAATATTCTTGTAGCAAATTATTACTTGAACGTTGCTTAGATAAAAGTTTTTAATATTCTTGTAGCAAAATAATTACTTTGGACTTTGATTAAAATTTTTAATTTTTTTTTCTATGATAAGAAATATATTCACTTTTGGATAAAACTTTTAATATTCTTCTTTGATAACAGAATTAATACTTTGGACTTTGCTTAGAAAGTTTTGATTCTGCTGTATCCAGTGAAGTGTACGATAACTCAACAAAACACATCATTTTTTCTCTCATACACACAACCTTCATTTCAACCTAATTCATTTAAACTAATTCACAAATTAGTTTAAACCTCATCTTCCCAAAAAAAACTTAAATTAGTTTTTCACATGCTAAAAAACACCCCCGTTTTTTCTAATTTTCACGCATATTTTTCACAAAAACCACAAGAAACATACTTTTTCCCTCATCCCCCATAACTTTTCCCATTGATTTTCATAGAATTCTCGAGCCCCTTTTACTGTACCAGAACTGTCATTTATGCTACTATTTGTTTTGGTTCTTCGGTGCATAAAAAACTTACAAGAAGTTTGCATATGCTAGAAAATATGTTGCATCAAGCGGCCCAGGTATGACCAGCCCACTGGGATATTTCCTGGATCCCTGTCTGCCTCTGGACTTGACTATCTGGGTTAGAGAGGGGGGAACAATGCATTAAGTCTGTGCCCAGGCCTGTATACTTTTATGCAGATAGGAGGTTATTGTGTTAATAAGCACCCTACTAAATCTAGAAGATACAAATTCTGTGCTTTGATTAAGCACACTAGCTGTATCATTAAAAATGTACCATTAGTGACATTTTGCGGATTGAGTCTCTTAATAAGAATTCATTACATTCCCTCCAAATGTTAGCTTGTTGATGGATAACAACACTGAGATAACAAACTAAACTTCATAAAACAGAATCTGTATTTTAGCTGTCCATCAACCGGGTTTACTATTAATTCCATTCTGATAGACCTGTCAATCAAAAGACTCTGCTTTCTCCTTGCATACACTACGATCAAGCCAGCCATTTGATTGACAAGCAATCAAGCTTCTCCATATTTGGAGTGCCCTCAGCAGGTATATTGTTATTAGAGTACTGAGCTTTGATAAGCATCTCAGATAGATACCACATAACCAAACTTAAACTAAAACTACTACCTGTGCAAGAGCAGGTGCCAAATTTCTCTTCGTTCCATAATCGGGAAATAACACTCTTACCTTTAGTAATGTATTATTAAGTAATCACGAAATGGCGACAAAATCCTCCTTACAGCTAATTTCTTCAAATATGCAAAACTAAGTGCCTGTTGAGGGAAAAAACAAACTCTCCCAAGTTTCTTGGAGGAGGCCATGCTCCCCCCCCCCCCCATGGTCCCCTTCTTATGACTGCCACTGAAACATATGAAATACAAGACTTGAATATCCTAGAAATTTTTCCAAATTCACATGGAAAACACCATTAAATGTGTAATGATGAAAGCATCACAAAACTAATGGAATTTGCACTGAAAATCACAATAACATCAGAAAAACATGCAGAACAAATTTGTAATGTTAAAATGGGGAATAAATACAGTAAATTTTTTAAAGCTTTTAGAATTGAATTTACCTTTTTTTAACCTTCAAATTCTTCCCATTTTATTAATCATGATTAGATGTTCTTTCTTTTGATAAGAAACATGACATATTTGAGTCTGTTAGTAACTTCAGGATGAGGTTCTCAAGTTGTTTATTTTCTTAAAACACTTCAAAATTAACTTGGCCACCAGAGTAAGATCAGTTTCAGAAACTTGATACTTTAAGGTTTAAAAGATTATAATTTTAAAAAGTTGCAGAGCACTGATTATAAGTATTGAAATATTAAAATTTAAATTTCAGGGGTGTTCCAGCTTCTCAAAGACATCTAAGCAATTTAATTCTTCACCCTACCAACAAATGCCAAGTGATTATGACCCTGATTATCATTTACTCCTTGACTGTACAAGATTTAAGTGAAACATTAATATATAGTAAAACAGTATTTAAAAAAATGCATTGAAATCACCAATAAAGATAATCTTCTCTCCAATTTAAATTAATTTAGTGATTTTTTGCATCTGATTCTGAAATTCATTGTTATTAACAGAAACATACTGAAAAAGTTTCAAAATCAATTTAACTTACTTGACTAAACAGTTTCACTAACTGTTTGCTCTGAAGATTGTACACTCTTTTGTTAACTCCAGGA
This sequence comes from Ryuthela nishihirai, assembly GCA_038380435.1. NCBI lineage: Eukaryota > Metazoa > Arthropoda > Arachnida > Araneae > Heptathelidae > Ryuthela > Ryuthela nishihirai. Next base: position 6,692,156 of record JAWZYU010000027.1, read on the forward strand.
AGAAGCATTTTCACCCAAAGATGGATATCACCTTTAAACCCACCTAGTAAGTATAATTCAATTATAAGAGGGCATTTAGGCACAAAATTATGAGGGGGGAAAAATTCATCCTTTAACGTTAAAACTATATAACATCACAACAGAGAAATACTGCAAACCAGATAAGAAAAACCTAATGCCTTTAACTTGTATATTACAAAAACAATCTTGACATTAGTCAAAATATCTGCTCCTAAGTAATAAATGGGTAACAACTGGAAAGAGTTCTTGGATCGTGAACAAAATCTGCAGTTGTGCACTCACAAAATGTAAATTAAAATAGGTGAAGAATTAGGAGAAAAATTGAGTTTAATGGATAATTATGGTTTTATGACCTTTTCAATATATACCAGAGTTTTTACCATCTGAGCTCCAGCGTCTCTCCCATTACTGCTATTAATCTGAAAATTTACACTTCATGAGTCATGCTTTAGAAAGGTTTTAATTCTTTAATTATTATTAAGTGTTTACTTAACAAAAACTCATAGTTGAAATTTGGTTGGTGCAAGCACATGATTCAGTCATGTGCTTGCACCAACCAAATGATTGCTGAAATTTTATGCAAATAGATTTCTATGACCTTCAATGTATTTTTCACACCACATTGCTGGATTAGGTTGTTTACCTGTGAGTGGCATTTTTTGCACACAATGGGCTAATTCCAGGTCACAAGGATCCTAATAGCTCAGGGGACCCACTGGACAGCTACTAGGAGACATGGTAGCCTCCCAACAGGGCCATCCAATGTATTCTTTAATGTGCACAGGGTATGTTTCTATCACACATGGGGCCACAGCTTTATGTCCCATCTAACAGACAGTGGCTTTTCCAAGTCCATTGATGTCTACTTTCCAATTGAGGACAGGGTGGGGATTTAATGGAGATAAATCTCAATGCTGGTACCTCAAAATTGCAGATTACGAGTCTGGTATGCTTGGCCAATCCCACCCCAATATGTGCAGTAAAATAGAAGCATTACAGGCATCATTACAGAATGAGGAAACTATTGCAACACACTTGGACATATTGCAAATGAAATGAGAAATTATTGAATTAAAGAAGTAAACAAGTAGGCTCCAGTTAATATGACTATGGTAAATGACACTTAAAATTTAGTAAATTTGTGCTTCTGAATCAATGACTAATGATGTGACTCTAATATAAGGAGAGTACAAATCTTGACTTGTGCAAAACACGAATTACACATTGACATTATAATTCAATGTGCTAACCAAATATTTTGCTGTGTGATACTTTAAATCTCATCAAATAACAGAAATGCAATAGTTCACAGGATTTACATGCTATTCTTTGAAAGGAATCATTCACTGTCCTTTGTATGCAGTTCAGTAGTTTTACTTTTGTCTTGCATGTTTGTGCACTTGCACTAAAGACAGTGATTTAATATATAAATAGGTGTTCTGCCTTTTCATGAGGGTTCATGAATTATTAAGAGTAGCTATACTAATTACTAATGTTAATCTAGCTTGGGTAAGAATATAGAATAGGGGATCCAAGACTGATCTTTTGTGATATTTCATAATGTAATGTGAAGATGATTTGACAAGTGCAAAACAAAGCATCCATGACTCGTTTAGCAGAAAATGCTTCTTAAAATATCAGCACCATACCAGAGTAAGAAATAATAACACTTTTTTTTTGCCATTTGGGTTTATTAGCACATATATATATATACACACACACACCAAAGAGCCAAAACATTATGACCAGCAGATCTTTATGCAAATCAAAGCAACTGCAGATAAACGATGGCACATGTGAAGGTCATAAAATGGTATAAATAACACCTGATACTGAGCTCTGTTAATCAGTATTATTCTTGTTCTTCAGATGGGAAAGGCAGCAGTTGGGTTGTTTTACCTCTGAGTGGCATTTTTTTGCACACCATGGGCTAAATGGCCAGGTCACAAAAACCCTGAAGGCTCAGAGAAGGTTGGGGGAGGGGACTCACTGGAACAGCTATTTGAGAGACAGATGGTAGCCTCCCGTCAAGGCCATCCAGTGTGTTCTTTAACGTGCACAGGGTATGGCTCTTCCACACACGGGACCACGGCTTAACATCTCATCCTACGGATGGCAGCCTTTTCAAGCCAATCAGCGTCCCCTACTGATCATGGGCAGGGCAGGGAGTTTTGAAGAGATAAATCTCAATGTTGACCCAGCTGGGATTCGAACCTGGGAACTGCAGATTACAAGCCTGGCACACTACCAACTGAGCCATTCCCGCCCCAAAGGCAGTTTTGATGATGACTTAAGTGAGTTTGACAAAGGCCAAATTGTAATGGCCAGACAACGGGGTCAGAATATTTCCGAGACGGCAAGTCTTGTGGGGTACTCACAGTCAGCCATGGTTAGTACCTTCAAAAAGTAGTCCGAGGAGGGAAAAAAACCACAAACCACCAGAAAGGTGTGGGCCGACCACAGCCGAGGAGGGAAAAACCATGAACTTCCAGCAAGGTGTGGGCCGACCACAGCTCATCAATGCTAGAGGTGAGAAAAGGCTATCTCATATGGCACCAGCCAATAAGTGATAACTGTGCCCCAACTGTTTGGTTCTGACTGTGATGCATGGAGGTGGATCCATGATGCTGTGGGGTGCCACATCATGGCATTCTGCAGGGTGGTGTCACATCCACAATGTACGAATCCATTCTCAGGGAACACTTGCACACAATATTGCGAGCATTGTTCCCTAATGACCATTCCAGGTTTCAAGCGGATAGTGCATTGTGCGAAACATGTCAAGTTGCGGTATGCAGAGGTGAGGTACAGCAGATATCCTGGCCACCTCAACTGTCAGACCTCAATATTATTGAACATTTGTGGGAATATCTGGAGTGCAAGGTCAGATCACACTTTCCACTTCCAGCATCACTGGCACAGTTGGGCCATATTTCACAGGAAGAATAGTTCCACATTTCATTACCGTACGTACATGATTTGTATAAGTCTATTCCAAACTGTGTTTGTTCTGAATACCTGAGGTAGGCCTACTGCTTATTAATAAAATGCTCTCCACAAAAAACACATGTTTCCATTATTTTGATAAACCCCTGTATGTAACTCATCTGGTGAAATCCATATGGGATTTATACATGTAAATTGTGTTCATAATAAGTGTTAGTTATTCTCAAACCATTAAGTTTACTTATCTGTAGGAGATTCCCCATTGCAGATACCAATACCAAAAAGGGCATATCACCCCCTCCCCAAAAGTCAGAGTCACTAACAACTTTACTAATGAAGTTGTCTAGAACAAGGGTAATATATCCTTTCTTGACCTAATTCAAAACAATCTGAAGTTGTCCATAAAATCTATCTTTCTCATCCTCATAAGAATCCTTGGTGGAGAAATGATAACAGATAACATTCAAGTCTTTAATGCTTTTTTTTTAATTTAGCTATAAGAAACCTTTCATTAAAGCAGTCATATCCTAGAAGAGCATCACTAGTGTAGCTGATGAGAAACAAACCTATGCCTTAGAGATGCTTTCCACATCTCTCCTTGAAAACAGAAATTTAAGATTATTTTGAGTATCTGGCCTTTCCTTGTCCATCTGATGTCTTGGAAGTCAAGAATATTTTAGCTATAACAGTTGAATTCTTCTGTGAAAGACATCAAGAGAATAATCTCTAAAGTGCCAACAATATCAAACAGTCCCCTAATCACAGGCATGGGACAAAGACCTGTTCCCCCACTACTAAAGGCTGAAGCCATCTACACTGGTAGGGCTTCCTCCAATGTAGGTTTGACAAACCCATAGGAGCAAGGGGTCAAGATCTGTGATAGCCTCTGATCAGGATTATCCACCAGCTGATAAAACATATCCTGTGCATCTATTCAGTCAGGGCTGTCAACCCACAAACAGAAAAACTTTGTGGAAGATTTTCCCTCAACCAAAGCCCACCAGTGCATCAAATTCAGGATCCATAATCAAGCTCAGAATCATTTTTCCCTTCAGGTTGATATAAAGGATCACCACCAAGACCCTGTGTAATTCACCACTCCTCAGTAGTGTAGAAAAAAATCATAGTAGGCTACATAGGGGGCATACATTGGAAGACTACATAGGGGCTATATTTGGGCTACATAGTAGCACAAATCAATAACTATACTGATCTGGCACCCATCCCCTTTCATCCCCCTTGCAATCTCTTTTAAAAGGTACTAATGCCTGCACCAAGAGCACGCAGGGTTGGACCTTAGGTGCTAGGCATGGCCAGTTCTGTGCATCATTACTTGGGATTGGTGGGAAGCTCACCTTTCAGTGAATACCTAGCTACCATTTACAGACCAACAAAGCAATATAAACTTTTAATATGTTTCAAACAGCATTATAAGATAGCTATTACTATAGTGTGAAAGTTATAGTACAGTATATACTTATGCAAATGTCATATATATATTTATATTTAAACTGAAAGCTTTACTAATGGCAAAACATCCCTTGTCAACTACAATTTCAAGTATCCACATTAATGTATGGTATACCATTTCACCAACTAACCAACTACTGTAGTCAGTCTCATATATATATGCTCTTTGCAAAACCTTGACTGCTTTCAACCCATGGCAAAACAAGATACACACAACAATATGTGGATGAATACTAATATTACTAGAAGGTGAAAGGGTTACTAGCAAGCCCAGATCTAAAAATCTGAGCTTGCAGAGGGGAGGGGAGGGGAGGGGCAAAAAACACAATCAAACCAAAAAAAGGTAAATGGGGTGTCAAGAGAGACTATTTCCAATGCAGTATAACATATTTCCCTCCATGTTATGTTTTTTTTTTACAAATTTCTTGAAAAATGCATCAAATATAAATAGGTTTAATAATTTTTTGCTTCTTTTACACTTATTTGCATTCTGAAAAGGGGGGATGGCCCCCTCCTAGATACAACCCTGGTTACTAGTATAGTAGAACCCTGTTTATTTGGATTCCTTAATCCAAATTTCTGCTTTTTATATATTGAAAAATGGATTAAGTTAATAAATTTTGAAAAGATACTGCAAATCATTTCTGACTGGCAGTTTCTTATTTCCTTGCATGAAATTTCAATGAACTCTTTTGTTAAGGATAAACATTGGTGGATTTTAGGGATATTCAAATGGTATTCAAATGCAAAATAACTATCTCATCACCCTCACTCCACATGTTACTAAAAAAACTATTTCTCATTTTATAAAAAAAAAAAGAGAAACATATTTTGATCAAGTAAAATAATGTAAATATTAAAATTTTGTTATAAAATGCATTGATATTGATCAAATTTCTTAACTACAAAATGTTTATTTTAGAACTTGAAGTATATCTCTCAAGAATACCTTCTCCTAACATAAATATTATATGTGTCCTGGAGCTCACTAATCACGGTTTTGTCAACCACAGGTTGATTTGACACTTCATAATATCATATAAATCAAGAGTGGAACCCACAGTTGTCAAGTGATTTCTATAGTGTCATGTTAACATAACTTTCTGTTACTTTTATTGACACATTAGAGTAAAAGGCAAAATAGCAATCAATTATTTCAACGTTAATGCCTCATAAACAAATGTTAACAATACTACCGGTGCATTGAAATCAAAACAAAAAAAAATTCTATTATTATACACTAAATGGACAAATTATTATATACACCCCAATAACAATATGAAAAGCAGAACTAACACATCCAGTGACATGGGACACTGAAACTGGCAATGCTTATAAAAAGAACAGGTCTCTACACACTGGAAACCAGTCACAAAAAAGTAATCATGAGTAAAGGCAGCAGCGTAAGTGAGTTTAACTGTGCCAGATAGTAGGTGTAAGGAAGATTGGTTGTTCAATCACTGCAACTGCTGAAATATTGGGATTTCCATGTCAGACCGTCACACATGTATACCAAGACTACATGAAGTATGGCCAAACTTTCAACAAGTGGGAGAAATGTGGACATAAACATGCAATTGACTATCGAGGTGAGCACAGACTGTCCCGCATTGTTACTAGGAATCATACGGCTACCATAGAGCAGATAAAGTCGGAATTGAGTGAGGGTATGTCCATAAGCTTATGCACAAAGGCTATCCATTGTACCATGGAAAAAATAGGCTGCTGCAGTCAATATCCACATCATGTCCCCTTGTTGACTGTAAGGCAACAAAAGATTAGGCTGCAGTTTGAAAGGCCTATCGCAACTAGTGCGGAGGACAGGAAACGTCATCTGGTCTGATGAATCAGCACAAGATATGTGAACATCTTCGCCAACCATTTATACCCATTTGTAATGATTCTCTTTCTGCACGATGCCATCTTTCAATGGGACAATGCCACATCGCATACTTCCCAAGTAGCGACCAATTGGCTCCAGGAGCATTCAAGTAAGTTTACCACACTTGAATGGCCTCTCAATCACTGGACCTCAACCCCATTGAGAATTTGTGAGAAGAATTAGAAAGATCTGTTTGAGCCCACCAACCCCTACCAGCAACTGTGGATGCTCTACAACAGGCAATCCTTGCTTCATGGGCGGCAATACCACCTCCATGTTTTCAACACCTCATTGAGTCCTTAACAAGATGTTTGGCTGCTGTTGTGAGGGCAAAAGGTGGAGCAACAGGTTATTAGGTAGATGTATATCAAAATTTCAATCAAAATTTGTCCATTCAGTTTACAATTACCATTTTTTTTTACAGAAATTAAAAAATTCAAACATACTGCCATCAGGTCCATTTTTAAAAAAATCAGAAATAGCTGAAGTTTTCCCTGTGTGACTAGGATCTTCTGAAACTACAGCACATAATCGACGAAATTCTCTAAATGTATCATCTTTGCCAGGGCTGGCAGATTTCACTGGAGACTTTAAACTTGTTAAACCTGTAACGAATCATTAAAAGTTGAAAATTTCTAGCATATAAAACAAATCATAGTGGTATGAATAAAAATAGAAGTAACATATAGTTCTTTCCAATAGAATGCACAAGTGGCAAAATACATTATTAATATATGAGGCTAAGTCAAAAAGGCTAAGTTCCTGTTTAATTTCTACAGAAAGCAGGTAATACCAAAGACAATGTACAGGAAATATCCCCACATATGTGCATTATTTTTCCACATAATCTGCAGACTTATTGAAACAGTAATGGTCAATCAGTTCATTGAAGCCTTGCAAATAGAAGACCACATCTTGTTCCTGAAGTGACTTTGTGATTTTCGCTTTGACAGTGTCATCCAATGCAGAGTGTTGCCCACAGAGAGGCTTCTTCAGCTTCTCAAACAAGTAAAAATTTGATGGTGCCAGGTCTGTACTGTAGGCCACCTGTTGCCGGGTCCAGACTTCGCAACAGGTGGTCATTGCCAGCAGCTAAGGCCACTTCTGTCAACATACACTACAGTCACACAATTTACAGCCATTTTTGAACTTACAGCCCCATTTCCTTACATGTTGTACTAACAGGACATCCGAGCCACAAACTGTCATGTTAAACAAAAAGAAAACTTCCTTAGATTGAGTCTTCTGTAGCCACAAAAACTGTATTACTGCTCAGATCTCCAGCTTTCGTGTCCCCTTGTTGACAAAAGTGCAATACTTTCAACACATACTCTGTTCTTCACAGCATGAATGTGTAACACTGATGACTGCTGCTACTTAGTGATACTATTTGGTACTAAAATGTGGTGGTAGCACAGTCCCAGATTTATTTAGTTTGGCAGGGACCTACTTCTGGGAACCCTAACTTTCTGACATCTTCATACATTTTTAATTTTTAATAAGGAACTTTACTTTCTGACTTATCCTTGCATATTTTAAATTTATTCTTAAGTCAATGAAGTTTACCTTTCAACAGGTAAAATTCAATGAGGTAAGAAATAATTTCAAAATATTCATATTTGTCTGAATATTTGTGCTTACAGAAAATATTTGACACTTCATAATATCATATGTAATGAATTCTTATTAAGAGACTCGATCCGCAAAATGTCACTAATGGTATATTTTTAATGATACAGCTAGTGTGCTTAATCAAAGCACAGAATTTGTATCTTCTAGATTTAGTAGGGTGTTTATTAACACAATAACCTCCTACCTGCATAAAAGTATACAGGCCTGGGCACAGCCTTAATGCATCGTTCTCCCCTCTCTAACCCAGATAGTCAAGTCCAGGGGCAGACAGGGATCCAGGAAATATCCCAGTGGGCTGGTCATACCTAGGCCGCTTGATGCAACATATTTTTTGCACATACAAATTACTCGTAAGTTTTTTATGCACCGAAGAGCCAAAACGTTATGACCACCTGCCTAATATGATGTTGGTCCTCCACGTCCTGCAAAAATAGCTCTTACCCGGTGAAGCATGGTGTAAGTTATGTGGTTGAGTCACAGCAAATCAGATATGCTGTTCCAACACAAACCCAGATGTTGGATTGGTTTGATATCTGGGGAATTTGGAGGCCAGGGCAATACCTGGAAGTCTTCCACGTGTTCCACAAACCATTCTCGAACAATCCGGGCAGTGTAGCACGGTGCATTATCCTGCTGAAAGAAGGCACTACTAGAAGGGAATACTGTTGCCATGAAAGGATGTACCTGGTCTGCAATGATGTTTAGGTAGGAGATAGATGTCATAGTTTCCTGCACATGAACGAATGGAAATGATATTTATGACACGAGCCTTTAAATTCTTCCTGAGATTTTGGCACCTACAGTTGGCACCATCTATGATCTTGGTGGCAACTATTTCTTTTGTATTGCACTGAGTAAGATGGAAATAAAAAATAATCTCTTTACACTATTTAGCGTTATTAATGATTTATGTTTAAATCATTAATAATGCAAAATAATGTTATTAATGATTTAATCTTGCTGACTATTATCTTGTTTCCTTTTCTCTTTTTGAAAATGAGATAAAAAGAGGAAATAAATACATTATGATTTATGTTTAAATCATTAATAATGCTAAATAACATGAAGAGGCTATTATTTATTTCCATCTTACTCAACACAATATTAATGAAATACATAGTGCTAGCTGAGACCACAGATGGCACCAACTGTATGTGCCAAAATCTCAGTAAGAGTTTAAAATCTTACATAGTAGAAAAAAAGACAGACTCAGCATAAGTTCAATGGTAAAATATTCTGGCATGCTTCTGGAGAGATGTGGGTTCAACTACCATATATTAGTGAAAATGATTTCCACAAAATATTTATTGATTTATAGACATTAAAAAGTAAACAGGTAATGCTATGATTGTCATTAATGTTTAAATTTTTCTTTAATTTCTTATATTTAAAAAGTTGGTTTTTCTAGTACCCCTCTGAGAAAATGAGGCAATTATTGTTGTCAGTGGAATAGCTCTTGATACTCTACCACCAATCTTTCAATTTATACCATACACTTGCAATATTCGTTAAAAGTTCTGACATTTCCATATTTAATGATCTCTAATGATATAAATTAAAACTACCTAAGTATTTGAAAAATGTAAATTATATTTCATTAATGCCAATCCAACAAAAGTTTTCCAATTATCTCTTTTAAAACAATTACACTTCCCACCCACCCTAGGAGTAAAGGTTTAACTGATTGATGCCAATGGAAACTTCATGCCCTTCACATTCCACCACCAAAATTTCTAGCAAAAATACATCATTTGCAATATTAATAAATAGTTTTGTGGAAAATAGTTTTGCCGACATGCAGGAACTATTTCCACAAAACTACTTATTGACTTTAAAATCAACAGGCAACTGTAGATATTATTTATTTGCAATACTGGTTAAAAATTTTGGAATTTTCAATTTTTTTCTAATGTTAGATTGCATAATTATAACTTTCTGGAATATTCAGAAAATGCAAATCATAATAGTTCATCAATACCTATCCAAGCCAAAAATCAATTTTTAATTTATCTCTAAAAACAAACAATTATTACTTAAAACACAAATAGTGCATTCTCCCACCCTCCTGGGGGTAAAGGGTCAACTCACTGTTGCCCATGAAAATTTCACAACCTTCACATTCCTCCACAAAAATTTTTAATTTGTAGCATAAATACATTGTCTGTAATATTCATTTTAAATACTGAAATTTTCAACTTTTCCACTGTTAGAGGTTATTTATAGCTCTTAGAAGATTTGTAAAGAGCAGAAAGTAATATTTCATTAATACCTATCCAACACAAAAGGGATTTTTAATTCATCTCTAACTGACAGGCTTGTGTCAGGCCTCTGTGGCAAGTAGCTTCTTGAGAGGGTAATGATAATGAAATTTATAAATGAAAAAGTTCAATATCTACAGATAGATTATTATCTTGTTTGTTTTTCTCTTTTTGAAAATGAGATAAAAAGAGGAAATAAATACATTACCAGATGTTTGTGGTGAATCTTTTTCAGCTGCTTTTCTTGGTGATTTCTTTGGGGTTTTTTGGGCAGCCTTTGCAGAAAATTCTAAAAAATGTAAAATAACATATTAAATTTTAAAAAAATCCTCAGAAAATGACCAATAAGCAGAATATGTGAATAAGTGTATCATTTATTAAGCTAGGACAAATCAATTTTTCAATAACAAGAGAAAATAAGAACTGAAAAATGTCACAAAAAGTTTTCTTTGGTAAAGGCAGCTATTTAATAAAATTCTGAATAAAAGTTTTCAGTAATTATGTACTGTGTTGTACAAGCTAATAAAGGAAAACAAATGCATTTCTTCTAATTAGTAATTGGATAAACATTTCAAAGCTACCCTGCTTCAAGCAGAAATAAACTGAGAACAAAAAAAAAGCATCTTCCACTTACTTAAACATACTCAGTATCTTATTCTGCAAATTTAAAATTGTTTTCCTCTTTTTTTACTTCTAGGAAAATAAACCCCAAAATTGTAGAAGTGCATCAAGGAATTGGAAAAGGGAAATGTATTTTTTAGCATATTGCCATTAAACTTGCACTGATGCACTTTAAGTAAGGTGGCCATCAACTTTAACACATGAAAACCAAACATTTATTATTTGAGCTGTCTGAAAAATGGAGCAAAACAAGCCATAATGGACATCTCCAGGGATGAGGGGGGGGAATTAGGTTGGGTTGTTGGGTTGTTTTACCTCTGAGCAGCACTTTTTTGCACACCATGGGCTAAATGGCCAGGTCACATGGACCCCGAAGGCTCAGAGAAGGTTGGGGGAGGGGACCCACTGGAACAGCTGTTGGGAGACAGATGGTAGCCTCCCGTCAAGGCCATCCAGCGTGTTCCTTAACATGCACAGAGTATGGTTCTCCCGCACACGGGGCCACGGCTTAACGTCCCATCCGATGGACGGCGGCCTTTCCAAGCCCATCGGTGTCCCCCTACTGACCGTGGGCAGGGCGGGGAATTTTGCGGAGATAAATCTCAACACTGACCCAGCTGGGACTCGAACCTGGGAACTACAGATTACGAGCCTGGCGCGCTACCGACTGAGCCACCCCCGCCCCTGGGGGAATTAGGAAAAATATTTAAAATACATATTAACCAATTTAAAACATAAATATGAAATCAAAGTCACCAAATGGTTATATTTACACTGTATTTAAAATTTAATGTTAAAAAAAGGAGTTGAAATTTATTTATGTATGTTATGTTTTTGCTCCTTCCAAGAAAAAATCCTACAGGCCTTCAAATTCAAACTTTTTTTCTCTAGCATCACAATGAATGCATTTAAAACACTTACTAATACTCAACAAAAATAAAAAATACCATTATATAATACCATTTATTAGTGTACAAAAAAAAAGCTTTATTAGTACACAAAAACAAAAAATACCATTTATTAGTGCAAGAAGAATACTGAAGTTAATTGGGTTACATGGCACTGTTTTCAGAAGCCCAAAGAATATCAGATACTTTTACACCACCATTGCTCATGCTCAATCTGGGGTCCCTATTGTGCACAATTGCCCTATTGCCCTACAACATACTTCCACTGTAGTAGGCTTCTGTGAAGCACTACTCACTGTCACATCTAATCTCTCCCATTCCTCTTTACAAGCTTTCCATAATCAATCAACAGTCTGTGGCCAACATTTAGCCAGAGCCCATATCATGAATACAGATACACAAAAGTCCATGGGCAAAACATATGGTGATTTTACAACAGAGCTGGATCTAGGGGGGGCCAGGGGATTATGCCCCCCCCCCCTTCAGAATGCTAATAAAGGTAATAGAGCTAAAACATTATTAAACTTATTTATATTTAATGAATTTTTCAAGAAATTCTTTAAAGGCCTGTTAAAAGGGGGTGAATGTTATACTGCATTTGAAATCCACTCTCTTGTTCACCCCCTCAATTTTTTTCTAGATCCGGGCCTGCTTCAGTGGAATGTCCTTAAATGACATAGCACAGATTCTGGTTTCTTTTGTCATTCGTTGAAGATATATTGGCATAGATGCTGTGGTACTGTCTTATACATCCCTTCTCTAAGTGATGCCAAGAGGGGTAAGACAAAGAGGGAGAACTCTTGTGAATTTGAAATTAATCATTAATAGCCAATGACTCACTGTATTGCACTATATTCAAATATATATATACATTGAAAAGTTTTGAAGGTGTAATAGAAGCATATGAAAAGAAATTTAAAACTCAAAAGTTATGGAAATAATCATTGAAATATTTTAAAATGACCTACAGCCAGTGCTCTGATGCAAATCTAGAACAACCTGGTCTGTAAAAATGTAATATTTTACTTTACTATTATTTTAATGCAGAAAGACATCTAATATATCTTTTTTGTCTATAAAAATCAGCTTTCAACTACGTCAACATACTTCTTGTAAATGGCATACCACTCATTGGCTGATACTGAAAGTAGTTGCCAGATATTACGTTTGTGTGGAAACTTTTGATCCTAAATAACAAACTTATAGCAGGCTTGTGCATCATTTCGCTTTTTTTCAGTATTCACAAATTACTATTGAGTGAACATATTGCACGTCATGATAGTGATTTAATTAGCAATTTTTTTAAAACATATAGATATAACATCAGGTTAGAATTACCCACTTTTCCTATTTAAAGAATGTTTGCTTATACCAATGTTTTGCAGGAAAGCTCAGCATAAGCTGTATTGTATTGTCTGAAAAGTTCAATACCTTACCTATAATAGAATCTAGGTCAAACTTGAAACTAGTTTAACCCTTTCAATACCATACTGATTCAAAACAGCAGAGATTTTATATGGACTAGTTCAATCAATGGTATTCCTTGGTCTTCACTACTTCCTACCTGCAGTTTGGGCCAGTATGATGTAAATTCTAAAGGACCAAAATATCATAGTGGCAGGAAAGTTTAGAACAGTTCACGTAAAAAAGCTGACACATTTCAAAACTAATTGTTTAGAGTGAAATTGTAAAATGTTATTAATATTTCTCATTGAGTTTCCAAGTGGCATTCATCTAGTATTATTTTTTTTTATTGTATTAATAAAAGAAAAACTTAATCACTGGTAGGGTCACTCATTAACCATTTCAATGGTAAATAACCTATCATTCACTCACATCTCTCAAACATAGTGAATCTCAAAACAGTTTATATCAGGGCTACTAAGTAGCTGTCTACAGTGTAAGAAATATATTCTTTAGCCTCGAAAAATTCTGAAAAATGGTGTTTTTAAAAACAAGCTATGAAAACAAATGGCTAATAATTGCGAAACATTAAGTGTGTGTAATTTTATTATTAATTTTGGCTTTTACATTCAAGCCAGCCATAGGTTTTTTGGCTTTTTTACTATTTTGCACTCAAGTCATAATTCCTGTAGCTTTTTACTATTTTGCTTTCAAACCATAAATATTTTGGCTTTTTCTTTTCTATTTACTCATGATACAAGTTTATTCAATGTTAACAACATATTGGTGCTTTTGCACATTATTCACTGTACTAATTTTAGAAGACTGAAATAGGCTAAATGAGAATCAAATTAATTCTCTGTCATTTCTTCTTAATTTTCAAATGGCCACATTCAAAGCTATACAATACAATGTAAACATTTGTCAGGCTGAGCTCAGGTGCAAATAGTGCAGATGACTTCACACCAAAGCAATTTAAATTTCAAATATTTTTTAAAATTTTTAAAGGCAGAAATATAAAATATTTTTGATTATAATTTCAACCTTTTAATCAGATTTTAAAATAGTAATTATAAATAAGCACCACACAGCTTTTACTTTTTACATATTCTCTTATTTTTAATAAATTAATGGCTCTTTGCATTTGCAATGATGCTGCCCACAAAATTTCAGTTTCTGGTAGTATTTTTGGTATTTTTCATTCCAAATAGCATTAACATTCAATTTTGTCATAAAACAATTTTAATTAATATTATAAAAATAAAATAACTGATTTAGCGACATTCATTTTGGTATATATGTTTTGTGATGCATCTGAATTTTTTTTTCTCCCAAAGTCGGCTTAGGTGGGTGTGGATTAAAAAAAATTGAGCCCAAAAATCATCTCCACTTCTCACTAAACTTTCTCCTCTGATGTTTTGCATATATTTCTCGAATGCAAATTTCCTAAACACAAATGCTATTCTGATAACCCAATCAAAAGTCATCAGAATAGTTTTTTCATTTAGGCTAATGTTGGGAGTGGTTTAATTTGTAGTGTGCCAGACTAATTTTCTGACGTTCCCAAACTCGAGTCCCAATTGCGATTTATTTCTGTTAGCCCACACCTAATGCTCACTGTGAAAGGGGTCATCGATAGGCTCAGAAAAATTGTCATCCATCAGATGAGACATTAAGTTTGTCACTCCATGTTCAGGTTAAGTTGTTTTACCTCTGAATGGCACTTTTTTTGCACACAATGGGGTAAATGGCAGGTCACAAATGACCCAAAAGGGCTCAGAGAAAGTTGGGGGAGGGGACCCATTAGACACCTGTTAGGAAACTCCAAGGGCATAGCGAAGGACTATGATTTGGGGAGAGAAAACAAAAATTTTCCAACTCAGAAATCAAATTTTGCCAACTGAGAAAATAATACTTTTACATAAATTATGTATGTAAAGGGCATACCAATAATTTTCACTACATGGGGGGGGGGCATTTTCACAACTCACCTGCATTTTCCCAAGTGGCTACAAATTTTGCCAACTAGCCATAATTTCACAGAAAAATCCCAATTTTTACATCTCACCTGATTTTAACCAAGTCATTTTGAATTTTGCCAACTCTCCTTAATTTCACTAAACCAATTCCAATTTTCACAATTCACCTGCATTTTACAAAGTGGTTTCCAATTATGCAAACTCCCCAAGATTTTGTCCAATTGCCTCGATTTCACAAAAACAATCCCAATTTTCATCTCTCTCTTGAATTTGTCAAGTCACTTCAAATTTTTCAAACTCCCCAAGATTTTGCCAAGTTTTCTCGATTTTGCCAACACAATTTCACAAAACCAATCCCAATTTTCACAACTTGCCTGTATTTTACCAAGTGGATTCGAATTTTTCCAACTGCCCTAGATTTGGTCAAGTTTCCTCAATTTTGCCAACTCACCATATTTTAGAGAAAAAAAAAAACAATTTTTACATCTCACCTGATATTTGCAAAGTCACTCCGAATTTTGCCAACTCACCATAATTTTACAGAAAAAAAAATCCCAATTTTTACATCTCACCTGATTTTTGCAAAGTAACTCCGAATTTTGCCAACTCCCCAAGATTTACCAAGTTGTCTCGATTTTGCTAACTCACCATAATTTTACAGAAAAAAAAATCCCACTTTTTTACATCTCCCCTGAATTTTGCCAACTCACCTGTATTTTACTAATGGCTTCGAATTTGCCAACTGCTCTAGATTTTTCCATCTCGATTTTTCCCAACTGCCCTAGATTTGCCAAGTTCCTTCAATTTTGACAAATACCCCAGATTTTGGCAAGTTGTCTAGATTTTGCTAACTCTCCTTAATTTTACAAAAAAATTCTGACTTTTCCCAACTTACCTGGAATTTACAAAGATGCTTCGAATTTTGCCAACTTCAAATTACTTTGGGGGGAGCCTCCCGCCTTCCCCCCTGGTAGCCTCTCATCAAGGCCATCCAGCATGTTCTTTAACATGCACAGGCTATGGCTCTCCCACAAACAGGGCCATGGCTTAACATCTTATCCGATAGAAGCTACTTTTCCAAGCCCTTGGGTGTCTTCTACCAACCAAATGCAGGGTGGGGAATTTTGCAGAGATAAATCTCAATGCTGGCCCCGGTGGGACTCAAATTTGGGAACTGTAGATTATGAGCCTGGCACACTACCTACTGAGCCATTCCTGTCCCATGTTCAAGAGAGCTCTACTATGATGAGTACACTGAAGAACATGCTAGGTGATTTTAAACAGATTTTCACCTGTCTTCTAAGGGTTGTCCAGTGGACTCCCACTTCTCAACTCTAAACTCTGGAGGAGTCCTTGTGACCTGATCTTTAGCCCATAGTGTAAACAAAATTGCTAAAGCATCTCAAAACTGGCATATCGTAATAATGAGCATACCTGTGTTCCAAACAGTGACAAAATTCTGCATCTTGAACACATCTGTTTATAGAATTCAATATTGGAAGGAGAAATTATAGAGCATTTTTAAATAATAATAATGCTTAATTGACACAAATACAATGAAATGAAAAATAACAAGAATGAAATTTAGGAATTACAGATAATTTTTTCATATACAATCAGTGCCATAGCCAAGATTAGCCAAAATATTTCTAATTACTAGGTTTTTCCAAAAATTTGTTTAACATTTTTATTAATGCTAGTTAATGAACAAATAAATAGAACACCCCTCAAGCAAGTGTTTGATACATATATCTTACAGGGGCCTTTCAGCATAATAATCGTCTTGTCTTTTATGCAGGGCTTGAATCCAGGTTCCTAAGATCAATAGCCAAACAAGCTAACCACTCAGCCACCAGAACACTGATGAATAAATGATTTCTTAAAAATAAATATTGTGTATGAGGGGGAGAATATACCCTCAGTCCCCCCATACTAGACTGAAAAATGGAAATAGTTCCATGTTATATCAATAGATAACCATATTCAGAGCTTAATAACTTCTTCAACATGATTTTTAGTGAAAAAATGTCTAAAAATAAAGACCTTAATCAAATCTGTCTAAATCCAGATTTTAAACAACACTTTTTCAGTATTCAAAGAGTTATGAAAGCTTGAATATTTAACAAGCTACAAAAAATTGATCCCACATTTTAATTAACACATTAAAAGAGATTAAAAGATCAGTAACAGGTGCAATGCACCCTGCACTCTACTAGAGTCAACTGTGATCTCTGATCTTTTAATCTGTTTTAAATTTAAGGTCAATTTTTTTGTATCCTGTTAAATATATTTTCCAGCATTCATAACTCTTTGAATCCTTAACAAATATGGTTTAAAATCGAGATTTAGACAGATTTTATTGAGATCTTTATCTTTAGACATATTTTTCTTTAAAAATTGTACTGAAGAAGTTATTGAGCTCTGAATGTGATTTTCTATTGAGATAACATGGAAGTGTTTCCATTTTTCTGTCCCATGCCTGAATATAATATAATTTATACAGGTATTAGATGTTTTTTTTTATACAGGTATGGAATTTTTTTTTTTTTCTTCTGAGGATAAACAGGTATCCACCATATCCCCACCCATTTTCATCTGTATAAAAAGTTGAGAGTTTGTTAATAAAAGATTTTCAATATACAGTTGGTGATAACTTTCTTTACCCCATTTTTGACTGGACTACAATTCCACAGTGTCAATGCCAAAAGCAAAGAGCAAAATCAAGACATTCCTCAGACAGCATGATTCAAATTTGGAGTTTGTTATACAACTTTACTGAAGGTGATTTTGTTAAAAAAATTTGTAATATTAATTTGTACTTTGTTCTAACTTCCCAGTAAATAAAATATGAAATTATATTAAAATATATATTTAACTTTTTGCATGAACTTGGGCCATTTTCTGAATTCCAAGATTTCCAAAATTTCTTGACTCTCAAAATAACATTGTTGCAAGGTCTCAGTATCCCCACATTTTTTCCTAGAAAAGATGCAGTGTATAATACTAATTCCCAATAGCATTATATTTAAAAAGCACAAAACTATTTTCACTCACTGATTAGGAAACATCAAGTACCAGTTCAGCGATCCCATTCAATGATTCAGAAACACTGAGTGCCAGAACAGCATTCAGGTTCAGTGATTTAAAAACATCGAGTACCAGAACAGGGTTCCGGTTTAGTGATTTGCAAACATCTAGTACCAGAATAGTGTTCCAGTTCAGTGATTTGCAAACATCTAGTACCAGAATAGTGTTCCAGTTCAGTGATTTGGAAATATTAACTACTGGAATGACATTCTGATTAGTTGTAGCACTGTTTCTGGTAATTAATTCCCTTACTCAAAAAGTCACACTTTGCCACTGATCCATTGTAAACATATTTTTCCACTTGTCAGCCACCAGGTAATAAATGCTCATACAGCTTGAGGCAATTGGTATGCTGTTACATGGTGAGGTAGTTACATTTGGACACAGGACTTATATGTGAGCTGTAAATGAAGACTGAGTCATATGATATTATGGACAGTTGAATGGGACAACTTTGCAGCTTTAATGATTGTTCTTTGGATTGCAGGGTTTCGTCCACTGATCATTATGTGGAAACTTCTTGATCATATCTGATGTGCAGCCAGACAATCTGCTTTTTTTGGCATACTTGCAATTGCTTCTGAAATCCATCTCTTATGTGCTTCTTCACCACACAGACCACATAGATTCAGGAAATTCAAAATCACCTCACTTTGTACATCTCTATTATAATATGTACCTCAGAACAATGGGTACTGGAAAGCGAGCAATATACCCTTCCCAAAATTTGATGCTAGGTAGCATATCACACAGTTCGTGTTCACAAAACAGTACACATAAAACTATTGAGCCATATACACTGTATAAAATATTTTCAATTTATTAACACAATAATAATTTTAATTTATTCATTGTGAGTTGCAGGTCAGGTATGTCTGCATACGAAATCATCTCTATGTAATCAGCCTTAGTACAAGGAAACATGAAGAGAAATATGAAAATTCTTGGCTTGCAACTATGACTGGGTTTAGAATAAAATACAGAACACTCCCTAATGTGATATTACCAATAATGTAGCTTACATCAACTTTATTAATTCTGAAGTTTACACTAAAGCTACTTGTACTCTCCTGAGTGCAAATTGCAATAATTTTGTGTTGTTTATGAAATATTATGCAAGGCATTGCAATCTTTCATCATGTTAATACAAAAGGCATTCAAAAAGTTCTTAACATGAATCTGCAGAACAAAAACCACTGCACTTACCTCAATAAAACTTTTACTGTCCTTCAAAGTACTCCACTCCAGCACCTATGCAAAATTGCAGACATCTACACAGTTCTGGAATGCTTGGTGGTACTCCTGTTGGGTACTTCCTTTTTAAAGTTTCGAAACAACCAAAAATCGCATGGTGCAAGATAGAGTGAATATGCAGGATGGGGGTAGCTGTTTGATTTTTCTTGCTCCAGATAGGCCGTAACTTACTGGGTTTTGTGAACACTGGCATTGTCATGAAGAAGGAGAAACCCTGACATGCCTGTTGTTGGACTCTGGCTCTTCATCTCCTTCACCATTTTTGGCAAAATAATGTTGGTGTAGTATTGGCCATTTATAGTCATTTTTCCAGGTAAAAGGTGTCCATGGTTACCACTCCTTAGGAACTAAAACAAATTGTGAATATCCTCTTCCTTGAGCAAAAGTCTTAACAGAGGATTTGGAAATGCAATTCACTTCTCGCAACCCAAACACAGGTGTCACTGGTTGTTGGTTGGTTGGTTGGTTGGGGTTTTATGGCACAATGGCAACTTAGGCTATATTGCACCGAACAAGATGTAATGGACAAAACAAAGAGATAAAAGTCATAGAAACCCACAACCAAAGTTAAAATCAAACAAAAAAACAAGAACAGATACTTCATTGTTTTACAGTGTAAACTGTAAAACAATGAAGGGCATAAAAACTAATGTAAAACAATAACAAATGTAAAATACTAAAACTAACAACAGATTTAAAGGCCCCATAATTAAAACATGGATCTCTCTGGGAGTTGTATAGTAATAATTCACATCTCATCACCAGTGACAATGTCTGTTAACCATTTGGGGCCACTAGGTTAAAGCATTGTCAGCATCTCTTTGCACGAGTCAACTCTAGCCCTTTTTTTCCTCTTCTGTCAGTTGTAGGGTACCCATTTGGCACATATCATTCAGAACTTTAAATGCTGATGAATAATTGTTTCTTCACTGCCAATCTATGACTCAATTCGCTGACATCTAAACTTATTACCTGAAGAGAGATGTGTGGGTTTTCCTTAACAAGTTCATGAACAGCGGTGATGGTTCTCTCAATCATGGCCTCCTTAGTTCTTCCTGCAAGAGTGAAGTCTTTGAAGCTCTGCCATCTTTCTCTGAATTTGTGATCCATCTTGTAACAGTGCCACATGAACAGGCATGATCCCCTATACACTTGTGATAAATCAGCATGAATTTTTTCTTTGTATCATCCCAAGCTGCATTCTTGTGAAAATGTAAAATCTTTCCCATCTTTAGTAGGCTCCTTAGCAATAATGCACAGATTTCGCAGACTGAACTTTAAGTGCCACTAGCCAAGAGATAACTGATGATATGACCTTTGTTTTTAACATGCAATGACAGGTTTAGACAAGATTTCACAAGTCATAGCTCATTAACTTCACAGGAACAAATGAAAATCTACAGACATGTGTCAAGAGCTTTTTGAATGCGCTCTGTACAAATCTGGTGTTCTGCTTTTACATATCTACATACAAAATCCTCATGCAGCCATGGGCTAAGGAGGTCCAACCAGAATGTGTAATGTTCATCTCCATATGTGTCTATTCTGAGCTACAGCTGCTGCATTTGGCCAATTCTAGCAAGGTCCTGTTTGACATTGTCTGCCCATCACATCCTAGGTCTCCCCCTTTTTCTGAAACCCTTAAACACATTATTCATAATCCAGTTTGACAATCTGCAGATATGCATACGGGCAACATGGCCAAACCAACGCAGTATTCTGCACAATATGCTGCTAAAAAGAGGTTGATGACTCCTTCTTCTAACCTCATCATTACTTACAAAGTCAAACCACCTAATGCCCAAGATACTGCGTAAGCATCTAGAATCAGAGGCATCAAGTTTCTTGATATCCTGCTTAAAAAGGGTCCATGTTTTGCTATTATAACTAACCTTAGAAAGAACCAAACTATTATACAGCCAAATTTCAGTCTTTAGGTGTATATGCCTATTTTCCCACACTCTCCATAGATTCCTAAAAGTCCCAGAAGAAATTCCTATTCGTCTGTTCATCTCATGCCACACATAACCAGTATCCATTACATAACTCCCAAGATAATTAAACTGAGACACTTGCTCAAGGGTGCAACCATTCAAAGTAACTGAAGCACCAACTGCCTGACCAATTTTCATCGTTTTTTTTCTCTGTTTATCACCAAATCTACTCTATTATCAGTCTCATCAACAGTCCTAATGAACGAATTCATTTCATCAACACCATTAGCCAACAGAGCCAAATCATTTGCAAACTTAAATCAGAAATTTTGAAATCTCTAGACCATATAAGGCCAAAATCTTTCCCTTGCAAAGATTCCTCGCCCTGCCCATGGTCAGTAGGGGACATGATGGGCTTGGAAAGGCCATCATCAGTTGGATGGGACGTTAAACGGTGGCCCCGTGTGTGGGAGAGCCATACCATGTGCATGTTAAAGAACATACTGGATGGCCTTGACAGGAGACTACCATCTGTCTCCCAACAGCTGTTCCAGTGTGTCCCTTTAATGTGCACAGAGTATAAGTTCTCCCACACATGGGGCCACAGTTTAATGTTCCATCCAAAGGACAGTGGCTTTTCCAAGCCCATCGGTGTCCTCTATTGACAGAAGAGAGGGTGGGAGTTTTACGGAGATAAACCTCATTGCAGGCCCAGTTGAGTTGGTTGTTTAGTGCTTTATGGTGTATTAGAATCTAAGACTATAATGTGCTAAACAAAAGACAATATACACAATAAAAGCTATGAATCATCAATATCATCCTCAAGCAGACATGGGCTAGAGATTCAACTGGATTGTGCAATTTCTCCAAATGCATCGCTCCTAAGCTACATCTGCTGCATCTAACAAAGCCATGCTTGACAATGTTGCATCCTAGATCTCCCCCTCTTTCTGAGATCTTTGACACTCTGTTCATAACACTAATCACTAATCTATAGTTATGCACATGGGCAACATGGACAAACAAACAGATATTCTCTAGTCTCTCTCAGCAAAATATGCTGCTCAAAGGAGGCTGCTGACTCCTTTCCCTAACATCATCATTACTTACAAAGTTGAATCACCTAATGCCCAAGATACTGCATAAGCATCTAGAACCAAAGGCATCAAGTTTCTTGTTATTCTGCTTACAAAGGGTCCATGTTTCGCTGCCGTAACTAACTGTAGAAAGAACCAAACTATTAAACATTCTAATTTCAGTCTTTAGCTGTATATGCCTATTTCTCCACACTCTCCATAAATTCTTAAAATTCCCTGCAGCAAACCCAATTTTTCTGTTTATCTCATGCAGCACATCACCAGTATCTGCTACATGGCTCCCAAGATAATTAAACTGAGACACCTGCTCAAGAGTGGAACTATTCAGATTAACTGAATCACAGCCTGTCCAACTTATTTTTATCACTTTAGTTTTCTCTCTCTTTACCACCAAACCTACTCTACTATCAGTCTCATCAACAGCTTGAATGAAAGAATTTATCTCATCAACATTATTTGCCAAAGGGCTAAATCATCAGCATAATCCAAATCAGAAATTTTCAGATCTCGACAATTTAAGCCCAAAATCTTTCCTTTGCAGTGAAATATGCATAATGTAATCAGTAACCAAACTAAAAAGAAAAGGAGAGAAAATGCATCCTTGTCGAACAACAGAAGCAATGCTAAACCAACTGCTACAAGCCTTACCAACTCTCACAACACAATTCAGTGTTATTATAGAAAGCTTCATTATGTTAACTAACTTGTCAGGGATGCCATATGACCTCACAATCAACCAGATTATGATGATTAACAGAGTCGAAAGCCTGTTTAAAATCAACAAAGCTTGTAATTACAGGTTTCTGAAACTCTAAACATTTCTCAAGAAACTGCCTGAGTGAAAATATCTGATATACACATCCCCTACCACTTCTGAATCCACATTGCTCATCACGCAATTGCTTGTCAACCAGATTCTTAATTCTATTACGCAAAATCATGCAAAGAACTTTATCTGGCACAGAAAGTAGGCTGATACCCCTACAGTTATCACAAGAACTGCAATCACCTTTTTTGAAAATAGGGATAACAATAGCTCTGGTAAAATCCTTAGGAATAATGCCTTTATCATACAAGATATTCAAAATTTCAGTCAGCCATGTGGTAATAGAAACATTCCCAGCTCTAAGCACTTCAGTATAATTTCATTCATCTATCATCACTAAAAACAATGGAAGTAGAACCACATTGTTTAGAATATCATTGAAATGACCAGCCCACTTAGCCATGACAGAATCCTCATCTTCAATAACCTTATCTTGTTTATCCTTCAATCCCTGTATAAGTGTCTTTTTTTCCTACAAAACATTAACTATCTGATACAGCTGTCTAGCTGATTCCTTGGCTTTGTCAGCCAAAGACATTAACCAAAGATTCTTATCAGCAGCTAACTGATCCTTTACATGTGTATTAAGCTCTTTGTAATGTTTTCTATTAAGACTAGTAGGGTATTGATTAAGGACATTCCTACAATTCTTGTTTTCCAAAAGAAATCCAGTGTCTTATCACTGAAATAATTTTGCTCCTCTGCTCTTTTTTACCCAAAAGAGTGCTGTTAGTTTCAAGAAAAGATTGTTTAAAATGGTCCCATTCTTCCTCAGCTTCAGTAGTAAGCAAACTATGACTGTCATAATGTCAAAATAAACTATCATGATATGCTTTAGGCATAACTGGGTCTTTCAGAGCTTCAAGTATTAAAGGTAACTTTTTTTAACCTTAGCACAATACTTCTTAAGTTTAAGTTGTAAGACACTTTTAACAAGGTAATTGTCAGATCCAATTTCAGCTCCCCTATATGACCTGGTATTCCTAACAGAACTAGCCCATTTGCTGTTAACATATAATCAATCATATTTTTATGCAGCCCATCTGGTGAAACCAACGTGCACTTAGGTATGTCACAGTGTTTGTAATAAGTGTTGGTTATTCTCAAACCATTAAATTTATTTACCTGTAGGAGACGCACTTTGCTCTTCTTCAAACTGCTATTAGCACACTCCAGAAGACACTACTGGCAAAAGCTGCTAATCCAGCAAGCTAATTGAGTTGTTTACTAAAAATATGTTCTTCTGTGTTTTAATCAAACGATCAGGTCAATGTCAAGAACAACAAGGCCAGACAACAAAGGAATGTTTTTATTGGAGGATTTCAGTGATTGCCTTTTTTCTTTTTTTTTTTTGCTTCATTTCAGTACATTTTCCATTTAAAACTCTTTTAATGTTCCTAAATTATTTTTATCTATTATGAGAAATATTTTACCAAAAGAATATGAAGAGAAAAATTGATATTTCTTTGATCAAGTGAACAGCAAAGTGATAGGAGCATGAGTGATATTCCCATTTTGGTTTGGAACATTTAGTGCACATATTAGGCTGTAAGATCAGCATTTTGAAAATTCAGTGTTAATACCTAAATCTTTTTTTTCTTATGCCAATTATCTCATGACATATAGCATTTAAAAAGTAAATAAGTTTAGACAAATGAATTCACAGCTTATCACTGTTTTACTGAGTATCTATCTATCCACTATCAAGCTGTTTTATGTAACAGGATGAAGATGAGTGTAGAGGGAAAGGATGAGATGAAAAAGGAAGATGAAGATGAGTGTAGGTCAGTGTCTGGTAGCTCAGTGGTCAGAGCACCTGATGTGTCATCAGGAGATTGTGGGTTCAGATCCCAACCAGCTCAAGACAGTTTTTCCTCTACACTCATCTTCATCCTGTTACATAAAACAGCTTGATAGTGGATAGATACTCAGTAAGTAAACAAGTGTTTGCCAAATACTACAATGGATACTTTGAGTGAAGCTGAACCAGAAAATCATAAGTTATTTGCAAAACATTTCACTAACTCTGATAGTGATTCCAATGGATTTTTTTATCTCTCTTATTCATAAGAGGGATATCAATTTCATGAACTCTAAAATTATTTATATTGCTTCTGAAATATATATTACAATTAGGAAGAATAATTATTTGAAACTTAACCAAAAATGAAATCATTAGATATACATGACCTAAAATAATAGTTAATTTTTTTTTAAATTAACCACATTCACAGCTATAGGTTGTAAAAATTTAAAACTACACTATTTTAGCTGTATTAAGATTATTTTATTTAAGAACTAAAATTCTTGAGGAGAGCCTTAACTCTTAGAATAGCTATTTTAGAAAACATCTGATTGGGACATATAATGAAAAATTTAATTTTTAAAACATAGGACTACTTTTAGCATTATTATTAATTGAAGTATTTTTCATAACTAGCATTTGAAATTTGGAATTTTTAAGTCAAATTGTTTGCTACTGTCATGAAGTTCAATTTTTCTGTAGCAGTCAGTATCTAATGTAAAATGATCTGGAAGGGTTTAATGTCCATTTCAGTGGTTAAAATAAATTTTATTTGCTTTGAACTATTTTTATTTCATTTTTTCACAGCTCTTTATTCTTTTCTAATTACAAATTTTTCAGTTTGCATTTAAATTATCCTGTTTTTAAAGCAAAATAAATTTTCATAGCACTACTACCTTAGCCTTAGAATTTGCAGTTAGCAAAGAATCAGCATTATATGTTCTTTGCATAAATTACCAAAAAATTTTGAAAACATCATATAAATGAATGATTTAACTAATGATACAAATATTATGAATTATTTATATTAAAGTAATGAAATACTTTAAGCAATATGGCAAAATTAATTTTAAAAAATTTTACTCAAGTTAAAATTGGAAAAGTATAGTAAAACTTTACAATTTTTTAGAAAACAAGCTTATAAAACTTTACTGACCCATCTTTCAACTTTTTCCATTTTCCCCAATTAAATGCTCTTTTTTTTTTTGGTATATAATATGATCTATTTTTGTCGATTAGTTATTTCGCAAAAAAAGTACAAAGTTGACTCTTTTATTTGACTGAGCAGAGTTGACAAAAACTTCACATTTCCCAAAGTTTATCACTGAGAAAAAAATTACATGGCAAACTAAATATCTCTCTTGAAGTAAAAAAAATTATTTTTCTGTTGTTCAGAAATAATCAGCCTCTCTATCATATGAAGTATAATTACTTTTGTTTATTAGTTTTTTTTTTCTTTGTTGTTGTTTGAATAAATACTTGCACTGCCAAATGCATATTTTTACCACGACTCTAAAAAAAAGCCAAATAAAAATAAACCTAATCATCTTTTTCGTTAAATATATTTTATTTTCGGAAAATCTAGAAATGGTGATTAATTTGGCATACAGAATTCCATAATTCCTTACATTAGTTATTTGGCAAAAAAAAAAAGCTCAAAATTTCACTTTTTGACTTGAGCACAGTTGAAAAAAACCTGGCCACCCAGGTACGGTTCAGTTTTTCAGGACTGGCATGGTAAGAATTACACTTGAAAAGAATTTTATATTAATCTTATAAAATGAAAAGTTGCATTTTCCCACTCCCCCTGGGGTGAAGGGACAATTTGTTGCTGTCAATGCAAACCACTTAATTATCACACTCCACCACCAAAAAATCAAATTACTAGCCAAAATAGATTGTAATATTTGTTGAATTTTATATTAATCTTATAAAATGAAAAGTTGCATTTTCCCACTCCCCCTGGGGTGAAGGGACAATTTGTTGCTGTCAATGCAAACCACTTAATTATCACACTCCACCACCAAAAAATCAAATTACTAGCCAAAATAGATTGTAATATTTGTTGAGAGTTTCAAAATATTCAAATTTTCCATTGTTAGATGGTGCAAACTTTTGGGAGATTCAAAAAGTGTAAATCGTAATATTCATATTACGATTCGTATTTCATCAATACCTATCCAAACCAAAAAAAAATGTTGATTTATCTCTAAAAACAATTATCTTTTAAAACAAAAAAGTTGAGTTTTCCCACTCCTCCAGGAGTAAGGTGGAAAATCAATGTTGTCAATGCAAACTTCATATTCTTCACATTATAATAATAAATAAATACCCCCTCAAGGAGCTGCTTGCCACAGAGGTTTGACAGGAGCCTGTCAGTTTATATGCCAAAGTAGAAGGTCTGAGAGGATGGCAGGACCTCAGCAGAAAAACGACACACACATCCATGCCTTACCCAGGGCTTGAACCAAGGTCCCTTAGATCAGTAGCCAAGCGCGCTAACCACTCAGCCATGGGACGGCTACACCACCAAAATTTATAATTTCTAACAAAATTATATTGTTTGCAAAATTCATTCAAAATTTTGCCATTTTCAACTTTTTCTCTGTTAGAGAGAAAAATTATGGCTTTTGGGAGATTCAGAAAGTGCAAATCATAATATTTCATCAATAATATTTTTATCACTAAAAGCAAAAAAAAAAAGCTGAATGTCTACAGATGGATGACAAAGTGAAAACAGCTCATTTTTTCTGAAAACGACCTAAAAACTAGGGCTTTAGGTGGACTTGGGCAGTGTTTCTCAAATCAAACTCATGGATCAATGGACATTTCACATTTTTTATCATGGACCAGAAATATTTTTGTATACATAACAATATTCACATATAAGCAACATTTTATTTTTACTTATTTCAAGAGGCTGTAATATGAATCACACAACGATTTTTCCTTTTCTAGATCTGAGCTACTACATTGAGAATTGCAACATATATGGTTGTTCTTATGTTCAAACCAATGTAAAGAGAAGATTGTAATTTTCAACAGCATGGTATAGTTAAGAAATGTCTAAAGAATATAAAATATCCAACTTTCATTATGCTAACAATTTGGCCTACTTGGCATATCATGTTCATAAGATGAACTTTCTCATCAGTCATTGATAAGGCTGGAAATAGGGTAGGCTTCATGATAAATATCAGAAAAACTAAAACAGTGAAAAGAGAAGGAGAGTGCGTCCATTGTTTTCAACCAAATATAAAATATAAAAAGAACATTACATAACAGTTAATACTTAGAAATTTTCTTGTAATTGTTCTAGTAGTTACTTGCTCCAATTTTTCCCCCTTTGACCTACAGATTTCCTTATTCAAGTGTTTAAATGGTTCACAGAATATTGCAAGATCTCCGGGATTTTTGACATAAATTGACAAAAAAAAAAAACTTTCCATCGCAATCACAAGTTCTACACATACCATTGCACAATAATTTTCAAATACTTCTTGCAAAAGTTCCAAAATCTGCTGTATATTCAATACATTTGCATTGTTTAGCAGAACAGCTCTGCAAATATTATAAGACCAGAAAAAAAATATGAAATTATTAACTTATTCCACTATTTTAATCGTTTTATTGTATTTCATACAATATTGATATTTTGGGTAATATTATTTAAAAAAATACACAGTAATTATGAAAAAAGAATGGAATTTAAGTAAAGGGATATCTTGTATAGCGTGACAAAAAAGTTCTGCGCTATGCAAAATCGTGCTGATCAAAGGCATTATTATAATGGATTATAATGTAATGTGTTACAAACAAACAATTATACTGGTGTAAAAAAATAAGAATAATAAGAAACAAAAAAAAGTAAAGATTTTTGTTGTTGAAAATTGAACACAAGTTTTTATTGCTCCAAAAAACATTTAAGCAATGAAGTTTGCACACACTTTTTCTTCTGTTTCTCTGCATGCATATCTCTGTAGCACCAAATAGCACCTTGCATAGCTTGCAGAACTCTAAAGCTCGTTCAATGTTAGGATCAGCATTGGAAGCATCTTCAACCTTTCTAAGAAATGTTGAAAGTTCATCAAATGAAAAATCTTGTAGGCACTTCAGCATCTTTTACATCTAATTTATCTTCCTCTTCTTCATATGTACATTGTCCCTCTATCTGCAAGAAGGTTTCATCTCAATGTCTTCTGAATGCAAGTCAATGCATTGGCAAACATTGCTAGAATCCAGTTTCAAAACCAAGATCTCTCCCAAGCTCCACAATGTTTTCTGAAATAGTGTTAATTTGTGTTTCAAATGTAGTAAAATCATTTGCACAGTGTAGTAAAATACACTGCCACCTAGTTCTCATAATGCTTGCAGTTACTTCAAGCCATGATTCACTGACATTTTCAACAACATTGCTGATATTAAAATTTTTCCAAAATTCTGTCAAAGTTATTGCCCTTGTCTCCTGTTGTAGCTTTTATGGCTTGAGAAAAAGTTCATTTCAAATAATAAGCCTTAAATGTAGCAATGACACCTTGATTCATAGGCTGCAATAATGATGTTGGCAGAAAAAGAATTTTAACATTTTCATTGAAATCAGCAGTGGTAGTAGAATGATCAGGTACATCATTTAATAGCAGCAAAATTTAAAAGCCAAGTCATATCTTTGCAGTAATGCTTGACTGTTGGACAAAAATAAGTTGTGAACCATTCTTCACACAATTGTAGTGTCACCTATTCTTTCTTATTTGAATGCCATATAACAGGAAGAGTGCCTTTTGCAAAGCCCTTAAGACCCCGAGAATTTTCAGATCAGTATATAAGCATAGGCTTTAATTTTAAATCACAGATGTATTTCTACATAATAAAGTGTCAAACAATCTTTTACAATTTTATATCCCAGTTGCAAATTTTGCTTTTCTGCTAAATAAGTTCACAAAGGCATTTTTTTCCCAGAACAAACATTTCATCAATATTAAAAATCTGTTCATCCTTGGCCACCTTTTTTTAATGACTTCTTTAATTCATTGGGAAATCTTGAAGCAACATGATTGTTTGCATTTGCACTTTATGAAGTCCCATATGCTTTTCGAAGTTATAAAACTATCCACAACTAGCTGAAAAAGTTTTATCAGTATCCCCTTCATTTCTGTCATTTTCTCTTCCATTTCCATTTATTATCTTGTAGCGACTTACTGCTTTTGCTTGAATGGCCATCTGGTTTAATGGAATTTTTTCTGATTGCAGTTCAATCCATATCATTAAAAGACATTCCATATTATCCATTGAAGAACTTCTGTGTTTACAAGTCACTTTTGTCAAATAAGATTGGTTGGTTAGTTGGTTGTTAGTGGCCTCTAAAAGTCACTTTTTTGCCCACAATGGGCTAAATAGCCAGGTCACAAGGACCCCGAAGGCTCAGAGAATGTTGGGAGAGGAGACCCACTGGAACAGCTGTTGGGAGAGATGGTAGCCTCCCATCAAGGTCATCCAGCATGTTCTCTCCCGCACATAGGGCCACGGCTTAACGTCCTATACAACAGACAATGGCCTTTCCAAGTCCATCGGTGTTCCCTACTGACCATGGGCAGGACGGGGAGTTTTGCGGAGATAATCAAATAATATGATGTGGCAATTCCATGCTCTTTGATTTTAACTTTGTTCTTAAGTAGCATTTGTACTGATAATTCATTCATTCCTTTGTCACGTACTATTTCAGCAAATGATGCACCACCTTCATGACACTTTATAATTTCAAGTTTTTGTTTTAGTATTAACTATTTACGTTTGTTAGTTCCCCTATCTTGTTTGCATTTCCTCTTTTCACTTATAACTGTGTATAAAGGGGTATAAATCTTTAAAAATAAACTGTTTGTAGAGTGGACACAACCTCACTGCAGCAAGTTAGGACAATACTAAAGTATCTACCAGTACACTGAGTCTATATCACTGCTGTACAGAGTCAGAGCATCGGTAATGCAGTATGAATAATATATGTGCGTTAATTTTACAATTTTATGGAGTATAAAAAAAAAATTTAAAAATAATAAACCATGTTATAGCAAAACATGTGCTATGCAAAGTATACCTGTACTTGAATTGGAGAATAATTTACTATATTCCATTAGTTGCAATCAATTAAATACTGTATTATTTGAACCTAAAAAAATTCATATATGCAAAAATCAATTAAAAAGATTTAAAATTTCAAAAAGTTCTTGGTAGTGACCAGCAGTGAACTTTCTGCTAATTATAATTTTTTTAAAATAATTTCTTAAAAATGTAAGATACAAAAACTTACCCTCCATGCACTTCAGAACATCTTCTTGAAAGTCTGCATCTATGTCATCCCAACCTTCTAAATCTTCTGGGCCTTCAATTTTTTTTGTAGTTGCTCTTGCTCGTAACTGCTGCTCAAACATACAACGAATATGATACCAAAGTTTCATTTCTGAACCAGGATCACCAAATGGGCTTGGAACAATTTTTCCAATTCTCAATAACCCTTTATCAATTTTTTGCTTGCATTTTTTGCAACCAGCTTGTCCCCTTTTTGCAAGATCAATGCAATATCTATTAGATGCCATAGTTAGAGTTGTATATGAATACTTATGAATTAATAGTGGCAAATATAGTGATTTGAAACAGGTCCTTTGTACTGGCAGCTGCTGATAATTTTTTTCCAATAAGCATTTCCACACAGCTGAACACTTCTGGTCAACAGATAACTTAATGAGCTTCCTGAGAAAGCATAAGTAATTTGGCATTCATAGCTGAAAAAGAAATATATATATATTAATTTGTTTAATAACATGTATTGAAAGTTCACTTTCACTAACAATGGCTATAATGCATAAGTACATTGAAGATGGAAGAATATGTAGTAATTAACTGATGAACAGTCTTACTACTTTGGCATCATTGGCAGCATATCTATTGATTCTTGTAATATGATCCAATACTGAGGTAATCACATACATTACTAAGTAGCTGGTAATTTACTATGAAAGATAAATCATTTTAATTTTGCATTTTTATGTATGAAAGAAAAATTGTACAAAGGGTAAAAATCTTGCAAAATACCTTTAAAGAACTTTTTCTTATGTTTACTAAATCAGTACTGGAATTTATGTATTTCTAATTAACAACTATTATTACTTTTGCAGTATTACTCATTAAAAAGAACAAACTCTGTATTCAGTCATATTTGTGCTCTGAAATACATGGTCAAAGGCAAAGCACATTTTCAAAACACTGTGGTTTCAAATTCCATGTATGATTTCTTGAAATGATTTATTAGAAATGTAGTAACTGGTTTTACAAAGTATTTCATGAAAAGTTATTAAAATTGATGGCCTGGTAAAGTATGGGTTGAAGTTTTATTGCCAGAACATCGCTTTTTTGTTTACACTACTCATACCACTAGGTATTTGCATACCTTTCACATACTATTATGTTATATTTATTCACATGATGACAAAAGTATATGGGAAAAATTGTCTTTAGCTGGGTGGACTCTGAACCCACAGCCTCCTGATAACATGATGTTCTGACCACTGAACAATCATCCTCTATTGTTGATGTTAAGCTTTACACCACAGGTTCAGTCTCAAGAAGGCATCTTTGACTACATTTAGAGAGACTATCCTTAAGATCCTTTCAGGCAAGTGCACATGACGATCCACCAAGAGCTTTGAGGGGTTTTTTACAAGGTGGATTAGCAGTACATTGCTTACAATATTCATGTTATTAACTTTGTTATTTCTGATGGGAAAAAGATCTAGTAAAAAAAAATCAAGGGCCAAGAAACACAATCAAACCAAAAAAAAAATGTAAGGGGAGTTACTTAAATTTGTTTATATGCTAAGTGAGAAATGTGTAACAATGGGATTTATCATTTGCACATCTGTGCTTTAGCTTTGCCATTTCAGATTTTTTATGAGGAGTACATATAGCCAAAACATACCATGATAGGATACTTAGTCATTATGACAATCGTGGTTTGCTTACTGCTGAAGTTGAGAAAGAATGAGAACAGTTTAAACAAGCTTTTCTTGAAACCAACTTTTCACAAACTCTTTTGGGTAAAAGGGGACAGAGGAAACAAAATTACTTGAGTGATAAGGCTATGGAACTTATTTCTGAAAGAAGGAAGTGCAGGATTAATATGAGTCAATACCCTACTACTCCTAACTGAAGGCATTGCAACGAGCATAATAAATGGGTAAAAGATCAGTTAACAGCTGATAAGAATCTTTGGCTTGATAGCTTGGCTGACAAAGCAGAGTAAGCAGTTAGACAGCACAACAGCAGGGGGTTGTACCAGACTGTTAATGGTTTATGTGGGAAAAAACAGACAGGTACACAGGGATTGAGGGATAAACATTGCAAGATGGTTGAAGGTGAGGATTCTGTGATGTCTCGTTGTACTGAGCATTTCAGAAATATTCTAAATAATGTGATTATTTCTACTCACATTGTTTGTAATGAGGATAGATGTATTACTGGCTTTTATGATGGCTCTATATCACATTCCGAAGTTGCATTGACTATCTAAATTAAAACTGTATAAATCCCCAGGGGTGGATGAAATTACTACAAAAATGCTCAGAGCTGGGAATGTTTCGGTTACCACTTGGATGACTGAAATTTTGAATAACTTTTATGATAAAGGCATGGTTCCTAAAGATTTTACCAGAGCTATTATTATCCCTATTTTCAAAAAAGGTGATCGCAGTTCTTGTGATAACTATAGGGGTATCAGCCTACTCTCCGTTCCAGGTAAAGTTCTTTCCATGATTGTGCTTAATAGAATTAAGAATCTGGTTGACAGGCAATTGCGTGATGAGCAATGTGGATTCAGAAGTGGTAGGGGATGTGTAGATCAGATATTTTCACTTAGGCAGATTCTTGAGAAATGTTTAGAGTTTCAGAAACCTATGGTTGCTAGCTTTATAGATTTCAGAAAGTCTTTTGGCTCTGTTGATTGACATAATTTGTGGTTGATTGTTAGATCATATGGAATACATGATAAGTTAGTTAGTATAATGTAATCTCTCTATAATAACACTGAGTCGTATGTGAGAGTTGGTACGTGTTTCAGTAATTGGTTTAGCATTATTAGTGGAGTTAGGCAAGGGTGCATTTTGTCTTCTTTTCTGTTTGGTTATTGATTATGTTATGCAAAATTCTTTGCTAGGGAAAGTTTTTGGCCTTAAATGGTATAGAGATTTCAAAATTTGTTATTTAGATTATGCAGATGATTTGGCCCTGTTGGCTACTGATATTGATGAGATGAATTCATTCATTAGGGCTGCTGATGAGACTGATAATAGAGTAGGTTTGGTGATAAACAGAGAAAAAACTAGAGTGATGAAAACTGGTCAGGCAGATGGTGCTTCAGTTGCTTTGTAGGCTGTACTATTGAGTTTAATTATCTTGGGAGCTATGTAACAGATACTGGTGATAAGCGGCATGAGATAAATAGAAAAGTAGGGATTGTCGCTGGGACTTTTAAGAATCTATGGAGAGTATGGGAAAATAGGCATATACACCTATAGACTAAAATTAGGCTATATAATAGTTTGGTTCTTTCTAAGGTTAGTTATGGTACTGAAACATGGACCCTTTGTAAGCAGGATAACAAGAAACTTGATGCCTCTGATTCTAGATGCTTACGCAGTATCTTAGGCATTAGGTGGTTTGACTTTGTAAGTAATGATGAGGTTAGAAGAAGGAGTCATCAACCTCTTTTGAGAAGCATATTGTGCAGATAGAGACTATTGGTTTGACCATGTTGCCCGTATGCATAGCTGCAGATTGGCAAACAGGATTATGAATAGTGTGTCTAAGGGTTTCAGAAAAACGGGAAGACCTAGGATGTGATGGGCAGACAATGTCAAACAGGACCTTGCTAGAATTGGCCTAGAGTGGCCAAATGCAGCAGCTGTAGCTCAGAATAGACACATTTGGAGATGGAAATTGCACAGTCTGCTTGGACCTCCTTAGCCCATGGCTGCATGAGGATTTTGTTGGGTGGGTGGGTGGGTACCTACTTACCTACCTACCCACCTACCTACCCACCCACCCACACACACACACACATACAAAAACCTCATGCAGCCATGGGGTACAGAGATCCAACCAGACTATGCAATTTTCCTCTTCAGACATGTCTCTTCTGAGCTACAGCTGCTACATTTGGCCACTCTAGACCAATTCTAGCAATGTCTTGTTTGACATTGTATTGTCTGACCATGATCTTCTCCATTTTCTGAAACCCTTAGGCACACTGTTCATTAATTCTGTTTGACAATCTGCAGCTATGCAAAAGGACAACATGGCGAAACCAATGCAGTCTATCTCTGCACAATATGTTGCTCAAAGGAGACTGGAGCAACATATTGCTCCATCTTCTAACTTCATCATTACTTACAAAGTCGAAACACCTAATGCCCAAAATACTACATAAGCATCTAGAATCAAAGGCGTCTAGTTTCTTGTTATCTGCTAAGAAATGGTCCATGTTTCACTACCATAATTAACCTTAGAAAGAACCAAACTATTATACAGCCTAATTTTAGTCTTTAGGTGTATATACCTATTTTTATGGAAGTAGAAATAATCATTATTTAGAACATTTCTGAAATGCTCAGTCCAACTAGACATCACAGAATTTTATGTTTTGTGACATGCTGTCTTTGATGAGATTACTTAGTTCCAGGACTTTTTTACAATTTGTTTCTGATTTTCTTCTTTTTTGAGCTATGTTGGCTCTGATTAGATTATTTTTTTTTCTGGGGACTTTTCATAATTCAAATTGGAATGAATTGTTGCTAATTTTCTTGTATGTTGTGGCATGCTGTCTCTGATCAGATTAGTTAGTTCTAGGGCTTTTTTTATAATTTGGTTCAGCAGTGTGTTGTTTTCAATTTTCTTGCTTTTTGAGATATATTGTTTCTGACGATTTTATTTAGCTCCAGGAGTTTTTTATAATTGAGATTGGTGGTGCATTGTTCTGATTTTCTTCTTTTTTGAGCTATGTTGGCTCTGATTAGATTATTTTTTTTTCTGGGGACTTTTCATAATTCAAATTGGAATGAATTGTTGCTAATTTTCTTGTATGTTGTGGCATGCTGTCTCTGATCAGATTAGTTAGTTCTAGGGCTTTTTTATAATTTGGTTCAGCAGTGTGTTGTTTTCAATTTTCTTGCTTTTTGAGATATATTGTTTCTGACGATTTTATTTAGCTCCAGGAGTTTTTTATAATTGAGATTGGTGGTGCATTGTTCTGATTTTCTTGTTTTTTGAGAGATGTTGTCTCTAATAAATTATTTAGTTCTGTTGCTATTTTATAATTATTATCAGTGGTGCATTGCACCCAATTTTCTTGTTTTTAAGATTTGCTGTCTCCAATGAGATTATTTACTTCTGGGACTTTTCTATAATTTGGACCAGCAATGTATTGTTTTGGATTTTCCTGTTTTTTGAGCTATGTTGGCTCTGATTAGATTATTTTTTTTTCTGGGGACTTTTCATAATTCAAATTGGAATGAATTGTTGCTAATTTTCTTGTATGTTGTGGCATGCTGTCTCTGATCAGATTAGTTAGTTCTAGGGCTTTTTTATAATTTGGTTCAGCAGTGTGTTGTTTTCAATTTTCTTGCTTTTTGAGATATATTGTTTCTGACGATTTTATTTAGCTCCAGGAGTTTTTTATAATTGAGATTGGTGGTGCATTGTTCTGATTTTCTTGTTTTTTGAGAGATGTTGTCTCTAATAAATTATTTAGTTCTGTTGCTATTTTATAATTATTATCAGTGGTGCATTGCACCCAATTTTCTTGTTTTTAAGATTTGCTGTCTCCAATGAGATTATTTACTTCTGGGACTTTTCTATAATTTGGACCAGCAATGTATTGTTTTGGATTTTCCTGTTTTTTGAGCTATGTTGTGTCTGATGAGATGATTTCTTTACCAGACTTTTTATAATTGAGGTCACTGGTTGGCCCTCCATAGCCCATGGCTGCTTGAGAATGATGATGATGTCTCTGATGAGATTATTTTTATTTTTCGGTGGCTTTTTACAATTCAGATCAGACGTTATGGTTTCTGATTGTCTTGTTGTTCTTTTTTTTTTGTGACATACTGTCTCTGATGAGATTATTCATTTCTGGGAGCTTTTTTTTATAATTTGGCTCAACAGAGTATTTACTGTTTCCATTTTTCTTGCTTTTTGAGATATATTGTTTCTGATGAGATTATTTCTGGGGCTTTTTTCAATTCTGATCGATGGTGCATTGTTTCTGATTTCCTTGTTTTGTGAGATATGTCATCTCTGATGAGATTATTTAGTTTCGGACTTTTCTATGATTCACATCAGCGGTGTATTGTTCCTGATTTTCTTGTTTTCGAGATTTGTTGTCTCTGATGACATTATTTACTTCTGGGGCTTTTTATAATTCAGATCAGTGATGAATTGTTTTGGACTTCCTTGTTTTTTTGCTGCTGTTGTTGTTTTTAGATATGTTGTCTCTGATGAGATTATTTCTTTCCAGGAACTTTTCATAATTCAAATCAGAGGTGTATTGCTTCTGATTTTTTTTTTTTACATGCTGTCTCTGATTAGATTATTTAGTTCCTGGGTCTTTTTTACAATTTCAATCGCAGGAGCATTCTTTCTGACTTTCTTGTTTTAAGATTTTTTGTCTCTGATTATAGAATGTTTTAGAAATTGAGAAAAAAGAGGAGGATTGGAGCAATTGATTTATAGTCCTTGATGGGATTATTCGGTTCTGGGGGCTTTTTTATGTGAATTGGCAGTGAATCGTTTACAATTTTCTTTTTATCATCTTTAGTCCCTGATAGAATTATTTAGTTTTGGTGGCTTTTTTATAATGGAGATTAGGGGTGTATTGTTTACAATATTCATGTTTTTTAAGCTTGTTGCCTCTAAGAGAATTATTTAGTTCTGGGGTTTTTTAATAATGACAACTGGAGGTGAATAGTTTGCAATTTTCATCCTTTTTTAGTGATATACTGTTTACATTTTTTTTTTTTCAGACTTTTTTGTCTTAGATCAGATCATTTTGTTCTGGTGGCTTTTTTAATACATTGGATCAGCGGTGAATTGATTACAATATTTTTAGACTGATCTCCAATGAAACTATTTTGATCTGAGATATTTTGAAAGTGTAGAAGGGTGGTATGCTGTTTAGTGGTATGTTTCGATTGATTCTGATGAAATTATTTTATAGTGTTTTACTGTTTTTTTAATTGTGGATGGTAATGCTTTTATTGAACATTATATACCTTTAAAATAACTGTCCCCAAAAAAAGATTACTGATTATTTTTAAATTTTTTTAAGACTACCAAATGAATGTTCATTAGCGATAACATCTTATTAAAACAAATAGGCTCATTTGTCATTGACTATATGACATATATATATGACTATATATTCATTGTATATAGTATAAGCAGTTAGGAAAAACTGCCTTACTTACCATTATTTTTCTGGTTTTATGTGAGGAATCAATATTTTATATTTAGAAATAAGTGTTTGTGATTATATATTTATTCACCATGTTCTCATTTTTCTTCATTGCTAGTGATACAATTGGTCATTGTATTGTTCAGTCCTCAGCCAACAGATGGTACTGCTCAGAAAAAGAATAATGTCGAAGTGCAAAGTGTGACATAGAAACATTATGTTAGAGTAACCATGGGTTGTTGGTGGCCTATGGTTCTTGGCCACCAACCATTTGTTTCTTTTGGGTAGGTAACATGAAATCACATGTCATGTATGTGATTTGATGTGAATATAACATTTTTGTTCCTTCAGCTTGGATTATCTTGCCCCGAGAGGGTAAGTGGATATGTACAATATATATTTTATGAGCAATTTTTAATAATAAGCAGAAAAGGGGTAAATAGTCCATCCCCTTTGTTTTTTCAAAATTTCATTGAAATATGGTAAATTATGAATTAAAAGATAGTGGTTTAAGTCACAGTGATATTTAAAATTATTAAAATTTTCTTTATATCACTGTAATTTTGGAGAAGCTGAGACAATTAGATGGAAATACTATCTAGAGATTTACCTCGTTTTGTTTTTTTTTTCTTGCGGTGATATCCAATGGGTAGATGAGTCTATTGTCCTGTGGTGGGTAGTTCAGTCCAGAAATAAGTTAGTACATATATGTTCTTTTTTTTGTTGTTCCTTGCAGGAATGCTAGTGATAGTTTGACATTGATTTGGTGCACACGTTAATTAATGTATTTTTAGATTTTCAGCTTATCTCCCAACTTTTCTGGAAGTGTGAATACTATATTTCAATACATAATCGCTACACGTTTCACATTGTTGCTCCCATGCATCATCAGGCAAAATATTGGTTTGCGCAGGCACAGATGTTGGCATGCTGCGGTCGGTGTTTCTTTACATTAGGCTCGGATCACGTTGTATGGAGGGGTGGGTGGTAGTACATGTGGTGCCCTCTATTGAGGAGTTGGGGGTAGAATTTTAAGATTGGAGATATAGGATTTTAAATAATTAATGAAGTAGGCTCGATGTATTTCGAATGAACTCATAATAAATGGGCACTTTAGCGTCGATTTAAATTTTAGAAGAAAAAATGTCTTGAGCCGGGTGGGATATGAACCCACGACCTCCTGATAACATGTCAGGTGCTCTGGACCACTGAGCTATCGGCCGCTGATCAAGATCTCCTCTAACTAGTGCTATGAACATTCCTTTCATGTTTCATATGAGTGCTGTGCAGACAATATTTCTAGCCACAAGCGGCATTTATATTAGCCAATAGATGGAAGCATGTACGACAAGTATAATTAATGAATTCATTAATTATTTATATCTGCATACTTGTCGTACATGCTTTCATCTACGACAAGTATAATTAATGAATTCATTAATTATTTATATCTGCATACTTGTCGTACATGCTTCCATCTATTGGCTAATATAAATGCCGCTTGTGGCTAGAAATATTGCCTGCACAGTGCTCATATGAAACATGAAAGGAATGTTCATAGCGCTAGTTAGAGGAGATCTTGATCGGCGGCCGGTAGCTCAGTGGTCCAGAGCACCTGACATGTTATCAAGAGGTCGTGGGTTTGTATCCCACCCGGCTCAAGACATTTTTTCCTCTAAAATTTAAATCGACGCTAAAGTGCCTATTTATTATGAGTTGATAGGATTTGAAAGTTTAGTTTTATTGTTGGGGGCTTTATTTATACTTAATTGTGGGAAATTTTGTGTGGTGGTGTTGTGTTTCCTTCAGACAATTCTCAACCAGACTGGCAAAACACCAGCAAGATTATGAAAAAGCCAACCAAGAGACAGTCCTAATCCAAGCTGCCATTACATCAACTTGACACCAAAATTCAATGATGTAAGAATACTATTCTCTCTCACCCCCATGAAATTTCAACTAAATTTTGCCAAAAACCTTGTAATATACTTAAACAGAAACGAAATATGTAATAATGACATAACCCACCACCATCAGCATGGGGAATACTCTTCATTTAATTATCCAAATATTAAACTAAATTAAACAACCCCCCCCACCCCATTTACCACCTTTCCTACATGCATACATAAACACAACAGCACTATACAAAATTTTTCATAAGTATAAATAAAGCCTCCAACCATAAAACTAAACTTTAAAATCCTATATCTTCAATCTTAAAATTCTACCCTCCCCAACCCCTCAATAGAGGGCACCACATGTACTACCACAAACCTCCATACAACGTGATCTGATCCTAATGTAAGCAAACACCAACCACAGCACGCCAACACCTGTGTCTGCCGCAAACCAACTATTTTGCCTGATGATGCATTGGAGCAACAGTGCAAAACGCATAGTGATTATGTATTGAAATATAGTATTCGCACTTCCAGAAAAGTTGGGACATAAGCTGGAAATCTAAAAAATACATTAAATGGAAAATTAAAAATACATTGACGTGTGAACCAAATCAATGTCAAATTACCATCAGCATTCCTGCAAAGAACCACAAAAAATCAAGAACATATTGTAAACTTATATCTGGACTGAACTATTCACCACAGAATAATAGACTCGTCTACCCATAAGCTATCACAAGAAAAAAAAATTATCACAAGAAAAAAAACAAGGTAAATCCCTAGATAGTATTTTCATCTAATTGTCTCAGTTTTTCCAACAATTACAGTGATATAGAAAAAATGTAATAATTTTAAAATTATGAGTTAGTTAAGATATTTAGGAATTGAAATTATTTAATATTAGGAGGGTTGTTAAAAGTGTTAATCAATTCTTTTGTAATGTTATAGGCAGGTTATTCAGAAGTGGAGTTAGTTCATTTTTGTGGCTGTGTGTGTGGGAGGGATGATTCTAAATAAATTCCTAGGAGAGAGGTTTGAAGGAGGGGGGGGGGGGGGGGGTCAGACCTATTTTAATCATATTTCTGTGTTTGGTAGGATTTTGGGTTGGGTTGTTTTACCTCTGAGTGGCACTTTTTTGCACACCATGGGCTAAATGGAGAGGTCACAAGGATCCCGAAGGTCAGAGAGGGTTGGGAGAGGGGACCCACTGGAACAGCTGTTAGGAGACAGATGGTAGCCTCCCGTCAAGGCCATCCAGCATGTTCTTTAACGTGCACAGGGTATGGCTCTCCCGCACATGGGGCCACAGCTTAACGTCCCATCCGACACACGGCAGCCTTTCCAAGCCCATCGGTGTCCCCTACTGACTGTGGGCAGGGCAGGGAATTTTGCATGTTTGGTAGGATGTAGCATATGTTTTGTTGTTAGTATGGAAGAAAATGGCAAAATTTTGGAAAATAGGGAAATGAAGTGATAAAAAGTAGGAAGTGTTTAAAAGGGTGTTAGTGTTTTAGGAGAAGAGTTTCTGGGGAAACGTGTACAGTGGGTTTTCAGATAATTCTAATATAGTAGGGATGGAATATATTTGGGGAAAGAAGTTTTTGTGTGTGGGAGAGAACATGGTGGCATTGTAACGAGCATGTGTATTTCAATTATAGTAGTTTGAGATGAATTGAGTGTTTGTTAGTAGTTATGTATATTGTAATTATTATTATTGTAATATAGTAATATACTTTGTTAGATATTTATTACATTTTAAATGTTATTAATATGATTTATTGGGAATATTTGGAAGGGTTGGGTGGCATTTTTTTTACATAGAAATTTTGGATGTAGAATTGGTGGTCATGAGAAATCATAGTTTATGTTGGAGGCAGGATGATTAACCCTTCCAGTGTTCAGCCTGAAAAACTGGTTTCCATCCAGAGGCCAAGCTATTTTCTCCCTATGCTAAGCAAAAAAAAAATTAATTTAGAACTTTTTTGTCAAATAACTAATCAAAGGAATTATGGCATGTTATATGCCAAATTAATCAGCATTAATAGTAAATTCACAGATTAGCTGTAGAAATACACTTCAACAATAGTTAAAAACATCTGAAAAAAATTATTGCTGACATGGTGGGAAAATCTTCCAGAATAAGACCTATAAATCTTTCACTGAGATATGGTGGACCTTGTGCCATCTATACTTCAGGAGAGGCAACTTTTCCCATTGTTGCTAATGATTTAGATGGTAATGAGTAGGTCAATCACACTTAAGTATTTATTATTAAATATCCATCCATATTAAATTCACAGATTACAGATGGGGAGAGAAATAGTTTTCTGAAAAGAAGTCTATCTGAAAAAAACTGAAATATCTGAAAACAAATTATTGCTGATGAAGTGGGAATCGAACCCACAACTCTCTAGATACCTGCCAGAGCGCTCTAACCATTAAACCACATATCAGATGCTAAAATCTTCCAGAATAAGACCTATACTACTACCTACTTCATTAACATCTAAATGACTACCTAATGACTACCCTACTCATTAACATCTAAATCATTAGCAACAATTGGAAAAGTTGCCTCTTCTGAAGTAGAGATGGCACAAGGTTTGTCACATCTCAGTGAAAGATTTATAGGTCTTATTCTGGAAGATTTTAGTGTCTGATGTGTGGTTTAATGGTTAGAGTGCTCTGGTATGTATCTAGAGAGCTGTGGATTACATTACCACCATGTCAGCAATAATTTTTTTAGATGTTTTTGACTAATGAGCATTAATTCTTGATTTTCTGGAAATGAAATATTTGAAGAAAAAGACTACTTGTTTTATTTTAATATGACTTTTTTTAGAGTCATATAGAAAAAAAATGCATCTGGCAATGTAAATAAAAATTTATTTAAAAAAAACTAATAGACAGAAATGATTATAATGCACATGAATAGAAAGGCTATTTATTACTAAATAAAAAAAAATTTTCTTGCTTAAACATTTCTCTCATTTTGTAATTTTTTCTCCATACTACTGTATACTTTGAGAAAAGTCCAGGCTTGTTGTGAAGTCCAATAAACAAGTCAAATTTAGAATATTTTTAATAAATAACCAATCAA
The DNA here is from genome assembly GCA_038380435.1 of Ryuthela nishihirai. NCBI lineage: Eukaryota > Metazoa > Arthropoda > Arachnida > Araneae > Heptathelidae > Ryuthela > Ryuthela nishihirai. Next base: position 6,735,775 of record JAWZYU010000027.1, read on the forward strand.
CAGAAACAGATTGTGTTATATACTAAATTAATGAGGATTTAATTCTGAATTTTACTAAAGTAAAAAATTTGAGCATTGTAAAAACAGATTAATTTTAATAAGGCTCTATACAGTGGTATACTGAAAAAATAAGTACATATTTCCTAATTACAAAATTTTCCATTTTTAAAAATAGCAGTTTTTTTTTGTTAATTAACAAGAGGTTTTAGAAACTTTGTTGATAATAGTTCAAATCAAACTTCTGAGCTTAAATTAGAGGATTGCTTCAGCATAAAGTAATGTTAACAAACAAATTGGCAATACCTTAATCACTTCTAAGAAATGTCAATCAGATGGCTTTAACAAATTATTTATGTCATAGTTTAATAAAATATGCATCAAATGAAAAAACAAAATATTATTTATCAAGCCTGAGTTATATATTTTTATAAGATATTTATAAAAAAAATTTAAAACAGTAATTTCTATTTTTTTAAAAATTGATTTTTTTTTGTACTAAAAACAGATATATACACAGTCATATCAGAATAATTAACCACCCTTGGCCCGGATGACAATAGTGAGATGGCATGGATACAATGAGGCTCTGGAAGGTTGCCAGAGGCACACGTGCCGATATGGACTCCAGCAGAGCACGGAGGTTCCGGAGATGATGCCGAATCTGTTGATCCAAATGGCCCCACAAGTGGTCTATGGCAGTGGTTCTCAAACTGTGGTCTGCAGACTACTGGTGATCCGTGGGTAGGTCCTAAGTGGTCCATGAAATTTTCTAAATTTTCTATAGAAAATCTGTATTTGTAACATGCAAGTAATGCAACTTTAAAAGATAAGCAGTGTGTACAATGGTCTATCGCACTAAGATGAGAATGTATCTACTTTACTGCCATGCGGATCAGGCCATCAAGGTCAAATGCACTGAAGGATGCACAGTACGATACACACCTAGAGTAAGAAGCCTACAGCTACAAGGTAATCACATCAGTATTGAGTAGCCCTTTGCGTTTGGCAGTTAGTTATTCTTATGTGTTTTGTGGGTGTGGGGTTTACCTAAATATTGTATACCATTGACATTATTATTGTGGTAATTCTAATTTATATTCAGAATGAATCAGTGGCTTAACAGTGGTTCATTGAAATGGAATATAAGTGAACTCGATATGACTCCACATGGGCCTGCTAAAACTAAAATCATTGATGATCGTTTTCAAACCAGTTGCTCTGCTATCGCCAAAAAACAAAAGAAATGTGTAAACAGGAAGTATGATGAAGTTTACCTGAAAATGGGATTTTAATGGGCCGGTGACCAACTTGCACCTAACCCTCTTTGTGTTGTGTGCTATGACACTTTGTCTAACAATGCGATGAAACCTTCAAAACTTTCACGGCATTTTCAAACAAAACATGCAGATTCGGCCCATACACCTGTTGAATATTTTCAAAACAAACGTAAAGTGATTCTGTTATCACAGAAATCAAAGACTGTTATGGGTGCGGAAGAGAGTAAAACTACAGAGGCATCATTCCAAGTGGCTTCACTTGTGGCAAAAACTGGTCAAGGGCATACCGATGCTGAAACACTTGTAAAGCCATTGGCTAAACTGATGACAAATATTATGCTTGGGAAAAGGCAGGGCGGACAATAGACAAGATTCCTTTGTCAAATGATACAATTCACCATCACATAACATCTTTGGCATCTAATCTGGAGGAGCGATTTAATCATACGTGTGCGTGGTAATAGTTATTTTGCTTTACAACTGGACGAAAATGGGAAAGCATGGACGCAGAAAACTTGTGTCAACTTTCAGCATATGTAAGATACATTTACAAAAATGAAGTTCATGATGACATTTTGCTTTGTTTATCATTAAAAACTCACAGTATAGGAGATGATATTTTTGGTATGGTTAATGTTTATTTCATAACACACAATTTGGATTGAAAAAAATGTGTCAGAGTCAGTACTGACGGTGTGCCAGCTTTGTGTGGGAAAAGAAAGGGTTTTACATCAAAGCTAAAAGAGTTAGTATCTGAATGCAGTTCAACTCACTGCTTTATCCACAGAGAACAGTAGCGGTAAAAGAAATGCCTTCTGAACCGGATCTTGTATTGAAACAAGTAGCTAAAGTGGTTAATTTAATTAAATCATGGTTAATGAACTATCATCTTTTTAGTGTATTGTGCAAAGAAATGGGAAGTGTGCACAAAAATTTACTTTTCCACATCAAAGTACAGTGGTTGTCAAGGGGGAAAGTGCTTTCAAGAGTTTTCGAGCTGAAAGAAGAGCTGTCATAAAGGAGATCAAGATCATCCTTCATGACACTGATGAAGCAAGTAAATCTCTTTTCCACGATTTCAAGTGGTTAGCGCAGGTGGTATATCTCAGCGATATTTTCAGCATCCTGAACAGCCTAAATCTGTCACTTCAGGGGTGCAATGCAACCATTTTTAAAATGCAAAATAAAATAAAAGCATTTCTAAAGAAATGTGAACTTTGGAGAAAACAGCCTGGTCGTGGGGAATACGATTCATTTTCTGCACTTGATTTTTTGCAGTCTTCAGGAGAACTAATCGATGATGAATTAGTGCATTTATTTAAGAACCATATACAATTCTGCAAGATAGCATAAAAAAAAAATGTTTTCCAGAGTCTGATGAAAGTAAGCAATGGATTAGGAATCTTTTCATTGCTACATCTGTGATTTAATCTTTCGGCCTTTCTGCTCGTATGTGTGATCAGCTTATTTAATTGACATCTGATGGAGCACTAAAAATCACATTTAGCAAGAAATCCCTCACAAACTTCTGGATCCATGTTAAATCAGAGTACCCTGAACTCGCCAACAGTGCCATCAAGCACCTGCTACCATTTCCCCATAACGTACAATTGTGAAATAGGATTTTCTGCCCTGATTGGACTAAAAAGTGTGAAAAGGAACAGCCTTAATGTTGAGCCTGACTTAAGACTGAAACTACCTTCCATTGCACCTGATGTAACCAAACTGGTCAAAGATTGCAAGCAACACCATTCTTCACACTGAAATGGAGAATAAAAAATTTATTCATTTATTTACTTTCTTGAAATGTGCTAATACTATTTTAATTCTAAAAATAATTATGATGTTATTGTTTCTTAACCTTTGGTCTTAAACAGTACCAAGATGTTACATTTTTTTAATTCACTTATTAATTTTTGTTCATCATCTTGAATTATTTTCTTATTGACACCTATATATTGAAAGATGTGGTTTGGTGTTGATTCTTTTGCATTACATTTTGTACAGACTTTTGTGCCATCAAGTATTTTCATTGATTTCAGATGCCTAGTTCTAAATCTTGATAATGCAGTTTGTTCTTTTCTGTTTAATGATGTGTTCAGTGATTTGACATACTCTTTTGTGTTTTGAAATATAATAAAAAAAAAGTACTTTTTTATTAATTTATTTTTAACTTTTCTACAATGAAATAACTTAAATATCAAGTTTTTATGATGATAATGCATTTTAATGAGTTGTTAAATCATTATTCCTACATTTTGGTACTTGAATGGAAGAGGTGCTGAAGTAGGTGGTCCATGTTAGGTTGACAGTCTACACCTAGTGGTCCATGGTATAGGAAAGTATGAGAAACACTGCATCATGGAATTGAGGTCAGGCGATTTTGCCGGCCAAGGGAGAATGGAGATCCCTGGAATCAGTCACACACCACCTTAGCAACATGGCAGGATGCATTGTCCTGTTGATAGACACAATCACTACCAGGGTAAACATTCAACATGAAGGGATGCATGTGGTCAGTGAGGATGGACAAGTAGCCATTGGCATTCAGGGACCCATCTAGTGGTATCAGCGGTCCAAGGTCATACCAGGAAAACATCTCCCAGACATGCACACTGCCACTGCTGGCCTGTACTTGACCGACAAGCATGTCCAGGTGTTGGTTCTCGTGTGTCTGACGCCATATCCGCCACTGCCCGTCACTTCTGTGGAGTAGAAACTTGGAATCGTCAGAGAAGGCAACCTTTTTCCACTCTTCCACTGTCCAATGACAGAAGTCCCATGTGTACTGCAGGCATTGTTGCCAATGGACCTTGGTTAACACGGGCGCCTTTATGCAGCATCGACTCCGGAGACCCATGTGTAACAGGGTTCACTCTACTGTTATCAGGGACACATACCTGGGTGCCCCAGCATTAATTTGAGTGGTCAATTGCAGCACTGTTGTGCATTGATTGTCCTTTACCAGTCGACGGAGGCAACATACTCCTCTGGGGTCAATGGCCTTTGGGGCTCCAGTTATGATGTCTGGAGGTACTCGATGTGCCAGCAGTCCATTCTGGTACACCCTTACTACAGCACCTCGCAAACAGCCCATGAAGTCTGCTGTTTCCGAGATGCTTCCACCCTTGGTGCAGTAGCCGATGATCATTCCTTTTTGAATGTCCATCAAATCAATACCTCTGCCCATTCTGCTGATGTTATGCACCATGGTTCATCTGTCCTGGTCAGCCGCTTATATCTCCGTGTGGTCGACCTTGTCATGTGCATTCTGTTACGCACCTGGGCGGGTACACTGTGATTCTGTGGGTGGTCATATTATTCTGATGGCTGTGTATATATGTCCTTGGCCTCTCATTTCAAATTATGTGAATGTATACAGATGTCCTGGACATTGAAAGAGTTAAAGAGTTATTTAGGGGATATTTATATTTTTAGAAACATGAATTTTTTTCTTAATTGATGCAGGGCGGTGTAGTTTTTCTGATAGCTTAACTGAGTGTGCTTATGTATGTTTTTACTTCCGAGTGGTTACATGTTGGGCTACTGATCTAAAGGACCTGGGTGCAAGTCCCGGTAAAGTATGGATGTTATGTTGTTTTTATGCTGATGTCCGCCATTCTCAGAACCTTCTACTAAGGCATAGTAAACTGGCAGACTCCTGTCAGACCTCTGTGGCAAGCAGCTGTTTGAGGAAATATTTATTCGCTACTGTTCATGGTTAAGAAGTTTAATATGGATATGCAATTACTGAAAATTGATGGGTAATATGTTAATGGCTGCAGAAATGCAATTAATGTTTAGATAGATATTGCAGGTTGGAATAATGTTGGGTATATGGTTTTTTTGTTGTCTCCGATGACATTATTTATTTTTGGGACTTTTTTATAATTCAGACAGATGGTGTACTGTTTCTGATTTTCATGAATTTTGGTATATGTTGTCTCACGACATTATTTATTTTCAGGGGCTGTTTTATAATTCAGATCAGCAGCGCAATGTTTCTGAATTTCTTATTTGTTTTTTTTCTATGTGTTGCCTCCAATGACATTATTTAGCTTAGGGGGCTTTTTTTTACCATTCGGATCGGCGGTGTGCAGTTTCTGATTTTTGTGCTTTTTGGTATGTATTGTCTCTGATGACATTATTTAGAATAAAGTTATTTAATTCTCTATGATACTGCTAAATGTTTTTAAGCACTTCAACGCATGGACTATGCTATCAAGTATCAACACTTATTAAGCAGAGATTTACGTACCATGCCTTAGAGGATGGGTAGTAACTGGAACTTCCGAGACAAATTTAATAATCAACGTTCTTGCCGACAAGCGACGTCTCAGTGGAGATTAAAAGAAGGATAATGGTTGCCAATGGTGTACCCACCTTGGCGAAGGAAATAACCATTTATACCTTTGATAGCATAGAGTGCTTAAAAAAGTGTTTGATCCACAATGCACATTTCGTGCCCTTCCTTTCAGTGCATCGTCAGGTGGGAAGTGAGGAGCTTAAGCTAATGCAGAAGTGGCAGTTGGTTGTTGAGTGCAGGGAAGGGGTGGGGTGCCATAAATTGACATGTCAGTAGCTCAGTCCGATGATCAGAGTAGCGGCAGATGTGCAGGTCCGATTATCAGAGCTGAGCCACTGACAAGTCAATTTATGGCACCCCACCCCTCCCCTGCACTCAACAACCGTCTCTCCTGCATTAGCTTAAGCTCCTCACTTCCCACCTGACAATGTGCCGAAAGTGAAAAAACTGAGTGTGAAATGTGCAAAAACTTTTTCAAGTACTCTATGCTATCAAAGGTATAAATGGTTATTTCCTTCGCAAAGGCGGGTACACCATTAGCAGCATTTATCCTTCTTTTAATCTCCATTGAGACGTCACTTGCCGGCAAGAACATCGATTATTAAATTTGTCCCTGAAAGTTCCTGTTACTACCCATCCTCTACAGCAGTGTTTTTCAACCGGTGTGCCATGAGAGGATCTTAGGTGTGCCGTGAAAATTTTTAAAGATCATTATTTAAATTATTTTCGAAAGAAGTCCAAAGCACAATAAATGTACATATCAAAATTAAAACCTCTTTAAATTAATTATACGAGTTTATCATTGTTATAATAAATGTATACATAATATAGTAAGTCATATATCCTAATTTAAGTGTGCCGTGGAAGTTTAACTATAGGTTCAAGTATGCCGTGAGATAAAAAAGGTTGAAAAACACTGCTCTACAGCATGGTACGTAAATCTCTCCTTAACAATTGTTGATACTTGATAGCATAGTCCACGTGTTGAATTGCTTAAAAACATTTACCAGTTTCATAGAGAAGTAAATAACTTTAATTTTAATTACCACACTGTGCACCTCACTCTATTTTTTGGCGCTATTTGGTTTCGGGAGCGGGGGGGTTATAATTCGGATTGGCAGTGCAATGTTTCTGATTTTCATGCTTTTTGGCATGTGTTGTCTCCGATGACATTATTTAGTTTTGGGGGCTTTTTTATAATTCAGATTGGTGGTGCACTGTTTCTGATTTTCATGCTTTTTGGTATGTGTTGTTTCCGATGACATTATTTAGTTTCAGGGGCTTTTTATAATGCCAATTGGTGGTGCAATGTTCATGATTTTCTTGGTTTTAAGATTTGTGTTTGATTTGATTAATTCTGGTGATTTATTTAGGTATTTTTGAATGAATGACTTAATTTATTACTTTAGTTCATAAAAATATTTTTATGGAGTGTTTTCAGTGTTTGAAAAAGAGGGGGATAGAGAGTGTAGGAATTTGTACAATGTAGGAAGCAAGTGTTGTGTTGTCTTTGTTCTGTGCTTATGGAAGTTTTTTGATAATTTTGATTTTTTTTAGCAGTTCATGATTGTAAGACGTTTTTATGTTTTTTATGGATCGTGGTTTTTTTTTTGTTGTTGTTGTTCTTGTTATTGTTGTTGTTACGTTGTGTCCATTTACAACAGAAAGTACTGTTACCATGGTAATGATACTTTGTGTTAGACAGTTGATTTGGTTTTACAGTTGAAATCTCAGTGATATCTGAGTCATAAAATTATTTGGTTTGTAACTGACATTCGCTGATATTTTAGTAGCAAAATGATTTGGTTTATACCTGATATTTCACTGATATTTTAGTGCTGAAATGATTTGATTTACAGTTGACATTTGGCAATTATTTTAGTGGTAAAATGTTTTGGTTTATAATTGATCTTTCGCTGATATTTAAGTGGTAAAGTGATTTAGTTTAAAATTGACATTCACTGAAGATTTTAGTGCTAAATTGGTTCGGTTTATAATGGTAAAATGCTGTTAGTAATAAAATGGTTCGGTATATAGTTTATATTTTGCTGATATTTTAGTGGTAAGATGATTTGGTTTATAGTTTACATTTCACTGCTGTTTAAGTGATAAAATGATTTGGTTTTGCAGTTCATATTTCACTGATATCTTAGTGATAAAATTATTTGGTTTATAGTTCATATTTCACTTATATTTAAATGGTAAAAATGACTTAAATTTGGTATTTGCTGATATTTTAGTGCTAAATTGATTTAGATTAGAGTTGACATACCACTGATATTTCAGTGGTAAAATAATTAGATTTCATAGTCATTGCATTTGAACTGATATGTCATTGTATTTTTAATATAAAATGATTTCATTCAAGCTGGCATTTCATTAATACCTAGAGTGAGAAGCATATGCCATTAAATGTGATTGAAATATGATATTATGAATAGTTGGGGGGTTGTTTTAGCTTCATTTGATAAGTGTTACTAAAAACTTAAATTTATACAAGGGATAAGCAGTTTAATTATGACACAGGCAAAGATGTCAATTACTGACAAGTTTTGTGTCAAAGTGACACAAAATGTTTTAGGTTGTGTAGGGTTTCCCACTCAGATTAAATAGAAGGATCTCATTAACGTATAATATATATATTACTAAAACAATTCAACTTTTAATAAAACCTTTAAAGCTATTTTAGATCATTTGCATAATTAAAATTTAAATACTGTAGAAAAGGATTCTCCATTTATGCTGAGAATGATAATCAATCAATATATGATAATGGCTGTTGACTTTTATTCAGTAATTTCATTTAATTGCTAAATTTATTTTTAAATTTTATAGCTGATCATGTGTATTATATGCTTTGTTACTCTGTGAATAAAAATACAATTTTACTAGGATATAAAATCCTAATCCATTTTAAATTAATTACACTCTTCTATTGTAATATATGCATAATGTGATACAGCAGCTAAATAGAGCATTACTGAATCTCAAAGTTAAGGATTAATATTGGAGTACAGATCTAAGGAAATAGTTCCCACATTTCTTTAGGGCAACAATGATAAATATGCTAAGAAAACATATTCTCCTTATAAGATGGGATTGTACTCTAAAAAATATTATTGTTGTAGTCTAAATTTTATCAAATTTTGCACTGTAAAAAAATGTTTAAGGCAGATTTGAAAAAGATGTAACAATATTATTTGAACAATTTAGGATGATTCATAAAATTCACTTTTTAATGATTCATGAAAATAATGAAATCACATATTTTCGAGTATTTCAACATGTGCTAATTAGGTAATCGAGAAAAACTTTTTTGATACATCATTTTAGTAAAAGCCCACTTTTGGGGATTTAGTAAAAAAAAACCACAATGGGAAGAAACATTTTGTCCCATTAATTATCTTTTATTCTTTTTTTTATGCTGGATTTGATGTCAAAAATGCTGGAGTACATTTTGTACAAAGCAGAGTATGAATGCTTAATAAATTTTTTGTTGTAGACTACTAAAATGGTAATGATTTTTAATGAACAAAAATATGGAAAAAATAATTAAATTTTTGAATTGATGGCCCGTGTAGTGATTACGGTCCTCAGCCGATAGATGGCATTGCTCAAGTGGCGTGTGACGTCGAAGTGTAAAGTATGATGTTGATTTGTAAAGTATGACGTAAAAACGTAACTGTTGGTTATTGGTGGCCTATGGCTCTTTGATTTGTTTCTTTTGGGTAGGTAATATAGAATCACGTGTTATGTGTGTGATTTGACGAGAGTATGAAGTTACGTTTGGTTTTTTTCGCCATTTTCGCTTGATGACTTCTTTGGATAACATACCTATATGGTAAGAGGTAAGTTTGTGTGTATTATATATTTAATATATGTGGGGGGGGGGTTCAGTGATAGGTAGGATAGGAATAATTAATATGTTCTAGCTTTTTTTCAAAAATTGGTTTGGATATGGTTTGTAATTAGTTATTAAAGATATTTAGGGGCCCATGTAGTGGGGGAGTATGCAAGTTTTTGCGTGTGGGATTGAAAATGGCGATAGTAAAGAACACATGTATTTTGTTAGAATAGTTTGGGGGTGAATTGAATGTTTTTTTAGTAGTTATGTGTAGTATGGTAATTATTAATGTATTATAGTGATTTATTAATTTTGTTGTATATTTAGGAGTCTTTTAAAAATAGTTATATGATTTATCGTTAACATGTGGAAGCGTCTGGCGACTTTTTTGATGTAGTAATTCTGGGTATTGTAGAATTGTCAGTGTGTGAAAAAACGGCAGTTTTTTGATGGAGTCGGGAAAGAATGAAAAATTTAGAGGTGGGGTGAGAGTGGCGGAGTCGGTAGCGCGCCAGGCTTGTATTCTGTAGTTCCAAAGTTCGAGTCCGAGCTATGTCAGCGTTTAGATTTGTATCGGCAAATTTTCGAACTCGGTTCATAGTTAGTAGGGGACACCGATGGGCTTGGAAAGGCCGCCGTCCGTCGGTTAGGATATTAAGCCGTGGTCCTGTGTATGGGAGAGTTACTGTGTACGTTAAAGAACACGCTGGATGGCCTTGACAGGAAGTTTCTGTCTGCCAACAGCTGTTCTAGTGGGTTCCGTACCTTCTGTGAGCCTTCGGGGTTCATGTGATCTCGACATTTAGCCCATGGTGTGGGAAAAACATGGAGGCTCAGAGGTAAAATGACAATGTAATTTAGGGAAGGGTTATTTGAGCGGTAAGATGTTTTTTTTGTCAGATTTTGTTTTGGGGCTTTTTTATAATTCGGTCGGTGGTGCACTGTTTCCGATTTTCATGGTTTTCCGTTGTGTGTTGACTTGGAGGACATTATTTAGTTTTGGGGCTTTTTTATAATTCGGTTGGTGGTGTACTGATTCCGATTTTCATGGTTTTCCGTTGTGTGTTGACTTGGAGGACATTATTTAGTTTTGGGGCTTTTTTATAATCGGTCGCCGGTGCACTGTTTCCGATTTTCATGGTTTTCCGTTGTGTGTTGCCTTGGAGGACATTATTTAGTTTTGGGGCTTTTTTATAATGCGGTCGGCGGTGCACTGTTTCCGATTTTCATGTTTTTTGGTTTGTGTTGTCTTGGAGGACATTATTTAGTTTTGGGGCTTTTTTATAATTCGGTCGGCGGTGCACTGTTTCCGATTTTCATGTTTTTTGGTTTATGTTGTCTTGGAGGACATTATTTAGTTTTGGGGCTTTTTTATAATGCATTTGGCGGTGCACTGTTTCCGATTTTCATGTTTTTTGGTTTGTGTTGTCTTGGAGGACATTATTTAGTTTTGGGGCTTTTTTATAATTCGGTCGGCGGTGTATTGTGTTTTGAAAAGAGGGGAGGGGTAATGGTGGAAGTGGTTTACTGTATGTAGGAAGGCAATCGTTTCATTTTTTGTTGGATTTGGCACTTTTATGAGCTTTCATTCTGTAATTGACGGTTACGAGGTTTTTTTTGCGGTAATTTAATTTTTTTTACGTTTGTTTGTGTTTGTTACTATGGTTACGGTGCGTTGCGTTTGACGTAAACTCGGGTTTTTCGTTACTATGGTAACGAAAAAAACAATCTTTTTTCTAGAAACCCCTGTTTGGGTTAGGGTCTCGGGAGTTGGGGGAATCAACTAAAAGGGCCGTTTTGTTACGTTGCGTCAAAAACAAAATGGCGGCTGAGGACCGTGAACTGTACTACTGCCGAATTGATATAACTAAAGAAATGATAAAGACAATATTGCTTTATTCATATCGGTAAATAACCCTTACGCTTATAACATTAGATTGGCTTTAAATATTAAAAATATAAGGGTGAAAGATGCTACTATACAACATTATTCAGTTGTGATCAGTCCATGTATTGTTTGGAAAACTATATGCAATAATTAAGTTCAACATTATTGTAAATTTCTAAAAAAAAAATTGTATCACCGTGTTTTGTTCCCAAAACCAAGAGCCTCTTTTTACTATGTCACACACTCTCATTGCCACGTGTCATATGGCCTTCTCTGTAGAGAGGGCTTTGGTTGGGTACACGTTATCTATATAATTCTTTTAGAAGAAAAATCCATCAGTCACTGTTAGGAGTCCAAGTCCAGAGTTATGTCAAAATGCAATGTATGATTACATTTGCATCAAAAATTATATGGCACCTGAGCAATCAAAACTGCAGGTCTGGTGAATTAGCTGTGTTTTGTTCTTCCCATGTTGGTATACACTTTGCTATGGCTTCTTGTAAGAACTGCTGATTGATCAGATTTTTAAGAATTACCCAACCCCTGATCATACAGGTTTATTCTTGAGGTTCTACCAGGGCCAGACCTAGGAGGAGGAGGAGGGTGAGAGAGCAATGCCCCACCCCTTTAAGAATGCTAGTAACTTGAAAAAAGTCGAAAAATATATATATATTACTTGTATTTTTCAAGAAATTATACCGCCAGTACCTTTTGACACGATCTTGCCCTCTGCTTTATTTTTTTTCTAGATCCGGGTGTGGGTTCTACTAATTCAGTATGTTATTTCAGGACCGAAGGTTTCAAAAAATGCACAATATCAATACTGAATTTACTGTTTTAAAGTATCGACATTTTAACCTATATTATATAACATGGAATATTCTGTTCCTATTTAGCGTACGTTTTCATATATAATTATAAATTCTACATTTGACTCAAATACACCGTAAACAATTTTCATCACCACGACTCATTTGCTTAGAAGTACAGCTGTTGGTAATTACTTAAATCAGTTATTCTTTATTTTAAAAGTCAGATACTTAATAAATAAAACCAAAGTTAAATTTCGACGATTAAAACGGGAGAAATGAAAATTCTTAACCTTTTAAAACTACAATCAAAGTTTATACTTACGATTTCCACTAGCTATCAAGCACAATTTTCGTTCTTGTATTTCTATTTTCCATTCACATATAAACAGTGTCATCTGGATTGCATCATACAGAACATGTTGCCATACTCCTAAGGCAGAAACTTGTATATTCTTTAGTGCAGTAGTGCCATGGTAGTTGGCAACGATTTTGTTCCACCAACCCCTTCAACCAAAAATATGTGTTGAGAAACCCCAGGGTAATAACGACGAAAAAAAAGTTTCAAATTTAAATTTGCCTTATATTATTATAATTATCAAATGTAAAATTTTACTACCTATAATTATGAATCCTCTAAAATTTAGAGTCTGATATAAAATTAGTTTTATAAATTATTTATCTGCAAGACCTTTATATTAAATTTTTTTATTGCACAAATTTTGTTTAAGTTTATCGAATCGATGCAAAAACAAACCTATAATGCTTCAAACATGCGACTTGCCTTGTTGTCAGAGAAGAAAAATATATTTGTAACGTAATTTGACTATTCTTTATTGTTTAAGACGCCAATACATAAGTTTTTGCGCGAAACTATTACACCTACGTCGCGAACCCCTTGGGGTTCGCGAAATGGAGATATGAGAACAGGAGGGAGCATCTGAGCCAATTACAGTATTAGGCGCTACAACCAACTGCGAAGGTGGCACATTCCTTTCGTGTAGTCAGCAAACATTTGACAATGATGGCATTTCGTTTCTTTAGAGTTATTCTGCATTTTAGATATAAATCACTTTACGTCGTTTATAGAATGCGAAATAACATATCGTTCTTTATTGTGATATGTACATACTTTACGCATTCTGTTATTAAAAAGTTCTGTTTGATTATAAAAATATTGATATTTTAATATTGTTCCTCAATCCGTTCCAAGATCACTTTCATCATATATCGTTTAGTTTTCTTGTATGTTGTCCCGAGCAATGTAGTCAACAAAACAAAAGAGGGTGTATGTTGTCCCGAGCAATGTAGTCAACAAAACAAAAGAGGGTGGAACAATACTCCTTCTCCCTTCAGAATGCCAATAAGGATAATGGACGCACAAAAATTATTAAACTTAGACACTTCACACTTTTTCTTGAAGAAACTTTTAAAGACCTCTAAAGGGAAAGGAACTCTTCCCTGAAGTAAATTTACTTGAGGAAAGTGGGGAACAGCTGTAAAATATCGTGGGCCAACGCTGCTTCTGTTAAATATTCCAGTTTTCTTTCATACTGAAAGAATATTGTTGGAAGTAGAGATCTGACTGAGAACTTTATCTTCAGTCACATTTTTGCATCTATATCTTACTAAAAGACTTTATGGAGATTGTAATGTTTTTACTTTAGCATAACAGTAAAAATTATCTAGTATAGATTTTGATCTGACAGAGAACTTCATCTTCAGTCACATTTTTGCATCTAAAGATTATTAAAAGACTTTTACAGAGATTGTAATTTTTTTAATCTAGCTTAACAGTAAAATTTACTTAATAATTTAGTAGGGCTATAGAGCCTATAAGTAATAGTGTGGCAATCGTCAATAGCCTAGCCATTAAAATGTGGTCAAAATAATAGAGTCCTACCGACAGCGGGCCGTCCCGTGGCCGAGTGGTTAGCACGCTTGGCTACTGATCTAAGGGACCTGGGTTCGAGCCCCGGATTAGGCATGGATGTGTGTGTCGTTTTTCTGCTGAGGTCCTGCCATCCTCTCAGATCTCCTACTGTGGCATATAAACTGACAGCCTCCTGTCAGACCTCTGTGGCAAGCAGCTGCTTGAGGGGGTATTTATTTTTTATTTTTTTACCGACAGCGGGACTAGAGTCGCATCATAACTAGAGGCCCTGTATTGGTAGAGGTTGACCATCTCGAAATTGGACGCCATGTTTTTTCGTCGCTCGGATTGTTTAGCGTGCAATAGCTGAATGGTATTGCATGGTACTTAGGATTCCGGAAAAGGGAAGGGTAATATTTGATACAGATTTCAGTGTTCATAATTGGAAACACTTTAGAAAACAGCTAAAAAAGGAAAAGTATATTTTAGGGCTTTTTTTTTTAAGATATATTTCCACTTTGTTGTCTGTCCGTCTGTAGATATCGAACTTTATTGTTTACACAGAGAAATAAAAAAGTATTTTTCTGTTAGATAGGAATGAATGATATATTACGATTTAAAACTTTTCGAATCTCCCAAAAGTTATAACTGCGCCCTCTAACAGTGGAAAAAGTTGAAAATTACAAAATATCAAACGAATATTCAAACGATGTAGTTTTGTTAGAAGTTTAAAAGTTTGGTATGGAAATATGAAGGTCACGAAGTTACCATTGGCAACAATCATTTGACCCTTTAGACCCAAAAGGGGAGGTGAATACAGCTTTTTTTTGTTTTAACAGAAAATTATGTTTTTAGAGATAATTTAAAAATTCATTTTGGGTTGGACAAGTCTGGATAAAATATTATGATTTGCACTTTGCGAATTTGACAAACGCTATAATTGCGCCCTCTAACGGCGGAAAAAATCGAAAAAAATCCCAGAAATTTAAAATGAATATTGCAAACGATGTAGTTATACTAGAAATTTGAAATTTTGGTCGTGGAATGTAGCAGTCTTGAAAATATCATTGACAACAATGAGTTGACCCTAAGCCCAAGGTAGGTAAGAAACGGCACGTTTTTTTTAAGAGATAATTGAAAATCTCTTTTTTAGTTGGTTACTAATGAAATGTAATTACCATTTTCAAAGGTAATTTTAATTTATATCATCAGAGATCAAGTTTATGGTAGAAATTTTGACGTTATAGAGTTATGTTATGGTGGAAATTCCACTGACATCAATTATTTGCCCACTATTTTCAGAAGAACTAGAGAAAAGCAACTTTTTATGTTTAAGAACTAAAAGGCAAATACTTTTTATGTTTTATAATTACTAATAAAATACTGCTATGTTCATTTCCCCCATCATACATTAAAAAATAAATAACCCCTCAAGCAGCTGTTTGTACAGAGGTCTGACAGGAGACTGTCAGTTTATACACCATAGTAGAAGGTCCTTGAGGATGGCAGGACCTCAGCAGAAAAACGACATGAACGTCCATAATTAAAACTTTTAAGGAGTGAAGAAGTAGGCAAAAGAAGAACTCCATTCTCTTTCAAAAAGGAAATTTCCATATGCACCAGAGGCGATATGCGTTCTTCTAGTTATTTTACACTTTCAGTATCCTCTGACAGTGGAAATTAGAACTACTGTATAATTGAGAAAATAAACTATTAATATTTTATTAGTACCTGTAATGTGCAAAAAAAGTTTTTCATTTATCTCTTAAAGCAGAAAAGCTGCATTTTACCAAAAGGACAAATCATTACTATTAGGGTAAACCACTTGATCATTACCCTCTATGACCAAAAACTTAAGTTTTTAGCAAAAACAGATCGTTTTCAATATTTATTTAAAGATTTGGTATTTTACAGCTTTTTTCCGCCGCTAGAGGTCGCTTTTCAAGTTTTAATTTACCACATTTAGCACTCTCGAACACTGGAAATTCCAACTGATGGATATTCAAAAAATGTAAATATTAATATTTTTGTCAAAATTTTTTTTCCCGGCGTATAGGATTCGAACCCGCATCTCTTCAAGAACATGCCACAGTATTCTAACTTGAACTAACGCTGGCTTTTTTCACAAAAAACATTTTTTGATTTATAGATATTTAAACGTCTACAGGTAATGCCGAGATTATCAAATATTGTTTAAATCATTAATAACGCTAAATAGCGTGATGTGATTTCATTATTTATAACAATCTTACTCAGAGCACTAAAAAAGAGATATTTCCCACCAAAGATCATAGATGTCATATGAAGGCGCCCAAAATTCACGGGAAGAGTGATAGTCATTATTAGTGGAAAAAAGACAGACAGCATTAGTTCAACAGGTTAGAATACTCTGGCATGTTTCTGGAGAGATGCGGGTTCGAATCACGTATGTCGACGAAATGTTTTCCAGAAAAAACATTTATTGATTTATAGACGTTTAAAATAACACTTCTGCTAATATTTTTTCAACAAATTTTGCTATTTTTTCGAACCGTAATCCCAAGCTACAGTACGGAACTTATATATTCTTCCCCCATGAAAAACTATCATATTCACTGGGAAAAACCCAACGTTTTAATTTTATTGTTTTTTTTCTTTGTAAGTACTAATAAAATATGATTATTTAAATTTTCCAAATCATCTGTTAGTTCGAATTATCACTGTTAAAGAGTACAAAATTTGGAAAACGATAAATTTCGTTGTCTTTGAAAAGGATCATCCTATATTCTTCAGAGGCGATATATGTTCTTCCAGTGTTTTGAAAGAAATTATTCTTACTGAAAAGGGCAACGTATGATTTTTCTCATCTTGGAAGCGATGTTTCAAAAAGTGTTATTCCAAAGTATGTTTACGGCACATGAAAATCAATATGGACCCCTTTCAGCTCTCCCCAGAACTACCAAGGCCGTAACAACGGTGAGGCAAGTGAAGCATTAGCCTCGGGCGCACAAGATGAGGGGTGCATAAAAATGCAAAATGAGGGGTTCAGAAAAATACAAGATGAGGAGGCTCAGAAAAAGACTGCTATGAAACTACATAGCGGTGCAATTTCACTTCTTGCCTCTGGCACAAATATAGCTAGTTACGGCTCTGCCCCCCCCCCCCCCTCTCACAGCATGGGGTGTCTATGTGTGTGTGTGGAGGGAGCAGGTTGATCCATTTGACAGAGCTCCAGACCCATTATTTTATTTTACCAATTTCTACTCCCAAATGCGATTGCATTCAGATTTTCTTCCGTTAATCCCCGTGAGAAAGGGGTCACCATTGGGCTTCTGAAGATTGCCGTCCGTCAGATTGGACATTAACCTGTGGGTAAAACGCCATACCCTATATAAGTAAAAGAATGCACTGAATTCTCTTGATGGGAGATTACCATCCGTCTCCTAATAGCTGCCCAGTGGATCTCCTACACCAACTTTCTCCAAGCCCTTTTGACCTGGCCATTTAGCCTGTTGTGTGCAAAAGTGTGCAGCTTAGAGGTTAAACCTAAGACTCAACCACCCCCAAGTGCTGAGTAAAATAATTTTGTCTCTTTACTATTTACTTGATTCCTAATCAGAGGTACACGAATTTGCACATCGTACAATCATTTATTACGGTATAATAATCTTTCATCCCTGAATTTTCATTATTACTGAAGTGCGCGTAGCTACCAACGGGACGTGGTTGGAATCCCTGATAAGGCATGGATTTTTCTTTTTCTGTGTTGTCTTTCTACTGATGTTTCGCCTTCATCCCAGTTCTTCTCCATAGCGTAGGGGCGGGGGTGGCTCAGTCGGTAGCGCGCCAGGCTCGTATTCTGTAGTTCCCAGGTTCGAGTCCCAGCTGGGTCAGCGTTGAGATTTATCTCCGCAAAAATTCCCCGCCCTGCCCACGGTCAGTAGGGGACACCGATGGGCTTGGAAAGGCCGCCGTCCGTCGGATGGGACGTTAAGCCGTGGCCCCGTGTGCGGGAGAGCCATACCCTGTGCACGTTAAAGAACACGCTGGATGGCCTTGACGGGAGGCTACCATCTGTCTCCCAACAGCTGTTCCAGTGGGTCCCCCCCCAACCTTCTCTGAGCCTTCGGGGTCCATGTGACCTGGCCATTTAGCCCATGGTGTGCAAAAAAGTGCCGCTCAGAGGTAAAACAACCGAATCAAACTCCATAGCGTATTATGCGTGCTAACAGGCTTCTCTAACATCTCTGTGACAGGTTGCTCTAATAATTTAATAATTTATTTATTTTTCAGAGTGCTATAAATAATACTAACTACCTAAGCTTTATCAGAGAATTTTCTTGGAGCACGTTTTCAGCATGTTCGCACTAAACATATGTTATATATAACATATTTGCATAGGCCTTGGTTAGTATTGAATAAAATGTGTATTGTTGAAGGAAAAGTGGGTTGGAACTTTTCGGAATGTCGCCATTTGCAGTAATATATCCATTGCCGATTTAGAAAGAGCATTTCATGATATGAAAGGAAAGCATATTTGTAGGTAAAGTAAAATTTTAGTGTAAAGTGTTTTATTGAAGACAAATTAATCATCATAACACGTGACTCTTTAATTCTATATTTTCAACATAATTCACTCAATATTAAAAGGGTTATAGAAATTTAAATATTTAACAAGCTCATTGTATCAGAAATCTATTCCAGAAGTACTTTAAAACTATAAAATAATTTCATATAGGCCGGATTTAGAAAAAAAAATATGGGAAGAACAATTAACTGGATCGAACCGGAAAAGAAATAAACGATGGAAAATAACTGAATTGGTGTTTCAGTATAAAATTGCCACTCCGTTGCAGTGGTCTTAAATTTTTTTTCAAAAATCGTGTTGCGTATTTTCTTTCATATTATTTTCATCTCCAGTCCGGTTACTAACATTATGAAGATGAGGGAAAGAGGAACATGCCCTCCCCCCCACCCCAATAATAAATGAAAATGAATGAAAAATAATATGAAACAAATATGTAACCAATTTTATCAAATAATTGTTTATTTTGGAAGTTTGTATAAATTATTATTGCTCTGTTAGTAAAGATTATATAAGTTCCTTACGCATTGCTTCTGTTAAATATTCCAGCATATGCAACTCCTTAAATAATAAGAGAATATTATTGAAATTTAATAATTAGCTACACTAAATGTAGATCACATTAAACTAAATGTAGATCTTCATTTTTTTTGTTTTGTTGTAGCGTTTTACCATAAAGTCTTATATTTTAAGTTAGAAAGCTTCAAAAGTTAGCATTATGTTAATAAAATGTGGAAATTCTTTTATATTGTTGTCTAAGTATTATATCTATACGTAGGTACTGAACAGATAAAACGTTTCATGTTATTTGAATATGGAGTCATATTCAGATATCAGTAACTTCTTAAGTAATATTAATATGCTCAAAATATGATACTTGAGGTCTCTATCAAATCTCTTTAAATGTAGAATTATTCACAAATAATTGTTCAGTATCCAAATAATTTTGTAAGCTGGAAAATGTACTCAATTAAAACTAGAAAAATTATTGCAACATATTAAAATGAAAAAGGAACATTCTGTAAACTTTAATAAAATGTATATTTTAGCTGCATATGTAATGATTGAACAGTATATGAATTTTGAATGATTTTTGGTTAACAAGGTAAGTAAATGTTAAATATTCCAGATTCTATAACTCATTAAATATTAAAAATATCAAAAGTAGGTATTTAGGCAGACCGCAATCAGATCTTCAAATGTGATTGCCAATAATCACATTTTTCCATAAAAAGCGCTTTTAAGAAATTGTAGAATTGTGAATTTGATTCCCTCTTGATCAAATATTTAACTATTTCAACTCTTTCTACTTTCTGTTGAGAACCTATCAGTGCATGAATTTATTATTCAGTCCCAAGACTTTTTGATCTCCCCTTCAAATCCAAAAGAATTATTTCATGTTTCCTTATTTTTTGCTGAAATGCAAGTTTCAAGAAGGAAATAAACACACCACATTCTGAAGTCGACTCTTAGAGTCCCCCTGTTGCCTGGAGGGATGCAGGCAGTTTGTCAATTAGACGTTAATTGATGGTCGTTTGAACCCTCTGAGCGGGAGATGCACAAAGAGGGGAGGAGAGTTCACCCGTTCAACCTACCTTCTACCCGGCCGACGGGCCGGTATGGTAGCGAAAGGCCGCTACGGCCAGAACGGTAGTGAAAGGGTTTTTTCACTACCACAGGCCACAGGCCTTGAAAAACGAAGTACCTCAGAATACCATACCGGCCGAGTTTTGAAATGGACTCTTCCTAGTTTGTCGTCCCCCCTTACTTCACCCGAAGGGAGAACGGAGTTAACCACAGCAGAGCTCCCCTCCACGCCGTAAATTACCTCTCATTAAGCTTAGCATTTCCTTGCCTCTAAACCCATATGGTCATGAGCTACATACACACATTGAACACGAGATATCAGACTCCTGTGACTTTTGTTCTTAAATCCTTTCCCAAAACAGTTTTTAAAAAACATGCATGTTTGTGAATTTTTGAAGAGTTGTTTAACATTAATTTTTAATAGTAGCTTTAAAAAGCTATTTATTGGTTTTCTATTTAAAAACGGGCATAAAATTGTAATTATTTGAATTACGTCTTTTTACATGAAATAGATGTCAATTAGAAATTTTAGAAAGAAAAAAGTTTTAAATATTTCCATTTTTTGGATTCTAATGCCAGTTTTCTTACATCCAACAAAGAGAACGCTGTTATTAATATTCGAATGTATGATGAAAAATAAATAAAGAAAGATTATTAAAATAGAGGACCAAAAATAGAAAGCACTAAGAGTGCTGAATTGAGTTTTAAAGAATAGTTTTTAACACATTTGTAGAGAGTACTCTAACATAAGAATCAAAAATAATTTTGAGAGAAAGGTTTGCATCTGAGATAAAAGTAACCGAAGTGAATATTGCAAAAGATAGCCGAGGAAGCGAAGACTAGATAAAATGAGAAATAAAGAAACTGAAGCAATCAGAGATCACATAAAAATATTGGAGGTGGTAAAAAATATTATCAAAATGAGGTTGGCTTATGATTATGATGGCTAATGGAAGATGGCTAAATTTAATATGGAAATGAGAACCCACTGGAAGAAGACAGTGAAAGAGAGACAAAAATGGTATGAAACCAACATTGCCGAAAAGAAGAGTTTAAGAGCAAGAATGCAAAGATAAAAATAAGCGGATAGAGAGAGCTGACTGGAACCAAACAACTAAAACTAGGAAAGGTGAAAAGAATAAAATTTTGTATCATTATATTTTTTATAAACTACATTGTTAAGTAATTGAGTAAGTGATTCAATTCAGCAAATGATTAAATAAAAAGTAGTCTGTTCTATTTTGCATTTTAGATCATCAGTAATGTGCCTAAAAAGTCTTATGGGTGGAGTTTACATACTCGAGTCCAAGGACAAGATCTAGGGAGGGGGACATCTCCTATTCCTTTTCAGAAACTATCGTAGTAAGGTTAATAGAATAAAAAAAAATTATTCAACTTATTTATGTTTCATGAATTTTTTCAAAAAAATTTAAAGACATAAAACGAAGGGAAAATGATACATTGCATTGGAAATACAGCCTCTTGCCCCCCCCCCCTCCCCCCTTTAAGTCTTTAGTCTCGATTGTGTTTCTTGTTTCCCTCTGTTCTTGATTTTTTTTCCTTCAGATCCAGTCCTGCTCGTGTCTATTGGGGTGAGGGGATGGAATGATGCTTCAGTTAACGTATTTCGTCCGAGCGGCTCTGTTTTCTGCACAATGGGCTAAATGTCCTGGTTACAGCAAAGACCCACTATACAGCTGTTATGAGACAGATGGAAGCCTGCCTCAATCTTGCTGTTTTAATGGCACAGGCTATAGTTATCAGTATCTGCACACGAGGCTAAAAATTTAGTTCCCACTTAACTGACGTCGGCCTTCCCAATCCCCTCAGTGTCATATTTTCTCCTCGAGGGCACAAATATTATCTATATACCCTCGTCAAACAGCTGCTTGTCACAGTAGTCTGACAGGAGTCTTTCAGTTTAATACGCCATAGTAGAAGGGATTTGTGAGGATGGCTGGTCCTCAGCAGAAGAATAACACAAACATCCATGCCTTATCCGGGGCTATAAACCTAGGTCCCTTTGATCAGTAGACAAACATGCTAATAAATAATAATAATTTTTTTAAGTTTTTTTTTAATCTATTTTTAGTATTCCAAATGCAACTCTATCTATTTTTAGTTCCAAATACAAATGTTTTGGATTTCAAAGCAGGTAGAGAAGTATGAGATATGAATAAAATAAATAAATAAATACCTCCTCAAGCAGCTGCTTGCCACAGAGGTCTGACAGGAGCCTGTCAGTTTATATGCCATAGTAGAAGGTCTGTGAGGATGGCAGGCCCTCAGCAGAAAAACAACACGAACATCCATGCCTTACCCTGGACTCGAACCCAGGTCCCGTAGATCAGTAACATAAGACAAGACCAAGATTGCAAAGATAAAAATAAGTGGAGAGTAATAGTTGATCTGGACCACACAACCTAAACTTGGGAGGGTGAAAAGAATGAAATTGTGTATCAGTAATTTATTTATGAACTACATTGGAAAGTAATTCAGTAAGTGATTCAATTAAGCAAATGACTAAAACAAGCAGAGAGTGTGGAAAATGAAAAGAGCATGGTCCATGCCTAAGGCACCATGGTATAGTGTGTGTGGGGGGCAGAGTCAGCGGTCCCAACCTAAGACCCAAGGACCACGGAAAACAGAATGGGTGAATAACAATACAAATTTGTGCGCACAAAACAATACAATATTCCGCCCCCCCCCCCCCCCCCCCCCTGGGTACGTCCCTGTCTCTCGCATTACACAAGAAGCTAGTCAAAAGTTGTTGATGTCTCCATCTTCTAACCACATCATTATTGCTTAGTCAAACCACCTTCACTTCAGCATCTAGAATAGTAGTCAACAGGAGATATTTTCTCGTTGTCGCATTAAAGAGCGACAACAAATGAGCTGCAGCAGCATTAAGAGGAAAACGAATAAAATTGTAAGGTAAACTCAAATAGAAAAAGAAATTCAGGTAACAAAAGCTTCTAATTTTTTTTTCAATGTATAGTTCAATCCCCTCATCAAATAGTTATGTACTGTGTCGGGCAATACACTTAATAATACTGCTTCGGTTGAAGTAAATGCTTTCATAAAATAAAAAATGCTATAAATTTGAATCTGAACACCGGTTCTCGTCCGATCACCGAAGTTAAGCAGCTTTGGACGCGTTCGGTACCTGGGAGGTGACCATTTGGGAACACCGCGTGCAGTTGGCAAAAATACTGCTGAGTGCCCGCCATCATCACAGATCCCTCTATTATGGCGTAATAAACTGACAGGCTCCTGTCAGACCTATGTGGCAAACTGCTGCTTGAGGAGGTATTTATTTTTATTTTATATATTAATGCGCTTATTTTAAATTGTTCTTTTGATGGCAAACTTGTATCATAAATAAAAAGTATCATTAATTTTTTTGTTATTTCAATTATCAAGTAGCCTCACTTGAGAACCGCTGATCTAGAATAAAAGACGTTAAGTTTCTTATTATCTTGTCACAAAGGAATTATTTTTCATTTTATAATTTGTTTATTGCAGAGCTCCAAACATGCCAATCATGCAGTATAGGAACTAACTACTCCAACTTTGCTGTTGGGAAAATAAAATCTCCTCTCCCCCCCATCCGAAATTTTAGGATGATTATGTAATAATATCAGATAAAGATTGAACTTATAAAAGTTAACTATTCTGTATATTAATTTTTTTCAAACCATTTATTATTATATTACGTGAAAATATATGTTTTATCGGAATTAAAATTATGCATCTATATCTATATTTTTTCAGTTCCACCACTTTTTAAAAGTTTTGCAAACCATTTTTCCGGTAAATACTTCCTGGCTACATGCTAGAAATACGCTATGAATTCTTTTATAAAAATTGAATATTCCCTCAAGCAGTTACTTGCCACAGAAGACTGTCAGCTTATAAAGCCATAGTAGAAGGTCTGTGAGGATAGCGGAACCTCAGCAGAAAAACAACATAAACAACCGTAGCTCACACGGGAGTCGAACCCAGGTCCCTTTGATCAGTAGACAAGAGTGCAATTAAATTCTAATTGTATGTCTTAAAATATCAAAAGTTAGAACTAAACAACTTCCACTTTGTTGTTTAAAATAAATCATTATATTTTCCGTGGTCCGTGGTCATAAGTTGGGATCCACTAACATAGCTACTGCTTTAGGCATGGGCCATCCCCTTGCCCTTTTCCTCTCTGTTTCTTTCCTGTACATGGTCTTTATCAGAATTCATGACCCTTGGTCCTCCCCTATTTGTACATCTTATCCCAAATCCCCATCCATCGAAAAAATTCATTAGTAATCGTTGCTTCGGGTCTGACCGATTTAGTATATTATATATAATTCACAAAGTATTTATCATCCAAGTTAATCTTTACAGTCCAAGTAAATATGAAACACTTGAGTAGATTAGTTGAAATAGGTATGAGCTAATTGCCTAGTATTGTACATTGTCATTCAGGATCTTTTCAGGTCTTTACATATTTTTATATCCAAATGCTGTACACAATTTAAAGTCATGAGGAAACAGAAGTCCTTTCATCCTGGAGCGGCAGAGAGTCTAGCGTGTTTGATCACTGATCTTGGGTTCGATCCTTGTACATATAGCGTATGAGTTTTTAGGTTTAACTCGATTTCACCCAGTTTTCATCCCCCCCTCTCCACCCGTAAAAACAGATAAAATTCTCAGGTATAAAAATAGGTATAAAATAAAAAGATGTGCAGTTCATAATAGGTGGGTGCTTTTTTCTTATAAAAAAAAAAAGATTTAATTAGTATACTGATTTGTTTTAATTTCCTATTTGTAAAATTTTCTTTATAACGTATTACTAGTGAAAACAATATTACAAGTGAAAACGTATTACAAGTGAAAACAATATTACAAGAACAAACTTGGTCAAAGAGGTTCTGTCTTCTAAATGGGTAGGAACAATTAATAGAAACCTTAATACATCTCTTACGGACTTCTGGAGAAAGGCATCTGATCTAGATTAATTTAGTAAATCTGCGCATAATAAAAATGCATGTCATTATGTAAACCTATTCAGATAATTCGTCGACGTGGACGTTGACTTGATTATTTCAGAATTTTCTGCTTTTTTTTTATCTTCCACCAAAAACTATGATTTGAAAATTCTTAAATTTTGGATTGAGATCATCAAGTAGGCAAGGTGGCATTAGCACTGCTTACTTTGCAACAGATGTGATGTAGAGTGATCATTTAGCTAACTAAATAATCTGCCACCGCCTGCCGCAAGTAATTTTGCCAAAGAATTCGTCTGTTTTATCTCTGAGCAGCACTTTTTTTGCACACAGCGGACTAAATGACGTAGTAACAAGTACCCCTATGGTTCAAGAAGGTTGGAAAAGGGGATCCACTGGACAGAGGAGACAGATGGCCCGCACAAGGTCCCCGGCTTAACGTCCCATCCGGTGGATGGATGCCTATCCAAGCAGTCTTTTTCAGAGCCTCCTCATCTTGTATTTTTCTGAACCCCTCATTTTGTATTTTTATGCGCCATCTCATCTTGTGCGCCCGAGGCTAGTGCTTTACTTGCCTCACCGTTGTTATGGCCCTGGTAGTTCTGGGGAGAGCTGAAAGGGGACCATATTGATTTTCATGTACCATATACATACTAAGTAATAATACTTCTTGAAAGATCACTTCAAAGAGAAAAAAATCACACGTTGCCTTTTTCGGCAAGAATAATTTCTGTCAAAACACTGGAAGAACATATATCGCCTCTGGAGAATATAGGATGTTCCTTTTCAAAGAGAACGAAATTTATCATTTTCCAAATTTTGTACTCTTTAATAGTGATAATTCGAACTAGCAGATGATTTGGAAAATTTAAATAATAATACTTTACTGCTACTTAAAAAGGAAAAAAAAAACAATAAAATTAAAACATTGGGTTTTTCCAGTGAACATGATAGTTTTTCGTGGGGAGGAGTATATAAGTTTTGTACAGTAGTTTCAGATTACGGTTCGAAAAAATAGTAAAATTTGATGAAAATCTTAGCAGAAGTGTTATTTTAAAATCCATTTTATAAAATCACTCTACAGCACATGCCTTTAGTTTAGTAGAGTTATTTACAGTCGCTCAAATATATCCGAACACTATGGTTGATTACATCATCATCATCATCATCATACTCAAGCAGCCATGGGCTACGGAGGTCCAACCAGACCGTGCAATTTAGTTCTCCAAGCAAGTCTATCCTGAGCTACATCTACTGCATCTGGCCACTGCACACCAATTCTAACAAGGTCTTGTTTGACATTGTCTGCCCACCGCATCCTAGGTCTCCCCTTCTTTCTGAGGCCTTTAGGCACACTGTTCATAACTCTATTCGCCAATCTATAATTATTCATACGGACAACATGGCCAAACCAACGGAGTCTCTCTCTGCACAATATGCTGCTTAAAGGAGGTTGCAAACTCCTTTGCCTAATCTCATCATTAGTTACAAAGTTGAACCACCTAATGCCCAAGATACTGCGTAAGCATCTGGAATCAAAAGCATCTAGTTTCCTGTTATCTTGTTTACAAAGTGTCCAAGTTTCACTACCATAACTAACCCTAGAAAGAACCAAACTATTATACAGTCTAATTTTAGTCTTTAGGTATATACGCCTATTTCTCCACAGTCTCCATAGGTTCTTAAAAGTCCCGGCAGCAATCCCTATTCGTCTGTTAATCTCATGCCGCACATCACCATTATCTGTTACATAGCTCCCAAGATAATTAAACTGTGACACCTGCTCAAGACTGCAACCATTCAGATTAATTGAATCACAGCCTGCCTGACCAATTTTCATCACTTTAGTTTTCTCTCTGTTTATAACCAAACCTACTCTACTACCAGTCTCATCAACAGCTCGAATGAAAGAGTTCATCTCATCAACATCATTTGCCAAAAGGGCTAAATCATCAGCATAATCTAAATCAGAAATTTTCGTATCTCCAGCCCTTTTAAGGCCAAAATCTTTCCCTTGAAGTGAATTTCGCATAACATAATCAATAACCAAGCTAAAGAGAAAAGGAGACAAAATGCACCCTTGTCGAACACCAGAAGTAATGCTAAACCAATTGCTACAAGCCTTACCAACTCTCACACACGACTCAGTGTTATTATAGAGAGCTTTCATAATGTTAACTAACTTGTCTGGTATACCATATGATCTCACAATCAACAACAAATTATGACGATCAACAGAGTCGAAAGCCTTTTTCAAATCAACAAAGCTAGCAACCAAAGGTTTCTGAAACTCTAAACATTTCTCAAGAATCTGCCTAAGTGAAAATATCTGATCTACACATCCCCTACCACTTCTGAATCCACATTGCTCATCACGCAATTGACTGTCAACCAGATTCTTAATTCTATTAAGCACAATCATGGAAAGAACTTTACCTGGAACAGAGAGTAGGCTGATACCCCTATAGTTATCACAAGAACTGCGATCACCTTTTTTGAAAATAGGGATAACAATAGCTCTGGTAAAATCCTTAGGAACCATGCCTTTATCATAAAAGAGATTCAGAATTTCAATCATCCAAGTGGTAACCGAAACATTCCCAGCTCTAAGCATTTCCGTAGTAATTTCATCTACCCCTGGGGATTTATGAAGTTTAAGTTTAGAAACAGCCAAAATAACTTCAGATTGTGTTATAGGTCCAACATTAAAGCCACCAATGCATCTATCATCATTGCAAACAATGGGAGTAAAACTAACTACATTGTTTAGAACATCACTGAAATGCTCAGCCCACCTAGCCATGACAGAATCCTCCTCTTCTATAACCTTACCTTGTTTATCCTTCAATCCTTGTATGCCTGTCCGTTTCTACCACACAAAACATTAACTATCTGGTACAGCTCTCTGCTGTTAGAATACATAAAAAATATCTGTCAAATGTTCATGATTTAGGTCCAAAGGTATAAATGGTAAAGTGGGGTTCCTAATTGCTGAAATATTCTACAGGAAATGATAAAATGATATTCTAGATAAGATAAAATTTTATAGGTTTTTTTTATATCTACTTTTAGTGTCGGGAATATCATATGAGGCATAAATTATACAAAGACACCTGTTAGGGATTTCGAAGCAGGTACACAAGTTTCAGATTTATATGAGATAACAGGATTTTCGGAGGGGTCGGACCTAAACCTCACCGGTCTCCCTGGATACGTCCTTGCTTATAATGGGAAAAGATATTTTCGTCATACTTTCCTTTCATAATAACCTTTTCAAATAGAGGATCACTTCCAATCCAATAATAATTTTCATCTTTCAAAAATATTAAATATCTATGGGAAATGTACGAGGCATTTACAGTACCTACGGGTATAATCAATTACCAAGAGAAATTATTTCATTAAACAAATTTAAAGAAATCAAAAATAATGTTAGGAATGTTTTTCAAGGCTGAAAAATTAATGAAAAAAAAAACTGAATTATCACAATGGAGCTTCCACTGAAATTTCACATCGATATATTTAAGTGTTGATGGCATTGTTTTATACAATATTTATGCATTTTCATGTAATGTTATTTATTATTCATCTCTGATGCAGATAAGCAGATGTTTTTGGGCATTTGTTGAAACTTTTGTATAACTAGCATGAATGTGAATAAAGATTATTATTATTATTATAAAAAGTACAACGGAAAAATGGGAAACTTATTGAAAATTCATGTAAAAATGTTTCTCCACATTAGTAAATATAAGTGATATGTTTATGAAAACGAAAGAAAATATTAAAACAATTAATATTTCATTTCGTAAGGGAAAAATTTGGTAAACCAGTATTATTCGCTACAAATTAATATTTCGATCTATTTTACCAGAAGAGGGGAGACTGCCCTCCTCCCCTCGGTCGATGCCCATGGATACCACTCACTGACAGGTTTCTTTTTCCAATTAAGCATAACTCATGAGAAATATTTATTAAAAACTTTGTCTGGGAAAGAAATAATTAATTTTGTAAAATATTGCAAAATGTTATAACATTGGCTAGGTATAAAAATTTCTTTTCTGTAATTGAGTATCACAGGAAATATCCTGTAAACCCGGAACTCATGAATAGTTATCTGAAAAATTTGAATATCGCCATTCTTTTTGTTTTGTTATTTTGCGAGGTCTGGTTTTTCTCATTTCTCTATAGAATACTATATGAACAGGCTCCTGCCAAACATCTCGATAGCAAGTAATTGCTTGTGGAATATTTTATTTTCCGTCATAATTTTCACTACTGACGTTTCACTATGCTCACGGAATTATTTCGAGCACAATTCTCTCTTGAAGAATATAAAAGTTCACTAGAAATAATTTCTTCCAAAAATTCGATAATATATAGTTAAATAATATTAGTTCGATACTATATAGTTTAAATTTTTGTATTTAAATTTGATGCAATAGTTTCTTCTTCGAAAATGTATTTCTGAAAGCTGTTTTATTTCATCTTCTCTATTTAAATCATTTTTTTCGACTTATTTCCTCTTCAGCGTTCGCTGCTGAATCAAGGCAAATGTGGAAGACAAGCCTTTCGTTCCCTTTTATTGCACTACCTACCTGTAGGGCTCTGCTGCAGGAAGCGGCTCTCACCGCTTCCTGCAGCAGAGATACCGCACCTGCAGGAAGGTCTCACCGCTTCCTGCAGCAGAGCCTTGCCGATTAGGGTGAGTTAGAAAGAATGTTCACAGATATTCACTCCATGCACAATGTCAGCCAAAGTCACACCTCAGTTGTTTTCTCGTAGCTGAAGGTCACATTCTCATCAACTAGTTGCTTTCTAGTGACAATCTGAAACGCGGTTTCTAGAGAAGTCAGTTTAGTAAAATGGCTTTTCGACTCTAAAATTTTTCACTAAGACCAAATATTTGTTTCATTTCTCCAAACTGAATTCTGTTTCCTAGGAAAATAATCAGTTTATTGAATGAAATGAAAATGAAAATAAATTATCTCTCAAACATCTCCTTCTCAGAGAAGTCTGACAGGAACCTGTCAGTATAATACGCTATAGAGAATATTTTGAGGAAGGAGAGACCGCAGCAGAAAGACACATCTATACATAGATTACGCATTGCTTCTAAAAAAAATAAATAAATACCCCCTCAAGCAGCTGCTTGCCACAGAGGTCTGACAGGAGCCTGTCAGTTTATATGCCAGAGTAGAAGGTCTGTGAGGATGGCAGGACCTCAGCAGAAAAACAACACAAACGTCCATGCCTTATCCGGGGCTCGAACCCAGGTCCCTTTGATCAGTAGTCAAGCACGCTAAACCACTCTGCCATGGGACGGCTAAATAATAAATGAAAATGAATGAAAAATAATATGAAACAAATATTTAACCAATTTTATCAAATAATTGTTTATTTTGGAAGTTTGTATAAATAATTATTGCTCTGTTAGTAAAGATTATATAAGTTCCTTACGCATTGCTTCTGTTAAATATTCCAGCATATGCAACTCCTTAAATAATAAGAGAATATTATTGAAATTTAATAATTAGCTGCACTAAATGTAGATCTTCATTTGTTTTTTTTGTTTTGCTATTGCATTTTACCATAAAGTCTTATATTTTAAGTTAGAAAGCTCCAAAAGTTAGCATTCTGTTAAAAAAAATGGGGAAATTCTTTTATATTGTTGTCTAAGCATTATATCTATACGTAGGTCATCATCATCATCATCATCCTCAAGCAGCCATGGGCTACGGAGGTCCAACCAGACCGTGCAATTTAGTTCTCCAAGCAAGTCTATCCTGAGCTACATCTACTGCATCTGGCCACTGCACACCAATTCTAACAAGGTCCTGTTTGACATTGTCTGCCCACCGCATCCTAGGTCTCCCCTTCTTTCTGAGGCCTTTAGGCACACTGTTCATAACCCTATTCGCCAATCTATAATTATTCATACGGGCAACATGGCCAAACCAACGGAGTCTCTCTCTGCACAATATGCTGCTTAAAGGAGGTTGCAAACTCCTTTTCCTAATCTCATCATTAGTTACAAAGTTGAACCACCTAATGCCCAAGATACTGCGTAAGCATCTGGAATCAAAAGCATCTAGTTTCCTGTTATCTTGTTTACAAAGTGTCCAAGTTTCACTACCATAACTAACCCTAGAAAGAACCAAACTATTATACAGTCTAATTTTAGTCTTTAGGTGTATATGCCTATTTCTCCACACTCTCCATAGATTCTTAAAAGTCCCAGCAGCAATCCCTATTCGTCTGTTAATCTCATGCCGCACATCACCATTATCAGTTACATAGCTCCCAAGATAATTAAACTGTGACACCTGCTCAAGACTGCAACCATTCAGATTAACTGAATCACAGTCTACCTGACCAATTTTCATCACTTTAGTTTTCTCTCTGTTTATAACCAAACCTACTCTACTACCAGTCTCATCCACAGCTTGAATGAAAGAGTTCATCTCATCAACATCATTTGCCAAAAGGGCTAAATCATCAGCATAATCTAAATCAGAAATTTTCGTATCTCCAGCCCATTTAAGGCCAAAATCTTTCCCTTGAAGTGAATTTCGCATAACATAATCAATAACCAAGCTAAAGAGAAAAGGAGACAAAATGCACCCTTGTCGAACACCAGAAGTAATGCTAAACCAATTGCTACAAGCCTTACCAACTCTCACACACGACTCAGTGTTATTATAGAGAGCTTTCATAATGTTAACTAACTTGTCTGGTATACCATATGATCTCACAATCAACCACAAATTATGACGATCAACAGAGTCGAAAGCCTTTTTGAAATCAACAAAGCTAGCAACCAAAGGTTTCTGAAACTCTAAACATTTCTCAAGAATCTGCCTAAGTGAAAATATCTGATCTACACATCCCCTACCACTTCTGAATCCACATTGCTCATCACGCAATTGCCTGTCAACCAGATTCTTAATTCTATTAAGCACAATCATGGAAAGAACTTTACCTGGAACAGAGAGTAGGCTGATACCCCTATAGTTATCACAAGAACTGCGATCACCTTTTTTGAAAATAGGGATAACAATAGCTCTGGTAAAATCCTTAGGAACCATGCCTTTATCATAAAAGAGATTCAGAATTTCAGTCATCCAAGTGGTAACCGAAACATTCCCAGCTCTAAGCATTTCCGTAGTAATTTCATCTACCCCTGGGGATTTATGAAGTTTAAGTTTAGAAACAGCCAAAATAACTTCAGATTGTGTTATAGGGCCAACATTAAAGCCACCAATGCATCTATCATCATTGCAAACAATGGGAGTAGAACAAACTACATTGTTTAGAACATCACTGAAATGCTCAGCCCACCTAGCCATGACAGAATCCTCCCCTTCTATAACCTTACCTTGTTTATCCTTCAATCCTTGTATGCCTGTCCGTTTTCTACCACACAAAACATTAACTATCTGGTACAGCTCTCTGCTGTTGTGCTGTCTAACTGCTTCCTCGGCTTTGTCAGCCAAACCATCAAGCCAAAGATTCTTATCAGCAGCTAACTGATCCTTTACAAGTTTATTAAGGTCTCTGTAATGCTTTCTATTAGGACTAGTAGGGTATTGATTAAGGGCATTCCTGCAGTTCTTTCTTTCCAAAATGAGCTCAAGTGCCTTATCGCTCAGATAATTTTGCCTCTTCTGCTCCTTTTTTCCTAAAAGAGTACTGTTAGTGTCCAAAAAAGCCTGTTTAAAATGATCCCATTCTTCCTCAACTTCAGTAGTAAGCAAACCATGACTGTCATAATGACTAAGTAACCTATCATGGTAAGCTTTGGCTATAACTGGATCTTTCAGAGCTTCAGTATTAAAAGTAAATTTTTTAACCCTAGTACAACACTTTTTAAGTTTAAGTTGCAACACACTTTTAACAAGGTAATGGTCAGATCCAATTTCAGCTCCCCTATATGCCCTGGTATTCCTAACAGAACTAGTCCATTTGCTGTTAATTAATATGTAATCAATCATATTCTTATGCAGCCCATCAGGTGAAACCCATGTGTACTTATGTATGTCGCGGTGTTTGTAATAAGTGTTAGTTATTCTGAATCCATTGAGTTTACTTACCTGTAGGAGACGTTGCCCATTGCTATTGCAGCTACCAATACCAAAAGGGCCTATTACTCCTCCCCAAAGGTCAGAGTCAGTACCAACTTTGGCATTGAAGTCACCAAGAACAAGGGTAATATCTCCTTTCTTGACAGAATTCAAAATATCCTGAAGTTGTTCATAAAACCTATCCTTCTCATCCTCATCGGCATCCTCAGTGGGGGCATAACAGCAGATAACATTCAAGTCTTTAACGCTTGACTGAAATTTTGCTGTAAGAAACCTTTCATTAATGCACTCATATCCTAGAAGAGCATCGCTAGCGTGTCTGCTGAGAAGCAGACCCACGCCTTGGTGATGCTTTTTGTCGTCCCTCCCTGAAAAGAGAAATTTAAGATTATTTTTAAGAATCTGACCTTTATCTGTCCATCTGGTCTCTTGCAAGCCGAGAATATCTAAATTATAACGGTGGAATTCTTGTGTGAGGACATCAAGAGAAAAAGCTCTGTGCAGAGTCCTCACATTCCAACTACCTATGGAGAGAAAATGGTTAGTGGGATGTTTAAAGAAACTATGTTTATTGAGAGAGGGAATGCCGACAATATCAAACAGCCCCCTAATCGCAGACATGGGGCAAAGACCCGTTCCCCCACTACTAAAGGCTGAAGCCATCTACACTGGAAGACTTCCTCCAATGTAGAATTTGACGATGCCAATAGAAGCAAAGAGTTCAGGTGCCTGCGATGACTTCTGCTCAGGATTATCCACCAGCTGATAAACATATCCTGTGAATCTATTCACTTGGGGCTGTCAACCCACAAACAAACAGAAAACACAGCGGAAGATTTTCCCTCCACAGAAGCCCACCAGTGCAGCAAAATCAGGATCCATAATCAAGCTCAGAGCCATATATCTGTCCAGTCCAGTAGGTTTATATGGTCAGCACCAGGACCCTGTGTGGTTGACCACTCCTCAGCAGGGTAGAAAAAAAAGAAAAGTAGCCATAGTTGTCCAGATCAGTAGGCCACACTAATCTGGCAGCCCTCCCCTTCCGTTCACTTCCACAAGATAGTATCTCTTTTGAAAGTTACTAACGGTCCGCACCACGAGAAGGCGGGGTTGGACATTAGGAGCTAGGCCTGGCCGGTTCTATGCATCATCACAGGGGATTGGTGCATAGCTCTCCTTCCAGTGACTACCTAGCTACCATACTGAACAGAAAAAACGTTTCATGTTATTTGATTATGGAGTCATATTCAGATATCAGTAACTTCTTAAGTAATATTAATATGGCCAAAATATGACTATAGTTATACTTGAGGTCTCTATCAAATCTCTTTAAATGTTGAATTATTCACAAATAATTGTTCAGTATCCAAATAATTTTGTAAGCTGGAAAATGTAGTCAATCAAAACCTGAAAAATTATTGCAACATATTAAAATGAAAAAGAAACATTCTGTAAACTTTAATAAAATGTATATTTTAGCTGCATATGTAATGATTGAACAGTATATGAATTTTGAATGATTTTTGGTTAACAAGGTAAGTTAATGTCAAATATTCCAGATTCTATAACTCATTAAATATTAAAAATATCAAAAGTATGTATCTAGGCAGATCACAGTCAGATCTCCAAATGTGATTGCCAATAATCACATTTTTCCATAAAAAGCTCTTTTAAGAAATTGTAAAGTTGTGAATTTGATTCCCTCTTGATCAAACATTTAACTATTTCAACTGTTCCTACTTTCTGTTGAGAACCTATCAATGCATGAATATATTATTCAGTCCTAAGAAGTTTTTCTCTTCCCTTCAAATCCAAAAAAATTATTCAATGTTTCCTTTGCTCTTTGCTGAAATGTAAGTTTCAAGAAGCAATAAACAACCCACATTCTGCAGTCGACTCTTAGTCCCCCTGTTGCCTGGAGGGATGCAGGCAGTTTGTCAATTAGACGTTAATTGATGGACGTTTGAACCCTCTGAGCGGGAGATGCACAAAGAGGGGAGGGAGAGTTCACCCGTTCAACCTACCTTCTCCCCGGCCGACGCGCCGGTATGGTAGCGAAAGGGATTCGGCCGGTACGGCCGGAACGGTAGTGAAAGGGTTAAAGGATGGAGAGGGTCATTGGAAACTGGGAGTGGTGCTTGCCTCTTCCTACCCCTCTGAAAGAATTTGGCGCCAAATGCGCCGCTACAGCAGAGGGTTGGCCGAAAAACCGCGCCGCCGTCAAAAGGTTAACATTCGAACAAATAGTTGTTGTTGTTGTTGTTGTTGTTGTTGTTGTTATTACTTACCTGAAGGAAAAGTTTGAATAAATCATAAAGCTGGGATTAAAAACAAACTGCTTTAATAATTCATTCTACAATTTGCAACACAAGTATATGACACAAGAGAAATTTCGTGCTGTAAAAGAAATAACCAAGTAGTGTAAACTTTTTTTTAATTCAGCTGAGTTAGGAAATCAAATCCCCCACTCACACAAATGACATAATTTAATTTCATGTTATAAACACCAAATATTTTAAGCTTAATATTTCAGCTGAGGCAGAAGAAAACCAAAGCCGTCCACCTACCCCTCACAAACACATACCAACACACATATGTTATTGAACCCCTCACGGACACACATACACAGTCGTGTTAGAATAATATGGCAACCTACCATAGTATATTTATGCTAGGTGGCAACCTAGCATAAATATACTATGTTAAAACAAATTATATAACAAATTATATACGACTGTGTATATAATTTGAAATTTCATGCAATGAAAAAGAAATAAACAAATATTGAAAATTTATTTCTTATTTCAGCTGAGGCAGAAGGAAATCCAAGTCACACACACACGTGACGTGACGTAATTGAAATTTCATGCTATAAAAACAAATATTGCAAACTTTTTCTCATTTCAGCTGAAGCAGAAAGAAATCCAAGCCCCCCCTCCCCCCCCCCTCCACACACACACAGACACACACAAATGACATGATTGAAATTTCATGCTATGAAAAAACAATAATAAACTTTTATTTCAGCTACGGCAGAAGGAAATTCAAGGTCACATACATACAAGCACACACAAATGACATGATTAAAATTTCATGCTATAAAAAAATGAAAAAAAAAATTATAAACTGTTTTCATATCACCTGAGGCAGTAGGAAATCCATATCACACACACACACAATGGAATAAATAAAGTTAGTGCAAAATATATTTTTGTCATTTGTGTTTGGTGCAAATTTAGATGTTTGCTCTGATATTGGTGCCTTTTAATTTTTCTGTCATTATGTCTCTAAATGGTGAAGTCCAATTTTAACATATTCTTAGTAATGTTTCTTTTTCATATTACAAAAATGATTGTGAACTTCCACATCCAATTCGCTATTAATGATATGACTATCTAGTGATTTGAGCACCAACATGCATGAATCTATATGCAATTTTTTAATTAGTTATGAAATGATTGTTGTTAAGAATATAAACTTTTCTGCTGGAAACTTTTCTTCTGACAGAAGCTGATTAATCAGTTTACAAAAAAATAACTACAAGTAAACTTGCAACATGTTTTTTATGCCCCCTACCATTTTTATTCTTTTATTATTTTTTTCCAGAATTAAATGCTTTTTCTTTTGATTATGTTGTGGACTATTTCATTCATTAGTTTTTGATAATAAGGCTCAAAAGTTGTTGTTTCTTAAAGAAAAAAATTTGTCCCTGTAAGGGTTAATAAGTGCAGACACAGAAGGCTGCATTAGGTCAGAGTCAATTAATGCTAATTTATTACATTCTATGTAAGAAATCTTTTCATAAAATTTTTTGCTATAATGATAGCTTATAAAGTATGACATTTTTCAAATTTAGAGAAAATTTTCGAGGCACAATGATAATTCATTGCTTTACTGCGATTTCTTGATATTCCCCACATGTGAGAAACACTTAAAATATCTGGGCATTTCGTGATTGCTGCCAATGATTTTAATTTCATTAAAATTTGAATAATTGCCATTTTTTTAATAATTATCAGCTGGTTCATTATTTACTACCTGTGTGCACTTTGGAACTAAAGATCATTAGGTTATTATAGTTTCTCTCTTTTGCTGTTATAGCTTAAAAAAAAGTTGAATATGGTCCTGGCTGAATTTGTAAGTCCAAAGATATTTTGAACCAGAAAAACCAACTGTTAAAAAAATAACACAGGGTTTTTTTCAGCTATATATAACTGAAACAATCATAAAAATTAGAGTTTTAGAAATTAGAAACTATATCTGAATTTTTATCATTAGTATTATTACCATAATCCACATATTCACAATAGCACTTACCATTGAACAGTATTTGTTTCCTTATTGACTTCTCATCAATAAATAAAGTGAATATCATATTCATTTGCTTACTATCAGTAAAATTTTCATGCACAAAACCTTTTCAGTAAGGAAGTCCAGGAAGGCAATCTACAGATCTGCACCAAGTTGAAATTGTGGTGCCATTGGGAAAGAAGATTTCCTCTTACAAATACATAAGCCTTTGGAGAGTGAAAATATAATATCATGGCTTTCTGCTGAGATCCTGCCATCCTCTCAGACCTTCTACTATGGCATATAAACTGACAGGCTCCTGTCAGACCTCTGTGGCAAGCAGCTGTTTGAGGGGGTATTTATTTATTTATTTAAACCTATTTAACTCTTGGAAATAAAATTTGCCACTGTTTCTTTCAGCATTTTGCTGTGAAAATCTGAACAGATTTAAAGTTATATCTGGAAACACAGACTTTGGTATCTCAATGTCATTTTAATGAGCTTTTGAGCTTTAAACAAATCTAATATTTCTTTTAAAGAAGAAGAGTTTGATTGTTTGGCTCTTAGCTGGCAATAGTATTACCACAGCATTTTCTTTAAGCTGTGGATTTCATTTTGTGCAGACATCAACTTTCTCTTAAATTTTCTGACTCTTCCCTTACATAGCATAAGTGATCATTTCAATAGGCAGTATCTGTTCTCACTGGAATTTCTACCATATCTTTGACATGTGTCTCTCAATACAGGAGATTTCCAATTGACAGTGTATTATTTGTTACAAATGTGATTACAGCCTTAGCATTTCAATTCATAAAACTTTTATCAAATATTAAAAGCAAATATTTAGGTTTCATTTATCACATGCAAAATTTTAAAATAAAAAAAAAATAAAATAAATAAATACCCCCTCAAGCAGCTGCTTGCCACAGAGGTCTCACAGGAGTCTGTCAGTTTATATGCCATAGTAGAAGGTCTGTGAGGATGGCAGGACCTCAGCAGAAAAACAACACGAACATCCATGCCTTACCCGGGGCTCGAACCCAGGTCCCGTAGATCAGTAGCCAAGCGCGCTAACCACTCGGCCACGGGACGGCTCTTTCAGGCGTTTCGTTTGAGAAAACAAAAAGCAATTTGTGCTATTTTGGCAAAATAAAAATGTAAAGCAGAAGTCTCATAAAATTAATATCATAAGTTTAATATTTCTTTTGGTAACAAAATTCACGAAAATATTCCCTAAATTTCATGCTGTTTCAATTTGTAAATCGCTTTCTTTTCATATGCAAATATTAGTTTCATATATGAAAGAAATCGTTAAATACATTTGATATTATACGTAGGACAAAATTTGAAATGCTTTATTTATTTTTAGGCCTTTAATTTAACATTTCAATTTAAAAGCATTTCAGAATTTCCGTAAATTATTAACCTATGAAATGTCGAATTGCTACTTTTACAGTACTTTTAAGTAGTTAGTACACAATTCAGGTAAGTCTAAGGTCGTGGTGAAAGATCTGTTTAAGCTATCCAAACACGCCTCTCTCTCTACCTCTGTGAGGAGTAGCTTTATTTTGTACACGTTCATGGCGTCCGTTGCCAGTACTATATCTAAAATATTGCCTCCTTGGTGCAGGCATGGAGGTAGGAAGAGAGGGAGGCGCCCTATCTCTTGAAAGCTGTAACCGATCGTCGCCATATTGTTGCTACTCATAAGCGTGCTATCACTATTTCAAAGAACGACAGATTGCATTAAAAAAATGGGTACGTGCAACGCGTTTGGATGCATTAACAAACCAGCAAAAAGATCAAAGCTATAACATTTCATAGATAAGAAGTAATGCTAAAGTTTTGCTTTGTAAATTGAAAAATATTTTGCTACTTCAATTATTTATTACATTTGAATAGTTAGGACGTGCAGGAGGAGAGATAGCGAAAACTTGGGGAAGGGGGTTGCGAAACTTTCCCAGTGTTTTAAATGAAAACCGATTAAATAAAGGTTCATTATAAATTCAGAGAAAGAAATAATAAATCAAGAAATTAGAGAGAGCATAATACGCACATTATTCTTTTTTGTGCTTTTGATGAACCCTTCCGAAAGGCTACAAAATTTCCATTATGCCATTGAGAACCTAACTCGGAAGCTCTATATCTTCTAAAATATACATTTAATGGAAAAATGTGACTGAAGATAAATTAAAGATAATAATTAAATCTATTTTAATCTCGATTTTAAACAATATTCGTTTAGTATTTAAATAGTGGCGGAAACTGGAATATTAAGTAATAATCTTTCATGTTATGCCAGTGAGGACCTAACTTGGAAGCTCTATAATTTCTAAAATATGCGTTTAATGGAAAAAAATGTGACTGAAAATTAAAGATCATAATCAAATCTATTTAAATATAGATTTTTCAACAATATTCGTTAAGTATTTAAAGAGTGATGGACGCTAGAATATTTCATGATAAATTATGTTCCCTGTCGATGGAAATCAAACTTTGAAGTGATATAACTATTAAAATGTGCATTTAATGGAAACATACCACAGAAGATAAAGATTATAATCAAATCTATTTAAATCTCCATTTTCAACGATATTCATGCAATTTAATGGAAGAATATGACTGAATATAAATAAAAGATCATAATCAAAACTATTTAAATTTCTATTTTAAACAATATTCAGCATTTATGCCTATATTAAGGTTCGGATATTTCACAACGAAGTTACTGCTTTTTATTCCACAGATTTGTTTTGTCAATATTTACATTTTTTCTTATATAAGTATACAGTTTACTCTGAACATTAGAAACTTGATATATGTAGTGAAACCTGCATTGGATACATGTAGTTCTACAATCAATCTCTATTTTATGAAAAAGATGGTGTAGCTTTCATTTGATATGTAATTTGTTATTGCTAACTTTAAATAAATTAAACATCTGTGTTTAAAAACGTAAACAAACGCAAAATTGAAGCGGAAAAAAGCATTATATATATATTAAACATCTCTTGACCTTCCAAGAAAAAAAAATCGATTTGGCAATATTAGGCGAAATAATTTCTTTTTTTTGTACATGAAACAATTGCGATTATATTCATATAAAGCATTCGGATATATTACAATTGATGTCCAGCGTGTGGCTATCTGAGTAGCAACAACATGGCTACCTTCGTTCTGCGCGACTACACTAGCGACCTATGCTAAGATATAGTAAGGGCGCCTCCCCCTCTTCCTACCTTTATGGGTGCAGGATCTGTATTTGGGAAGGGAATTGTAATGCTTGAGGAATGCACATATTAGGTTTCTGAGAAGGAATTTCAATCTTTCTTGTGGTCACAAAGTAACCTCATTTCGTCCAGATATAAATTCATATATCGGCAGCATTATTATTTCAATTACAGCAGTGAATCTTCAGGTAACGTATCTATAGACAAATATTACTTGTCTACAGATCCGTTTGCTCAGATTGACTTAGGAGAAAGAACAAAATTATGCATAAAGGTAAATAGCCAATTAAAGTTGCCCTATTTTTTAATTATATTTATTTTTGAAACTTAATTTTCGTGCATAAAATGCGTTGTTCTACTTTTTTATTTTGTGTAGTTTTAGAATCAGAAAAATTAAATCTAACTAAAAGCGCATTTTCTGACATGTTCCAAGTTTCATTATAAAACAGTTAAATTTTAAAATATGCAAATTTCTCTTACATTGATCCATTTTACTTACTGTAATTATCGGCTTACTTCTGTTCTGCTTTATAATTAAATAATTATGAATTTTTTTTCTTCTGAAAACAAGAGAAAAAAATCTAAAAACCCACTTTTCGACTCCAAACTTTATTAAAAGGGTTAATTAATTAATTAACTTTAAAAATCTCAGAAAAAAATGCATTTTTGCATTTCATTGCTTTATTTCATATGTAATAAAACTAAAAGCAGGATCGATGGTTCGAAAGTTTAAAATAAATCTGAAGCAGGCTAAAAATACAAGTAAAATGTTCCTCAAGTGAAGTCCAGCAGAAGGTAGAAATTTAAATTTTTTTGTTAATTTTAGTTTGTTAATCTTGTTTCGGTAATGTAATTGGTATCTGAAATTATACTTTTTTGAGTTAATTATTAAAAAAGCCCTCCCCTTAGAGAAATTGGGTTTGAAAATGTGTTTTTATTAACGATTTTGCATATTTAATTTTTACACTTTTTTTTAAGCCACTGCTTACATGAAATATCAAAACCAGGTCATATCAAGGGGCATATTCCCCCCCCCCCCCGCTTTTGAGGATGTTAGTAATGGCATTGGAAGCAAAACTGATTTAACTTGTGCATATTTCACGCATTTTTCAAGGAAGTTTTAAAGACCTAAAACGAAGGAGAAAATGCTACACTGCAATGGAAATCCAGTCTCTATACCATCACCCCTCCTCTTTACTTTTTCCCACTATGTGATTTCTAATAAAGTCTGATAAGTAATCAAGCGGCGATCAAGATGTCTCCTTTGAGAACCTTTAGCTACCTTTCCTCCAGTGGCAAAGAGGGTAAATCCAAAATATTTTACTTTTGAAGATCAGCATTCCATATTCGCCGGATTAAATACATTTTTGAAATTAGAAGGGTTAAAACATTACATTTCAAGTAGTTAAATTTTAAATATATTAAAGTTCATTGTATATTAATCAGCACAGAGTTCTGATTAATATACAATGAACCTAATTTGGCATTTATACATATTTGCATTCATGAAAGCTACTGTATTCTTTATAGGAAACCGTTTATGAAAAATAATTAACTTTTAAACATTTAGATTCTTTCACTACCTTTAATTTGGACGAATTTATCCAAAGTATAGGGAAATTGCTGTCAAATGTTCAGCTTCCACTACTCTTAAAATATTGAATGTTATTGTTGAAATCAGGATCTCGATAGATGGAATGGGCTTAAATATTTAACTT
The DNA here is from genome assembly GCA_038380435.1 of Ryuthela nishihirai. NCBI lineage: Eukaryota > Metazoa > Arthropoda > Arachnida > Araneae > Heptathelidae > Ryuthela > Ryuthela nishihirai. Next base: position 6,778,233 of record JAWZYU010000027.1, read on the forward strand.
ATGTTTAGTATAACGATTTCATAAACAAATTAGTTTACAACAATGGATTTGGTTTCCCATCTTTCCATTCTCAAATAGAGATTTATTCTATTTCAATGACATTTGAGCAGTTGCGTACCAAAGGGGGAGAGGATTATAAACAGATCCCCAGAAACCTTGAGGGTTTGCATATTTTATATTCTCTAAGGCAGTCCCCGAAACTCAAAGACTCAAACCCGTCAAACCCCCAACCTCCATGTGTGTGTTTTTTTTTTTTTGGGGGGGGGGGGGGGGGTTGACTCCCGACGGGCTACGGGATTTCCCTGTGGGCTGTCTTAAAAATGGCCAATCAAGTTGAAAAACTGGGTTCATGGCCGGTTTCCAAATTAGCCGATCAAGTTTAAAAACTGAGTTCATGGGCTGTTCTCAAGTAATTTCTAGGGCTTGATCATCAGTCTGCTTCTACCAACCTGTACCTCATGGAATTTTCTGAGTATAACACTGCATTTGGTTACTTTAGGTGTGTTTTTGAGTGTCCGTTTGATCACTGAATGGGTCCAAATTTACAAACCCTGAATGAAATTGATTCAATCAGAAACAGGCAGTTTTTTGGGAAGAAAGCATCAAATAGTATTTTCCCTGTCTTCTTACTACTTTTCGCTGGTCCTTTGTCGGTTTGTGCATTTGTCAAAATAATTGTTTCACCATATATTTCGAACGTGATGGAGAAACTTAATGATTTATGGCCATCTCTGATCAAAAATGAGTTTTCAGTGCAAGTGCATTGTTACAAGAAGTATGAAAATGGTGAACTCGTCTACCCAATACCTATGGGTATTGTCCTCTCGCTACATGAATGGGAGGGCCTATGTAAATCTGTGCCCCACATCAACGACCATGTGAAAAATGTCCTAATCAACAGACGTAGCCTGTGATGCGCAGTTTACGTGTGTACATGTACCCCTTTCCACACATACACACAAATCACAGAGTGATTTCAGAGTTCATCTAGCACAACCCCTAAGGTTGCAGTGGGAATGGAAAGTGGGACTAGCAGAAGTTCACTTATCCGTGAGCTGGTACAATATTAATGGATCCAATGATACATTTTATTATTACGATGTTCTTTCCCCCAAAGAATACGTGAAAATCAAATTACAACCATGGAGATTCAACCGTGTAGAACTCCTGAAGCATCTCACAGCCATCATTCCTAAAAATTTCAAGTGTCTGATAATTAAGGTCTTTGGTTTTTTAAGCCATCTGAAGGATACTGAATGGTGTTCCCGAAATCGCTTCTTATCAAGCTTCTGTGTGTGGATGTTGAAGACGTTGATAAACCTATCTCTCATCCTTACACTACAGGCACCTGCATCACTAAAGACTTCGAGATCGATGACGACGGTTACCTCTATGCGTTGACATCCGATTTTTTCCACAAACGGAAGGTACCCCACGTGTGAATAAAACAGCCAATGCATTGTTCAAGAGGGGCGGGGGTGGCTCAGTCGGTAGCGCGCCAGGCTCGTAATCTGTAGTTCCCAGGTTCGAGTCCCAGCTGGGTCAGCGTTGAGATTTATCTCCGTAAAATTCCCTGTCCTGCCCACGGTCAGTAGGGGACACCGATGGGCTTGGAAAGGCCCCCGTCCGTCGGATGGGACCTTAAGCCGTGGCCCCGTGTGTGGGAGAGCCTTACCCTGTGTACGTTAAAGAACACGCTGGATGGCCTTGACGGGAGGCTACCATCTGTCTCCCAACAGCTGTTGCAGTGGGTCCCCTCCCCCAACCTTCTCTGAGCCTTAGGGGTCCATGTGACCTGGCCATTTAGCCCATGGTGTGCAAAAAAGTGCCGCTCAGAGGTAAAACCCAACCCAACCCAAAGCATTGTTCGAGGCTATGAGTGAATTGATACCCTTGAAATCCAGAAAAGCTTTCCGCTTCAATCAACTAGCCAATCACAGAATGACAATCGATACTGACAATCACATGGGTTGGCACTGGAGAATTGAATGTAATGTGAAAAGTCACATTACATTCAATTCCCCAGTGCCAACCCAGGATTAGGGGAGATGTTAGGATATGCGAAATTCGACATTTCGCTGAGTAAAGCTATTGGAGACCATCCCATCGACATAAACAGAACAATGTACGGTATTTATTTGCGTTCGGACCTGATTGCACCTCAGTTGTTCACGGTAACAGAGTGTCGTGATACTCACGGCACTCTGTTCCACGTTGTGAACCCTGCTATCAGAACCAGTAATAACAGCAATCATTGCAGTGTATCAACAACCTGATTAACCCTCTGACAAGAAACAATATCGAGAGTGTAAGAATCTTCCTGCCCACTGATACCGGAAAACCTCTACATTTTGAAATTGGCAAAGTTTTAGTAAAATTACATTTATGTCATGAGGGTTAAATTCGTCCCCTCCCCCTTCTGCAGAGACCTATGTGCGTTACTACAAGAGCCAGACGGAACAGGGTGTGTTCCGGGGTCCTTGTTTTAAGAGAGGTGACGGCTAACACACCCGTAATTTGTAGCGTCTCTCTAATGTTTTTCCCTCGCCACAGTTACTGTCTCAGCATTCGGGTAGGATTTCCAATACAATTCCCACTATCGTTAACGCTGTTATGCAGATAGTACACTTTCTAGTTCCCTATTACTATATCTATGGAATTAACGTTACAGAAATATTACAATTATAGGTATAGGAAGCCAGGGTCGCTGCGAGACTTACGGCCGCCGGTGTGCAAGATAAAAAGTGCCGCCCTATTACAGTGACCATAGGTGTGGATATTTCAAAGAGCACGTGGAAAATTTTAAAGGTATATGAATTACGTGTAAATCCTGATTAACTCTAATAACTAATTATTTAATCTAACAATTATTAATATATTAATTCTTTAAAATGTCAATTTGATGAATAAATATTTTTTATGTTCTCTTGGCTACTGATCTACGGGACCTTAGTTCGAGCCCCGGGTAAGGCATGGATGTTCGTGTTGTTTTTCTGCTGAGGTCCTGCCATCCTCTCAGACCTTCTACTCTGACATGTAAACTGACAGGCTCCTGTCAGACCTCTGTGGCAAGCAGCTGCTTGAGGGGGTATTTATTTATTTATTATTAAAAATATCGAGGATCCTACAACACGAAAATAGTAGTACATTGTCATAAAACTACCTTTATTCAAGATGACTAATGCACAGAATCATAAAGGAAAAAAATCACAATTAATAGAAATTAAAAGAAAAGTGATAAAATTTATACAATGAAAACTGTAAAATAGTGGGGATTGGAATAAATAATAGTTTAATAAAGGTTCTCAAAAATAACAATATTTTGAATTCAGTACGAATTTCCGATATCTTCAGTGAAATCTAACTAGACAATTCATGCTGTACTACTTAAGAGAGTAAATAACACCTTATCATCTGAAGTCTCTTGATGATCGGCGAATGATGTTTACCAAGTAAAACAAATGAGCGTTTTTTAAACTGGGCAACGTTGTATTTAAAATAAAGTCGACCAGTAAAACATTCAATATACACTATATTACCAAGAGTACTGGGACATTTCTGAGTTATTTTAATGGAACGCCACATTCGAAGCTCTTTAACTTTTAAAAGTATTGAACGGAAAAATGTCGCTGGAGAAAAAAAATGAAGATCCCAATCAAATTTACTCAACTCACGATTTAAGCAATTTCGTTTAATACATAAGACTTATTAAAGCAGGAGTATTTAACAGCAACATTGTTAGTCATAAGAATTTACTCCAAGAGTCAATTCAAATACAAGAGCTGTTATAGGAAATTATTTACTAAAGTAAATACACGTGTAGAAGTTACGTGCAATGATTCCTTTAGATTTCACCAGTTTGAAAGCTAAGTGTTTAAGAACGAGCAGTGGCGAATTTGGTATATCTGGGCTATTGACGATTCACCGTCATGGGTACTCTCTCTAACGTAGAGATGTATAATCAAAATGAAATATTATAAATTTTGTTTCATCAACAAATTATTAAACAATATATAAATGATTGAACTATTCTTCAAGGAACGAGATAAAAATTCAAATGATAAAGAATATTCCGAGTATCCTTTATCTGAGGTAGTATAGATTTACAGCGATCCCCAGTGAACTCTCCAGTCTTAATCCATTATTGAGGACGACGGTAACAACAGTTGCTGTTAAATGTTTCAAATTACATAATGTTTTAACTATTAAAATGGAAATTTAAAGAAATTTAGAGGAATTTTTCACTTTTTTACCAGCGACATTTTGTTTGTTGAAAACTTATTTTGATATTAAAGAATTTTGAATGTGGCATTCCGCATTTTAAACTGACCTCGATTCCTGTGACCATCTTGATTCAACGTTGACCATTCTAAACAATCGTTTTGATCATTCCCCATTTTTAAGGGGAGGGGGAGAGCAGAGTAGTCAATGTATTACAGTCTATGACACTCCCCAAGTCACAAGCTTTTATTTGACATAAAAAATTAAGAAGTTTGTCCATTGTTTTCAAAAGTTACGGTAGAACAACTGTTTTGATAAATCACAAGCAGGCAACTTGACAAACCGACAAATGAAGGGCAAAAAGCAATAGGATGATAGTTAAAAATGATTAAAAAAAATATCAGAAAGTTTGGTGTTTTCATAAAAATCGAAATCTAACTTAAAAATAAAAAAAAAACCTATCTTTTTATATGCATCCTAAAAAGGTAGAGAATAAAACTACAGAAAATCATATCGATGGTGCAATCACTCATTAAATTTGTGCTTACTTCAAAGAAAGATAAGGTTTCGATTTATCCACTCAGCAAGACTGCTAGTCTTCCTTTGAAGTGAATGCAAATTCATTAACTGATTGCATCATCGATGTGACTTAGTTTCATTTTCTACTTCTTGGAGTGTATGGCCGAGTGGTTAGCGCGCTTGGCTACTTATCTAAGGGACCTGGGTTCGAGCCCCAGGTAAGGCATGGATGTATGTGTCGCTTTTCTGCTGAGGTCCTGCCATCTTCTCAGACCTTCTACTATGGCATATAAACTGATAGGGTCCTGTCAGACCTCTGTGGGAAGCAGCTGCTTGAGGGGGTATTTATTTATTTATTTATTTTATATAGTAGGAAATTAGGTATTTTTAAAATGTTTTAATATATTTATTTTTTTTCTTTGTCCCTAAAACAATTTTCTTCAGATACTTTTGTCTGATATAAGATTCATAAACATCAACCACATTATCCCCCCCCCCCCTTTTTTTTCTCGAATGGATGGGTCTTGTTTGAGGAAGCTCATGACATTGTAGACGTCACAAGGTTTTTTAATTTGAGCTATAAATCGTTATGGTCCATCCCTGCGAAATTCCGTCCCCAATTGGGAAGGGGAGGGGGGAAATAATTCGAAGCAGTCTACGACAGTCTTCATATAAGCTTCCATTTGACACCTAACTCGTAACTATGGGTTTGGCATTAGAAGATGTAGAAAAACGAATTTCACATTTTCCCTCTTTCAGGGGGAAAGAAATCATGTTTTTTATTATTATTGCTCACAACATTCCCCAAGTCACAAGCTTTCACTTTACGTACAACTTGTTGCGTTTTGCTTTCGCTTCCGAAGATATAGCTGAACAATCGTTTTCATATTTCCCCTCTTTCAGGAGGGAAGCAGGGGATAATAAATAATCAAAATATTTATCAAAATATTTATAACCTGTAACATTCAGCATTTCAACTGATCTTGATTCCTGTGACCATCCTGATTCAACGTTAACCAACCTGAAAAATTGTTTTCATATTTCCCTTTTTTAGAAGGAGAGGAAGCATGGAGTTCAGCTTTTTATATTCTATGATACTTCTCATGTCAAAAGCTTTCATTTGAAACACATTTTTACTTTCGGCACTCGCTCTATGAAGATATAGCGGAACAATCGCTTTCACATTTTCCCTTTTTTAAAGGGCGAAGAAGCATGGGAATCAATTTTTTTTTATATCCTACGACATTTCTTGCATCACAAGCTTTCATTTCATGCATACAATGTACTTTCCGGAGAGATAGAGGAATAATGGTTTTTATATTTCCCCCTTCTTAGGATTTATCTCCGCAAAATTCTCCGCCCTGTCCACAGTCAGTAGGGGACACCGATTAGCTTCGAAAGGCCGCCGTCCGTCGGATGGGACGTTAAGCCGTGGCCTCGTGTGCGGGAGAGCCATACCCTGTGCACGTTAAAGAACACGCTGGATGGCGTTGACGGGAGGCTACCATGTCTCCCAACAGCTGTTCCAGTGGGTCCCCTCCCCCAACCTTCTCTGAGCCTTCGGGGTCCTTGTGACCTGGCCATTTAGCCCATGGTGTGCAAAAAAGTGCCGCTCAGAGGTAAAACAACCCAACCCAACCCTTCTTAGGAGAGAAGAAAGTATGAGGGGTTAATTTTCAGAAATATTAACTATTGTTGAAGTCTATTTCTACAAGTAATCTATCGCGTATTTACTATGGATGGATTTTTAATAATAAACGTTTGAGCGTGATATAGCGTCAATAGCAACAATTGTAAAAGTTGCCTCTTCTGAAGTATAGATGGCGCCAGATCCGCCCCCATCTCAATGAAACATTTATAAGGTTTTTATTCTGAAAGATTTTCTCCTCCGATGTGTGGTGTAATAGTAACGCGCTTTGGCATAAATCGTGGAGGGTTCGATTCTCGCCGTGTTGGCGATAATTTTTTTTTCCAGAAATATTTACTAATGTTGAAGTCTATTTTTACAGGTAATCTGCGTATTTACTATGGAGGTAAAATGTGTCTGATATTTATGAGTCATATATCAAATAAAAGTTTTTGAAGGTGGGTGTTTTTAGTGACCCATAAAATAAATTAAAAAATTTAGAAAATAATCATCTTTCTATAGGGCTCTAAAAAGTAGAAAATAAACCTAAAGCATATCGATGGTGCAATCAATCGCTGAGTTCGGTTTTTTTTTCAGTATATTGCTCAATGATAACATCTTGCTTATCAGCTCTGGAGATAAACACTCGTGGCTCAGAAATTGAAAAACACACAAAACATTATTATTAAACCTTTATTGATATAAAAGCTTACAACATACATTTCAGAGATAGTTTCACATATTTTACACAAGTGATATTACTGCATTTTTTAAAACATCCTCTACAGACTCTTTATAAAAGTGTCTGTAGAGTCTTTATATAATTGTTAAATTATCAAATGAAAATGCTTTTATAAAAAGCATTTTCCTTTGATAATTTAACAATTTAACAATAATATGATGATGATAATATTCTGATAGAATTATTATACACATTTAGTTTTTACATTAGTTACAGTAGCATTTGCGTATTGTATTTTACACAAGTAAAATTTTTGCATCTGATAGTTACAGATATTATTATTATTATAATTATTTTCTATTTCGTATAATGCAATGCTTGCATGTATCATCTTTGGTATATATTGCTTAGATGTATTATTTTGCAGATTATGCACATAATGCAACTTAACAGAGGAAATATTCTTTACATACAAATGCCTGGGAATGGTTAGAAAGGTTACATGTAATATATTTACATACAGCAATTACAGAAAATATTTTATCAATACAGGTCTTCTGATAGAATTATTATTTCCATTTTTTTGAATAATCATTAAAAAAAAACTTGAATTTGAATAGAATAAAAAATCGCCGATGATTATAATTCTATTCAAATTGAAGTTTTATAAGTGTTGATCAGAATACCAGTTTTTTCTTTTCTTTTTTTTTTGTTGATGCTGACTTCATTTCTTTATTGTTTACTGGCCGTAAGAAAGCGTGTCATAACCATTTTTAGTATGAATCTTTTGTCATCGAATGGTGATAGTCCAAGTTTTACGTCTTTCACTGTATGAAGATGATGTTGGTACTTTGAATGCTTGGCAAATCTACTGGAGAAAGCAATCTGTTTATTAAGCAATCTCTGTAATCTTTGTGACGAAGGATTCTTTTCATGATGTATTTTGGGACTTCTTTCCCTGTCTTCTTCTCCTCTTGTAAACTCAGAAGATGGTACATTTCTGAACGAAGGCAAACAAATTCTTTTGCAGGCGCTCCTAAAAGTCGATCTTTCAATTTACCCAGTATATTTTTATTATGTGTACTATGCAAAACACGATCTATGTAATAGTCAGACCTATCGAAATGATGTATATCAACTTTCATATCTGCATACACGTCCTCAGTCTGAAGCTCATAGCACAGTGAATCTGTATCAGTGAACAATAATTTAACTTTTCTTCCATATTTCGAAACTACATTTCATAATGAAATCGTACATCAGTATTTTGCTAATATTTAGAATACTAAATTCATCATAAATTGGTCTGTTGAGCTTCAATTTAGTTTGCTGACTGAACGCAAGTCAGCTCATCGTCAAAAATTCGGAAAGCATGAAAAGTCAGGGATGCCTGAGTTTACAAACTCTTTTTGAACTTTGAGTCAATTCAACTTTTACTCGGTTCCTTAAGTTCACCATTGTTTTCCCAAACACTGCGTTATTGAAGAGGTCCTTCTCGAAATTGTTTCTAGCTTCCTTGCGTTGACCCTCTATTGAATTCAATGTATGGTTTCAACCAACAAGATTGCTTTAATTACAAAATACGATGGATTTGTTTCAGTCGCAATTCAAGGTTAAATATTGTTTGATATTTCCATAATGTAGAACACATTTTTTCTTAGAATACAGATTAGAGACTAATTTCACAGCTGAATGGATCGTATTTATTCCGTGGTCATCAGCAAGGCTTTCGAAATATATTGAGAGCATAGTGTTGGTAATCTGAAGTTTCTCGGGAGCTAGGGAGTAATCATTATGCTTTTCGTGAAGAGAAACTGGATAGTCGAAATCCCTTTTATCAGAGTCATCATCAGTTGACATTATATTAATTGACATTAATTATAATTAATTTCACCTATTAAGCCATTGAAACTCGCTCTGAGGGAGACACTGTGACATTGCCCATCTATAGAGATTGTTAGCATCGAAATACATAATATATTTAGATGGCAGCTCAGGATTATAGGTGTCTAAATACTTGTTGTTGCTAATATCTAGAATACTAAGTTTAGAATATTTATAATACTATAAAATAAATAAATAAATACCCCCTCAAGCAGCTGCTTGCCACAGAGGTCTGACAGGAGCCTGTCAGTTTATATGCCATAGTACTATAACTGGAATAAAAAAACCCCTTCAATTTGAATAGAATAAAAAATCGCCGATGATTATTATTCTATTGAAATTGAAGTTTTATAAGTGTTGATCAGAATATCAGTTTTTCTGTCCAGTTTTCCAGTCAATCTGAAAATATTGCAATTAGCAATCTACTGAAAATATTGCATATCACCTAAATTCTTCCTCCTATGTCTTTCTCTAGAAAAAGGTACATTATAGCGTCAGTTATCAACTCAAGATTCATTGCGAGAAAGCGGATGTCCGTCCGTGACGTACGGGTCATTTTTAAGCATGCTTGCCAGGCTAATCCAGGAGATGTGTACACATGATCAGATCGTACCTGAAGGCCGATCATACCTGAGACCTGAATTTCGTAGACTTGATGCACAGTTTTTTGAAACTTCATCTGCTAAGAGGAACAATCGGTCTTCAGGTATAAGTCATGATACTAGGCCTAGATTTTTTAGGTTGAATGCATTGCATACTCTTATTGCATGGATGTAATTTTCTTCGTCTAGTATCTTTTCTGTGAGTTGGTTGTAAAATGATTCACGTGGAGGCAATGCTGTTTCTTCAAACTTTTCACTGTTGTCAATATAATCATAGGAGTAAACAATTTTTCTCAGAAACAGATGTAACCTTTCGGGTTCAACGTGCTCCTTTGAAATATGGAACTCATCTGGTGATAAATTATTTGCTTGCTTCTCAACAGATGCACTTAAAAACTGATAGGAGTCCATAAAATGTAATGTCCCAAGGGAGAAGGCTTTATATTTTTCCATGTTATTAGGAATTCAGTTAATCTTCTTATTTACGATTCTGCCGATTCCGTGCATAATAAGATGGGTATCATATAACTTAAAGTTCAGATTATATAAATTACGGACAGCTCCTCGCAATTTACCTGTTATATGATTGTGATCTCTCATGCGATCTGCTCCTAGAACATGTTTACAAATTTGAGAGTTAGTAGCATTGCAAACAGTTTCTTTTCATGATTCGAAAGTTGCATTGGCTTTATCATCAAGAGTAAATTTTTGATGTTTTCTTCTTCTTTAAGCAAACATTCTAAAATTTTTTCTATTACATTAGGACCGCTATAAATTACTGGAGGTTTACAACCATGACCACCAGGCCCCACATTAGATATGCAAATTCACAGGGTTCGTGGTTTGCTGTGATCGTATGAGATTTTGAAGGGTCAGGCATAGCAATTGTCCACTTTGACTAAGAATGACTCAAAGTCGGCGTAAATAAAGTAAGGAATGGTTGGGTTGTTTTACCTCTGAGCGGCACTTTTTTGCACACCATGGGCTAAATGGCCAGGTCACATGGACCCCGAAGTCTCAGAGAAGGTTGGGAGAGGGGACCCACTGGAACAGCTGTTGGGAGACAGATGGTAGCCTCCCGTCAAGGCCATCCAGCGTGTTCTTTAACGTGCAGAGGGTATGTCTCTCCCGCACACGGGGCCACGGCTTAACGTCCCATCCGACGGACGGCTGCCTTTCCAAGCCCATCGGTGTCCCCTACTAACCGTGGGGAGGGTGGGGAATTTTGCGGAGATAAATCTCAACGCTGACCCAGCTGGGACTCGAACCTGGGAACTACAGATTACGAGCCTGGCGCGCTACCGACTGAGCCACCCCCGCCCCTGAGTAAGGAATGGACTGTTGGAACTTGAAATCGTGAATTTCAGTCACTTCTCATCTTTATTTGGAAACTCTACTCTTTGTGGTCCTTGTTCTTGGCAATAGGGAATATGGTCCTTCAAGAATGATTCATTTGAAAAACGGTGAAGCCAGTAGTCACAATGGAAAGTGCGGCATTTGTGTTTCGTGTGAATGTATATTTTAAAAAACTGAAAGTAATTTATATAACGCAATTATGTCATATAATTTTTTTTAATTAAAATTAACCTTTTTTATTTGAAAAAGAAACCTGAACCTAAGATTTTTTTATTCAAAAAACCGGAACTTGAACCCATTTATTTGGTGGATCGATGCCCTGTTTATAAATCTGCCGTATCTACTCCAACTGGGTGGCTCAGTCGGTAGCGCGCCAGGCTCGTAATCTGTAGTTCCCAGGTTCGAGTCCCAGCTGGGTCAGCGTTGAGATTTATCTCCGCAAAATTCCCCCGCCCTGCCCACGGCCAGTAGGGGACACCGATGGGCTTGTAAAGGTCGCCGTCAGTCGGATGGGACGTTAAGCCGTGGCCCCGTGTGCGGGAGAGTCATACCCTGTGCACGTTAAAGAACACACTGGATGGCCTTGACGGGAGGCTACCATCTGTCTCCCAACAGCTGTTCCAGTGGGTCCCCTCCCCCAACCTTCTCTGAGCCTTCGGGGTCCTTGTGACCTGGCCATTTAGCCCATGGTGTGCAAAAAAGTGCCGCTCAGAGGTAAAACAACCCAACCCAACTGTGAATACTACCTAAGGTTTTCTCTGTCAAGAGTCATCATATGATTGACACCAACAGAACTGGCTTTTCAAGATATGCCAATCAGTGAACCATAGAAGAATCTTATTGGTTCTCCTCTGCGGACCGTAGGTTCAGTTTGCGTTCAGAGTGTAGCCTATAGGTGATATCGCATTGGCTCGCGATGACCCTGCAACTGTCGGGGTTAGGGTTCGATTCCCGGGATAGCATAGTCGTTTATTCTGCTTTATATGTTGTGATTATCCCTCGCTAATGAGTTCAATTCTAGCTGCCTCAAAAAATTGATGTTCTCATAGTGGGACATAAAACTAACCTTGGCTATAAATCCCATCAACCGAATAAAACGAAAAAAAGTGTTAGGCCAGACATGATGAACCGAATGTGGACGGAAGTGACTATCTGATTTATATTTGACGCGCTATCATCAATGGCGCCCACTTTGAAGTCTATTGAACATAAAATGAAACTCTCAGAGTCCATGACATTTTCCCCACACAGTTTGGGCTACTTTGTTACTTAATTATGCAATGAAATGTAACAGTTTTACACATGGGTGTTCTTTTATAATGACCCTGTAAAATATTTATAATTTTGCTAAGAAGTAAAGGAGAAACGCTTGATAATGCTGACATTCAACGTTTTGCTTTCTTTAGAATTCTTTTGGTTTTATTATTAGAGGATGCTAAATTCGTAAATGACGAATTTCCTTCATTTGAAAATAATTGTTGCCATTCGCCAAAGACGATGTCTTTTTTTTCAGTTGAAGTGAAAACAGCGGCTCGGTTGCAAACTGAAAAGTGAACAATTGATTTAGTCTTGTTGGCTCGCTATTCATCTACATATATTGAACTTCTTTGCTTTTAGAAATAAATGAAAAATTCTTCTTGGGTTGGATAAGTTCCAATAAAATAGCAGATTCGCATTTTCTTAATCTACCAATTGTTTTAATTTCCACCCTTAAAGGAACTAAATTTTAAAAATGTAAAATTTTAACTTAATATTACAAACCGTTTATTTATGCTACAAATTTTAAATTTCGATGGTACAATATGGTAATTAAAGATTGTTCCATTGACAGCAGAGTTTGGCCATTTGCCACCAGGGGCTGGGTGAGAAAAAGTAACTTTTTTGTTTTTAAGAAGTAAATGAAAAAATGTTTTAAATTAGATAGGTGCTAATAAAATGTCATATTCGCATTTTTTTTCTCATCCATTAATTCGAATTTCCACCGTTAGAAGGTGCTAAAGTCGTAAAACAAGAAACTTAATTCTCTTTGAAAAAGAGCGTTTCGTATTTGTCAGAGGCGATATGGACATTTTAAGTTTTTTTATATTAGGGACCTTTACAATGTAATCCTAATCTAAAACTACTGGACTGATCATAACAAATATTACATGCAATTTCAGGAATTAATTTCTTTCCAAATAACCAACGTAAATAATAAATAAATAAATACCTCCTCAAGCAGCTGCTTGCCACAGAGGTCTGATAGGAGCCTGCCAGTTTATATGACATAGTAGAAAGTCTGAGAAGATGGCAGGACCTCAGCAGAAAAACGACACAAACAGCCATGCCTTACCCCGGGGCTCGAACCCAGGTCCCTTAGATCAGTAACCAAGCGCGCTAACCACTCGGCCATTGGACGGCTAACCAACGTAACAGTTAGAAAATTATCTTGTTGTGTCTCAAAATCATTTTCATAGCTTCAAATTCGTCTCCTTTATAAAATGCTCCTGCCATCCAAATTCGATTGAAGAAAGCACTGAAAATGAATCATTACACAGTTTTTTTAAGCTGAAAACAGTTTTACGAACCGAAACCTTTTTTTCTAACCTTGCACTCTGTTTCACTCTGAACATTTGTTCGTCTTCACATTGGTCCATGATAAGCTGATAACGTTATCTATCGATAAGTGCAAATGCACAGCGGCACGTCATCCAATTTTATCATTGCATAAAAATCGTTACTTTGGTGTAATAACTAACCGAAAGTTGTCACCTGAACGGAATTAGCCAGACACATCCTGCTTCTCTGAAATCATGGTAAAATATTGACACACGGAGTTTTTGTAAAGGAGCAGAACTATGAAGCAAATATACTGAATGAAATGTTGCAAATTGCTTTCAGGTAAGACAAATCTCATATTGGTTCTTAATGTGTTTAACACATGGGCGTCATTTTGAAAATTCAAACGGTTTGAAATATTTTTCCTAATATTAAATCTTAATTTGATTTTCTTAATTAAATATAAGTAATAGCTCGTGCATAGTGTCCTATTTTCTCCGGAATAATTACATTTGCTAACATATTTCTTTTGTTATTTAAATGATGGGCGGGGGTGGCTCAGTCGGTAGCGCGTCAGGCTCGTAATCTGTAGGTCCCAGGTTCGAGTCCCAGCTGGGTCAGCGTTGAGATTTATCTCCTCAAAAATTCCCCGCCCTGCCCACGGTCAGTAGGGGACACCGATGGGCTTGGAATAGGCCGCCGTCCGTCGGATGGGACGTTAAGCCGTGGCCCCGTGTGCGGGAGAGCCATACCCTGTGCACGTTAAAGAACACGCTGGATGGCCTTGACGGGAGGCTACCATCTGTCTCCCAACAGCTGTTCCAGTGGGTCCCCTCCCTCAACCTTCTCTGAGCCTTCGGGATCCATGTGACCCGGCCATTTAGCCCATGGTGTGCAAAAAAGTCCGCTCAGAGGTAACCCAACCCGTTACCTAAATGAAAAGAATTAAGAAAATTTGTCAAGAAACTATGTAAGGAAAGCAAGTACTTTTCTTACAACCATAATGATATTTTTAGTCTTAAATAAAAAAAAAATTGCTTATTTGTAAACTGATATCCGATTTAGGACCGTAGTAATGTAGCAGTTTTCACGAATTAAAAAGGGGGCAGGACGGGGATTTGTCGGTAGAGCGCCAGGTTCGTAATCAGATGTTCGCGTTGAGAAATTTCTCCTTCTCATCGTTTAGAAAATGGACATTGAAAGGCTCGGAAAGACCGCCGTCTATCAGATGGGATGTTGCACCATTGTTCCGTGTTCAGGAGAGCTCACCTCTGCACATTAAAGAACACAATGCATGGATGGCCTTGACGAAAAGCTCCTATCTGTCTGTTAACAGCTCTCCAACGGCTCTCCTTCGGGTCATAGAGCCTGGCCATTCAGACCATTTTGTGCACAAAAGTGCTCTCAGAGGTAACAAAACGCAATTGATTCTGAAATTGTTAGACCATCGTTCTGAAAATTTAGTTATAATAACATTTTTTATAGAATTATATAATTTCACTTTTTTTAAGAACAGTTAAGGTGAGAAATTTCTATATTTTGCTTCAGGGATTTCGATTACACAGAAAGCGTAAAAGTTTTGCAATTAAATTGAAAGTGAAAAATCATAATACCCTAATTAAAACTCTTTTACACATCTACTCATTCGGTAAAATTTGTGTAAATACACATATACTCATTCAGAAAATTTTGCTGATCAGAAGAAAGAAAACCCATTTACAACTTACTACAGCCAAATTCAAAAAGTCTCTTTCAGAAACTTATTAAATGCAAAAATAGAAAATAAATTTTCGAACTGTATAATGCATATTCTTACATACAAGCATCTTATATAGGATGTCCCTGAACGACCACATAAACTCTGCATGGTGATATTTCTCTTCGTGAGAGGATCAAATGTCCCCGAAGAACTATGCCAGTGTGAGAGATAGTTTCCAAGTAAAACGAATGGAAAGATTATGACATCACGCCCGCTTACAATCAAACGAATTTTATTGTAATGGTTACACAACAGAAAATCACTATAACTTGTAGGCACCGATAAGTAGTAGAGTATGTAAAGGATGCGTCGCCCAAAAGCACCGTGTCATGGAACGTTCAGCTGGAAATCACAATGGCAGGTGTTCCAAGTGGCCCCCCTCATTTGCACGCACTCTTGCCCTCTTCGGGGATGGGATCATTGAACACGTCCCAACACTGCTGCATCAACGAACGCAATGCTCCACGAGATCCTTTTTTAACTGGGTGACGTTCAACACACCATCTTCTTGATATGACCAGACAATAAGAAATCCAAAGGTGAGAAATCTTGTAATCTAGTTGGCCATTGAACAGGACTGCCATGTCCAATACAGTGACCTTGGTATGCAATATCCAACCATTCTTAAACATTATCATTAGAATTGGATGAGCCCCATCATATTATATACAAAGGTCACGTAGCACTGTCAATGGTACATCACCCAGAGAATCAGGGAGTATGTCGTAGGCTACAACAGGCAAACAGAAAAACGTTTCCAAGCCCACAATACAGCGGTTGGGCCTACAGAGTCGACGGCCCATTCCTTTGCCCATGTTCATCGACTGTTATTGCGCGTTCTACCTGCAGTGGGCACAGGAGCACTGTGACTGGACATTGGATAACTGAAAAAGAGTTGCCTGATCTGATGAGCCCAGGTTCCAGCTCCACCATGCCGAAGGACATATCGGTAATTGATGCCATGCAGGTGACAACTGCAACCAGACTGCATGGTTGGACAGAAATAGGCTGGCAGCGACTTAATAATTAAAACTTTTTTGACGAAATATGCAAACGAAACATTCAACACAATGAAAATACAAGACTTCAAAACCAATGCCTACATTTCACATCATGATATGGGAGTGTTCTCATGGACATCATTGGGTCTCCTCATCGCTATTAAATACACCCTTACTACCAGATCCTACACAGACATTGTTTCGGACAGGTGGTTCCGTACATGTGACTGTGTATGCTCCGATGGTATAGAATTCTTTCAGCAAAACAACGTTCCAGCCACAATGCCAACACTGCGCAGGAATGGTTTGAGGATCATGTGCAAACATTTCGTGTTCTTCCCTGGCCACCAAATTTCCCTGACATGAACCCCATCGAATGTTTGTGAGATGCAGTGGGATGCAGCATTCGTCATTCCACGCCATTGCCATGCTTTATCGCCAAACTTCCAGAGCGTCATTGTGTACAGCTGGTACAGAATGTCTGAGGATACAGTCTGCAGTCTAGTGAAGTGGATGCCACGTCCGGTTCAAGCAGTTATCCCTGGTGAAAGACGGTCCAACACACTATTAGGCAGGTGGCTATAATATTATGGCTTCGAAGTGTATTTAGAAGGCAAAACATTGAATAAACCTGCTATTCCAAGAGAAAACCTATACAGAGTTTTTCCAAAAGGACTAGCAAATCTAAACGAAAAAATGACTAAAAAATGTGTTCTGCTGTACATAGTGATGAAAAACGTTCCTATGAATATTGGGTCACAAGCGCTTCCTTTCCGAGCTATAGCATATTTTGAGAGTGTAAGTAAGGAAGCTGTCAAAATGTACGATGTTGGGTCAATTTGCATATCTGATGGCATAATAGATGGATGGAAATGTTGAACAAAATCCCGCCACTCCTGGGTGATCTCAATCGTATGTATTCCACCCGTTGGATTGGTAGAGGTGGACCGACTGAATATCCTGCACACTCTCCTGATTTTTAATCCATTGCATTTCTTCTTATGGAGACATATTAAGACTGATGTTTACGCTATTAATGGACAATGAGCCATCTGTTCTTCATAGCATGTGCCACCTGGTGTTTACTTCGACTGCCAGCAAGAGGTGGATTTCCCTAATACACATTCCTAATGCACAAGCTCTCTGCGAACAGATCGTGGATGGTTGAAAAATAATTAAGAATCATTCCGAGACTTTTCGAACGTGTTCGACAGTCGATGAGAATATGCTGTGAGTCGTGAATTGCTGCTGCTCAGGGAGGCCATTTCGAACACTTGCTTCTGATGTAAATTTACGTAACCGTTCTCATCGATCGTTTATAGTATGCTGTAATAACTGGAATAAAAACTAATTAACTTCGCATCTTCTTACTTACACTCTCAAAATGTCCTATAACTCGGAGGGGAGGCGTTTCTCATCCAATGTTCATAGGAACATTTTCATACGCAGTAGAACACGTTCCCAAAGTTCGCTAGACATTTTGGAAACACCCTGTATAAGTAAGCATTTAACAAACGGCTTCGCCCAAAGGAGTGGGCAATATAAAGGTAAATGTACTATTTGTTGCCAGATGTTCGGCAACCACGGCAATCCCCGGCTCCGTCTTTACGACAGTACCAAGTTAACGGAAAGCCGTGACTTCTAGAGTCGGGGGCAAGAATGCGCCATATAGAGGCACCTCATCCCCGACCTCACATGGCAGCAGTCCTATAAAAGGAAAGCTAACCACCGGTAGAAACCTGAAATTTAATCTGTTCCACGGTTAGCCATGAACAATGATATGTAAATCCAAGTTCGCTCGGCACCCGGGGTGAAGACTCTTAGTGAGGCCCAGACTTTGAAAGGGCTCGTGCCTACTAGGGGACCAAATCCGTTTGGCCGTGCCCTTGAACTTGCTCCACGGAGCACCTGATTTGAGGTCTTGACACCGTCCAACCGGTCAGCGATGTCTTTGGCCTTGGATAGTCTTGGCTCTGTCCAACCGCGGACCCAATCCGGTCAGCAAAGTCTTCGACCGGTTGCTGGGCCCAAAGCAGCCCCCACCACCATGTCAAGGTGGTCCCCTATTATAGGGGGGGGGGGATATAAACGTAAATCGATAAAAAGTAATGAAACACTCCAAAAACATATCTGAAAGCAAGTAGTATTTAGGAAGTGAAATAGGAAACTTGGATGAAACACCTTTAACCGAGACACAATTAGAAAGCAAAACATTAATGAACACTTCTATTCCTAAAAAGTAAGGGGCAGGGGTTGGCTCAATCGGTATGGCGCCATGTTCCTAATCTGCAGTTCCCAGGTTCGAGAGCTCTAACCCCCGTTCTGTCCTCGGTAAGCAATGGGTTTGGAAAGCGACGGGCTTGGAAAGCTAACCACAAATGTGACCATACCTTATGCAGGATAAAGAACATGCTGAATGGACTTGATGGAAGGATTCCTTTTTCTTCTAACAGCTGCCCAGCAAGTCCTCTTCTTCCAAACTTCTCGAAACCCTTGGGTTAGGTTAAATTGGTTTACCTCTGAGCAGCACTTTTTTTGCACACAATGGGCTAAATGGCCAAATCACAAGAATCCTGAGGGCTCAGAGAAGGTTGGGGTAAAGAGGATCCACTAGACAGCTGTTAGGAGACGCATGGTAGACACCATCAAAGTCATCCAGCGTGTTCTTTAACGTGCACAGGGTATGGTTTTCTCTCACATGAGGCCACGGCTTAATACCCTATCGGACCGATGGCGGCCTTTCCGAGTCCTTACTGACTGAGGGCAGGACGGTGAGTTTTGCGGAGATAAACCTCAACGCTGGCCCAACTGGGAGTCAAACCAATAGTAGTAAACAATTAAAAAACAAACCAATAAACACTTATCAAATGCTTCATCCTAAAACAGCCTAAAACTAGAAAAAAAAAATAGTAAGGATTGATCCAGCATACATAAAGAAGGTGTAACAGTACACATTGATGAAACGCTATGAACAAAAATGCAACACATCAATAAGCAGAGAGGTAAATATTGATCAAAGTCATTGCCAAAGCAGCACACGTTTAGAATGCAAAATCTAAGCACTGATGAAATAAAAAAAAATAATAAATACCCCCTCAAGCAGCTGCTTGCCACAGAGGTCTGACAGGAGCCTGTCAGTTTATATGCCACAGTAGAAGATCTGAGAGGATGGCAGGACCTCAGCAGAAAACAACACGAACATCCATGCCTTACCCGGGGCTCGAACCCAGGTCCCGTAGATCAGTAGCCAAGCGCGCTAACCACTCGGCCACGGGACGGCTTACTGAATTGGAAAACAACGGAGAATTCCAGAGCAATGAAATAAGTCTGTGTTTAACGTCGTTCCGCTACTACGCCAAGAATTTTTGTTGAAGGAGATTTTTTGTTACCTCGGTTAAAACAGTTCTTACCTCCTCTCAGTAGATAGCTCATCGTCCTCATAGAGTATTGCATATTTTTCGCATATCCGAGCCGAATATTTATTGCTGTCGTCATCACTCACCTTCCCACCTCACCAGAAGGCTCTACTTACATTGGCGGAAATTGAAAAAAGAACACCCCGAAGGAATTCCTTTAGGAACGTCATATTAGAATGCGTTAATAGTTAAGGGCAGTAGAAACCATGATCCAAGACTGAAAGTCATTGGATGGAATAATGACGTCACTGAGAACGACAACATGCAACTCATTGTACAAATGACATGTACATTGCCAAATGTACACAACACGTATTTAAGGACTAGGGCGTGAAGGAAGAAATTATCCGTCTTTTTGTCGTGTTGTTCAGCGCTCTTTGAAGAAGTGATGAAGTGTGATGAATTCGGATAAGAATGAAAGAAAAGAAGAAATTTCAATTGAATAAGATTCATTTGAATTTTATTCAATTGAAATTATTTATCATTATTTATTTCAATTGAATTATTTTTTCATTCTTATTCAATTTTAATTGAATAAGAATGAAAAATTTTTTTCAATTTTAATTGAATAAGAATGAAAGAAGAAGAAGAAATTTTTTTTAAGAAGAAATTTCAATTCTTTTGAAGAAGTGATGAATTCGGGAAAAGGAAACTATTCAAAAGTAAATAAAAAATAATAAATTCCCCCTCAAGCAGCTGCTTGCCACAGAGGTCTTGACAGGAGCCTGTCAGTTTATATGCCAGAGTAGAAGGTCTGAGAGGATGGCAGGACCTCAGCAGAAAAACGACACATACATCCATTCCTTATCCGGGGCTCGAACCCAGGTCCCGTAGATCAGTAGCCAAGCGCGCTAACCACTCGGCCACGGAGAAGATTGCGACTTGTTCCCCTCCCGCCTGATAGAATCTGTTTATTGGTTAACTTTTTGACATCATGATCAGTTGAAGCGAGTTTCCTCAAATACACAATGTATTGAGTACATAAAGCTAAATTTTCCCACCAGTATTGATTGTACTCAATATTGGTGGGCTATTTTAAAAACATTCACGATATCTCAGAATTTTTTCCACATGTCAATGTATTTACATTAACAAGGCGGCTTCTTGAAATGAAGTCTGAGCAATGCCTCCTCCCATGACATGGCGAATATTTGAGGAAAATTGGTTAAATCTAATGCTGCCGAGGAGGCGCAGTGGCCTTTAGATGTTCTCTGTAAAAAAAAAAGGTTACATATGTGGAATATACATAAAAAGAAACACAAAGTATCAACCAAAATATAGTCATAATAAAGAAATAAAATTAGAAATACATCAGTCAGGTTAGGATTCAAGAAGGCATTCCCCCCTCCCTGGGGCTCAGTCGGTAGCGCGCCAGGCTCGTAATCTGTAGTTCCTAGGTTCAAGTCCCAGCTGGGTCAGCGTTGAGATTTATCTCCGCAAAATTCCTCGCCCTGCCCACGGTCAGTAGGGGACACCGATGGGCTTGTAAAGACCGCCGTCCGTCGGATGGGGCGTTAAGCCGTGGGCCCGTGTGCGGGAGAGTCATACCCTGTGCACGTTAAAGAACACGCAGGATGGCCTTGACGGGAGGCTACCATTTGTCTCCCAACAGTGTTCCAGTGGGTCCCCTCCCCAACCTTCTCTGAGCCTTCGGGGTCCGTGTGACCTGGCCATTTAGCCCATGGTGTGCAAAAAAGTACCGCTCAGTGGTAAAACAACCCAACCCTCACATATTTTTCATGGGATTGAGGTGTAGGGAGATCAATGATCAATCGACGTCATGAATATTATTGGCTAGATATCATTCCCAAATAAACACTGTATTATGAACAAGAGCATTTTCTTGTTGATATTGGAAGATTTCTCCCAATGTCTCGGCGAGAAGCAAATGACGATGTTTTGCATTCTCCAGAGAATCCTTCGCAGACCGCCATGCTCCGTCTTCCTCAACGAAGCTGGAGACTCACCCTTTCGCATACATGCCAACATCACTTGCAGACGTCGGGCCTGTCTGGTTTCAGCTTCTGTCTTCCTGCCACAATCACCTGCTTCTATTTACTAGTCCATGTCACGTGACAATGTGCCCACTGCATTATCCTGCTCTTATGCCTTCTATTGAGCTGAGATGAATGTATTTTTCGTGCAAATTAGTTGGCCACATGACTTAATCAGCAAATGAGCTGTTAATGCGATACGTTGGTATCAGGTGCAGCCATTGATTGTCGGGCACTCGCGTAGTGTTGCTCGTTCTTTGCGCTGGTACTCGATTATGACGAGTCGACAATGTTAGTGTTTTCCAGAAGTTTTCTGCCCACGTTTCCTATCAGATTAACACCACATGATGAGAATGGTGCAACAGTCTCGCAATAGATTTGGTGTTACATTTGGCTTTGTAGAACGTCGTAATATATACTTGGGTTGGGTTGTTTTACCTCTGAGCGGCACTTTTTTGCACACCATGGGCTAAATGGCCAGGTCACATGGACCCCGAAGGCTCAGAGAAGGTTGGGGGAGGGGACCCACTGGAACAGCTTTTGGGAGACAGATGGTAGCCTCCCGTCAAGGCCATCCAGCGTGTTCTTTAACGTGCACAGGGTATAGTTCTCCCGCACACGGGGCCACGTCTTAACGTCCCATCCGGTGGACGGCGGCTTTTCTAAGCCCATCGGTGTCCCCTGCTGACCGTGGGCAGAGCGGGGAATTTTTGCGGAGATAAATCTCAACGCTGACCCAGCTGGGACTCGAACCTGGGAACTACAGATTACGAGCCTGGCGCGCTACCGACTGAGCCACCCCCGCCCCATATATCCTTGTTCAAACAAAATACTATTTTGAATCTGTCATTGAATCTTTCCACTGTCTTTTCCACTCACAACTTCCGCCACTACTACTATTTTCTGACGCATTTACTCAATTACGCCCCTTATATGCTGGTTCCACACACTCCTTTATTTGCAATGGACGTGGGCATCTTCTCAGCAGCAGACGTCACAATATCCTTATGCGACAAGTTCAACAATCAGCAAACTGTTGCGTCTGAGTTAAATTCTGTTGCGTTTGCTCGCACCCATGACATACCTCATTGCCAATAAACACTTCATTCTTGGGGATGTTGCATTTTGTCACGTAAGTTATTGGATCATGCTCGACATTTTGAAACTGGTCTGCTTGATAGCTCCAAATATGATAGACCGTGAGCAGCGACGAAACAAAGTGTCTCTTTTTCGTTTATTACCAAGAGTCGTAACTATTAACCCTTTCAAGTCCACGGATCAAAATGATTTGTCGTAATTTAACTCTCACTTGGAACTACTATCGGATCCGATCTCTCTCCAAAAGTTGTCTGTCTGCTGAGGTCTGATCATTTTCACAAATCTTCATACATCATCGGCAGTTGTTTTCAATACATCAATAGCATGTGATATGTTAGTTTACTGGCAAAACAGGACAATCTATTTGCCAGTCTGAAGGAAGGTTAGATATAGGCCTTTTCCTGCACCGGTACAAAACTCAAGCTATTAACTAGAAGATACTTTCGAAAGAGAAATTTAATATTTTCTATCTCATTTCTGATATATTTTTCTTTCTTGTAGGTAGATGAAAGGAATCTGAAGCATTTGTACAAGGAATCATTGAAACGAGAACTTCAGTTAAGAGCTACTGACAACTCTTCTGAATGATGATGCCATCAACTGCAGCAGCAAATATCAGGCGAAAGCATTCTCAAGCTCCATCCCCTCTTCCTCATCAGCATTTCACCCATCCTCCGAGGAAACGGTCATCCATCTCTGTCAGAGATCCCGTAGCAGAAAAGCGATTCGAAATCATCTACCAAGTGTTGAAGAAGAACACTGATCTTAGAGAAAGATTTCTTGGCGCATTTCCGAAGTGGGAGCAAGAACGCAGACTGACACTTTCCAAATTTGAGATGATCCTCCAAAAGCTAGAAAGAGTTCAAAACCGAAGCAGCACTGCCAGTTTGATTGGTAAATCCGTCGGTGCCACTGGAGGAGTGGCAGCCATCGTTGGTACCATCTTACTGCCTGTGACCTTAGGCCTGTCGTCAGCAGTAGTTGCAGGAGGAGCGATTATAGGTCTTTCTGCCAGTGCTTCGACCTTAGGAGCAAAAGCAATTGAGTATACGGCTGTACGAGGACTTCTAGACGATACGGATTTTCATTTGAGGTGGGATTATTACTGCTTTAGATCCCTTCTCAGTTGGTTGCTTGATGTGCGAGATGAAAAGGGAACTAAACTTGGTGACCTTTTGGATTGGCTACTTCACATCATGCTTATGTCCAGTACTTGTGGAATATCATCAGTTCCGTACGACGCATATTTGAGTTTTTTAATTTCGCAAATAAATTTGAGCAGTTTTCCAAATAAGCAAGAAGGAGATCATGCAAGTGAAATCTGGGAAAAGGCTGAGCCAATAGTTCGAGGACACAGAGTTAAAAAAAGCCCTGATGTTCCTGATTCAGAAATAAACGACGATGTTAGGAAACTGCTATTTAAGCGCAGATCGAAAAGTTTGATAATCTCGAAATATTCCACTGAAACAGAAGATGACATTCATTTTGACGAAACAATGAACATCTTAACCGCCAGTGTTACAAACTCCAAAAGAGAAAAACAATTATCAGCAAGTCTTTTAAATGCTTCTTTGGCTGGAAGAGAGAAATGGCGGAAGGAAACGAAGAAGAGATCCAAAAGTTGCTTTGCTAAGTGTGAATCTGGACCACCTTCTGTTGAAGACGTCAGAAATTCGAGAAGGGAAGACGAAAGGGCTTCCCTGATTCTTGAAGAGAGTTTAGAGATGTCAAATACTGATGACAAAATGGAGTGGTTAACGTACAGTAAGGAAATCAAGCATTTGGCTGAAGTATTCACGGAGTGTGCTCAAAAGTACAAAATGAGTCAGAAACTCAACAATAGTACGACGTCTTTACATCGAAGCACAAGAACAAGTCCTCATCTTGATAAGAAATCCACAACAACCATAGCTAAAAATATTAAGCAGCTTTGTGAAGCATTTGCAGCAGAGAGAGCTATTTATGAAATACTGTACAGAAATTTGAACTAGAAAAGTATCCGGTGAAGGGTTTGTAAGAATCTTGATGATTAGCCAACAATGTTGCTTAGGATACATTTTCGTGCAAATTGCATGAAATATGTAGATTTAAAAATAATCATGTTTCGTAAAAAAATGTATTGATACGTACAGGGGCGTAGCTATGGGAGGGAGGTAGGTAGGAGGGAGGCTTCCCCCAAAGTAAACCGGAGTTGGCAAAATTCGAAGTGACGATAAAATCCAGGTGAGTTGTGAAAATTGGGATTTTTTTTGTACAATAAAGGAGAGTTGACAAAATTCGAAGTGAAATTGAGGTGAGATGTAAAAATTCAGATTTTTTTTCTGTAAAATTATGACGGGTTGGTAAAATTTGGCAAAATCGAGACAACTTGGCAAAGCTAGGGCATTTGTCAAAATCATAGAAACTTGGCAAAATAAGTTGAGTTGTGAAAGAGTTGGACAAATCGAGGAAACTGAGCAAAATCGAGATAACTTGGCAAAATTGCAAGTGACTTGGTAAAACTGAGATGAGATGTAAAAAATTTCGTTTTTTTTCTGTAAAAATATGGCGATTTTGCAAAATCAAGGGAAGTTGACAAAATCGGCACAACTTGACAAAATTTTAGGGAGCTGGCAAATTTGGAAGTGACTTGGTAAAACTGAGGTGAGATATAAGAGTTGACATATTTTCTTTAAAGTTGTGGTGGGTTGACAAAATCAAGGGGAGTTGGCAAAATCGGCACAACTTGGCAAAAACTTGGGGATTTGCCAAAATTGGAAGTGACGTGGTGAAATTGATGTTAGATGTAAAATAGCTTGAGTTTTTTATGTAAAAATTATGACGATTTGGCAAATTTGAGGTGATATGCAAAATTGGAGAATTTTCTGATAAATTATCACGATTAAAGACAATATGGGGAATTGACAAATTTTCAAAATCTCCCCTTTCCCCCCCCCCCCCCCTCATTGAAAGAAATTCTGGAAACGTTCTTCGCGGAGGAAAAATGAAATTTACGTATTTATTTTCTCAGTCGGCAAAAGGCATTTGGTAAAATTAAGGTGAAGTTGGCAAATTTCGAAGCAACTTGGTAAAATACAGATAAGTTGTGGAAATTGGGATTGATTTTCTAAAATTAAGGAGTGTTGGGAAAATCGAGGCAACTTGGGAAATGTTGGGTAGTTTGCAAAACCAAGACAACTCTGAAAAATCTTGAGGAGTTTGCACAATGTGGAAAACATTGAAAAATCTTGGTGAGATGGAAAAATTTGTGAATTTTCTGTAACATTATCACGACTAAGCAATTTTAGACGAAATGCCAAGTTATTAAATTCCTCCCCCCTCCCCATTACCCCAGTGAACGAAATCCTGGGACGGAATCTTGACAGACACAAAATTGATATTGTTTATATTTTCTCAGTTGGCAAAATCATCTTTTGCAAAGAACAAGTTTTGTAAAGTTAAAATATTTCATATTCATAACAAAATTTCACTGTTTTTGCAGATCGAGAAAATATGAGATGAATTCTAAAATCTTGACAAGTATTTAGTAAACTAGTCAGCATTATACCTTGCATTATGCTGTCAGTTAGGCGCCGAAATTTTATTGACTGGTGTGCAAATCTGTATATGAGTTTCATAATTCTTGGAGATTTACAGAAAAATTTAGAGATTTCGTTGAGGTTCTGAACGATATTCATTTCTGAAAAGGATAATTTTCCATGAATGAAGGCCGAACCTCGAAAGCTTACCATACCTTGGGAGTTGATAAGGTGAGGAAGGCTTCATATCCTTTGCTTGATTATTGTTCAGTTTAGAACCTGAACAAGACCTGTAAGCTTCGAAGAAGACCGATGTACAATATGCAATTTGGAAACAAATCCTATTGAGCTCTGGATATATCATTTGATAGAAGAATTTCGGGTCCTGAGTGCATAATGTACAGTCGCTCAAAAAAGTATCCGAACACTATGGTTGATTACAGAATTCAGAAAAAATATCTGGCAACGATTTTTTTAGAAATTAGTGATCTGGCAACCTTCGTTGTCACGTGGCACGAAGGTTGCCAGATCACTAATTTCTAAAAAAATCGTTGCCAGATATTTTTTTTTGAATTCTGTAATCAACCATAGTGTTCGGATACTCTTTTGAGCGACTGTATAATGTAATATTGATCAGTATGATAAATAAGAGTTAGGTTTCAGTTATTTTTCTTTATTTGTAGCATCAGTGAAATGGTGTAGTAAATGTTATTATTTTATTAAGCCTAATAAATGAAAACGAATCAATCACCAAGTAATATTATTACTGTGTAATTTATTGGGCTCAATCTTTTACCTAGATAGGATTTTATGAATAAATGGTTTATTCTGTTTGAAATATTTCAATTTTTTTCTGTATTCCAATGAAACTTATTAAAAGATATTAAAAGATATTAAAAAGGTTTTATATGTGTTAGCTTTTATCTGATTAATCTGTTTATCATTTAATTAATATATTTGTTAATTTCTTCAATATTTAATTAACTCTCTCTGTTCTGCTTAAAATGAAAGAAAATAGCTGCATAGTCGTAATAGAATTGCAAAAGACAATGTTACTTTGATTTGATACGTGAGAAAGTGCAAACGCAAAAAGGACCAAAGGCTGATACAGCTGTAATCATATGTTTTGTTTACTATATTAGTTTCAGAAATCGTTGAGAATAAAAACACAATAAAATTTCTGTATGAAGTTATTGATTTTTTCTCCTTACTTTTGCCACTTTCACTTTAATGCAAAAAATCACGTGAGTCGTTTCCTTTTAAATCATTTATTTATTCAAACAGATGTCTCTCAAAGGTAACAGCTTATCTGCAGGAGAGAATAATACATTGATATTTCACCATTTCAGTTGAATAATTCACTCACTTTTCTAATGTTAAAATTTTACTCCTTTTTTTTTATTACATTTGGAATATTTAGTAATCTTATTGCGATTTTTATAATAGATTCACCCTTAGCACTATATTTTACAATCTACACTGGTTTCCATAAATTAAGGAAAACTCAGAAAAAGTATGATAAACAAAAAACTATATGAATGATTTTAATTAAATTAGATAGAAACATGAATTACAATGCCAGTTTCAGAATGGCATAAACTATTTTACACTAGAAACATTTTTCCTCAAAAAATAACACTTACATGAACGTGTCCAAAAATGAGGTGTCAGAATGCAATGGTCAAAGTTCTTTAATAAGGAGTGTGGTCACGCCTTATAGCAGTGCATGCACGACAACGATGTTCCATGATGTTTATGATGTTATGAATCAACTCAGTAGGGAGTAACGACCATTGTTCGTTTAAAGCAGTAATAAGCTCCCCCTATGTTTCAGGTGGCGGGTTGAGGGCAGTAACACGTCTCCCTAGAGCATCCCACGAATGCTCAATCGGATTTAGGACGGGAAATCGAGCTGGTCACTCCATGCGCGTAATGGTCTCCTCTTGAAGGTATTGTTCCACTAGTCGAGCTCTGCGTGGAAGAACGTTATCGACTTGTAACATGAATGTTTCACCTATTGCACCAGCGTAAGGACGTACATAAGGGTCGAGGATGTCATCTCTATACCTTTGAGCATTGAGGTTCCCACTCGCCAGGATATAGAGGTTTGTGCGTCCACCTAAGGAAATGCCACCCCAAACACATACGTTACCTCCGCCATAACTATCTCTTTGACGAATGTTACTGAGATGATAACGGGTGCAAGCAATATCTGAACTCATTTGTAAAGAGTACTGACCTCCATTGCTCTTCTGTCCAGTTAAAATGCGTGCGTGCCCAATTCAACCGCTCTGTCCTGTGACGTGAGGGCTATACAAATTTCTGCACTTCTGGCGTATAGACATCCCTCATGAAGTCTACGCACAATAGAGGCTGACACAACCCTCCTAGTGGCTGCTGCAAAAGTGGATCGTAGCTGAAAAGGAGTAGACGTCTTGCTCCTTCACGCTGTTAATCGCAGATATCGGTCGTAACTCCAGCCCTTCCTCGGCTAAACCTCCGAGACGCGGAATACGTGCTAAGAAATTGATTCCACAGTCTATGGACCACAGAAGGACTCAACCTTCAGCCATCGTGCCACGTCTGACTGACTTTGACCTGCTGTGAGCCGGCCAATAGCTCTCCACCACAGTTCATTTGGTAAATGATTTCTCGAGGTCATTCCTACAAAATGGCTATTTCAAATTTCTTTACTCACATTTACAACACAAAATAACGATCCACTTCAAAACACACATTTTTATGCCGCTATCTGATTGTGCAAATTGCCGCAACCTAGACTAATTTGCATACGATGTGCATGTTCGACATTACTGGTTACATGAACAAGTTTGGTGAGGATCGCGCAATTTTTTGACGAATTATCGCGATTTTTCTCATTTTGTCTTAATTTATGGAAAACAGTGTATTTTTTAAAGACTTCTTTAAGTTTGTGTTCCAATAGTAGAAGAATTTATGGTAATATTTCTCTTGGTAAGAGGTTAAGAGTTTCTGATATTTTGTAATTGCTTCCATATTTCCCATAGTTGGTTGCAAAACTTGGCAACTGAAAATATTTTTCTTTCTTTCAGTCTTGCATTTTTTTTGTGTTGGATTTAATATGTTTATCATCAAAGAAATTACTTTGTATTTGGCATTTATATGAATTTCGAAACGATATATAAGTAATCAAGTCTTTCTTTAGCTGTGGTTAGATGTGTACCATAGTTCACAGGCATTAAGATTTCGGCGATTGAGGATTGAATTCCTTTTCTTTTAATGTTTGTTGAGTTTGTTGTGCCGTAAATTGTTATACCATAGATTATGATCGATTCGCAGATAGCTTTATAGATTATTAAACATGTTTCGGGTTTTTAAAATATATTTTGATTTATGCAGTTTCAAAGCGCAGAATCTTAAACTTCCGCAGATTTTTTTTTTTTTTCATATATATTCCAGGGTTAGCACGCTTGGCTACTGATCTAAGGGACCTGGGTTCGAGCCCCGGATTTAGGCTATGGATGTGTGTGTCGTTTTCTGCTGAGGTCCTGCCATCCTCTCAGATCTCCTACTGTTTCATATAAACTGACAGGCTCCTGTCAGACCTCTGTGACAAGCAGCTGCTTGAGGGGGTATTATTTAGCCGTCCCGTGGCCGAGTCGTTATCACGCTTGGCTACTGATCTACGGGACCTGGGTTCGAGCCCCGGGTAAGGCATGGTTGTGTGTGTCGTTTTTCTGCTGAGGTCCTGCCATCCTCACAGACCTTCTACTATGGCATATAAACTGACAGGCTCCTGCTCTGTGGCAAGCAGCTGCTTGAGGGGGTATTTATAATTTATTTCTTTTAATATGCTATCGAAGCTATAGTTTCTGCTCGTTCCATTTCGGTACAGCTACAGTCTGTAGGGTTAAAAATACTCTCTTTTAGATGTAGTCGATTTCATGTGTTTTTATACGTACATGGTTATTGATGTGACTTTCTGAAGGATGAATATGGCTTTTTTAATGTTTAAATAAATTCTATTATAATTTAATCAAAGCATAACAGTATTGTACTTGTACTCTTCTTGCAAAACTTTCACAGCGTTCTCTTGATTTTTATTCGTAGTGACGATTACAGTATCATCCGCATACATAAATATGTGACTGTTTACATTAGTGTCAACCAAATCATTAATTGATGCCAAAAAGAATAAAGGCCCTATAATTTATCCTTGGGGTACACGGTGTTTCATATGACGTTTAGAATTAACAGTTTTGCCTATTTTTGTTACACAGAATCTATTTGTTAAGTGGTTCCGAAACCATAGTAGTGGGATGCCTCTAACCCCAGAATTCTCTAATTTATCTAAAAAATATTGCGGCCTAGCTTCAAATGCTTTTTATAAGTTAATGAACAAAGTTGCTACCTTATCAACCTGAGTTAAAGCTTCAAAAAGCGTGTCTGCGAAATCTATTAGCAATTTTATAGTGCTTTTCCCCTTTTGGAAGCCATATTGTTTATGATTTACTATTTTATGTTTTGTGAGAAATGTATATATGAGGTCATGCATGTATTTTTCTAGAATCTTGTGTATTATGAGCAGACTTGCGACAGGTCGGTAATGGGCGATATTAGATTTATAACGTCCTTTGTAAATTGGTCTCAGTATCGAAATTTTTAGATCTGTTGAATTTGGCCTGTTACGAGTCATGTGATGTCGTTAACTGTTTACGTTATAATATCATCTACTTTAATATGTTTAACTTGTATAGTATAGTAACCTGGTGATTTATTTTCATCTAGCAATTAATTCCATAATAGTTAGTTTTTCAGCAGAGAATACAAATAAGGATTTGGCGTTCGTAAATTTTCAATTTGTTGTGCAATTTTCCTCTTGTTCCTGATTTTTTTCTGTAATATCTGATATATAGTCCCATATAATATTAAATTTGCCTACAATTTGTAATGCCGATAAAGATTTCGTCATATTTTTGGTAATGATCAAAAGAATTTGTCTCCTCATCTTCTAATATTGGTGGATGAAGTCTCAGGCTTGTTGCATATCTTTTAATATAATAAAAATTATTTATTTCATGGAAGGGGTAATTTTGGATATTAATTTAAACGTTCAAGTGGCTTGATGCCCCAGTACAATTGAGAAATTAAAACGAAATATTGATGATGTTACAAAAATACAAACATATTTACAGGAATTGCATATTTATTTTATACATATAAACAAAAAGACAAGTTGCACAGACGAAGGTAAACGTATAATATGAAATATGATGAAAAACATAGTAAACTTAGGGGGAAGAAAAAGAAGGTTTAAGACAACAGAAAGTAACATTAAATGAATGAACAGGGGGGGAAGATTGCGGATAATCCAGACAAAGGGAATAGGCGTGAGATGTTGTTGGTCAAACGTTTCAATATTCTGATAGGAGTGGAGTAATATTGTTTTTGAATTTTATTTTAGAATTTAAAGAAGTGATATCGCTCGGTAGAGAGTTCCAAGTTGAGGTTGGTTGAAAGACAAAAGAAATTTCACCGTACTTAGCTTTGTAAATTTCGGGAGTAGAAAACATTTTATTATCAGTGCGAAGGATGTGGCGATGTCGTAATCGAATATAGGGGTGTAAGAATGGTATGAAGGGGATGAGACTTGTTATAAATAGTGTCGTGACTAAGGGTAATAAACCGTAGCTTTCTTTTAGATTCAAGAGTGGGAATTTGGTAGTTGGAACGAATATCAGTAAGTGTTAAAAATTCTCGTTTCTTAAAATAGATTTTGCTGATGATTTTGAGAGCTTCATTTTGAACTTTTTCTAATTTATAAGAGTTCTTTTAATTAATACCAAAAAGAATGGAAACACAATATTCGAGTTTCGGTCGGATGTAAATTTTTTAGAACATTGGGGCATAGGAGGATATATAGTTTCAAATGTATCTCAGTACATAAGTTCTTTTAGAAGCTGAAGCGACGGTTTTATTAATGTGAGTTCCAAAGTCAAGATTATTATCAATCATCATGCCTAAGTACTTCATGGAAGTGGCAACTGTAATATGGGTGTTATTAATTTTAATGTTTGTCTCAGGAGGGGAAGAATTTGAAGTTGAAAGAAAAACAATATTGGTTTCCTTGGTATTGACAGTGAATCCATTTTTAGTATACCAATGAAGCACATCATGAATATTATTTTCCATTTCTTGTTTTAGAGAAGTGAAAGAACTTGAGGTAAAATAAAGAAGACAATCGTCTGCATACATAAAAATATTGTAGTTGGTGGAGGATTCTAGAAGATCATTAACAAAAAGGTTAAAGAGAAGTGGGCTAAGAATGATTCCCTGAGGTACTCTCCGATTGATTTTGAGAGGTGTAGTGATCTCATTAGTGCATTAATTTAGTTCGGATAACACGGTCGTTGAGATAATTTCTAAACCAGGAAAGAGCTGAGGGCGATAGCTTAAGATTATAGCAGAGTTTTTGCAAGATAAGTTTGTGTTCAACTGAATCAAATGCCTTTGAGATGTCAAGGGAAACCAGTCCCACAACCGTTTTCACTTTGCTGTCTAAAGCCAATCTCCATTGATTAACAAGAAGTGTCATGAGAGTTTCAGTTGACTGATTTTTCCAAAATCCCAATTGTCTGCACGAAAGTAAAATTTTTCAACAGAAGTCGATAATTGTCTCTCGACGGCTTTTTGTAAAATATTGCTTAAAGAACATGTAACTGAAATAGGTCGATAATCCAGAGGGTTAAAAGGATTTGAAATTTCAGATATAGGTGAGATGGTGGCTTTCCATGGAACTGGGAATTCATTAGAATTAAATTAACAATTAATTAGATCACAAAGGGGTGCAGAAATTTAGAAATTCTCGAATTTTGGAATAATGACACGGATTCCATCTGGTCCGACACTGCGAGTGTTTTTTTAGCGGATTTAAACGGTTAAGAACTTCGATTTCGGTAACATTTTTTGAGCTTAAATGTTTCCAGATTATTAAATGATTTATTGGAATAGGACAATGACTCATTTGCGTTTGCATAGTTTTCTGTAGAAGTGGAGGATTTACAGAATACATTATTTAAAACATTAGCAATGTCTTTAGGATCATAGAAGGAGTTGTCATTGCAAATGATCTTATTAATTTTGGTTTGGTATCTTAAATTACCAGTAAGAGAATCAATAATTCGAAATATTTCATTCTCCGTTATAAATTTTGAATTAATAACGGCGAGTCGATTAAGCAAATATAAACGCTTGGCATTTTTAATAGTACTGTTGACCAGATTACGGAAAGTTTTATAGTTCTCCCATTTGTATGGGTGATTAGGGTTAATAGCATTCTTAAAGTGTTTATTTTTTAATGTGATCATTTTCAGAAGTTCTTTTGTAATCCAAGGCGTTCGAGAAGGGCGAATTCTGAAAGTTTTATAAGGAGCATAGGTATCAAGTGCAAAATTGATTAAACAGAGATGTTATTCTTTTGAGGTAGGAATTGAGCATTCGGAAATACTCTAGGAAAGGGAGATATTTTGCAAACTAAAAAAAAAACTCATCATTGTTAAAACTTTTATTGAAATTAAAACTATAGGTGCACGAGGTGAATAATACAATACAGATGTGCTAATAATAAAATGATCACTAATGTCTTCGAAGAGAGTAAATGTATGCTTGTGAAGTGAAGGTCTATTGGAGAAAATCATATCAGTGAGAGATTCACTGTGATCAGTAATGCAAGTTGGCAATTTGTTAAAAAGTGTATGTCCGAACGGTTTTAGGCAGATTTTTAAGCTTGGAGAATTATGTTTGGAGAATTTCAAGCTTGCAGAATTATGTTTTAGAGCATCGATATTAAAATCTCCCGTAAGAATGCAAGTAATGTTGCAAGGGAAGTTTTCAAGGACTGAGTGCAGTGAATTAATAAAATCTTCAATATTGCTCTTCGGAGGACAGTAAAGTGTACCGATAATAAGTGTAGGGTTTTGCTTATTGATAGGGGAGACTTTGACCCAGAGACCTTTAAAACAAGAATAAGGAAGAACAGGCATTACCTCGACATTAAATGTTTCCCTCACATTTAATGCAATTCCTCTTCCTGCTCCACTAGATCTGTCGATGCGGAATAGTTTATATCCTTCGAGTTCAAATAGATCATCTGGAAGGGAGATATTGAGCCATGTCTCTGTAAGAGCAATTACATCAAATTTTAAAAAGTCTGAACTCAGTAGGGGCGGGGGTGGTTCAGTCGGTAGCGCGCCAGGCTCGTAATCTGTAGTTCCCAGGTTCGAGTCCCAGCTGGGTCAGCGTTGAGATTTATCTCCGCAAAATTCCCCGCCCTGCCCACGGTCAGTAGGGGACACCGATGGGCTTGGAAAGGCCGCCGTCCGTCGGATGGGACGTTAAGCCGTGTCTCCGTGTGCGGGAGAGCCATACCCTGTGCACGTTAAAGAACACGCTGGATGGCCTTGACGGGAGGCTACCATCTGTCTCCCAACAGCTGTTCAGATCCAGCTGTTCCAGTGGATCTCCTCCCCCAACCTTCTCTGAGCCTTCGGGGTCCATGTGACCTGGCCATTTAGCCCGTGGTATGCAAAAAAGTGCCGCTCAGAGGTAAAACAACCCAACCCGAACTCAGTAGATAGGAGTGTTTAGATTTAAGAGAACGAATTTGAGATGACAAAGGTTTAACCAACAGTGAACTTGAGCAAGAGTTGTAGCTCGTATAATCATATTCGATGTACCGAGTAATAATTTTAGTCATAACCATCTACATCGTAAAGATATGCCTATTTGGCATGAGTAAGAACAAAATATATAAGTAAACCACCCTTAGGTGGACCCCTAAGGGAAAATATAAGAAAAGCTAAAAATAGCAGTAAAATTGTATAAGAAACCTAAAACGGGTAGGTCTCAGAGAACGCTACCGTTTTAGGTCTCTTGTACTTGTTCAAAACTGTATGATCGTAAAGAATCAGGGAAGAAAAAAATCTCCTTGGGATTATTGCTTACAGCCTCAAAAAAACGTTTTGAGGTGCGTTTTATATGTGTATATACATATATGGTCGATGCCCAGGTCTTTATGGAGTTGTCTGTTAGTGACAAACCAGAGGGCATCAACCGCAGTTCTCAAAATCTTGTTCTGTAAGACCTGAATCTTAGGAATATTGGTGGGTGTAGTATTCGCCCATATGGGTGCATAGAGAATCACCGGTCTGATGATCATATCATAGAGTAAAAGCTTATGATCAATCATTAAAAGGGAATTTCTCCTAAGGAGTGGGCCTAGCTGGCCCCTCAATGAATTGACTTTGGAGATTATATTATTTATGTGGTAGTCCCACTTTAACCTCTTATGTATAACAACCCCAAGATATTTGACTGAATCACTCCAGTCAATGGGAATATCTTGTAAATGGAGGCAAGTGGGATTCCTAATACGCTTTCCAGTAAAAAAGATGGCAGAACTCTTGTCATAGTTAATCTTTATCTTCCATTTTTCGTACCATGTGTCCAGCTCGGTCAAGCTATGCTGCAGCCTCTTCACAGCGATAGCAGGACAGAGGGAGGGAGATAGTAAAGCAAGGTCATCTGCGTAAAGTGCAAGATGAATACGATCAAAGGAAGGTAAATCGTATAAGTATAAAGAGAAGAGTATAGGACCCAAAAGGGAGCCCTGAGACACACCTGCAGAGATGACTCTTGTAGACATGACAGATTTAATTTGGACTTGAAATGTCCTATTGGAGAGATAAGATTGAATCAAACAGATGAGTCCAGATGGCACTTCGGCTTGTATAAGCTTGTATAACAGGCCGTCCAACCAGACACGGTCAAAGGCTTTGGTCACATCCAGGAAGACGGCTGCAACGGACTCCTTTTGTTAAGGGATTCGGCGACTTTCTCTCCACCACCCTAAGGACCTGGTGTTCAGTAGATCGGTTTCACCTAAAACCAAACTAGATCTCAGGCAGAATAGGGTGGCAGTCAAGAAAGTCGTCAATAGGATTGAGCAGAATCTTTTCAAAAAGCTTACTAATTGCAGACAGCAAGAGTTGTAGCTGAGAACTGAGTATAAGTTATGAAGGAAAGTTTTGTTAGTGGTAGATGTGTGTGTCGTTTTTCTGTTGAGGTCCTGACATCCTCTCAGATCTCCTACTGTGGCATATAAACTGACAGGCTCCTGTCAAACCTCTGTGGCAAGCAACTGCTTGAGGGGGTATTAATTTTTTTTTTAGATAGTGACATGAAGTTATAAATATATGCAAATGAAAAACGAATACAGAATAATCAAAATAGATAAATAAAAGGACTAATGGGTTTCAAAACGTACTTGTAATAAGAGAGTTTTTGCTTTAAAAACGACAAATTATGTGCAGTTTAGCAATAATAGAAGTTGAGAGACACAGGATTGTGTAAATGCGTTACAGACAAACTAGATCTCAGGCAGAAAAGTCTCAGTACTCTTCTCAAGAAAAAAATCTCAGTACAATATGTACAAATAAATAAATAAAATAAAAACCTCCTCAAGCAGCTGCTTGCCACAGAGGTCTGACAGGAGCCTGTCAGTTTATATGCCATAGTAGAATGTCTGTGAACATGGTTAAAATTATATATAAATATACAGGTACACAAGGAAATTTTTTTAAAGTTCATTTAACTCATTCTTTGATTTAATTCAACGCTTGTTACCATTTTTCGTTTTTACCACTGTTGATCCATCTTGAGTCCAAACATTGCACTGACCAAATTTCTCAATAGCGGAATGAAGCACTTTAAGTCTTTCTGAATTTAGATCTTCATGAAGAGTGATTTCACTGCCTTTAAGTTTACTTTTAGCACGGCACACAGCATTTCTTTTCCGATATGAAGAGAATTTTACAATGATCGGTCGGGGCCTTGCTGTTCCGACCAATACCGCGACCACCGAGAGACAAGGCCGAGGAACCCTTTGCCGGAAGAGCTGTGTCGTCACGAACATTGGTGTTCCGGTCGCCATTTTTGAATAGCTTTAGTTTCGATCGAGTTACGCTGGTGGAGTTGATAAGTATTTTATATTTGTGTTTTCGCGTTTTCAGCTATGCCTAGTTCATGGATAGTGCCAAAGTGTAAATAATGGAACTTTTGGAATGTTCACAATGTCCAGGATTTCAGTTCCACAAGGATACTTCTCAAAAAGAAGGTTGGATCAATTTCACATCGACAATTCATAATAAGGTACGCAATATAAGCTCTCACTTTTATTTTCTTTAACTGTATTCTATACATTCAAAGGGTTATCAGGATTTAATCTGAATTTTTATCAGGAAATCGTTACGCTAAGATAATATGGTCAGTTAATCCAAAGTATATTTTTGTACTTTTATTACCTAACTTGTTTCACTGTACCAAAACAAAAAATCTTGTTATACGAAATTATTATGGAAATATTATTATGTGAGGAGCAAGTAAATTAATCAAATTGCAGCTAAAGGGAATGCCATTCAATTCTATTCAACCAATTTTTATTTACTTCCATATTCCAATTATAGTAACATCCTATGAAAGGAGGGGAGCTTGCACCCTCTCTCTAAACCACAAATATTTATGCATACACTGTATCACAAACAGAAAATATGCTGAATGAGAAAACTTGCTGGAGATAAATTGAAGTTCTCATGCAAACTTCTCTAAATCTTTTTTTTTGCAACGTTTATTTAATATTTATAGAATTATGAAAGCTGAAACATTTAACTTTCACTACGCATTAAAATTTACTTCAAAAGCTAAAATACAACTGTTGTAACAAATAGTTCACTATCAAAAATGTACCATAAGATGTATAAATGTTTGTTAAGTTTTCAATTTGCGGGGGGGGGGGGCTACTAAGTTTGTGACAGTGGCTTGTGCTGCTTCTTGTTCCAGCTCCTATAACTCTTTAAATGTTAAGTAAATATTGTAGGAAACTGAGAACTAAATTAAATCTTCAATTTTTACCCTATTGACATTGAAGAATTACTGTGAAAGTGTTTATTTTCAAAGTTTGGCAACTTTGAATGTTGCTGGAAGTGTCTGGGTACTCTTTATATTACTGTATAATTTTAGGGGTTTAGAGTGTTCCTTTTATTTGTGTAATTAAAAGCTTAGCAGTTATCAATTATGTTATAATTTTACAAGGTGAATTTTTGTTGAATTTTCGTTATTATATCGTCTTGGACATTTTTTCCAGAAGGTCAACAAAAGCAAAAGTTCAAGCCTTTAAATTGAATCATTTAGAAATTAAATTTTTTTTGGAGGTATAGGATAGAGATGAATCCTAGAGCTACTCCTAGCTTTTACAGCCCTTCTCATACAAGGCATGGCCTATTAAGACGAAAGTCTCTGATGGCTACGACCTCAGATGCAGCTAAAACAGCACACAAAGTTTGTCTTGCTGGAACAATCACTAGCTCCATAATTACTCTGTTAGTTAAAACTTCTCTACATAATTGTATTAATTACCACTTTAATTAAAATAATTGAAGCCATTTTATGATATCGTTCGATGGCAAGCCCTCTTAATTATTGTGTTACAAGGATTATATTCTTTTCTGCCATTAGTCTCGATTACAGATGAGTAAGGGCACAAAATTTTATCAAACTAACCGTTTCGATAATTGTTGAGCACGAGACCGATTTGAGGAAAACATTTCTCTGGTGCATGATAAGACATATGTACAGAAAAGCATGGCGCGAAACATTTATTTCATTCCTAGATTGCTAATTATAATCATTTTATCACAAAATTGAAATGCTAATGCTATTTGGAAGGAAAAATATTAGAAACTGAAAGTTCGTGGGTAACATCATTATAGATGCAAAGAGCCATTTATTTATTAGGTGACTAATAAGTCTGTTCATTTTATCGTCTTTTCGAGAAATGATTATCGAAATGTAAATAACAAACCTTACGTAAAAAAATAGATACAATCATTTTCAATAGTTCGTAGCTATCTGTCTGCAAGTTTGATTCCTTTTCGATACCATGATTAGTCCTCGAAGATAAAAAGCTCCCGACATCCGTTTTAGGCTTTTTGAAATGTTTGAAATCGCCTACCTCGAAGAACATGAGCCATGGGGCGAAAGAGGTGGTAGTCGGAAGGAGCTGGGCCCGGACTACACCCTGAGTGAGGAAGAAGCTAAAGATGCCAGTTATCGAAGATTTTCTTTGGTCAGAACTGAGGTGGGCGGTTTTGCATTGTCTTGTTGCAGGGGTACCTGATGTCTGTTACCATTCCTGGAATACGCTGAAGCATCACAGAGGGCACGCGATCCAGTTGTGCTGAGTAGAGTATTAAATTAACATCAGGAACCAGTTCGAAGTAAGCTAGACTCTCAAAATTCCACCAGACACAGAGCATAGCCTCTTTGGATCACGTAGTGTCGGCTGACCTGGGTCACTGATTTTGGGTGTTCGGATTGTTGAAAAAGATCCATTTTTAATCTCACGTAATAATTCGCTTAATGAAGCGCTTAATTCGCATGGATTCGCCAGTTTCTCTAGTCTTCGATACGAGAGTTTGCTTGTTCAGTAGTCAGTTCATGTGGAATACTTCGGCAACTTCTGGCTACCTTACCTTGTTGTTGGGTCAGCTTCAACAGAGTGGCCACAGAATGCTGCGATCTACTGCTATTGGCCGTCCGTATTGTGGCTTACTTTCGATGCTCGCCACCTTTGAACTTCTTGATACAAGCTTGAGCAGCATGAATGGAGATTGCCCCCTCACCTTCCACTTCACATATTTCTCGGAGC
This sequence comes from Ryuthela nishihirai, assembly GCA_038380435.1. Lineage (NCBI taxonomy): Eukaryota > Metazoa > Arthropoda > Arachnida > Araneae > Heptathelidae > Ryuthela > Ryuthela nishihirai. The sequence continues at coordinate 6,818,189 of JAWZYU010000027.1, forward strand.
ACTTCTATAGCTTCTAATCCTTGTTTTCCAGTAATGACATAAATGCAAGAATCTCAATACTGAACTCACTCATTGTATAACGTTTCTAATGATGGAAAATAAGACTCCGATTCTTGTACAGTCGCTCAAAAAAGTATCCGAACGCCATGGTTGATTACAGAATTCAGAAAAAATATCTGGCAACGATTTTGTGACACGAAGGTTGCCAGATCACTAATTTCTAAAAAAATCGTTGCCAGATATTTTTTCTGAATTCTGTAATCAACCATGGCGTTCGGATACTTTTTTGAGCGACTGTAAGAGTTATGGACTGACAAAGCAGGCTTTATACTTTCCCTTAGTATTATGTTCAGAGCTACGCAAATCAGTGATGTGTCACCTTACGTACTATTATGCATGGCGGAAAACACCCAGACATATGAATTGCCCTAGTATTGAAGAGAGAATAAGTAAAAGAAATCAAACGCTGAATACCTATTTTTAATTACTGACGACTGATTAAGAAAATCTTGAAATTATAATCAAAAACATTTTATACCTTTACTTATTATTTTTAACAAATAAAAGAAATATTTTAAACATAAATTATTTTGAGCCCGAAGTCTTTTGTACTAATTTGGGAACGAACCCGAAATTTTTTGTGCTCTACGCGATACATGTCTATATATAGAAAATTGGATATATGCTATATAGAAAACTCCAACTCAATAAATTGAATGTTCAAGCTCCCGAAGTCCATAAAGATATATGACTTTGTGAATACTATCACTTCAGTGATGCCTGAAACACGCTCCTCAGAAAAATTTCGAGATTAATTTATTCACGATTGAGATTTTTTTTCCAAACTTCACATGAGAAAGTGAAAACTCTCCAAGTGAATCCACACAGAACCGTCATTCTCAATCACACTTGCGTGTCCTTCGTTCCTTTCCATTCCATTATTCTCACTCATTTCTGCGTGTTCTATTCCCTCTGTACACACTTTTTATGTTACTCATTTCTGCGTGTTCTATTCCCTCTGTACACACTTTTTATGTTACTCATTTCTGCATGCCTCCTTTATTTCTCTCTCTCTCTATGCAGCCACCATCCTCGTCTTTCATTTCTGTGTATCCTTCTTTTCTCTCTACACAAACCCCCATCCTTCTCATTCATATTTTTTCTCTCCCCACAAGGTCCTCATTTTCTTCACTGATTCCTGTATATTCGCCTTTTCTCTCTCCATACAATCCCCATTCTGCTCATTCATTTCTTCACTTATGAATGCCCTCCTTTTATATTTCATTTCCATCTCTCCTTTTCGCTTTCCACACAACTCTGCGTATTCTTTTTCTCTCTCTTCATGGTTCCATCCTCCCCATCCATTTCTTCATGACCTCTTTTTCTCTAAAAAATCTTGTAAACCTCGATGAAATCGAATTCACCGGTAAATGGGAATTTTATTCTAAAAGCCAATCGTCACGTTCTCTACAAACGGTATGGATATCAAACACACACACACACCACACTGACTAATAACAAACACAACACCTTCACACTGAATAATAACAAGCACAGCACCTTCATGTTGAACAATAACAAGCAGAACACCTTCACACTGACCTACTACTTAGTATTCAAATAGAATGGCCACAACTTTCCGGGCAATCGATGCCTTTTCTCGACTAACATGATGCGGTGCACATGGCCTTCCGAAGACGAATATCAAGGGGGTGTATGTGACTTATCTTGGCAGGAGAAGTGACATAACGATGCAGGAAAACAGCGTCATAAGCAGAAGGGAAGAACGTGACATAATTACTCAATAAAGGACGTGATTCGGTAAACGGCGTAGAGAGGCAGGGCGAGTGACATAAATAAATAGCATGAAAAGTGGTGTAGCTGAGCACGAGAAAATAACGTAACTGAGCAAGAAAAATAGCACATTCAAGAGAAGTGGCATATACCTTTCAGTAAGGGAATGTGGCCCAGTGGTTAGCACGCTTGGCTACCGATCTAAGGGACCTGGGTTCGAGCACCGGATAAGGCATGGATGTTCGTGTTGTTTTTCTGCTGAGATCCTGCCATCCTCTCAGACCTTCTACTGTGGCATATAAACTGACAGGGCTCCTGTCAGACCTCTGTGGCAAGCAGCTGCTTGAGGGGGTATTTTTTTTTATAAGGGAATGTGACGTACCAAGGCACGGGAAATGATATGACTAGGTCATCAGTTTTAAGGAAAGATGTCCTCTTGATAACTGGAGCAGCTTAAAGCATAGTTTATATTAACGTTAACCATAATGTTTAAATATAATTTTCATTTTGTGAAGGGGGTAAGGTTAGTTAGTACTTACGTTACTGTCCAGTGGGGGTAGGGGGACGGAACAGAAACACTATTTTCTTTTTGCCAAGCGGATGGAGGAATTGTTCAGTGGTGAAATGATGAATCTCGTAGATACGAGTCGGTTGTGTGTGTTGGTTGGATAAAGTTTCCGACAGGATCACTGAAATTCACAGAAGTCGATATTGGTTCTAGAGAGGATTTCATAGAGTTGGAGAGAAAGAGGATATTTTTTTACCCTGCTCAGTGAGCATTTCAATGAACATATTTTTAGAATGATAAAATATAGTACGCTTCGAGAGAATAGGGAGCAATTGAGTCTAATGACCATTGGGGCGGGGGTGGCTCAGTCGGTAGCGCGCCAGGCTCGTAATCTGTAGTTCCCAGGTTCGAGTCCCAGCTGGGTCAGCGTTGAGATTTATCTCCGCAAAAATTCCCCGCCCTGCCCACGGTCAGTAGGGGACACCGATGGCTTGGAAAGGCCGCCGTCCGCCGGATGGGACGTTAAGCCGTGGCCCCGTATGCGGGAGAGCCATACCCTGTGCACGTTAAAGAACACGCTGGATGGCCTTGACGGGAGGCTATCATCTGTCTCCCAACAGCTGCTCCAGTGGGTCCCCTCCCCCAACCTTCTCTGAGCCCTCGGGGTCAATGTGACCTGGCAATTTAGCCCATGGTGTGCAAAAAAGTGCCGCTCAGAGGTAAAACAACCCAACCTAATGACCATTACCGTGATTGTGTCTTCGGGACCATTTACCAATTGGAAATATTGACTGCGGTTGGTTTGCAAATGCAGAAGGGCGATAAATTCTTTTTTCCTTCATGAAGATTACTTCAGCGTTGTCTTTTTTTTTTATCTAGTTTTAAAGAAATGAACTGTTTTTTCACATTGTTGTCCAACCGTCTGCTGGTCAAAGGGTTTACATTGACCACAGGAGTCCTTTGGAAAGAAAGTAAAGCGCAACTTTTTTTATTTTAAGAGAAAAGTGAAAAATTCTTTCGGGTTGGATAGATCCTAAAAATTTACGATTTACGTTTTTTCAAATGATCCATTAACTCGAATTTCCACCGTTAGAAGTTGTGAAAATTGTAATATGAGAGACTTCATTTGAAAGCGAGTATTCCACATTTCCCACAGGTGATAAAATATTCGTTAGTTATTTTTTTGAAATGAAAGGCGCTAATATCTTTTTGTTCCCTAGCAAATTTTCCATTTCGCCAACCTTCCATTGAAGTTATCTTTTGGTAGCACCTCAGAGAAATTGCTTTTTCGCCGATGCCAAATCAGTTAATTTTTTTGCCACCCTGTGATAATGTGCTTGTTTGTCGACCCAAGTGATTTTTTTCCCACTAGATATCAACTGATGTTTTTACTAACTCTCTGAAATTTTATTTTTGCCGCCTCGTGAGAATTTATATTTTTGCTGTCCATGTGTTGTCTTTAAGGAAATTTATTATTTTGCTACTTCAGACTCATTTAACATCTTTATCGCCCTCAGAAGGATAACAAGAGAAAAGACTCCAGGTTCATGACAATTTCAGTTTGGAATGAGAATATTGAAAGTCTAATTCTTCTCGTATATTACATTAACGTCTTAAACAGCTTCTTTAATGAAAGAATATTTTAGAAATATCAAACACAAATTTGCCTGCTCTGGAAATATGCCTCGTGATCTCTTGGGATGCTTATGCTGTTTGGATGATCTTTTGAGGACCAATGCCTTAACTGGAAATATGCCTCGTGATCTCTTGGGATGCTTATGCTGTTTGGATGATCTTTTGAGGACCAGTGCCTTAACGGGAAATATGCCTCGTGATCTCTTGGGATGCTTATGTTGTTTGGATGATCTTTTGAGGACCAGTGCCTTAACTGGAAATATGCCTCGTGATCTCTTGGGATGCTTATGCTGTTTGGATGATCTTTTGAGGACCAGTGCCTTAACTGGAAATATGCCTCGTGATCTCTTGGGATGCTTATGCTGTTTGGATGATCTTTTGAGGATCAGTGCCTTAACTGGAAATATGCCTCGTGATCTCTTGGGATGCTTATGCTGTTTGGATGATCTTTTGAGGACCAGTGCCTTAACGGGAAATATGCCTCGTGATCTCTTGGGATGCTTATGTTGTTTGGATGATCTTTTGAGGACCAGTGCCTTAACTGGAAATATGCCTCGTGATCTCTTGGGATGCTTATGCTGTTTGGATGATCTTTTGAGGACCAGTGCCTTAAAACTTTCAAGCTCAAGAAGTCCTTTTAGAGAGGGGTGGAAGAGGATCTCTTGAGACTCAAATATAAAGAGGTCATATCAGTTACTTCTCAATTTATGGCGGGAAGCATTTTATTTCAAGCAAATAATAAGCAAAACAAAAATTCCTTAAATTGCTGCTTTATTATTTAAATGTGACATGCTTTTAATACCAACACATAAACTTGAATTACATTTGTAGTGACTTCAATTTCGGCTGAAGGAAATCATATTCTCGATACTGGTGACAAATCATTTCAGTCGTGTTAGTGAGTCATAGTTCGCTACCACTCCTGTAGATAGAACTTCTGGCTTGTTGGCCACGTGTTTAAGCTCTTTGTCGCAGACACAGAACTTTGTACGAACCGCTCTTTTTGCATTTAGGGCCTCCTGAAACGCACTCCTAATCAAGAAACTGGAGGTCGCGGTGGCGAACGATCACTGGAAGGTAGTTGAGACAATGAGAGTGCCCAATTGAGGCAAGAATGGCTCTCCCAATTCATTCACTTATTCAGCTATCAATCACTTATGAGTCAGATGATGATACATGATATCATTAGATGATCTCCGAGCCCATTGGTTGATCAACAAGAAATTGATAGCTGAATCAAGAAACGACTGATGAGAACCATCAATTTCTCAACTACGCAATCTCATTGTGTTAATTGCTTCCACTCTTCCTTTATCGCTCATCGGATCGATTTCTTTTTCCAATCACAATGCTTTCTTCATATCTCGTATGAGGAAGTAAAAATTGGGCAACAAATATAAAACCTTACGACACCATTTTCTCCTTACCTATAACTGATACAAATGAATTTCAGAAAAATAAATATCAATTCTCCAGTCAGTCGGTCACAGTTCATTCGACTTTTTGCAAGAGTTGACTTTGGATGGTTTATTACACCCAGGACATAAGTAACCAGGCAAAGGACCTCCCCTGAAATTTGGCCACTTTTTTATAATAGCATAGAGAGCATTCCCTGGGCAGGAGGTGCAGTCGCCATCTCTGTGGCCATGAAGTCTCGCGTCTTCTGCGATATAACTCTGAAAATAAAACGGAAAAGATAAATACATGTAAGAAAAGCCAAATAATACTAACAAAAGGTACACTTGGTTAACTTAAGTATCCTTCTTGTAAGACCATTAAAACTATTGTTGAGTTATACACATATCTGTTACCAAAACATTAGAGAATTTCCATGTTTTGCTGGCGGGTGGTGGCTCAGTCGGTAGCGCGCCAGGCTCGTAATCTGTAGTTCCCAGGTTCGAGTCCCAGCTGGGTCAGCTTTGAGATTTATCTCCACAAAATTCCCTGCCCACGGTCAGTAGGGGACACCGATGGGCTTGGAAAGGCCACCGTCCGTCGGATGGGATGTTAAGCCGTGGCCCCGTGTGTGGGAGAGCCATACCCTGTGCACGTTAAAGAACACGCTGGATGGCCTTGACGTTAGGCTACCATCTGTCTCCCAACAGCTGTTCCAGTGGGTCCCCTCCCCCAACCTTCTCTGAGCCTTCGGGGTCCATGTGACCTGGCCATTTAGCCCATGGTGTGCAAAAAAGTGCCGCTCAGAGGTAAAACAACCCAACCCATGTTTTGCCAATAGCAATCTAACTTCGAAGCTCTATAACTTCTAAAATATCGTTTTAATAGAAAAATATGACTGAAGATCAATTATAGTTCACAAATCAAGCCACTTGAGCGTTTAAATTAATATCAAAAATTACCTGTACCTTGGCTCTACTGTAACCCCTCTGCATGAAATAAATGATTATTATTATATTATAATCAAATCTATTTAAATCTCGATTTTCAACAAATATTCTTTTCGTATTTAAAGAGTTATGAAAACTGGAAAATTTAACAAAAAGCTATCTAATATTGAAATAACCATTTGGCAAACTTCTAAAATGCATATTTATTAAATGAAGCAATACCCTTCATTTCAGTTTTAATTAATTTCCTACGCAAAGTTTTATGACTCATTACTGCTGTGAAATATCACAGCTTTCATATCTCTTTAAATACTGAAGGAATATTGGTGAAAAATCGAGAATTAAATAGATATGTTATGATCTTTATTTGATCGGTAGTCACATTTCTCTATTAAATGCGTTCGGAAATTCTCTAATTTTTTGGTGTGGTTACCTCTGAGCGGCACTTTTTTGCACACAATGGGCTAAATGGCCAGGTCACATGGACCCCGAAGGCTCGGGAGGGGACCCACTGGAACAGCTGTTGGGAGACAGATGGTAGCCTCCCGTCAAGGCCATCCAGCGTGTTCTTTAACGTGCACAGGGTATGGCTCTCCCGCACACGGGACCACGGCTTAACGTCCCATCCGACGGACGGCGGCCTTTCCAAGCCCATCGGTGTCCCCTATTGACCGTGGGCAGGGCGAGGAATTTTGCGGAGATAAATCTCAACGCTGACCCAGCTGGGACTCGAACCTGCGAACTACAGATTACGAACCTGACGCGCTACCGACTGAGCCACCCCCGCCCCTTTTGGTGGGGAAGTATAGTACATATATATATAGTATAGTATTGTATAAATAAGCAAATGGCGTACATATTTAAATTACTGGCGAAGTAGAACAATACCTCAAGAATATCCAAATATTTGTCCAGTTACAAAATGAAGTTTTTGATTTGTTAGACAAATATTATACATAGCAGCTCTTCCGCTGAAATTCAACGGATTCTTGAAGTGCTTGCTACCTCCTCCTTCAGTCTTTCTATTCTGATTCTGTAATCACTGTCGAGGGGTGACCCCGATCATTTTGGTTTCTAATGCAAAGATTATTTGGAGATTCTGATGCAAACTACATTTCAAATTCAATGATGACCTATACTAAACAATAAAATAAGGTTTAAATAATCTGTTTGGTTTTCATTATAACACATTTGATCTTTGATTGTTTCATCCACTGGGTCTCATGATACTCAACTAGCTTATTAAATACACTTTTTATCAAAAAGCCGTCCCGTGGCCGAGTGGTTAGCACGCTTGGCTACTTATTTAAGGGACCTGGGTTCGAGCCCCGGGTAAGGAAGCCGTCCCGTGGCAGAGTGGTTAGCACGCTTGGCTACTTATTTAAGGGACCTGGGTTCGAACCCCGGGTAAGGAAGCCGTCCGGTGGCCGAGTGGTTAGCACGCTTGGCTACTTATTTAACCGTCCAGTGGCCGAGTGGTTAGCACGCTTGGCTACTTATTTAAGGGACCTGGGTTCGAGCCCCGGGTAAGGAAGCCGTCCCGTGGTCGAGTGGTTAGCACGCTTGGCTACTTATTAAAGGGACCTGGGTTCGAGACCCGGGTAAAGAAGCCATCCGGTGGCCAAGTGGTTAGCACGCTTGGCTACTTATTTAACCGTCCAGTGGCAGAGTGGTTAGTACGCTTGGCTACTTATTTAAGGGACCTGGGTTCGAGTCCCGGGTAAGGAAGCCGTCCCGTGGCCGAGTGGTTAGCATGCTTGGCTACTTATTTAAGGGACCTGGGTTCGAGCCCCGGGTAAGGAAGCCGTCCCGTGGTCGAGTGGTTAGCACGCTTGGCTACTTATTTAAGGGACCTGGGTTCGAGCCCCGGGTAAGGAAGCCGTCCCGTGGCCGAGTGGTTAGCATGCTTGGCTACTTATTTAAGGGACCTGGGTTCGAGACCCAGGTAAAGAAGCCATCCGGTGGCCAAGTGGTTAGCACGCTTGGCTACTTATTTAACCGTCCAGTGGCCGAGTGGTTAGCACGCTTGGCTACTTATTTAAGGGACCTGGGTTCGAGTCCCAGGTAAGGAAGCCGTCCCGTGGCCGAGTGGTTAGCACGCTTGGCTACTTATTTAAGGGACCTGGGTTCGAGCCCCGGGTAAGGAAGCCGTCCCGTGGTCGAGTGGTTAGCACGCTTGGCTACTTATTTAAGGGACCTGGGTTCGAGACCCGGGTAAAGAAGCCATCCGGTGGCCAAGTGGTTAGCACGCTTTGCTACTTATTTAACCGTCCAGTGGCCGAGTGGTTAGCACGCTTGGCTACTTACTTAAGGGACCTGGGTTCGAGTCCCGGGTAAGGAAGCCGTCCCGTGGCCGAGTGGTTAGCATGCTTGGCTACTTATTTAAGGGACCTGGGTTCGAGCCCCGGGTAAGGAAGCCGTCCCGTGGTCGAGTGGTTAGCACGCTTGGCTACTTATTTAAGGGACCTGGGTTCGAGCCCCGGGTAAGGAAGCCGTCCCGTGGCCGAGTGGTTAGCATGCTTGGCTACTTATTTAAGGGACCTGGGTTCGAGACCCGGGTAAATAAGCCGTCCCGTGGTCGAGTGGTTAGAACGCTTGGCTACTTATTTAAGGGACCTGGGTTCGAGCCCCGGGTAAGGAAGCCGTCCCGTGGCCGAGTGGTTAGCACGCTTGGCTACTTATTTAAGGGACCTGGGTTCGAGCCCCGGGTAAGGCATGGATATGTGTGTCGTTTTTCTGCTGAGGTCCTGCCATCCTCTCAGACCTTCTGCTATGGCATATAAACTGACAGGCTCCTGTCAGACCTCTGTGGCAAGCAGCTGCTTGAGGGGGTATTTATTTTATTTTATTTATTATCAACCATTCGGAAATGTCATGCTACAATTGCACATGAGGAGTGACATTTTTATCGATTATCAAACAGCTACAACATGTTCGGAAATATTTTGATAGATGTATATTTAAACTAAGAAAATGCGATTAAGTAATAAGAAATATAAAGAATACGAAATAAGGCAAATTAGGAAATTATGTCTTTATCATATAAACCCCTTGGGAACCTTCTGTTTAGAAAATTTCGGAGAGACATTCGATAAACCAGATGAGTTGTTCTTAAACGAATTCCAAGCACAAGAAGACGTTATCCACAAAACCATTCTATAATTGATTGTTGAATTTTAAAATAAATTAACAAGTAGTGCGAAAGAAGAAATAAATATGAACACTTTAACTAGACAATTACGTAATTGGATTTTGAAACATGAGACCATTGCAGATATACATACTATGTTCTAAATCAGGCGTGTCCAAGCCGCGGCACTGGACAGCTAGTAATGCGGCCCACAAAATCGTAAACTTTACGTGTTTACGACATAGGCTTTCAACATGATTATGTGATTTTCAGCGAGTTTTTGATATCTCACTAATTTTATGTTGCCCTTTTTTTAATTTTATAATTAAAAACATAAGAAAATAAATGAAGTTTTATTATTCATATACATTAACTATATTATATATTTTATGTGCGGCCCAGAACAATCCATCTTCACTCATTGTGGTCCAGGGAAGTCAAAAGATTGGACACGCCTGTTCTAAATATTTAGTATAATTTCACAAATTAGTGTAAAATATTCGTTCTGAAGAGCAAAAAAATATATTTCTTTTTAATTATAGTGTTGAGTCATAACTCTTCATAAGCAGTTCTTAATTTTTGTGGTTGATTATCATACTTATTTTGTTCATTGGTTATGAAATTTGACATATTTTAGTATTTGAAGTTGGGTTGGGTTGTTTTACCTCTGAGCGGCACTTTTTTGCACACCATGGGCTAAATGGCCAGGTCACAAGGACCCCGAAGGCTCAGAGAAGGTTGGGGGAGGGGACCCACTGGAACAGCTGTTGGGAGACAGATGGTAGCCTCCCATCAAGGCCATCCAGCGTGTTCTTTAACGTGCACAGGGTATGGCTCTCCCGCACACTGGGCCACGGTTTAACGTCCCATCCGACGAACGGCGGCCTTTCCAAGCCCATCGGTGTCCCCTATTGACCGTGGGCAGGGCGGATAATTTTGCGGAGAAAAATCTCAGCGCTAATCAAGCTGGGACTCGAACCTGGGAACTACAGATTACGAGCCTGGTGCGCTACCGACTGAGCCACCCCCGCCCCTATTTGAAGTTTAAATAGATTAAAACTTATTAAGAGGCGATTTTATGCACAGTGTCATTCGTACGACATCCGCATTCAGTTATTGGAAGCATTAGTTCAAAACTGTTATTTTTGTTACACGGATGAAGAAAAAAACAAAGGAGGGGGGGAGGGGCAAGAGATTAGATTTCCATTGCAGTATAACATTTTTACATTAGTTTCAGAGATCTTTAAAGAAAGTCTTGAAAAATCTATGAAATATCGTATGTTTACCTAAATACCCTTATTATAATTCTGAAAGAGGTGGGGTCCGGACTAGGGCCCACCCTAGTCCGGATCTGCTCTTATATCTTTTTATTTGTTCTTCATGTTTAAAGAGTATTAATTGTAATGTATTGAATTGCGTACTGAATGTCTTGAAGTGTCTGATTAAAAAATTTCATGTGAACAAAAAAGGTGTTTCATTATTTGTACTGTTTTATTGTGCCTGTTGGATGTTTCGTTTAGTCATCAATTTCATTGTGTATTGCCAATAGATCGATTGTAGGGCAATAATAATATTCCAATGCCCTCATAATTAAGGTATTTACATTAATTGCCAATTTCATCAGCAGAGATTACGTATTACATAACTGTCTCCCACAAGAGATTTCATCATTTAACTTCTTAATTTCTTTATAATTTTTGATCATCACGATCTTACCAATTGCATTCCACAAGCGATGAGGTTCAGTGTGGAGCTGAGCATTAGGTCCGATGGAACCAATTTCGTGTAATCACCCATTAAAGAGATTCCAATAGAGACGAAGTTGAATCCCAACGTGTGAGCCCCTACTAGTGTCCAGCCTCTTCCTTCATAGATTCTGCCATCTCCTCCAATCAAAAAGTTGTAGCCAATATCATCCCAACCTATAAAAAGAACAAAAGAAGTTTTAAATTAAGTCGTTTAAATTATTTTTAAGTTTATTATTTCTGAATTACGAACTACATCAAAACACCAAGTATAAGGGGGCGGGGGTGGCTCAGTCGGTAGCGCGCCAGGCTCGTAATCTGTAGTTCCCAGGTTCGAGTCCCAGCTGGGTCAGCGTTGAGATTTATCTCCGCAAAATTCCCCGCCCTGCCCACGGTCAGTAGGGGACACCGATGGGCTTGGAAAGGCCGCCGTCCGTCGGATGGGACGTTAACCCGTGGCCCCGTGTGGGGGAGAGCCATACCCTGTGCACGTTAAAGAACACGCTGGATGGCCTTGACGGGAGGCTACCATCTGTCTCCCAACAGCTGTTCCAGTGGGCCCCCTCCCCCAACCTTCTCTGAGCCTTCGGGGTCCATGTGACCTGGCCATTTAGCCCATGGTGTGCAAAAAAAGTGCCGCTCAGAGGTAAAACAACCCAAACAACAACCAAGTATAGGAATGCCCTACCATCCGTTGAGAATATAGGCACATGAAGAGAATGTGCGATACGGGGAAAAACAAATTTTGCTTTACGAATTGATGAAATGGCGATCGGAGGATGTAAGTGCAGAGTGAGGACATTTTCACTTAAGATGTTTCTTTTTTTGTTCTAACCAGAGACAATAGACACGTTCAATATCGAATCATTAACCTGCGCAGTCTCTTCATAGTTCCCTAAGCTACCACTCACGATATCGTGTGAGACTATGAGAACGACAACTAGATACTCTCTCAGAGGTGAGAGGTAAATGACCTATCAGTGGACTATCAATCAGCCAATGATAAGTGTCGAAGAGTTCACTGCGCACTCTCTCAGTGTCCCCAGTAAACATTCAAGCTAACTTCAGATCACAGTTATGTTGACTCCTAAGCATATGTGTTTTCACACAGTGGGCTAAATGGCCAAATTACGAGGACCCCAAGGGCTCAAAGAAGGTTAGGTGAAGGGGGCCCACTGGAAGCTGTTAGGAGAGTCGGGTGGAAGCTTCTCGTGAAAGTCATCGAGTGTATTCGATAGCATTCACAGGATATGGCTCTATGGTACAGTCGCTCAAAAAAGTATCCGAACACTATGGTTGATCACAAAATTCAGAAAAAAATATCTGGCAACGATTTTTTTAGAAATTAGTGATCTGGCAACTTCGTGTCACGTGACACGAAGTTGCCAGATCACTAATTTCTAAAAAAATCGTTGCCAGATAGTTTTTCCTGAATTCTGTGATCAACCATAATGTTCGGATACTTTTTTGAGCGACTGTACGTGGGGCCACGTCTTAACGAAAGGCAGTCTCTTACGAGCTCATCGGTGTGCTATTTCATACCGAGGGCAGAACGGGAGTTAGAAGGGAAAACTCTCATCACAGACACAGCATGGATCAGGCTGACGAAATCCACTCGCCCACTCGTGATTAGGGAGGAAAACCTTTCGGAGTAGCTTGTTACTATCCAAGTTAGGATAAAAACTACACCAGTAAAATTTCCAGGGAAGATAACATCGATTTTCAATATTGAATGCAGTCGTTGAAGGCTCCTTTTTAATGCATATAAAAAAAACAGTAACAATGCCTCGATCCTTCCCACTTTGGTACATGCCTTTGACTGTGGCTTGTGGTAAAAATTGCTGGTTGACAAAATTTTTGCGAATTTCCCCAATCTGTTTGAGACTCGAAACTGAAAATTGGCGAGCCCAGAGCACTGCCGATTGAGCCAATCGCAGACCTGCAGATCATAATTGAAATAGAGTATTTTTACATATAAAAGCTAAATGTCTGTACGGAACACTGACGAAACTCTTTACAACTCTCCAACTGTCGCCGGTAACGCCACACCAATTCTTTAAAACAGATTTATCACTTTTTTAACAGATTTCAAACCTCTGCAATTCCCAAATATTTTCTCGGGCAGTCCCAAATTTTATATGTGGGTTTTTCCCTGTGACCACCCAATGTTGCGTTAATAATTGACGTTCGCATGCAAATGCTGTTGGGGCGGGGGTGGCTCAGTTGGTAGCGCGCCAGGCTCGTAATCTGTAATTTCCAGGTTCGAGTCCCAGCTGGGTCAGCGTTGAGATTTATCTCCGCAAAATTCCCCGCCCTGCCCACGGTCAGTAGGGGACACCGATGGGCTTGGAAAGGCCGCCGTCCGTCGGATGGGGCGTTAAGCCGTGGCCCCGTGTGCGGGAGAGCCATACCCTGTGCACGTTAAAGAACACGCTGGATGGCCTTGACGGGAGGCTACCATCTGTTTCCCAACAGCTGTTCCAGTGGGTCCCCTCTCTCAACCTTCTCTGAGCCTTCGGGGTCCATGTGACCTGGCCATTTAGCCCATGGTGTGCAAAAAAGTGCCGCTCAGAGGTAAAACAACCCAACGCAAATGCTGTATACAACTTCAATCAAATAAAAAAAAAAATAAATAAAAAATAAAAAAGCTGCGCGATTGAAAATTTAGCACTTACCACTTTCGATTCCCCCTCCGCCATATATATATATCAGTAGACAAGCCCTAGCTGACCTAGTGGTTAGCGTACTTGACTACTAAGACCTGCAGGACATGTCCTTGTGTGTTTGTATGTTGTATGAGAAACCAGAACAAGCCTAATATAGCTTTTAGGTTATCTCTGTCCTTTTTAAAAATGAAAAAAAAAATTTATCCCCTGAATTTCCCCCTTACCATGCCTTGTTGCGTTAAGAAAATGAAGTCTCTACCTATGATAGACTCCGAGTTCTGGTTTAAAAAACTTATGTTTATCTACTCCATTTGCAAGGGAGGTTAAATTCACGGAACCCGTTGAATTTCAATGGACATTTGTTGAGTTAACACTTGAAGTCCCTATTTATAATGCACATATACTAGTTTTCAGTTTTCCCTATCTATAAAATATTCATCCATTTCAATAGCTGGAATCCCTTTCCCCACAATTCTCTTTAGTTCATTAATTCGAATTTTCAGTATTCGTCCGGTGAATTTCAAACTGACCCTCTACTAGTATAAACATTACACAAACAAAAAAAAAAGTCGAAAGATGGCGTTCATATGGGAGTTGTCTAAATGTAGCTCTAATGATGTTAGTGAATTTCTTATGGATCTGTAACGGCTCATGTAATAATTTTGTTCATTTTTATTGTGTTGGTATGAAGCAAGGCAACTTTAAGAAAATGTCCTTCGAGAGAAAAAAAGACTGGTATGTTCAAAATGCAACAGTTTTCCCAGGAACTCCATTAAACCTAAATCTATTGAACAGCAGAAGCCAAAGCAACAAAGAAACTGTATTCCATCACGAGATTCGACAGCGGTTGATATGGAAACCCAAAGTTTGACGTCAATTCAATCTTTAGATCTCCGGAATAACGAGGAAATGAGAGGAATAAAGAATTGCAGGAAAATAAATATTCAAATGCTATATGAGAAACATATTACACAAATAAGGGAGGAAATGCAAATATTAAAGAGTGAAGTAACAGAGACCTTTAACACAAAAATAGAAATGTAGAAAAATGCAATCCACGAATGTAATCAAAGTGCTGAATTTAACTCAAATAAAATTGACGAATTTATCAACCTTATGGGTGAAACTACTAAACAACTGGAAGCATTAAAGGAACATAATGAAAAATTAGAAGCAAGTGGTAGGCTGCAAGAAAAAGAAATTGAAAATTAAAAACAACAAGTGGGAGATCTACAGCAATACAATAGATCGGAGAACATAGAAATTAATGGACTTATTGAGAGCCCAAATGAAAACATTTCAGATATCGTCTGCAAAATAGGGGAAGCTATCAATATTAAAAAAGAAGATATTAAATTCATGGAAGGTCATCGTGTTCCAATACATAACGAGAAGAAACCAAAAATAGTAATAGTTCGATTCAATTCGAAACAAGAGAGAAACCTCTGGATAGCCAAATGGAGATTAGTTCGAGGTTTAAAGAATAAAGACTTGAATATTTCTAATAAGTGAGAACTACATATATATATAGGTGAACATTTAATACCAGAAATCAAAAACCTTTTATATGAAACTAAGAAATTAAGGAAAGAAAGGAACTATAAATTTATTTGGGTAAAAGACGGGAAAATTTATTTAAGGAAAGATGAATATTCAAGAGTATTAAATATAAAATCTGTGAATGATTTAAACATATTAGAGTAATGAGTGTTAAGATCCATAGTAGTATTCTTGAAACTTTTCAGATGATCCCGTTCACTTGACGTTCCTTGGCGAAAAATTATTTACACTGTTGCATGTAAATATTAGATTTATCGGAAAATTTTTTGATTATTTTCTGGTTTATTTACCTATAATGAATTTATCTCCAGATATTATTATTTTATCCGAAATTTGGACAAAAGAAAATGAAATTCCAATGTATCATTTAGAAGGTTATAGCACTTGTTATAAATGTGGTAACATAAATAGAGCTGGAGGTTTATTAGTATTTTTTAAGAATAAACTAAATTCAAATCAGATTGCAATAAAATTTAATAATGCAGATATTGTTATTTTAAAATATAAATTAAAAAATATTGATTATTTATTGATATTCATTTATATCGTACTAAGTTAGGTCACCAAGTTTGGATAAAAAAGATTTTATTAAAGAATTACATGATTTATTATTAAAACTTACCTATAAAAATATTTTAATTATTGGAGGTGTTAACATTGATTTCTTAGAAAATAATAGTATTACGGAGATGTAATGTGGTAATGTCACTAGGATTTACTTATTGTATGAAAACACCAACAAGATACACTAACTCTACATGTATAGATCATATGTTAGTAAGACTAACAAGTACTAAAGATGTAAATGCAAGCATAATTAAATCAAATGCAACTGATCACTATATGACAATGATACAGTATAAAAATCATTTAAATGAAAAACAATCTTGCCAAATAATGGAAATTATAGACTATAAACGTCTTGAAATTTTACTTAGTTTTAACAATTATTTTATAGATACACAAACAAATGTAGATACACTTTTTGTATCAATAACTTTAAGATAACCACTTTAAGAAATCAATAACTAAATGCATAAAATAATTCCAATTCACAATAGCAAAAAATACATCAAACCTTGGATGACAAATGAATTATTGGAAATGATAAATGAAAAAAGTAAATTATATAAACAAATCAAAAAAAGATCCTGGGATATTGATTTGTCACAGCGTTTCACCACATTCAGAAATAAGTTAACTAATAGACTAATATTCGCTAAAAAGAATAATTATAAAAATATATTTAATACAACTAATGTTACAATCAACAACTAATGTTAAAACAACAATGGAAAACTATAAATGAAATATGTTAATAATTTTACAGAAATTAAAGTGAATGGAAATCTATTAAGACACGAAGAAAACAAATATGCTGAATATTTCAATGATTATTTTGTTAATATAGCTTCTGACATAATTTCTAAAATACCAGATTATCCATACTCATCATCATGTTCCTTACCAAATGAATCAACCTTCTGTAAAATGAATTCGATGTTTCAAAAACATATGAAATTGTAACTATTGTAAAGTCTTTAAAATTGAAGAAATATCATGGGGAGGACAAAATTTCTGCACATACATTAAAAAGACTTATTTTATATATTTGTAATGACTTTGAAAAAATTATAAATTTGTCTTTCGAAAATGGAATTTTTTCCGCAGCTTTTAAAAATTAATTAGTTACTCCATTTTTAAATCAGGAGATGAAACTGATGTAAATAATTATAGACCAATTTCAATTCAAGTTTCATTTTCGAAATTAATAGAAAAGATAGTTTTAAAAAGATTAGTTAGCTGCATGAATAAAAATAAAATTATTTCTGACTCTCAATTTGACTTTCGAAAAAAAAATTGCCACTGAAGATGCTATAACCATGCTATCAAATGTAATTTATAATGGTCTTAACGAAAGTAAAAAAGTTTTAATATTATTCAGTTGTTGTTTTAGTATTATTCAGTTGGTCTGTAAATGGTAGCTAGGTAGTCACTGGAAGGAGAGCTATGCACCAATCTCCTGTGATGATGCATAGAACCGGCCATGCCTAGCACCTAATGTCCGACCCCGCCTTCTCGTGGTGCAGACCGTTAGTACCTTTCAAAAGAGATACTCTTTTGTGGAAGTGAACGGAAGGGTAGGGCTGTCAGATTAGTCTGGCCTACTAATCTGGACAACTATGGCTATTTTTTTTTCTACCCTGCTGAGGAGTGGTCAACAACACAGGGCCCTGGTGCTGACCATATAAACCCACTGGACTGGACTGATATATGGCTCTGAGCTTGATTATGGATCCTGATTTTGCTGCACTAGTGAACTTCTGTGGAGGGAAAATCTTCCGCTGTGTTTTCTGTTTGTTTGTGGGTTGACAGCCCCAAGTGAATAGATTCACAGGATATGTTTATCAGCTGGTGTATAATCCTGAGCAGAAGTCATCGCAGGCACCTGAACTCTTTGCTTCTATTGGCATCGTCAAATTCTACATTGGAGGAAGTCTTCCAGTATAGATGGCTTCAGCCTTTAGTGGTGGGGGAATGGGTCTTTGACCCATGTCTGCGATTAGGGGGCTGTTTGATATTGTCGGCATTCCCTCTCTCAATAAACATAGTTTCTTTAAACATCCCACTAACCATTTTCTCTCCATAGGTAGTTGGAATGTGAGGACTCTGCACAGAGCTTTTTCTCTTGATGTCCTCACACAAGAATTCCACCATTATAATTTAGATATTCTCGGCTTGCAAGAGACCAGATGGACAGATAAAGGTCAGATTCTTAAAAATAATCTTAAATTTCTCTTTGCAGAGAGGGAGGATAATAAGCATCACCAACGCGTGGGTCTGCTTCTCAGCAGACACGCTAGTGATGCTCTTCTAGGATATGAATGCATTAATGAAAGGTTTCTTACAGCAAAATTTCAGACAAGCGTTAAAGACCTGAATGTTATCTGCTGTTATGCCCCCACTGAGGATGCCGATGAGGATGAGAAGGATAGGTTTTATGAACAACTTCAGGATATTTTGAATTCTGTCAAGAAAGGAGATATTACCCTTGTTCTTGGTGACTTCAATGCCAAGGTTGGTACTGACTCTGACTTTTGGGGAGGAGGAATATGCCCTTTTGGTATTAGTAGCTGCAATGGCAATGGGCAACGTCTCCTGCAGGTAAGTAAACTCAATGGATTCAGAATAACTAACACTTATTACAAACACCGCGACATACATAAGTACACATGGGTTTCACCCGATGGTCTGCATAAGAATATGATTGATTATATATTAATTAACAGCAAATGGGCTAGTTCTGTTAGGAATACCAGGGCATATAGGGGAGCTGAAATTGGATCTGACCATTATCTTGTTAAAAGTGTCTTGCAACTTCAATCAACTTAAAAAGTGTTGTGCTAGGGTTAAAAATTTGCTTTTAATTCTGAAGCTCTGAAAGACCCAGTTATAGCCAAAGCTTACCATGATAGGTTACTTAGTCATTATGACAGTCATGGTATGCTTACTACTGAAGTTGAGGAAGAATGGGATCATTTTAAACAAGCTTTTTTGGACACTAACAGTACTCTTTTAGGAAAAAAGGAGCAGAAGAGACAGAATTATCTGAGTGATAAGGCACTTGAGAGCTTATTTCGGAAAGAAAGAACTGCAGGAATGTCCTTAATCAATACCCTACTAGTCCTAATAGAAAGCATTACAGAGAACTTAATAAACGTGTGATCAGTTAGCTGCTGATAAGAATCTTTGGCTTGATGGTTTGGCTGACAAAGCCGAGGAAGCAGTTAGACAGCAGAACAGCAGAGAGCTGTACCAGATAGTTAATGTTTTGTGTGGTAGAAAACGAACAGGTATACAGAGATTGAAGGATAAACAAGGTAAGGTTATAGAAGGTGAGGATTCTATCATGGCTAGGTGGGCTGAGCATTTCAGTGATATTCTAAACAATGCGGTTAGTTCTATTCCCATTGTTTGCAATGATGATAGATGCATTGGTGGCTTTAATGCGGTTAGTGCGGTTAGTTCTATTCCCATTGTTTGCAATGATGATAAATGCATTGGTGGCTTTAATGTTGGCCATATAACACAATCTGAAGTTATTTTGGCTGTTTCTAAACTTAAACTTCATAAATCCCCAGGGGTAGATGAAATTACTACAGAAAGGTGACAATTCTGCAGATGTAATGAAATATCTTGGTGTTATTTTCGATAAACACTTGACTTTGAAGAATCACAGAAAAAATGGTTGAAGATATTAAAAGAATTATGCCTCAAATGTATATATTGAGGGAACTATTAGATAAATGTACTTTGAAACAGGTGTATTTTGCATTCATTCAATCTAGAATACAATATGGAATAATTATTTGGGGAAGGACATATGAAAGTTATTTGAAGTTAATAAAACAAATACATAAATATGTGTTAAAAGTAATGACATTTAAAAGAAAATATGATTCTTTTTGTCAAAGTTTTCTGGATTTAAATTTATTAAACGTTGAACAAATATTTGAGTTTTAACTTTTAATATTTATATATGAAAATATTCACATGTTTCATTGGGTGGAAAACTCTTATAATACTAGATCTATGGAAAACGTAAAACTAATTGTTTCTAAACCAAATAATGAATTATTTAAAAAATATTTTGGCTTTTAAAGTCCTAAAATATTTAATAATCTACCACAAGATATAAGAAATATAACTAATACTATAACGTTAAAAAAAATTAATTATGGCTATTAAGGCAATAATTATTATATGTATCAAACTGATATACTGTTTTGTAAATACCAAATACTATTCAGTTATAACCTTTGTACCAATGTATGATTTTATATACTAAATGTGATGAGCCAAAAATTATAATATCCATAATCCACTAGCGAGTTAATTAAACTCTTGTGATGAGTTGACTTAAATATATACTGCTAAATGTTTAATTTGAAAAAAAATTATTATTATAGTATTATTATTATAATTGACACACACTCTATACAGTAAAATACTCTTATTACATAGTTTACTGTATGATAATAAATACTGTGAAGTTGAAATATTATTTACATGATTATGAAGATGATTCAACTGCACGCGGTATTCTCTTTATTTTCATTAAATGGATTACATCAGCTAAAGTGGGAAAAGGAAATATTTTATTAAATTGTTAAAATATGGCCCTTTCCGCTAGTGAATAATTCACCTTAGTTTAACTAAATATTTTTGAACTACAGAAAAAATGTTACAAAGTAGAGTCACCAAAATGTACTGTATACATGTAGTCATACACACATTCATATTCACGTGTGATTCTGAGATTATCTTATCGGTCTAAAACGGGAAATATTGCGTATTCTGTTTATCATATCATAATTCCGTGATGTTGACTGTATCACTACATTTGAGAGACTGAGAAGCCAATGATGAGGAAAATGTTGGGAGGATGGAAGATTCCAGTGGTGCAGCGAGGCAGTTCTTATGAGGAGAGGGGTTTCGATCCAAAGAGTTCGTATGCTTGAGTCTTTGCAGAGTTATTCAATTCAATTCAATTTTTATTCAACATAGATATGTATCAATACAAAAATTTATGAAATATACCCAGCTAAAGTAACTGAATACTTGAGCGCTTGGTGTATAATTATGACAAAAATATAAATACAAAAAATTAACAAGGCAACAATTGATAATTGAAACAATCAATGATGTAGAAGTCAAAAAATTGGTTTTACATACAGTTATCATTTAATGTTTAGTATCCATTCAGAAAGAGATTTATTAAATAAATATTTAGAAGTAATTTTCTTCATTGTATCTGGAACACTGTTGTATAATTTAGGCCCAATATTGTTTATATTACGGGTAGTTTGATATACGTGGTATTTGCAATTTAAATGATGAGTCTCTAAGTGGTATATATGTCTGTCGAACCTGAAATAGATGTAAATTGAAATGGACTTATTCAACAACTTTTAAAATGTAAAGTTGAGATACAGTCAGTAACCCCAATTTCTTAAATATAGGACGAGATTCAGAGAAGCGACCTTTATGGTCAATGATTCTAACTATAAATTTTTGCAGAATCAACAGCCTGCTTAAGTTTGTTTTTGCAGCTCCTCCCCAGGCTTTTATTGCATATTGTAGCTGACTATATACACAAGCAGAATATAACATTTTTAAACTTGTTTTATCGAGTAAGAATCTTAGTGTATAAAATTTTGCTATGAATGGTTTTATCTTATACAGTATAATTAGTGTTATACTTCCATGAAAGGCTTTTATCAATAATCACTCCTAGGTATTTAATTTGATCAACCTTCGTAAGACGTTCGCAACTGCAATTTAGGATGTCGTAACAGTCCTTGTGATGAGAAACCACTCCAGACTCACTGCTACCATCAGTTGATGCCTTCAACTGGAATTTTATATAGCATGTTTTAGCCTTATTTAAACTTAATTTATTCAACATTAGCCATTGATAGAAACGATGAATATCTCTGTTTGCCATTTGGTATAATTGCTCATTGGTGTTACTTTTGTATAACGAAACAATATCATCAGCGTAAGAAATAATTTCTGCCTCAAACTTTTGTCAAATATATCGTTTACATATAATATAAATAGCAGAGGTCCCAGTACAGAACCTTGTGGTACACCTGTATTAATATTTTTCATAGAACTATATTTATCATTTATCCTAACGATTTGTGAACGATTTTTCAAGTAGGATTTTAGCCATGTATTGTTTTGCTATTCAAATACTCAAAGGGAGGAGGGTGTTAAATCACCATATCCTTCTCTCCCCCCCCCCCCCCCTGTTTACGCCACTGGACGTTTCCAAAGACAGAATACAGGGTGCGATGGCAGTTAATATAGCATGTGCAAATCAAAATATATCGAAAACGGAACTTCAATTTGAAGTATAGCGACAAATAATAAATAGTGATAAATATAATAATGTAAAACATAAACTAAATTACCCTTCAGGTGCTTCTTGCCCCAGAGGTCCTGTCTGTTTAATACTCCATAGAGCTGATCTGTGCGGAAGGCGAGACCTCAGCAGAAAGACAACACAAACAACCATCCTTATTCGGGGCTTGAACCTAAGTCCCATTGAATCAATAGCCAAGCGCGCTACTGATGGCCACCGGGATGATGCAATAATCATATAACAACAATAATTAATAGTCGAAACAGAAAACTTTCTTTAAATAAGTAATTTTTAGAAAAATTAATAACGATATAACTTTATTAAGTTTTTTTTTCGGGGAGGGGGAGGGGAGTTCAATTGCAAACTCTATTTCACATCCCAGAACACATTTGCACGTGTTCGTTAGAAATGGCTCACTTAATAAATTTGCGTTTTAGAGGAGCACACTCCCTGGAATAAATGCTTAGTAGAAAAAGTTTGTGCAACTCGAATTCCTGCTACA
Source organism: Ryuthela nishihirai (assembly GCA_038380435.1). Lineage (NCBI taxonomy): Eukaryota > Metazoa > Arthropoda > Arachnida > Araneae > Heptathelidae > Ryuthela > Ryuthela nishihirai. The sequence continues at coordinate 6,841,005 of JAWZYU010000027.1, forward strand.
TCGGGCAACCTTCGTGTCACGTGACACGAAGGTTGCCCGATGACTAATTTCTAAAAAAAATCGTTGCCATATATTTTTTCTGAATTCTGTAATCAACTATAGTGTTCGGATACTTTTTTGAGCCACTGTACATTTCTTTCAACACATTTCAACGACCCAGCTCAAGTTTCGTGCGTTACTTTTCAGTACACTGTTCACTCTACCTTAAACTGTGAAAGCCTTACATTTTTTGTTGCTTACACAGAAATATTAATTAGAAATGATGAGTTCGGAAAATGGTCTAGATGTTTTTTTCTTGTCTTTTTGTTGCGATCTTGCCTTCCTCACAGAGCTACAGATGTATTTTCAAATTATAGGAATTTTGTAGTCAAGCAGCTGCTTGAAGGGTAATTAATTCTTCAATTGATCTTCAGTGCAGAATCTGATTTGGCAAATGGTGAAAAGGGACTTCGTTTAAATTTTCTCTCACAATGTATTTAAGTAACCTTCGAAAAAAAGTAGAGTTTCAATTATTGCTCACAAGTAAACACTTAAATTAAAAAAAGTGGCAATGATTTTTGCGGAGGGCAGGTATTTACACCGAAGAGATATCCCCCACCTCCACATAGGGGCGGGGGTGGCTCAGTCGGTAGCGCGTCAGGCTCGTAATCTGTAGTTCCCAAGTTCCAGTCCCAGCTGGGTCAGCTTTGAGATTTATCTCCGCAAAATTCCCCGCCCTGCCCACGGTCAGTAGGGGACACCGATGGGCTTGGAAAGGCCGCCGTCCGTCGGATGGGATGTTAAGCCGTGGCCCCGTGTGCGGGAGAGCCATACCCTGTGCACGTTAAAGAACACGCTGAATGGCCTTGACGGGAGGCTACCATCTGTCTCCCAACAGCTGTTCCAGTGGGTCCCCTCCCCCAACCTTCTCTGAGCCTTCGGGGTCCTTGTGACCTGGTCATTTAGCCCATGGTGTGCAAAAAAGTGCCGCTCAGAGGTAAAACAACCCAACGTTAAAGAACACGCTGGATGGCCTTGACGGGAGGCTACCATCTGTCTCCCAACAGCTGTTCCAGTGGGTACCCTCCCCAAACCTTCTCTAAGCCTTCGGGGTCCGTGTAACCTGGCCATTTAGCCCATGGTGTGCAAAAAAGTGCCGCTCAGAGGTAAAACAACCCAACTTACCCAGAGGGTAAGTCTCTGCATGCAGGTAAGTTCCCCGGAAAAACCTGTCGTCTTATACAAAATCTCAAACTTGTCTACCTGATTTGAAATCCAAAACAGGTGTCTTTGTATAATTTTATTTTAGCCCCATATTATAATGTCCGACACTAAATATGGATTAAAAACAATAACTATAAAATCTCATTCGATATAGAATATAATTTTAACCTTTCCTGTTTGGTCGGTGGAATATTTTAGTAATTGGGAAATCTACTCAAGTCATTTTTGAAGTTAAATTGCAAACTTCATTAGAAATTTTCTTCATATAAAAATTCACTCGATTGGAAGAAACTGATTGCAATTAATTTGGTGATGACTCCACTGAAATAACATTGAAAAAACACGCAAAATCACATATTGTGTTTATCACGCAGTAAATGGACTTCTTATCAAGTTAGCTGGTTTCGAATATCCGTTTTCATTGCATCAGGAGAAATGTATTGTTATCATAGAGATAACCGATTGAATGTCATTCAGACTGAATTGTTTCGCAAAGGCATTCAAAGGCAGACGACTGATTCTTTTGTGCAATCTTTGATTCTATTATTAAAGATATCATACGCAATATAGGCTTAGATGAAATTCTTCCTCTATACCACCAATTCCGCTTTTTTTTTAATTTGGCTCTTTGCCTATATATTAATTTGGATCGTAATCACTGTTGGTATTTTGACTTCGGTTAAACTTGTGGTTCTGTAACTTGGGGCAACGACTTACGTAATTTAGCATATATCATTCTACATTTAAATTTTTGTTATTTCATTTGAGCGGTAAGCCAATGCTTTAATTTGGGTTTTAATCACTCTGCATTTATTATACATTTTGATAATATATATTTGTGTTTTTCATTTTATTAATTTGGAGGGTCAGACAAAATATTGATTTCTCTTTAATAGTATATATATTTAAATTTTGGTAATATATCTCAAGGTTTTATTTATTTATATGTATAGGTAAATATATTTGTGTGTGTGTGTGTGTGAGGGGGGGGGGGGTTGTAAGCCAATAAACTTCATTTGCTCAGTAATTATTCTGTATTTAAATTTTGGCTATACATTTTGTCTACTTTAGACTGAGTATACAGCTTAATTTTGGATGTAGCCCTTTAAATTTTATTTAAACACCTTGTGCATTTCTAATTGCACTATAAACTCCTTATCTTTAAACCACTATTTCCCAACTTTATAACAGAGGCGGAACCTCTGCATGCTATTATGATATCTTACCGAAATCCTAAACGATATTGCCAAATTCTCGATACTCCAATACAAATATATATAAAGGTCGTTTTCTTTTCAGCAACCCCTTCCCCTCAGGGAAATTAAGACCTGATCGTAACCTTTGCTCTCCATCTTGTGTTATTTTCATGTGAGTTGTAAGCACATGTATATTTCATTTTGTTTATACATTTGTGTTTATTTTTAATTTTGGATGTGCATCTGTTTATTTTTAATTTTGGATATAGATCTACGTTTATTTTTAAGTGGAAGTGAACGGAAGGGGAGGGCTGCCAGATTAGTGTGGCCTACTGATCTGGACAACTATGGCTACTTTTCTTTTTTTTCTACCCTGCTGAGGAGTGGTCAACCACACAGGGTCCTGGTGCTGACCATATAAACCCACTGGACTGGACAGATATATGGCTCTGAGATTGATTATGGATCCTGATTTTGCTGCACTGGTGGGCTTCTGTGGAGGGAAAATCTTCCGCTGTGTTTTCTGTTTGTTTGTGGGTTGACAGCCCAAAGTGAATAGATTCACAGGATATGTTTATCAGCTGGTGGATAATCCTGAGCAGAGGTCATCGCAGGCACCTGAACTCTTTGCTTCTATTGGCATCGTTAAATTCTACATTGGAGGAAGTCTTCCAGTGTAGATGGCTTCAGCCTATAGTAGTGGGGGAACGGGTCTTTGCCCCATGTCTGCGATTAGGGGGCTGTTTGATACTGTCGGCATTCCCCCTCTCAATAAACATAGTTTCTTTAAACATCCCACTAACCATTTTCTCTCCATAGGTAGTTGGAATGTGAGGACTCTGCACAGAGCTTTTTCTCTTGATGTCCTTACACAAGAATTTCACTATTATAGTTTAGACATTCTCGGCTGATAAGAAACCAGATGGACAGATAAAGCTCAGATTCTTAAAAATAATCTTAAATTTCCCTTTTCGGGGAGGGACGACAATAAGCATCACCAAGGCGTGGGTCTGCTTCTCAGCAGACACGCTAGTGATGCCCTTCTGGGATATGAGTGCATTAATGAAAGGTTTCTTACAGCAAAATTTCAGACGAGCGTTAAAGACTTGAATGTTGTCTGCTGTTATGCCCCCACTGAGGATGCCGATGAGGATGAGAAGGATAGGTTTTATGGACAACTTCAGGATATTTTGAATTCTGTCAAGAAAGGAGATATTACCCTTGTTCTAGGTGACTTCAATGCCAAAGTTGGTACTGACTCTGACCTTTGGGGAGGAGTAATAGGCCCTTTTGGTATTGGTAGCTGCAATGGCAATGCGCAACGCTCCTACAAGTAAGTAAACTCAATGGATTCAGAATAACTAACACTTATTACAAACACCGCGACATACATAAGTACACATGGGTTTCACCTGATGGGCTGCATAAGAAAATGATTGATTACATATTAATTAACAGCAAATGGGCTAGTTCTGTTAGGAATACCAGGGCATATCGGGGAGCTGAAATTGGATCTGACCATTACCTTGTTAAAAGTGTGTTGCAACTTAAACTTAAAACGTGTTGTGCTAGGGTTAAAAAATTTACTTTTAATACTGAATCTCTGAAAGATCCAGTTATCCAGTCAAAGCTTACCATGATAGGTTACTTAGTCATTATGACAGTCATGGTATGCTTACCACTGAAGTTGAGGAAGAATGGGATCATTTTAAACAGGCTTTTTTGGAAACTAACAGTACTCTTTTAGGAAAAAAGGAGCAGAAGTGACAGAATTATCTGAGTGATAAGGCACTTGAGCTTATTTCGGAACGAAAGAACTGCAGGAATGTCCTTAATCAATACCCTACTAGTCCTAATAGAAAGCATTACAGAGAACTTAATAAACGTGTAAAGGATCAGTTAGCTGCTGATAAGAATCTTTGGCTTGATGGTTTGGCTGACAAAGCCGAGGAAGTAGTTAGACAGCACAACAGCAGATAGCTGTACCAGATAGTTAATGTTTTGTGTGGTAGAAAACGGACAGGTATACAAGGATTGAAGGATAAACAAGGTAAGGTTATAAAAGGGGAGGATTCTGTCATGGTTTGGTGGGTTGAGCATTTCAGTGATGTTCTAAACAATGTAGTTAGTTCTACTCCCATTGTTTGCAATGATGATAGATGCATTGGTGGCTTTAATATTGGCCCTATAACACAATCTGAAGTTATTTTGGCTGTTTCTAAACTTAAACTACATAAATCCCCAGGGGTAGATGAAATTACTACAGAAATGGTTAGAGCTGGGAATGTTTCGGTTACCACTTGGATGACTGAAATTTTGAATACCTTTGGTTGCTAGTTTTGTTGATTTCAAAAAGGCTTTCGACTCTGTTGATCGTCATAATTTGTGGTTGATTGTGAAATCATATGGTATACCAGACAAGTTAGTTAACATAATGAAAGCTCTCTATAATAACACTGAGTCGTGTGTGAGAGTTGGTAAGGCTTGTAGCAATTGGTTTAGCATTACTTCTGGTATTCGACAAGGGTGCATTTTGTCTCCTTTTCTCTTTAGCTTGGTTATTGATTATGTTATGCGAAATTCACTTCAAGGGAAAGATTTTGGCCTTAAATGGGCTGGAGATAGCGACATTTCTGATTTAGATTATGCTGATGATTTAGCCCTTTTGGCAAATGATGTTGATGAGATGAACTCTTTCATTCGAGCTGTTGATGAAACTGGTAGTAGAGTAGGTTTGGTTATAAACAGAGAGAAAACTAAAGGGATGAAAATTGGTCAGGCAGGCTGTGATTCAGTTAATCTGAATGGTTGCAGTCTTGAGCAGGTGTCACAGTTTAATTATCTTGGGAGCTATGTAACAGATAATGGTGATGTGCGGCATGAGATTGGCAGACGAATGGGGATTGCTACCGGGACTTTTAAGAACCTATGGAGAGTGTGGAGAAATAGGCGTATACACTTAAAGACTAAAATTAGACTGTATAATAGTTTGGTTCTTTCTAGGGTTAGTTATGGTAGTGAAACCTGGACACTTTGTAAACAAGATAACAGGAAACTAGATGCTTTTGATTTCAGATGCTTACGCAGTATCTTGGGCATTAGGTGGTTCAACTTTGTAACTAATGATGAGGTTAGGCAAAGGAGTTTGCAACCTTTTTTAAGCAGCATATTGTGCAGAGAGAGACTCCGTTGGTTTGGCCATGTTGCCCGTATGAATAATTATAGATTGGCGAATAGGGTTATGAACAGTGTGCCTAAAGGCCTCAGAAAGAAGGGGAGACCTAGGATGCGGTGGGCAGACAATGTCAAACAGGACCTTATTAGAATTGGTGTGCAGTGGCCAGATGCAGTAGATGTAGCTCAGGATAGACTTGCTTGGAGAACTAAATTGCACGGTCTGGTTGGACCTCCGTAGCCCATGGCTGCTTTAGGATGATGATGATGATATATATATATACGTTTATTTTTAATTTTGGATATGCATCTTTGTTTATTTTTAATTTGGGATATTCATCTGTGTTTACTTTTAATTTTGGATATATATATATATCTGTGTTTATTTTTAATTTTGGATATAGATCTGTGTTTATTTTAATTTTGGATATAGATCTGTGTTAATTTTTAATTTTGGATATACATCTGTGTTTATTTTTAATTTTGGATATAGATCTGTGTTAATTTTTAATTTTGGATATACATCTGTGTTTATTTTTAATTTTGGATATATATATATCTGTGTTTATTTTAAATTTTGGATATAGATCTGTGTTAATTTTTAATTTTGTATATACGTTTGTGTTTATTTTTAATTTTGGATTACATCTGTGTTTATTTTTAATTTTGGATATGCATCTGTGTTTATTTTTAATTTTGGATATACATCTGTGTTTATTTTTAATTTCGGATATACATCTGTGTTTATTTTTAATTTTGAATATGCATCTGTGTTTATTTTTAATTTTGAATATGCATCTGTGTTTATTTTTAATTTGGGATGTACATCTGTGTTTATTTTTAATTTTGGATATACATCTATGTTTATTTTTAATTTTGGATATACATCTATGTTGATTTTTAATTTTGGATATACATCTGAGTTTATTTTTAATTTTGGATTTACATCTATGTTTATTTTTAATTTTGGATATACATCTGAGTTTATTTTTAATTTTGGATATGCATCTGTGTTTATTTTTAATTTGGGATGTACATCTGTGTTTATTTTTAATTTTGGATATAGATCTGTGTTTATTTTTAATTTTGGATATACATCTGTGTTTATTTTGAAATTTGGATATACATCTGTGTTTATTTTTAATTTTGGATATAGATCTGTGTTTATTTTTAATTTTGGATATACATCTGTGTTTATTTTAAATTTTGGATATACATCTGTGTTTATTTCTAATTTTGGATGTGTGTTTATTTTAAATTTTAGATATACATCTGTGTTTATTTTTAATTTTGGATATATTCTGTGTTTATTTTAAATTTTGGATATACATCTGTGTTTATTTTTAAATTTGGATATGCATCTGTGTTTATTTTTAATTTTGGATATATATCTGTGTTTATTTTTAATTTTGGATATCCATCTGTGTTTATTTTAAATTTTGGATATACATCTGTGCTGATTTTGACTTTTGGATATACATCTGTATTTATTTTGAATTTTTGAGATAAAAGAATTATTTTTTCTGCTCTACTCCGTAATATAAAGACTTTCTCTTGTAACTATATTTTGATAAGTCAGGCACTTACCCAGGATTTAGTTTCGGGGAGGGGGAGGGCGAGGGGGGTGGGCGATCGGAGAATAAGACTTGAGTAACGTTTTCCAATTACGTATTGAGTACGCGTTTTCCAATTACTGATGCCAGTGCCTGCTCTCATAGCCTGTGGTTTCCTCGCAAACTATCGAGATATTCAATTCGACAGATTTTGGTACAGGCGCTCATACAAATATCCGAACACTATGGTTGATTACAGAATTCAGAAAAAATATCTGGCAGCGATTTTTTTCGAAATTAGTGATCTGGCAACCTTCGTGTCACGTGATTACAGAATTCAGGAAAAATATCTGGAGCGTGTACAGCAACTGTACACGCTCCAGTTACCGTTCACAGCAAACTGGAGCGTGTGCAGTAACTGCACATGCTCCAGTTTGCTGTGAACGGTAACTGCACACGCTCAATATTTCCGTGAGTGAGCCCACACGATCTAGTATCAAAATAATATGACCACCTACAGTCGCTCAAAAAAGTATCCGAACACTATGGTTGATTACAGAATTCAGAAAAAATATCTGGCAGCGATTTTTTTTAGAAATTAGTGATCTGGCAACCTTCGTGTCACGTGACACGAAGGTTGCCAGATCACTAATTTCTAAAAAAATGGAATTCAGATTATTCCATTCCCTAGATTGACTTTTAGTTTCCGGATCACAGTACAAAAAAACTGAAGTCTCGTCTCTGTTCGTAATAATCTGTAAGAATCTTTCACCATCCTCCTCAAATCCTACCAACAGTTCGATATACATCAACACTTTTTTGCTTTCGTTTGGGGCTCAGGTTGTCAGGGATCCAAGGAGCAGAAATTCTTGACATTTTCAAATGCTCCGTCATTATTGCATCAACACCGATGTAAGAAAGGCCCATCCATCCTGCAGTCGACACAGTTCCTAGTGGGACATATTCTGCAGTCTTCATTCGTTCTCTTTTGTTGCGATCTTATGCAACCACGGCAATTCCCGGTTCCGTCTCACGACACTACCTGGTTATGAAAAGCCATGACTATCTAGAGCAGGGGGCAAGGAATAGGCGCACCTCAACCCCAGCCTCACATGGCAGCAGTCCTATAGAAGGAAAGCTGACCACCGGAAGAAACCTAACTTTAATCTGTTCCCCGGTTAGCCATGAACAAGGATATATAGATCCAAGTTCGATCGGCACCCGGGGTGGAGACTCTTAGTAAGGCCCAGACTTTTGTGAGGGCTCTGGCCTACTAGGAGCCAAACCCGTTCTGCCGAGCCCTCGAACAGCTCACCCAGAGCTCCTGATAGGTGAGGTCTCAGACGCTGTCACCGACCAACCGGCTAGGGAACCAGTTGGCAGCATCGTCGACCTCGGTTGGCTTTGGCAATGCTCCAGCCGGGGACCCAATCCGGCCGGCAAAGCCTTCAGCCGGTTTGCTGGGCCCTAGGCCTCCCCCACCACGACAAGATGGTCCCTTATTGGGGGGGGGGGGGGTGCAGTCTTCATTCAGAATATCCTTGGCTTGAGTGATTGTTGTGTATTGATGGAAGTGCTTGGTTGCCCAGGATCTTGGATCGTCCTCCACGGAGTCTCGCCGTTTGTGCCACTTGAAAAACGTGTTTCGATTCAAGCAGTGTTCTCTGTGCACTTGAGCCATTTCTGTGCACCACTTAAACCTCGCTGAACATAATAACATATCACATACAGTCCCACAGTGCGTTGTGGTTCAGGTGCGGTCAGTTTCCACTTCAACCATAGCTTCAAATAAAATACACAAAAGGAACACTTTCCAAAGAGAGACAATAGCAGACACTTATTACATACTGGTATGCTCTTACTTGCGACCATATCTCAACGTGTTCCAACTTCGAAGACTGCTTGGTTTCCTCGAACAGTCGCTGAGTTTCCACATATTACGGAGGACGTTCGAGACGTTCTTGTCATGTGTCTGTAGATTTGGCTTCGTTCCTCCACAGTTAATTAGCTACGACTTGTTTGAAAGTTTATCTAAAATTGTCATGACGTGTGCAATTCGTATAATCATTTCTCTGTTTGCTTGTTGCTCGTAAAGTTCTGTCTGCAAAATCTGTGCGTTGTTGCTATGGAGCCTACTAAAGCACGGGGGGGGGGGGGCGATTTTACATTTTCCCAAGGATTCAGATTGGGGACGACGCGAAATATTCATGCCGATTTATCACAAGAATATAGGGATCATGTCTGTTCATATGGCACAGTTACTGGATGGATGAGCAAATTCAGAAAAGAATGGAAGAGTTTCCAAAATGGGTACACCACAAACTGAGTGAACGGGAAAAAGGAACTAAAGAAAGGAGATGCTCGTGCAAGGAGATGCTGGCAATGTTTGAACTAATGGCCCAAACGATTAACAGACGTTATCACAGGTGACGAAACATTGTTTTATTACTACACAACTCCCATAAAGATCGACAGCTATGTTTGGGTTGTAGAAGATGAACCACGTCCCCAAAATCCTCTGACAAGACTTCCGCTCAAGAAGAGGATGTGCACAATGTTTTTCCAAGGAGTGATAACCGTTGACATCTTACCTGGAGAAATGACTATAAATAGCCATTATTATTATAAATGCCAAAATTGTAAAGGAGACGAAGAATCAGCATCCAACAACAGACGTCGAGGGTTCTCCTTCTTCATTACAATGCCAGTATTCACAAAACCCGGCAAGTTAAGGCTTATCTAAAGAAGGAAAAAATCAAACAGCTAATCCTGATATTGCACATTCAATTTTTGTTGGTTTCCAAATATTAAAAAGTAACTTGATGGGAAGCTTTTGGTACGTTGCAAGACCTTGCAAAACGCGTGCAATCAGAGTTGCAGAGTATTCCCCAACAGGAGTACCATTAAGAGTTTCCAGAATTAGCGTACACGTCTGCAAATCTGCATAGATGCTGGAGGAGAGTACTTTGAAAGAAAGTTTTGTTGAGGTAAGTATAATGTTTTTGGTTCTGGAGATGCATGTCTCCTCGTAACTCATAAGAAAATCTTCTAATTGCCAGTCCACGAATTGAATGATCCACCTACGTATATATAATGATAGATATAGAGATCATTTGATATAGAGATCATTTGACCCCTTTCTTCCGTGACAGTTTTGCCCTTCACTAGGAAGTAATTCTTAATTTAAATAATCATGATTAAGCTAACGACCAAAACAGAACACTATTAATAGAGAAATTCTTACCTCTGACATCCATGTGATATCTCTGAATTCCTTGCACTGTCTTAATGCACGATGACTTGTTATGACATTGCGATTCCGCAGTGTGATGGATGAACACTTGGCCAACGGGAATTTTCAGGCTCTCTTTGCTGCGTGGTGGGTAGGCGCCCCACTCTGCACGGGTGACCACTTCTATATTCCTGCATGCTGAAATGGAGAAGAAAGGACATGAAATTGGCGTCAGTATTTTTACTCTTAAAGGGGAGGGGTAGATGTCAAATTAGTGAGTTTGTCCTAATTGCGTTGTTGTTGTTGTTGTTGCGTTGCTTTACCTCTGAGCGGCACTTTTTTGCACACCATGGGCTAAATGGCCAGGTCACATGGACCCCGAAGACTCAGAGAAGGTTGGAGGAGGGGACCCACTGGAACAGCTATTGGGAGACAGATGTTAACCTCCCATGAAGGCCATCCAGCGTGTTCTTTAATGTGCATAGGGTATGGCTCTCCCGCACACGGGGCCACGGCTTAACGTCCCATCCGACGGACGGCGGCCTTTCCAAGCCCATCGGTGTCCCCTACTGACCGTGGGCAGAGCGGGGAATTTTGCGGAGATAAATCTCAACCCTGACCCAGCTGGGACCGAACCTGGGAACTACAGATTACGAGCCTGGCGCGGTACCGACTGAGCCACCCCCGCCCCTGTCCTAATTGCAATAGTACACTCAAGAGTAAGAGAGAGAGAAATAAGGACGCTGAAAGAAATCCCTCTTCCTAGGAATCCATCGTAATCTGCTTGCTCATCATCTAGCCTAGTCTGCATTGAGCTATGACATCTTAACTCCTTGAATTAAACCTTTATACCTCAAGATCGTTTCAGGCATTATTACGACTGAGAGAGCTGAATATGTGATATAATGCTTTAATACTAAATTGATGAAAATTGCATATTTTTGTTCATTAATGAATTATTATGTTGCAGTTTTAATGATTAATACATCGATATCATCCATGCATTTTAAAATAATTCAAATTATGTATTCCTTCTTTACTATATGTGTCCTAGACTAAGTCAGAAGAATTACTATTTAATTTCTGCAGAGGACAGGTAATTACACCGAAGAAGTGTCCCCATCTACGATATTACTTTTTCTAGTCATCAGACTTATTGAAACATATGTCTTAAAGTTTTTTTTATTTTTTTTTTATTTGCGACATATAGGACAGAGATATATGGTCTCCTCCCACTTTCATCTTTACTTTCCCCCAATCTGGTCTTCCCCCACTTTCATCTCCACTTTCCCCAGTCTGGTCTCCCCCCAGTCTCATCTCTACTCCCCCCGGTCTGGTATCCCCCCACTTTCATCTCCACTCCCCCCGGTCTCGCCCCCCACGGCCTCGTCTCTTCCCCCGTCTCGTCTCACTCCCGCCAGCCTTGTCTTCACCCCTTCCCCCAAAGCTGATTACTTCAGTTTGCATGCCCCGTGACCTGTGTTCCTCGAAAAGGAGGATCCTGGTAGTTGCTCAGAGGTCCTCTTCTGCTCTCCTCAGTTCATGGGTGGTGGTCCTTTGGCCTGTCTTGCCATTGGTGAGCCTGTTTCTCACAGGACTGCTTCAGAGGACCGCTGTTACAGACTGACTGCTCTGTCCTTTGCTTTTGAGGGCAGCTGCTACAGACAGCTTTATCCTCTGCCTCAGATAAGCAAGAGGTCCTGATGTTCTCCCTTCCCCCAGGATCAATCGGCTGGTGGACTGAATCTGCTTGGGCCAATTATGCAGCGCGTTGAGTGCTTTGCCCATGTACGGGTACAGGTCTCATATTTTCCTCGCTTTTATTTTTTCTCTTATTTTTATTTCATGAAGACAGTTCGGTTCCACACACTTTTATTTCACTTTTCATTTCACTTGTGAGCTATCTGCTCACTGTCAGTCCCCAGTAGCATCTTCAGTCTCTATTCTCGTCTCCATTCCCTAGTCTTAGTCTCCATTCCCTAGTCTTAGTCTCCAGTCCTCAGTCTTCGGCTCCAATCACCAGTCTCCAGTTCTGTCTCCCGCCTCAAAGTCCCAGTCTACAGCTCCCAGAAGCGAATGCTGTTTAATCCATGAAGGAGCTATGAAGTTAACATAACGTTGCTACCAAGGCTTACGCGTCATATTTTACTAGATTATTCGAACCGTACATTAAGAATCCAAAGTTTGATGAACACATCTATCCCATCTTAATGAACTGTTGGAAAGCCAACATATTCAAATAACATTAAAGATCCGTTCATCTTCTCAAGTGTATTCAGTTCTTTGGAAAATTTTCTTCTTGGAAAAGTTCAATCAATGAAGATTGTTGCAGCCGAAGTGCTCATTAATCCTTCTCTACAGATTACGAAATGCGTCAGGGAATTTGAAGAATAAATATAGGGAAGAAAATCTAAATCAGATAATGATCAACGTTGCAAAAGCGCTAGATATAAATAATTTTAACATTGATCAACTTGAAGCCTTACATAGACTGCCAACAAGGAACAAGAAAAAAACACCTGCGATTATTGCCCAATTTAAATCTAGAAACGAACGTGAACAATGGATGTCAAAAAAGAAATCGAAAATCTTTGCCAGTAACGTTATTGATGACGCTAAAAAAACGCCAGTGTATATAAATGAAAATTTAACTCCAATAAACAGAGAACTTTTCTGGAAAGCGAGGTGCCTGGCCAAATCAAAAAATTTTAAATACGTCTGGTTTCGGAACGGGAAAATCATGATGAAAAAAACTGATGGTGACAGCGTAATTCGAATTGATATGCAAACGAATTTCGACGAATTTTAAACGGGAAATATATTGTTTATTTGCTCCACCTTATTTGTTCTGCCATGGCGACTTTTCATTTTGATGACTTACCAACATTTGATCACAACGAAAATGTCCTGTGCGACTATGAAGAAGTTAAGAAATGGTTCTTGACTAGTAAATTATGTTATGAATCTGATGAACATTTAAGCTTTCTGCATGTGAACATTCGAAGTCTGAAAAAAAACTGGGATACTCTCTGTGTTTATCTTAAAGATATCTTGAATTTCTTAGATATTATTATATTAACAGAAACTAACATCCTCAGCACCGATGCTCCATTGTTCAATCTAGAAAATTTTAATCAACTTTTTACGAGAACTCCTGGTGCGTTTGAACATGGGATTCTACTTTTCTTCCGCGACACATTATTAGTCAAAACGATACCTTCACTTGTAATCCCTGCTGAAACACTGAATATAAATATCTACAAGGGTAATTTAACTTTCAATTTACTTGCTATTTACAGATCACCAAGCTCGAACATTAACACTTTTCTTTCTAATCTCAAAAATTGGTTCGAAACAACTGATAAACATCGCAATCAAATACTAGTTGGAGACTTTAATTTAGATATCAAAAATATCAAAAAACACGGAGTTGCCAAATACGTAGAATTGTTAACCGAGTTTGGTTTCTCACCTATTATTACTGGTATCACCAGGGAAGACATCATTGGTGACTCTCTTTCTCAGACATGCATTGATCACATTAACGTCCGACTTGACATTAAACTCGACACAAATTCAATGATTTTTGGCAGTAGGATCGCAGACCACTACTTAATCGCGGCAATTTGCGGGGGGAAAAAACTAGGGAATTCGTCCAATCACACTAAAAAGCTAGACAGCAATTTTAACACGAAAACTATCTTAGATCATAAAAACATATGCAAAGAAATAAGTCTAACAGACTGGCTGGACAGAGGCACTGGAAACGAAACCCCAAATTCAGAACTAATAGACGTACTTTATGAAACATTCATAAAAAAATATATGGCGATTGTCAACAATAACAAAATTAATAAACTATCGGATGGCTCAAAAATGAAACAACGAAATTGTAGCAAAGACTGGGTAAATCAGGAAATAATAAACTTAATACGTAAAAGAGACTCGGCTTGGATTGATTACAAAAATAACAAGAGAAACAGAAATTTTAAATTACTATACACAAACTTAAGAAACACAGTCACGTCCGTTATTAGGCAGGAAAAGAAAAAATATTACTTCAAACAATTTGAGTCATGTAAAAATAAACCAAAACAAAATTGGGAACTCATCAACCAAATTATCAACAATAAACCTAAAACTGCCATTGACGATTTTATCATGAAGAATATGCCACAAGGTATGTCTGAAACTCAAGCAGCAGAGAAATTTAACAACACCTTTGCAGACATTATTGTCAATCTCAGAGACAATAACCGTATACAGAATCTCTCTACAGTTCCTAAACATATCCAACCTTCTGTCCCCTCAATTTTTATTCCTCCCATCTCAAAACAAGAAACTTTCAAAATTCTAAGTGACTTAAATGAAAGAAAATCATGTGGATACGATCAGGTACACATAAAGCACATTAAAGCATGCAAAACCTCCTTAGCTGATCTCGTGACAAACTTTATCAATGAAAGCATATCTACAGGAAACATCCCTAATAAACTCAAAATTGCTATTCTAAGACCAATTTACAAAAGTGGAACTAAATCCGATTGCACTAACTATAGGCCCATTGCCATCTTACCCGTCCTTCACAAAATACTTGAAAGATATGTAGCTAACGTTCTAGCCAATTTCTTGAAAAAACATAACATTATTAGTGAAAAGCAATATGGTTTCCAAAAAGGTAAAAATACAATTACACTTTTAACGGAGTTTTCTGACGTCATTAATGGAACTTTAAACAACGGAAAAAAAGCAGCAGCTATCTTTCTGGACTTTCGTAAGGCATTTGATACGTTGGATCACGATATTTTGCTTCAAAAATTGTATATTTATGGTGTCCGAGGTATTACCCTTAAATGGTTTGAAAATTATTTAAAAAATAGAGTGCATGTTACCAAAATTAATGGCGTTTTTAGTGAGAAGAGAACAGTGTACACTGGTGTTCCACAAGGTTCAATTTTAGGTCCGCTTTTATTCATTATTTATATTAATGATCTAGCTAACCTTAAACTGAAGGGCTCTCTTTATATATATGCTGATGACACCGCCTTGGTTAACGTGAATCACAATATAGGAGACGCAGTCCGAGATACACAGGATGATTTTAACAAAATTATTTACTGGTCTAACATTAATCGTATTTACATAAATTCTGAAAAAACCAAATGGATGAGCTTTCATTCACCAGGATACTATGATCTCTCATCTTATGCAATTAAAAACCACGAACCCTTGTGTCCCCACAACATGATAACTCATGACCCTGACTGCTGCGACTGTGATGTTATTGAGCGTGTTGAGAGCCATAAATATCTTGGACTCTACATGGACACAACCTTCCGATGGAATACACATATTCAAAAGTTAGCAGGGAAATTGCGTCTATGTGCATCTAAACTTTATAAACTACAATTTGTTGCAAGCACACATACATGTATTTTGGTTTACAAAGCTATCTGTGAATCTATATTGACCTATGGTTTGACAATATACGGCTCAACTAACCTCACAAATATAAAGAAAATAGAAACTATTCAATCATCCATTGCTAAAAATATAATCCCATACAACTTAAGAAATTCATTTTATCATAGCGAAGAAAGACTAAATTATCTAGGCATACTCTCTTTTCACAACCTTTACAAATACAGCATCACTTTAAAATATTTTTTTGATAATCAATTTAAATATAAAATCTCTCATGGGAAAAACACAAGGTTACAATCCAAAAATTATTTCCAACTTCCAAAAATATTAAACAATTACGGGAAATGTACAAGGGCATACACAATACCTTACGTGTTCAATCAACTGCCAAGGGAAATTATTTTATTAAACAATTTTAAAGAAATCAAAAATAAGACAAAAAATTTTCTTCTAGGCACTAAATTTTAAATAAAAATTTCAACCACTACAATGGAGCTTCCACTGAAATTCATATAATTTGATGACATTGTTTTAAACTATATCTTATGTATTTTCATGTAACGTTATTATTCTTCTCTCCTGCAGATAAGCAAATGCTTTGCGGGTCATTTGTTTAAAATTTTGTATAACTAACATGAATATGAATAAAGATTATTATTATTATTAGAAGCAATGGAAAGAAAGATGCCGGAAGTGGCACCCCAAGAATTGTGTCACAGCTTGGCGAAGACGGATTGACATCTTGCAATTCAACTCATGAAGGACCTCAGGGGCGGGGTGGCTCAGTCGGTAGCGCGCCAGGCTCGTAATCTGTAGTTCCCAGGTTCGAGTCCCAGCTGGGTCAGCGTTGAGATTTATCTCTGCAAAATTCCCAGCCCTGCCCACGGTCAGTAGGGGACACCGATGGGCTTGGAAACGCCGCCGTCCGTCGGATGGGACGTTAAGCCGTGGCCCCGTGTGCGGGAGAGCCATACCCTGTGCACGTTAAAGAACACGCTGGATGGCCTTGACGGGAGACTACCATCTGTCTCCCAACAGCTGTTCCAGTGGGTCCCCTCCCCCAACCTTCTCTGAGCCTTCGGGGTCCATGTGACCTGGCCATTTAGCCCATGGTGTGCAAAAAAGTGCCGCTCAGAGGTAAACCAACCCAACTCATGAAGGACCTCAAATAGAAATGACTTAAGAAATAAAAGATATATTGATCGAAACATTAATTTTATTAATGGAGTCATGTAAACATCACCATCTGCTCAGTTTTGCGTAAGACAGCAGCAAGGGTTTCGTTACCAAGAACCTTGCGAAATTGCGTTCGAAAAATATTTATATTAACTGCTATGGAATATTATTAACTGAGAGAAAAACAAAAGTCATCAAGTTGGTTAAAAAAAAACTGAATAAAAAATGAGACCTTTTGGTCTACAAATGACGAAAAGAAACACTTGAAATTTTTGAACCGAGAAAGTGATTTCTAAGTCCATGCATCGAACAATAATCTTTACAATAATGAAAGGTAAAAAAGATCTCTTGGTGCACAAATAAAGGAAAGATGTCTAGAATGATCCGTGATTCCGTTCGAGTTGTGTTGATATTGTTTCCTCCGAGCTGCACTTTTTGCACACAACGGGTAAATGGTCAGGTCACAACAACCCCGAGGACTCAGAGAAAGTTGGAGGAAGTGGATCCACTGGAACAGCTCTTAGGGGGACCCCCCCCCCCCGTCATGGCCATCCAGCATGTTTTTTAACATGCACAGGGTATGGCTCTCCCAGGGGCCGGACTTTGACCTTCTAATGCATATTTAAGATGCCCTAACCAATTCAAACTTAAAAGGCCCCAAAACTTCGAAATCTAAATATATAATGTATTCCGATTGAGGGAACATTGGAAACCCAACACGAAATTGATGTGGTGTAAACGTTATTCTAGCATTGGTAAGCAAAGATGAATAGTGTTTGCACAATAGCTTAAGTATAAAAAAATTTTCGTAACACAGTAAAACTTGAGATATATTTCTTTGAGGACCCTTATATGGTGAGGCCCTAAGCTGTAGTATGAGTAAGACCGGCTCTGGCTCTCCCGCACTCGACGCCATGGCTTAAAATCCCATCCGGCGGGCGGCGGCCTTTCCAAGCCCATCGGTGCCCCCTACTGACCGTGGTGGGCAGGGGTGTTTTGCGGAGATAAATCTCAATGCTGTTACAGTTGGGATAATAATATAATAAATTTCAATGCTGTTAACAGTAAAGGACGGAGGAAAGGATGGGCTCCGTTTGCAGGAAGACTCAGTTTCTACGATCATCTTCGGTATCAACTAATGAATTAACGATTCTTAAATTCTTATTCTTAAACTTTTTACTGTACTTAAAACTGTACGTTTTAGTACAGTAATTACATTACTTCCTTTACTGTACTAAAACGTATAGCTTTTACTGTAAGTATTACTGTACTGAGCAATACGTACAGATAGGGAGGTCTAGAGTCTGCGAAGTTCTATAGCACAGATACTTCAACGTATTTTTTTTTCAATTTAAGCAATATTTAAATCATTGATTTCCAACTGGTGTGTCGCGTCGAAGCTACAGGGGAATCGCTAAAATTTAAGAAAATAGGCTGCCCACTGATCAATACACACTCTTCTTGGGAACGTGGCTTAAGGTCCTACTTTCTTTCGTTCATTGGCTTAAATAATATATAATAAATTTGAATAAATTCGTGGAAATAAATATCGATTTTTTTTGCACACTTACCATTTGCTGAACCAAGGATTACAAAATAGAGCAGAACAGCAGGCAATGAAGTGTTCATTATCTGAAAGAGTAAATTTAAATTTAAAATAAACTGTTTCTTTCGAAATTTCATCTACATATATTTGAGTAAAAAGTAAACCGAACTGACAAAACAATTCGTGAGACCAAGAGAGTTGAAATACTGCAGATTGGCGGGTAGGAATAAAAGTTAAATGCTTCTGCAAATCGGTAAAATGCTAGTTAATTATTAGAGTTCGTAATATTCTTACCTACAAGCTAGCTTCTAAGCACAGGACGAACAGAAATACCTCTTTCGAAATGAAATCAAATCGCAAAAGGATCAATTTATTTAGAGAGTCTGTTTTTCTTGTAATAAGCAACACTTGAATTTACCATGATGAGCATCTGGGAAAACACAGATGACGTCACATAACGAGGCTTTTACAGAGTGACTTGTATTCCGTGCACGGGATTTCCCAGGCATCCCTTGTTATGAGGTCACTTCCGTACTTGATGATAAGAGGAAATGGCCCGAGCTATCGTTTTCTCAGCATTTTGATATTCAGGCATTTTGGATTGGGTTTCAACAGCTCAAGAACGAAAGGAAATTTAATAATTTAGAACATCGGTTCTTATAGTTTAGCTGGCTGAGACTCCATTTTTTTTTATTGATTAAACATAATGGACTTCCATTTTCTGTCGGTAAGCATAGCAGACCTCTTATTTTTAGCTGAAAAAAAAAATAGAGAATTTGCAGTTTTAGTCGTTAAGCTTGGTGGACCCCAGTTTTAGTGAGTAAACAAAGTATTTTTTTTAGTCAGTAAGCATGGGGGACCACAATTTTTAGCTGATAAATATACAGGATCCCGTTTCAGTCGGTAAGTATGGCGGAGCACGAAGTTTTAGCTGATAAAATGGAGCATCTCCGTTTCCTTCGGTAAACATCGCGGACCACAATTTTTAACTGATAAATATAGAGGATGCCCTTTTTCAGTGGATAAGCTTGGTGGAGCAGACCTTTTAGCTGGCAAGCATAGAATTTTCCTTTTTTTAAGTTTAACATAAAAAATAGATAATTAAGGGTCGGTGCATCGAAGATTTGAAAATCTGACAGTTATTAAAAACTTAGACGCTTTTGTAAATTACTGACATATATTTTTTGTGAGTAAATTTTTCCTGCTTACCACGCGGTACAGACGTCTAAAGAGAATCCCCTAAAAATCTTCAATTCTTCAATTCTTGAATGAATTGCTGAGGTACACAGAACATCGAAATTGAAGATGCAATTAATTGGTGCGAATTGCCCAATCTACCAAATGCCACCTTTGTACACGAGCTACTTCATACAGAAAATATGTCCAATGCTCATGAGTTTCTTTGGATAAGAAGTGAAGCAATGATTCATGGTAAAGAGCAGTTTCTGATGGGAAGCGAAGCAGTTTCATCGTGTCCAGGAGTTTCTATAATGGCAAATGAAGGTCATTACTAAGGAGCTTTTTGTGATGTCATTTCAAATATTGGCCATTTGTAAGGAGATTTTTATAATGACGTTAAAATATTGGCCATTTATGAGGGGCTTTCTATGATGGCATTTAAGTATTGACCACCTCTAAAGAGAATTCAATAACACTAGGCAACAAATTTTCATAAAAGTCATGCCTCTGAGATAAAAGTAGCCATTTATTAAAGATTTCCAGTTGCTGAACACGAATATGACAATGAAAATGCAAAATTCGCTACGATTTCTGAGAAATCCGCAATAGTTTCTTATATAATAGAGTAATATGTACATATGACATGTATCGGTAAAATTCCGCTTCTACTTCCGACGTCCCTTTACCCATCGCTTGTACAGCTGCTCAGGATCATCTCTGGCGAGCGTCCAACAGTAGTCAGCCAACATTGAAGTGGACCAGTTTCATTGGTATCGTTTTTTCATCGTTGCAATGTCCTGGTGAAAATGTTCACTGTGCTCATCACTAACCACGCCACAGTTGTCGGGGAAGAAATCTAAGTGGGAATGGAGAAAATGGATCTTTAAGGACATATTACAGCCAATTTGTGATACAGAGACAAACATGTCCTTAACCAGTTTCTTGTAGTTGTTTGCCCTGACATTCCCGAGGTATTTAGTTGATATCAGACGAAATACATCCCAAGCCTTTTTCTCGTCACCCTGAAGCAGGTTCTCGAATATCTGGTCTCTGAACAGCTCGCGGATCTGAGGACCCACAAAAATTCCCTCATTAATTTTCACTTCGCTGAGTCGAAGGAATTTGTCAGTCAAGTACTTGAAAGCTGATGCAGTCTGGTCCATGGCTTTTACGAAGTTTTTCATCACACCGAGTTTGATGTGTAGGGATGGAAGCAGGAATTTGTGTATTTCTGCCAGTGCCAGGTGTTTCACATTCTTCTCTACGACCATCAGAGATTTCATATGAGGTCAGTTTCTCTTCACATAGTGCAAAGTCTTTGCTCGGCTGTCCCATTCACATAAGAAACAGCAGTACTTCATATATCCCAGTTGCAGACCCATCAACAGAGCCACTACCTTCAAGTCACAACAGAGATGCCAGCCATACTTGCTGTATTGAAGAGAGTTAAACAGCTGTTTTAGGTTGTCGTAAGGTTTCTTTCATGTATACAGCGTGTCCGACCGAACTGGATGGAAGTCGATTTCCATTATGTAGCAACACCACCTTGAAATTCAATTTCTAGGAGTCTATGAATAGTCGCCATTCTTGAGGGTCGTGTTTGATTCCGAGGGCATTCATCAGCCAATCTACATCAGAGCATACACAAGGCCATCTTCCTTTCTGAAGTAAGACGCAAACTGCTCATGACGAGTTCGAAACGAAATCATTTAGACATTTTCCTTGAGAAGATTTCATTGTTTAAGTCTTCATCCAAGTAACTCTACTTTGGCCTTGGACAGCTCCAGATCGCGAACAAGATCGTTCATTTCTTCTTTGGTGAGAATGTGTGGCGCAGATGATGCACCGTGACAGATGTATGGATCATCATTAGACACAGAAGACTGTGGAGAACTTGACGTCGGTTAGCCTCCCTCCTCATCGTCTGAATCGATGGAAAATTCTTTTGGAAGTTCAGGAATAGGAAGGTCTTCGCCATGCAGAACTGGTCGGGGAGCAGATTGTACATTAGGGTACATTATTGTCCACTTCTTTTTCCTTGTGATGCCTCCAGAAACAGGTGAAACCATGAAGATGTAGCAGTCATTTGCATGATTGCTTGGCTCTCTCCAAACCATAGGAACAGCAAACGGCATCGCCACTTTTCCCCTTTCAGCCACTTAGGAAGATTTCTTGCACACGTAATGCAGCATATGTGTGGGGCCCAGACTTGCATCAAAAATAAAACTCACGCGTCGCTTTCACTATTGGAGTTATGGCCCTTTTCTGGCTTTCAAACGTCACTTTCCCGTAAATGTAATAAAATGTATCTGCACTATTAACACAGTTACGAGGCATCACTACTGTTGGATTAAAACTTCAAGGATCACTTGTGTTGTACTTATGACTCAGGGGTAAATGGGAGTCGCTCAAAAGACTTGCTCACCCTACGAGATGTTGCTTACAACTAACGATTGCATCATCTTTTGTCAGCGGTCGTAAAGCTGCGATATCATGACTCACCTACATTGCATCAGACAATGATGCAATACTTCCGGGGGTTGTGTATATGACGGGATGATGCAATACAACGCAATATTGCAGTCTAGAGTTTAAAATACAGTGTTGCAAAATGGTTACCTATGTCTCAATGCGGTCTGAGTCGTTTATACATGACCATCTTTGTCTCTCCTAAACAAGAGCCAACGACAAATTTTATTGTCAGAGCACCTCGAAATTAGTGAAGATTGATTATTTTCATTTCAAAGCCTTTTTGTGTGTTGCCCAGTGTAATTACAGTGGAGTATTGACTTTTTCTGATAGTTAACTGAGTATTGGCCTTTTGTGAGGAGTTTTTCTGGTGGCAGATGAAGTGTTGGCCCTTTGTGAGGAGTTTTTCCTGATGGCGATGAAGTATTGGCCATTTTAAGAAGCTTTTCTGATGGCGACGAAGTATTGGCCATTTGCAACGAGTATTTTGTGATGGCAAATAAAGTATTTTGTCATTTATAAAGAGGTTTTTATAATTGCGGATGAAATATTGTCCATAAGTAACACATAATGCATTATATATAAAATATTCAGTAATGTCTATTAGGAAATTTTTATTTTGGCATTTATTAACCATTTGAAAAGAAGTTTTTTTTCTGATACCAGGAAGTGTTGGCCATTTGTAAGGAGTTTTTTATAATAGAAGATGAAGTACTGACCATTTGTTGGGAGCTTTTTATGATGGGAAGTACAATAATGTTTCTGTGGCCCGGAGATAGGAAGGAATGAAGAGTGGATGGGAGGCTATGTGATTGCATTGAGAAGGAACGGACTATTAAGATGTTTCGATATGTTACCGCTAAAGCTCGAAAGCCGTTAATGTGCACATTACCTAGCTAATCTGCAGATTAACTGATTTGCTCCGTTAACGTGCGGAATCCAGAGTTTTCTGCATTTTACCTAGGTAATGTGCACATTAACGGCTTCCGTATCGTTAAAGTTCAAAAGTTTGTTTCTCTCATAGTGGTGAATCTCTTGAATATGAATCTTCGTGTCACGTGATTCACTCGTCCGCATTATAAAAAACGCCCCGGATGAGCGGAGGCCAAGTGAGAACGAATCGGTAAAGTGATTCATTCTTGATAACGAATCACTAAAATGATTCGTTCTCACTTCGCCTGCTCATTTTGGGGGCGTTTTTTATAATTCGGACGACTGATTCATGTTGACAGAGGGATGACCCTGGTTTCAACTCTACTCTCGGACACTAGATAAATAACATTATGTTAATTTAAGCGTACAGAAACGTTCCTGTTGTTCCAGCAAAGATCTTATTTTCACTTTAACGAGTGCCTAGTAGGTAACGTGCAGATTATCCAGGTAATTTGCAGATTACCTAGGAATTTGAGAAATGAAACAATTTTCCGCACGTTAACGGATCACCCTAGTTAATCTGCACAATACCTAGATAATCTGTACAATACCTAGATAATCTGTAGAATAACTGATTTCTGCACTTTAGCGGTAACAGATATATAAATGTTTTCTCTGTTTAAACGATCTTTGAAAACTTTCTCTTTAAATTATATGTAGTACACATTTTTAATATTTTCTCTACTTCATTACAGTTGTCAAAGTTCTCAAAGAGGGAGTCATCAGAGAGAGGTTATCCTACTTCCTACTTAACAAAAAGAAATAATGAAATACGAAACAGATTCCATCATCTGGCTCCCGACTCGAGACTTCCTTGTTATAACGGAGTTGCTCCGTTAGTTGAACTAAGAGATGGAACTTTCACACTTGCCAAAGTAAGGGTTATGAAAGAAGCAGGTCTCGGGATATAATAATCGGGATGTAAGCATTTTAACCCTTAACCACTGACGCCTCTAAATTTGGGACATAGTGATGATGGTGGTCACATAGACCTCTCGTATATTTTTGTCACTTAAATTTTAAGTTTTGTATTGATCAATGACAGTCTGGAATACAGCCTTCGTTATCAACTAGGAAACACGATAAAAGGGTTGCCGCAAACTTGGTTATTTTGTTTTTATTATTATGCAGCAGGTATATGTACTTCTCAAAGTGGGAATCACAACAACACCAAAAAGAAATGGGAGTAGAAAATAAAAAAAATAAACACCCCCTCAAGCAGCTGCTTGCCACAGAGGTCTGACAGGAGCCCTTCAGTTTATATGCCATAGTAGAAGGTCTGTGAGGATGGCAGGACCTCAGCAGAAAAACAACACGAACATCCATGCCTTACCCGGGGCTCGAACCCAGATTCCTTAGATCAGTAGCCAAGCGCGCTAACCACTCGGCCAAGAACTGCAAATTATTATTTATTATTTTTGTTATTAACAAAATTGGAACATGAAAGTAACTTTATATTGCCTTATCAAGAACGACAATAACATGTAGCACCATTTCATTGTACATGCTACACAAAAGTACAATTATTATAATGAAATTACACTAAATATATAGCAGTAATGCCTGCATATAGATACATTTATCGAGGCAACCGGCTATCGGAGATATGCAAATGATCAAAGATCCACATTGAATGGACACCTGACACCTATTTTCATTTCAAAGCCGTAGATAAATACCATTCATTCAAGCCGTAGATAAATACCGGGCGCCTATTAGCTCGTATCATAGCATGACCAACAATGAGGTTAGAGGGCATGCTGCGAAAATATTCGAAACATGCCTTGGAGACGACGGCGCGACCTTATGCCCAATTAATGCCTTCTGAGAGACAGCGAATCGTCAATATGTGGGAGCTCGGATTGAGTCTTCGAGCGATTGCTGCACGCATGGGGCACAAAGTTAGACAGTGCAATGGTGTGTCTCATGCAACATCATGGAGCACCAAATGACACAAACGACAGGTACAAAACCCAAAACCAGCACACCGCACCACAGCACTTGAAGATCGCATGCTTCGAAGGAGTGACAGTGACTGTGCTGCAGAGTGATTTGCGAACCACTCATCACTCTATAGCACAGTTGGGTTGTTTTACCTCTGAGCGGCACTTTTTTGCACACCATGGGCTAAATGGCCAGGACACATGGACCCCGAAGGCTCAGAGAAGTTTGGGGGAGGGGACCCACTGGAACGGCTGTTGGGAGACAGATGGTAGCCTCCCGTCAAGGCCATCCAGCGTGTTCTTTAACGTGCACAGGGTATGGCTCTCCAGCACACGGGGCCACGGCTTAACGTCCCACCGACGGACGGCGGCCTTTCCAAGCCCATCGGTGTCCCCTATTGACCATGGACAGGGCGGGGAATTTTGCGGAGATAAATCTCAACGCTGACCCAGCTGGGACTCGAACCTGGGAACTACAGATTACGAGCCTGGCGCGCTACCGACTGAGCCACCGCCGCCCCCTATAGCACAGTCACTGACAAACTACTAGAAAACGTTTGCATGACGCAGGAATGAAGGCGAGACGTCAAGTCTGGCATCTGCCTGAAGCGACAACATCACTGGTTATGCCGTCTCCACTGGTGTCAAGCGAGTCAACATTGGACTATGGAATGGAGGAGGGAGTGTTCGAGTCCTGGTTCTGTTTCGGCATGACAGATGGCCGTTTGTGTACATGGCGTCGTCAGCGTCAATGACACGAGGAAGCCTATTCCATTAGCCGCCATAAAACACCCCACATTGGTAAATTGACATGGGTGGCATCACATATGGCAGCCAGACGCATCTGCTCCATGTTCCTGGTGTGCTAATGGCGAGATGTCACACCGATGGCATCGGGGGCGGGGGTGGCTCAGTCGGTAGCGCGCCAGGCTCATAATCTGTAGTTCCCAGGTTCGAGTCCCAGCTGGGTCAGCGTTGAGATTTATCTCCACAAAATTCCCCGTCCTGCCCACGGTCAGTACGGGACACTGATGGGCTTGGAAAGGCAGCCATCCGTCGGATGGGACGTTAAGCCGTGGCCCCGTATGTGGGAGAGCCATACCCTGTGCACGTTGAAGAACACGCTGGATGGCCTTGACGGGAGGCTACCATCTGTCTCCCAACAGCTGTTCCAGTGGTTCCCCTTCCCCAACCTTCTCTGAGCCTTCGGGGTCCATGTGACCTGGCCATTTAGCCCATGGTGTGCAAAAAAAGTGCCGCTCACAGGTAAAGCAACAACAACCCAACACGATGGCATCGTTAATGCTGCGGCACGACCCTTCCCTACCACAATGCCTGAATTCAGTCTGCAGCAGGACAATGCCACTCCACACACTACACGTGCAACAATGGATAATCTCCAAGATGTGACCATTCTCCCACGGCGGCCACACTCCTCGGACTTCTCGCCCATTGAGCAGTGGTGAACCCTATGGGTCATCACTTTCACCAGCTCCTTCTGGCGGCAAACGTGATATAGTTGCGTGCCCATTGGGTGCTGTTTGGAATGACATACCTGACGGCACCATTAGCCATCTGATTGATGGATTGACAAGACATCTTAAAGGCTTGAGCATCTTCTTTTTAAGCATCTTAAAAACTTCTGAAACTTTCGGAGGGAGGTGAATCTACTAGTACTTATGAATCTGCAATAAACGCACGTACCTTTCGTTATCACGTTCCATTTTTTGCTCATTTGCACATTTGCTCTCATAGCTTCCATCTTGAAAATTCGGGGCGTATACTTCTCAGTGTTGCAATTTCCACTTTGAGCAGTGTAATGACCATATTTGGATCATAATCATGCGGGATCTAAGGGGGATGGCAAAGATCTCCCTTAGAGAATGCTAATAAGGGAAATGGAGGCAAAAAAAAAATAAAACCTGGGCATATTTTACTGGGTTTTTTTTTCATGAAAATTTTAAAAGACCTCTAAAACAGAGGATAAAATTCTACCCTGTAATGAAAACACAGTGTCTCCCCCCCCCCCTCCATTTTACATTTTTCCCAGCTCGACTGCATCACTCCCCTTTCCCTCCCTCCCCTCTATTTTTTTCTAGATCGGAACCTTATCGCAACCAAACACTTTTGACACATCCAATCTCCTACTATTTGAACTACTATGAAGTGACAGCCCAACACTTATTCTTTCATAACCCTATTTAGGTTAAGCACCAAGGAGGTGGAACGTGAAAGCATCACCTCCTTGGCTTAATTGGTAGAGCCTAGTGCGTGACCAGGTGGTTTCGAGTTCGAACTGCAGAGAGTGAGAATTTTTCCTCACATTCGACTGTTTGCGTTTAGTATTCTGGCTTCACAATTGTGATTTATATGTTTTTAGTTCTCTAATAATTTGTTAGGTCCGTAGTTCAATATCTGAATGAATAAACGAGACATTTGAGTAAAATGGTTCCCATAAAAGATAATAAAAATTTTCGTTTTAGTTCAAATGCATTTTTTTCTCCCACACCTTGAGACAATAGTCTACCCAGTTTATAAAATGTCAAGAAGACAAAATGCAGACCCCTTATTTTCTACTCAAATTCTCCATCAATCATGTCAAATCTTCACATTCGAAACCGATTTTTTTGTTTCCAGTAGCAATTGATGGCTTCAATTCGTTCGCTTTAGTTGCGAAAAGAGCACGATTAGCAGCACCCGGGAGAGTTGATGGTACGGCTGTACACAATCGATGAAACTGGCTGTAACCTCGTCTCTATAGGAACACGTCAACATTTGGAGCATTCGTATATTAAACACGCACAAGCACAACACGCGCGCTCTTTACACATTGGATGAGTATTGGCGATGAACACGAACAGACTCTTGGATCTATGCGCTTGTTATTAATCGAGTCGGAATGAAGCCCTATTGAAATGTGCTCTCAGAGATGTAGCTGATTCCTGATTTGGTATATTTGGGGAATAAAACGTTGATTACAGATTTATTGCTTTACAGTTAAGCCGTTTATTTGTAAGTTTAAATGTGTTCGCGAAACTCCATTTCCTATTACTAGATAGAACGATTTGCATTTTGATTCTCTTCGTGTTATAAAATCTGTGCTTCTATTCAAAATGTCCAGAGTTCCCAAGATGCTGAAACCATCCCGCTCATACAATTCCCTCCTTGATCGGGAGAAGTCCAACACCGTTAACAAGAAACTAACCAAAGCGAAGAGATCTTGGAGTCAGCATCTAGTCGAGAAGGCAAGGAGAGTTTCCTTTTACAAAAACGGAGACTATTTTTATTCAGGGGTCCATGTTCCCATCCAAAAAGGAAAACATTTCCACTCCATGGCCCACTTGTGCGATTACTTGACCCAGAAGACAAAGCTTCCGCAAGGAGTCAGGTACATCTTCACAGAAAATGGAGAGATAATCAGTAATATGGACGAATTTGAAGACGGGAAATACTACGTCGTGTCTAGTACAAAACAGTTCGAGTCGCTTCCTTACGGTCAGTTTTCGCGAGGGAGGACAGCTCACACTTCCAAACCACTCCCAGTGAGAGAAGAGGATTTGAGACTCTTCCGTCCCGTGTCTCCGGTGAGGAAGAAGATGGACATCCGAGAGCCAATCATCACATTGCAAGGAGCTGGAAGTTATTCGCAGCAGCCTGGATCTAGAGAGAACAGGATCATCACTGTGGTGAGGAACTCCGATCACGCGACTAGGAGCAGTGTGCTCTTAAATCTCCGAACCTCTCAGCCATTCGAAGATGTCTTGGAGGATTTAGGGCAGGCGATTAAATTGAGGAAAGTAAGGAAGATGCTCACACCTCTTGGCCACGAGGTAAGAATTTCATTTTGCCTCTTTGTGGCACAACTGCAGTCACATACACTATGTTAAAAAAGTAACAGGACACTTCCAGGTCGTGACTAGAAAGCCATATTCAAAGCTCACTAGACTTGAAACTTTTGATTGAAAATTTTCACTGTAGGTAAATTGAAAATTTCATCGAATTGAAGGCTCATTTCAGTGAGTTCTCCAATTTATCTCTAGTGATTTGATATTAATATATCTCTAGTTATGAATAATCAGAAATCAATTCATCTCTAGTGATGATGAAGTGAAACGTTAATATTCTGTTAATATTTAAAAAAGTTATTGAAGCAGGAACATTTAACAGCAGACGCAGCTGTTACACTTTTCCTAACCCCATATTGATGAAAACCGAAAAAAATCTTTACACAAACTTCAAATATTACATTTATGTTAATGAACGATTTGTTATAATTATGTATTATATTTTGAAGTAAATTTTCAGGAGTAGCATAAATTAAAGTTAATGTTTCAGCTTTTATGATTCTTTAAATACTACACAAATATTTCAGAAAAGATATATTTCGAAAGATTCTAGAACGATCTCCAATTTTGCTCTAGTTGCATTTTTTTCATAAAGAAACTTAGTTTCAAAGTCAGGGTTGGGTTGTTTTACCTCTGAGCGACACTTTTTTGCACACCATGGGCTAAATGGCCAGGTCACATGGACCCCGAAGGCTCAGAGAAGGTTGGGGGAGGGGACCCACTGGAAAAGCTGTTGGAAGACAGATGGTAGCCTCCCGTCAAGGCCATCCAGCGTGTTCTTTAACGTGCACAGAGTATGGCTCTCCCGCACACGGGGCCACGGCTTAACGTCCCGTCCGACGGATGGCGGCCTTTTCAAGCCCATCAGTGTCCCCTACTGACCGTGGGCAGGGCGGGGAATTTTGCGGAGATAAATCTCAACGCTGACCCAGCTGGGACTCGAACCTGGGAACTACAGATTACGAGCCTGGCGCGCTACCGACTGAGTCACCCCCGCTCCTCAAAGTCAGGGAATTTGGAATGTAGATTTCCATTCATATAGTAAGAAAGGGTTCAGTTATGTGGTTTGCTCAGTTGGTAGCAGTCCAAGTTCATAATCTGCAGCTCCCAGGTTCGAGTCTCTACTGTGCCAGCGTTGAGGTTTCTGTCTGGTAATTCCCACCCTACCCTCGGTGAGAAACTAGACAGTTATGCACTTGAAAAGGACGCCGTACATCTGATGTACGTAGCTCCGAGTACAGGAGACTTACACGCTGCGAGCGTTAGAGAACAATTTACGTTAATTTACGTTTCAACGTTAAAGGAAACCGTCAAAGGCGAATAGCCGTGACCGGAAGTCCCCATCTGTTCCAAACTAGTTGTTCAGTGGATTACTTGCTTCTCTGGGCCCTTGGGACTTTTGAGACCTGGCCATTTAGCCCATTGTGTACAGAAACGTGTCGGTCATAGAGAAACGCAACCCATACTGATAACACATAGTGTGCGTTGAGAACCATGGTACCTTCAGAAACATTTCTAGAATGGAATGGGACTAAAGCATTTGTTTCAATGTTTCCAGTTGGAACATACTTGAGAATGGATATGTTTTTAATATCAGCGTGAGCTTCTTGGAAGAGGAAGTGTAAAACCCTCTTCGTTTGTCAATAGTAAATCAAAAATGGGATCTTCACATTTAGATGAGTTTTTCTTCATGTTTTTAAAGAGTTCTTAATACTTAAATATAATCCAGCCACATTCTGTTTACCTGATATAAACCATAACTGATTTTTGACGACATTTATGAATACAGATATATAAATACAATTTGATTTTTAAAGCTTTTATTTGTAGATGAAATCGGTTCTTTTTTCCAATTCAAAGACTGTGTTGATGTAGACTGTAGAACTGAAAATAAAAAACAAAAAAAAAAAAAAATAAAAAAATTACAGATATTCAGAGGATTCACTTCTGCAAACCCTTGGGTTCCTTGTGACTTTGTCATTTAGTCGATTGTGTGAAAAAATCTGCTCATATGTTAAATAGCCGACTATATTTTTTCTGCTGCCTATAAAGAGAAGGGATTTCTCCCACGGAATGTTATTACAAACGGAATAAATATTTTAAGCACGAATGGAAGTAGCAGTAAAAGTTTAAGAAAAGTTTCCCTATTCTAGTCTTTATTGTCTTTTTCCCTATTCTAGGTTACCATACGTTTTCCTTATTCTAGGTTACCCTACGTATTCTAGGTTATCATACGTCCTCCAAAAGGAGGACATGTCCTCTTTTTTATCTCGTGTTTCCCGGAATTTTAAAAAACATGAAATGTCCTCCTTTTTCTATAAACTGATAATATTTTTTAAATTAAAATTAAGGCGATGCTTTTTGCATTTCCCTTTTTAAGTTTTTTTAACCCATGATTAGAATATAATTTATGTTAAGCGTGAAATAATATATTGTGAATGCAAATCGTGAATACTAAATTAGTTCTCTTATTGTAAAAGTTAATATATTTGTAATTTCAATATGTGTAATTTACATGCCAGATTGAAAAAAGTACGCGCTGTGGAAAATTGCATAAAATTTTGCTTCCGTACACCGATCTCTGGCGCTAAGAAAGTTGACAGCAATTTTAATATATTTGCAACATAAAACGAGAGCGCGGTAATTACTCCTAGTTTGTGTAAGCCTCCTCATAAAAGAGCATACCTTATGAAGACCGAAGTCATTACTGACCATTGCCTCAGTTACAGTTAATAGAAACACACAAAGTTTGCCTCCTGCAACATCAGATAGTTGTCAACCACTACAAAGTCAAATAACTCCTGATTTCTTATCAAATACGAGTAAAAATCGGCACATCATATATTTTGAAGTGTACTAAACAATTAGAATTATGCCTTTTTACGACTAAACTGGGGCGGGGGTGGCTCAGTCGGTGGCGCGCCAGGCTCGTAATCTGTAGTTCCCAGGTTCGAGTCCCAGCTGGGTCAGCGTTGAGATTTATCTCCGCAAAATTTCCCCCACCCTGCCCACGGTCGGTAGGGGACGATGGGCTTGGAAAGGCCGCCGTCCGTCGGATGGGACGTTAAGCCGTAGCCCGTGTGCGGGAGAACCATACTCTGTGCTCGTTAAAGAACACGCTGGATGGCCTTGACGGGAGGCTACCATCTGTCTCCCAACAGCTGTTCCAGTGGGTCCCCTCCCCCAACCTTCTCTGAGCCTTCGGGGTCCTTGTGACCTGGCCATTTAGCCCATGGTGTGCAAAAAAGTGCCGCTCAGAGGTAAAACAATCCAATCCGACTAAACTGTTAGTCGGTACTTGAAATAAAACTTGGTAGGAAAAAACATTTCACAGATTGAAAACGTGTCCTCCTTTTTCCTCCATTTCTACCTTTTCTGTCCTCCTTTTAGAACACTGCCATCTGGTAACCTATTCCCAAATGAATGGAACTGGGATAAAATTCTTTTAAGAGCCCAATGCAGAAATTTGCAATTCCACGTGATCAAACTTGGTTTTTATTGTGAAGTCAATTAAAATATCAAATAGTTGCTTCTCTTTCTTTCAATGGTAATTCAGATAAAATTTTCCACAACCAGAAAAAGGATTGTGAAACCAATATAATGTCTCTATTTGGAAACCGGAAAAATGTGTTACTTCTGTTTAACGAAAGTCAGACCGTGTTCTTCACTCTTCCCATTGCATAAGTCGACCCTGGTCCTACTAAAAACCATAACCATGACTAGGAGCGGTTCGTCATTAACCCACCTGGAGCACTGCCCCACCAAAAATAATCACAAAAAGAATTTAACATTAATTATTCGTCATATTTAAATCAACATTATATCATTTTTCTCTTCGTTTTCATATCATTATTTGCCGCATTATGTAGACAATCACACCATTTACTTTGTGAATCAGGGCTGCTTTCCTATTGCCAATACGAATTTTGACATTATGGCCACCGTCCGGTATCTTAACATTATCTATTATGGCGATGACCCAAATGCGCTTCCATTTAAATATAACAGCGTTGAACTTGGCTGAACTGCAGGAGGCAGGTGAGCATTTTTAGTGGCCCGTGACACTTGATTGACTAATTCTAAAATGAACAACCAATAGTCGACAATCTTGTTACTTAGCGAATATCTTCATTTGATTGTGGAGCTCTTAACAAGATTAAACTTTCCTGACAAGATGTGTTTGAATTGGGTTGCCAACTTTTTATTTTGCCAAGGAAGTATATTTATGTGTAAAGTTTACAGACAACATTAAATACGTTGAACATTTGGGCTACAAGAGAATGCTAAATTTTAACATGACATCTTATCAGCAATGCGTAACTCAGTCGGCTAAATTAATTTTTATTTTACGCGAATGACGGAGATATAATTTGTTGCTTTTACCTTGTCTGGGTTTCTCATGCAGCATACAAATACTTACACAAGGACATGTCCCTTGGTTTGGTAGTCAGGTTCTCTAACAACTGCACCAGGTAGGGTTCAACCAATAAATGCCTTGTCTCTTTTTCAACTTGCAACTTTAAAGGTTTCTGGTTCGATCCCAGCCGCTGGCATTATAATTTTCTTTCTCAATATTTTTTATAATTCATTTTATTACCATATCACTTTTTTACAATTCGTTGTAAAATAAATTGATAAACGTAACAATATATATATACACCAAAAATTTCGATCTTAGTACTCAAAGAGATAGCTTTCCTTTTTTGCTTTTGTATAGTTGAATTATCTGACATCGTGGTAAGGCTTATGAAAAATATTTGAATTGTAGTTAATAATCAGACCCAATTCTGTTTTTACACGGTAGATAGGTTCTAGAAAAAACGTGTAAAAAATAGATAGTGCATATGAAGAAATAGAAGATTGATTCCAGACGTGAAAATCCAGAAGTAAAACAGGCAAAACCCAATACAATACCATATTTACTTATAGATGTTGGATCTTCTCCATTTGCAAGACGATCTAAAATTTCGATCTTAGTACCCAAAGAGATAGCTTTCCTTTTTTGCTTTTGTATAGTTGAATTATCCGACATCGTGGTAAGGCTTATGAAAAATATTTGAATTATAGTTAATAAATCATATGATGAAAAGTTATAAATTACCTAATAGCAAAATTTAATAAATTTATATTACGCACACAAAACGTCAAAAAACAAAACAAATTTTTTTGATTTTTTTCTATTAAACACTTCTAACTTTTAACACGAAATGAGAGACCAAGACCAACGTATTCATTGAAGATGAAATTGAGGGGAATTCCCGGAACTTAATGTTGCCACTTTATTCCGAATGAAGTAGATTTTGTACAATTTTTCCATAGAGAATAAAATAGAGAAAACTTGTGTAGTTATGCTAGTGTGTCCAAAATGTGTAGCTTCTTGTGATGAGTTGGACGGCATCCTAAAAGAAGAAATAAGCTTAAAACGGAATATTAAGTGGTATCTAGTTGTGCAGGTGCAATTTAAGAGAAAAGTTACCCTTTAACTTTTGAATATAGTCATCCGTATTTCCGGAGTAAATCCTATATTAGTCTTCAAGATTATTTTGTAAAGAAAGATTTACTATCAGCCTATGTAAAAATCAAAGCCTCTTTTGAAGAGTATGAGGAAGGACTCCAGAATGGATGGCTGTTAGATAACGTCATGCAAGCAGAATTAAATATTGGGAAATACATGCCTTGAGCTGGCTCCAGTTTCTTTCCCGTACCTCGTGAATTACAAGTGAAACGTGCAATTGTAAATGTACGCAATAATGGTCAGAAGTGCTTTATTTGGTATGTTTTAGCTGCTCTTCATCCAGCAAAAGAAAACGCACATCGCCTCAGCAATTATGAACATTTCGAAAGTGAGTTGAATACCACATATCTACGTTTTTCAGTAAGTTTAGCACAAGTAGAAAATTTCGAAAAAATAATGATCTCTCGATAAATGTATATGGTTATGATAAAGATATATTTCCTCTTTATGTTACTCGTACACAGTCTAAAAACATATTAATCTTTTGCTGCTCTCAGATGATGAAAATCGCCATTATTGCTACATTAAAAATATAAGCAGGTTACTGAGTGCATTGACAAAGCATAACGGAGTAGCATTCTACTGCAATTATTGCCTACATCGACTTACGATGAAAGAAACTTTAGAGGAGCATCTAAATTACTGCCGAGAGCACGGTCCTCAGAAAATCGAATTGCCTACTGAAACTGACAAATGGTTGAAATTTGACAATTACTCTTACCAGTTAAGAGTACCATATGTAATTTATGCAGAATTTGAATCTTGGTTGAAGAAGGTAGATACTTGTACACCAAATCCTGAAACTTCTCATAACACCGTCGTATCTAATCACGAACCTTGAGGATTTTCTTATTTGGTAATTGGCCTGATAAGCAAAGCTGTAAACCACCGGTCGTTTATAGAGGAGAAAACGTCGTGGACACTTTTTTACATCATTTATTAAAAGAGGAAGAAGACATCCACGACATCTTGAATGAAATTAAACCAATGCAAGTGTCTATTGAAGATGAGAGAGAATTCCAAAAAGCAGATATATGTCATATTTGTAAGAAACCATTAGGAGCAAACCGTGTGCGTGACCACTGCCACATTACTGGAAAATACCGAGGTGCGGCTCACAATGCATGCAATTTAAATTTCAAGACTGCTAAAAAAATCCCTGTCATCATTCCTAACATCAGAGGATATGATGGCCACCTCATAATGCAGGGAATTGGAAATATTAAAAGTAGACGAATTAAATGTATCGCTAATATCATGGAAAAGTATATTACTTTCTCTCTTGGAACACTCCACTTTATAGACTCATTTCAGTTTCTAAACGCATCAATAGAAAAGTTAGTTAAGAACTTGTCCATTCAGAAGTTTAAAATTTTAAGCATGCATACAGAATTTTCAAAAATACATTTGCTTCTGAGAAAAGGTGTCTACCCGTATGAATACGTTGACAGTTGCGAAAAATTCGAGGAAACGATTTTACCACCTCGTGAAGCATTTTTTAACCAACTCACTGGAGAAATGATATCAGAAGATGACTATGAACATGCTCACTCTGTGTGGGAAGCCTTTGATGTGCAAAATCTCGGGGAGTACCTTGATGTATACGTCAGAAGTGATACACTTCTACTTGCGGATGTGTTCGAAAATTTTCGGACTCTTTGCATGACATATTATGGTATTGATCCCTGTCATGTGTATACAGCTCCAGGGTTGGCATGGCAGGCCTGTTTGAAAATGACTGATGTGAAATTAGAATTGCTTACCGACCCAGATATGCACTTGTTCATTGAAAAGGTATTCGTGGTGGAATATCCATGATATCTAACCGTTATAGTAAACAAGAAATAAATATTTAAATGACTATGAAATTGAGAAACCTTCAAAATACAGTTTGTACCTAAATGCAAACAATTTTATGGTTGGGCCATGTCTCAGATCTTGCCAATAAGTGAATTCCAATGGGTAAGCCAGACAGATCTTAAAGAATTAGGTATTTTAAATATTCCTCTTCACTCCGAAACAGGGTACATCTTAGAAGTGGGCCGAAAATACCCCAAATCACTGCATAATGCTCATAGTGATTATCCACTCGCACCTGAAAGAGTGGCTTACAGGAAAGGTGAGTTACACCTTTCCGAGTAAAGTACTCCATGCTCTCATCTCACAGCAGAAATCTTGCTCAACACTTAGGGTTATTTCATCCTTGTGGAATGGAAAAACTGATACCAAATTTATATAGCAAAGAGAAATACATTCTATATCATCGAAATCTTCAGCTCTACTTGTCATTAGGAATGAAACTGAAAAAGGTACATCGAATATTATCATTTAGAGAGTTGCCCTCGATGAAGTCTTACATAGAATTCAACACTATTCGAAGGAAACAAGCAGAAAATGATTTCGAAAAAGACTTTTTTAAATTAATGAACAACGCTGTTTTTCGAAAAACAATGGAAAACCACAGGAACCAGGTGAATATTCAACTCGTTCAGAAAGAGAAAAAAGCTTTAAAGTTAATTGCATCTCCTGCATTTCATGCCTTTCATATGTTTAATGCGAATCTTGTCGCCATACAGATGAAGGAAATCGTGTTAAAGCTTAATAGGCCCATAAATGCCGGTTTCACCATTGTTGACTTGAGCAAAACTCTTATGTACCAATTTCATTATGAGTACATATCCCAGAAATATGGAAAAAAGGCAAAACCTCTATTTACAGACACAGACTCTCTGTGCTATGAGATTGAGACCCAGGATGTTTATATGGACATGAAGAACGACGTGCACTTATTCGACACCTCTTCTTACTCTCCTGAACATTTTTTATTTAGTGCTCAGAACAAAAAGGTATTAGGAAAAATGAAAGATGAACTAGATGGTAT
Source organism: Ryuthela nishihirai (assembly GCA_038380435.1). NCBI lineage: Eukaryota > Metazoa > Arthropoda > Arachnida > Araneae > Heptathelidae > Ryuthela > Ryuthela nishihirai. The sequence goes on from JAWZYU010000027.1 coordinate 6,878,274, forward strand.
ACCTGCTAGGATATTTATTGGTCTCCGCCCAAAACTATGTTGTCTTTTAACTGAATAAGGCGAAAAGAAAACAGCAAAGGTTGGTACAAGGAGAGCAGTTAGAGGAAACATCAGTTATCGTGTTTACGAACACTGTTTATTAAATAAGTCGACTCTACATATTGATGAAGTGAAAATTTCAAGTAGTGGACATGTACTTGACACCATAGCTTCACGAAAGTTAGGACTCTCACCTTTTGACGATAAGAGATACATACTTTGCAATGGCTGTGATACCCTAGCACATGGACATTATAAAGCTATTGAAAACTGTAAATAGATAATGCTGTGATAGAGAGACTCGTAAACAATTTGATTTTCGTAAACAAATATTATGTATAGAGATTCGTACTTCCCATGGATAATTCTCTGCACCTAGGAGATGTACATATTTTGTGAAAATTTTAGCATTTGTAAAAAAAAGCATCATTACTTCAACCTTGCAATGGGTTTGTTTGTTTTACCTCTGAACTGCACTTTTTGCACACAATGGGCTAAATGGCCAGGTCACATGGACTCCGAAGGCTCAGAGAAGGTTGGGGGAGGGGACCCACTGGAACAGCTGTTGGCAGACAGATGGTAGCCTCCCGTCAAGGCCATCCAGCGTGTTCTTTAACGTGCACAGGGTATGGCTCTCCCACACACGGGGCTCACGGCTTAACGTCCCATTCGACGGACGGCGGCCTTTCCAAGCCCATCGGTGTCTCCTACTGACCGTGGGCAGGGCGGGGAATTTTGCGGAGAAAAATCTCAACGCTGACCCAGCTTGGACTCTAATCTGGGAACTACAGATTACGAGCCTGGCGCGCTACCGACTGAGCCACCCCCGCCCACACCTTGCAATGTATCGGTTATTCGTGTGAAAAACGCTATCTGTAAATAAAGTTTATTATTTTTTAAATTGTTTCTATGTGAATTACATTTGATTTAATTAGTACTAGTTAATTTTTTTAATATAAATATATATGTATCGAAAAAAAGAGGCGGACTTCCTATTATCTATTGATATGTGGAATATAAATTAATAATTGTTTTAGTATTGAGAGCACACGAGTGCACGGCAGAAAGTTTGTTCTCGATTTGCCGAAAGGTTTTAATATGAATATCTAGGGACATCTTTATTAATAACATTATTGCTCACGGAAAGAAAATCTCGTATTATAGTTTGATATAGTTATTAAGAAAAAACTCATATTTTTGACACTCGTTTTCAGACAAGTATCACCACTATTGAAGACACTCTTTCATGCTTCTTTGTGGTGAAATCAATGTTGTTTCGTCTTTTTATATTTAGATCATGTTATTATTTGCTGCTGCTACTTGAAATCAGTATATACGTAATCCTTCAACCATTACATAGGGCTGCTAAACTAGACAATACAGTTTAGGGTTCAATCGGTCTTGAGAAAATGCTGTTTCACTTGGCCAATTCTAACACCGGCGTCCTTCGAACTGTTCATCAATGACTTTCTATGTCCCCTTATTTTTTTCTAAAGACCTAGACATATTGTTCATAACTATATTGGCTGAAAACGTACACATGCAGTCAATATAACCAATCGAGACCCCCCTCCAACTCTACACAACATTCTAATCAGCGGTGTTGATGAATCCATCTTTACATAGTTGAAATATCTAACGCTCAAGATACAGAAAAAACACCGAAAATCAATGGCTCTAATTCTGCTTACAGCGTGTTCAAGTTTAACTATAATAAAAACGTCAGAATGAACTAAACTGAGGTGCACTTTTAGTGATGATGTAATTGCTTAATTCTCCTCAGATTCTAAAAGGGTGCAATACCTGTTTTTTTTCCATATCACACATCACCTGTCTCATAACTCCAGAGGTAAAAAGTGGGAACGTAGTGAAGAATACTCCCATTAAAGAAAAAAAAAATTACAGCCCCACTACTGCTCACCCAGATGATTAATTCACATCTCTATTGAACCTAATTACCAGTCTTTTTTAACAATTCTAAGTAAAAAGTTCTTTTCATTAGCATCGTACTGCAAAAGGGTAATATAATCAGTGTTCAAACTGAAAATACGGTCTTATTGAACTCCAGTAATACTCCCATCATCAACTTCCCTATTATATCAACTAACTTTTCCGGAGTACAGCACGATCTTACCACCAACCACAAATTATAGCGGTCAACAGAATCAAAAGAGGTTATTGTTTTTAAATCCACAAAAGAAAAGTACATTAATTTATAACTCGATACCTTAAATGATTATGAAAACTGTTGCACCGTCTATAGAAATTGCCGTCAGTCGGATGGGACGTTAAGCCGTGGCCCCGTGTGCGGGAGAGCCATACCCTGTGCACGTTAAAGAACACGCTGGATAGCCTTGACGGGAGGCTACCATCTGTCTCCCAACAGCTGTTCCACTGGGTCCCCTCCCCCAACCTTCTCTGAGCCTTCGGAGTCCATGTGACCTGGCCATTTAGCCCATGGTGTGCAAAAAAAGTGGTATCATAATTTATTTTATTTTCCTTTGCTGTAAGAATTTCACAAAAGTCCCTTAAAGGAAATATCATTTTAAATTCCACCAGAGTGAAAAAACCTTGATTAATGGATCAAACCCCTATTCTGGCAAGACTTTTCTAACAAGTCTTTTTACTCTTCTGCGATTATTTCGGGTTACCTACAGGGGTTTATCAAAAGAATGGAAACACATACTGTTTGTGGAAACATTTTATTAATAAGCTGTAGACCCAGCTCGGGCGTTCAGAACAGATGAAGTACGACGTGGAATAGACTTATACAAGTCATGCACATACGATAATGGAATGTGGGACCATTGTTTCTGTAAAATATGGCCCAGTTGTGCCAGTGACGCTGGAGGTGGAAAGTGTGATCTGATCTTGCGCTACAGATATTCCCACAAATGTTCAATAATATTGAAGTTTGGAGATTGAGGTGGCCAGGGTAGCGGCTATACCTCGTCCTCATGCTTTGCAAACCACAACATGACATGTTTCGCACAATGCACGGGTGCATTATCTGCTTGAAACCAGGGACGGTCACTAGGTTCAGGGACGGAACAATGCCCGCAACATTGGCGCAGGTGGTCCCATAGAATGGATTCGTACATTGCGGATGTGACACGATCCTGCAGAATAACTAATGACCCTAAGAAATGTCATGATATGGCACCCCACAGCATCAGAGATCCACCTCCATGCTTCACAATTAGGATGGTACGCTTCTATAGATTTTCGTCAGACGTACGTTCTACCAGTAGTGGGAAACAATGTGTAGCACGATTCATCAGACAAGATGAAACGTTGCCAATCTTTAGCATCCCAGTTATTATGTGCTATGCATCACCTTACACGTTTTGTTGCATTGATGTTGGTAATCAGAGGTTTGTGAATTGCAGTACAGTCATAAATACCGGCACGATGAAGTTCCCGACGAACTGTTATGACGGAAACGGGATCATTTCGACTGGTGTTCAACTCTGCTGCTATTTGCTGTGCCATGGTCTTGTGCTTCTATTGTACAATCCGTGCCAACGTTCGCTTATCCCTATCTGACAACTTCGTATGGCGTCCACAATTTGCATATTTGCAGGCAACGCCCTGTCCTTTTGACAGGTAGTCATAATTTTCGATACAGTTCCGTGTTACACCTACTATTTCCACCGTTCTGGTTACTGAAGTTCCTGCAAGACACGCACCAATGATCATGCCTTTTTGGAGGTAACTGAGATCTGATATCGTCGACAATTACACCACAACAGCTGTTTTACCTGCCCCTATGGCACTGCTACGTGATAGCCGACATCGCACTTTTCCCTTTTGTATACGTCACATAGCAAGTGACGTCGTCCCTGTGATATGCACACGGCGCACTACGTGTACACCAGTCGTTTTCGGTATCCACTATTTTGATAAACCCCCGTGTCTATTGTACATTTGCACTCACTTAAAAAAATGTATTTGCACGAAAGAGTTCTTGAAGAGTCCTGGCCTGTACTTGGATACGTCCCCGTGCTGCCTTAGCATAATCATCGAAATCAAGTTTTTAAGATCTATGAACCAAAATAACTAATGAAATCTACTAAAATAAGCTGATTGCCTCATCCTTTTACACTCCTCTTCATGTAGAGACGCATCCCTCCAAAATCCACTTGATGGAGAAGACTACTTCTACCTCAAGACGTACAAGAACCACCTGGTCACTTCCTATTAATCTTTTTCTTTCCAAATCTTTTCACATTCACTTCGTGGTCCCCATAGAATATTTCACTGGCCGTTTTGGTAGAATCGATAACAATCAGATGGGCCAGGAATGAGAGTAAGGAAGATAAAAATGCCGCTCTTCAATTCTTTTATATATATATTGATATGACTTCACACAGATGAAAACTTTGAGTGAATTCAAAAATAACAACTAGTAACAATAAATCTAAAATAATGTGATTTAATACAAAATTTTGGATAAAAACATGCACATAAACTAAAGATACCAATGTTTATCTAATGTGTGAACAAACTTTTAATCTAACGAGAATAATATATGTGAATACTTGCAATATTTTGAGAATAACCTTACTAATTCCTAAATTACTAAATAACTATAAAAACTAAGAAGGAAGTCATTTTGTGTAATTCTCAAGTATTCCAAAACTGCGGCTAAGTGTACTGGTTTCTCAGAACCAATTCTTTTCAGACGTTGATCACCACGCACAAAACAACGAATTCTTCTTTTACCAGCTTACCAACACGATCCACATTAATAAACTAATCAACCTTCCGCGCACTCACCATATAAAATGCTTCATCCCTTTATACACCCATCATTTACATACTGAAACTAATTATGCCTCCTTTCGGATATCCACAACTCCAACAGAGCAATTCTATCTTTTCTATTGTTCAGATCGGCTCTGTATTCCAATTCGTTGGTTAAATAATTCTCACACAGGAGTGTACACGAGCGTTCATGTCACGTTCATCATAAATTCACTGAAGCACATCATTCTGTCCTAACAATATACAGGGTGTCCCTGAATTCATGGCCCAAACGTGAGGGGATGGTAGTACACACCGAACCCACCAATATTCGTCATAGAATATGCGGCCGCAAATGCAGCCCAGTGCGGGTTAGGGGCGCAGACGAGGCGGCATGGTTTAAAAGCGCTGGATCGGCCAAACCCCAGCATTCTCAGCGTCGACCAGACACGAGATGGAGTAGTTTATGAACGCAGAGAAAGCTGATATGCACCTGATGTACAGCGTAGCCGAGGACAATGGTAGAGAGGCGCAAAGACTCTACCGTGAGCGATATCCTATGCTCCGTGTGCCCAATCATAAAATGTTTGTGCGACTGCACCGCCAACTGTCTGAGGCAGGCACCTTCCACGTCAGTCGACATGATGCCGGGCGAGCACGGACGGTCAGAACGCCAGCTATGAGCGAGGACATCTTACGTATGGTGACAGATAACCCAAGTATAAGCGCGCAATCCGCTGCCCGGAGCCTGGGTGTGCATCGGAACAGTGTCTGGCGAGTACTGCATGAAGAAGGGCTACACCCCTATCACTTGCAGCGAGTGCAGGCATTGACAGCTGTTGATTATCCCCTCTGCATGGATTTCGTCCAGTGGTTCCTGCAGCAAAGTGTCGCACATCCCAATTTCCACGCGCATGTGATCTTTATGGATGAATCAACATTCTCACGTGAAGGCGTAGTGAATGTTCATAATGCGCATTTGTGGGTGGACCAGAACCCCCATGGTATACGTCAAAATTCGAACCAGCAACGGTTCGTCGTCAATGTCTGGGCGGGGATTGTGCATGACTACTTAATTGGACTCTACCTACTGCCGGACCGCCTCAATGGGCGAACGTATCGTATTTTTCTGCAACAGGTTTTGCCAGAATTGCTTCAGGATGTTTCAGTCGCAATCCGCGCCCTATGTGGTTCCAGCACGATGGGGCACCCGCCCATTTCAGCATGGGCGTGCGTCGCATCTTAATACCACATTTGGGAACCGATGGATTGGGTGCGGTGGTCCCATCCTGTGCCCCCCAGATCGCCCGATCTTTCTTGTATCGATTTCTTTCTGTGGGGATATTTCAAGAATGTCGTGTACGCATGAATGTCGTGCAGTCCATGGAGGATCTGGTAGCCCGACTGTAGGTCTCAGCCGCCGATGTGCGCGACAAGCCCGGTGTTTAGGAGCAGGTACGCCGATCATTACTCCATCGTTGTGCCGCCTGTATCAATGTTGGTGGGCGGACGTTTGAGCATTTGTTGCAATGATCTCCAATAAATGTCACTCTGGAAACCTCTGTGTCTGTCCTTCATTTCCGACTCCTCACTGCGTTTGTGGCAGCATTTTTTATGACGAATATTGGTGGGTTCGGTGTGTACTACCATTCCCTCACGTCTGGGCCATGAATTCAGGGACACCCTGTATATTTATATCTGATGAAACCCTCTTAATCTCAAGTAATTTCAGCCATAGGTCCATTTTCTAAATATCACCGATACGAAATATATCCAATTATTTGTTTTTTGTGTAGGTTTTGATGTAATATAATAGAAAGGCAGTTGCAATCGGATACAGTTTATGAACCACAACTGGTCCTTAGTCTAGTTGTTAGCCACGAATAGTGTTATTTTACTTTGCTGCAAGACCAGCACAAAACACTTTTTTGTCCCCCAAGGACAAAAAGAAAAAGAATAAAAACACACATGGCTTTATATCTAAAACCCCAAATCGGGAAACACTTTTGAAATGGAATCCTGTTACTCTTCTCTGATATTTCGGGTTACTTTTAACAATTGCACTTTTGTACCAAAACACAATTATATGCATTAGCACTAACAAATCCTTTGGGTAGGAGGCGGCGAGCTCGTAGGTGGATACGCCCCAGCTCTTATGAGATTATCAAGAAAGATAAATAGCATAAACGAGTTTTTCATACATCGCATTCGAAGTGTAAAACTTTTCCTTAGTAGCAAACCGTTTTATATGCAGTGGCAATATTATTAGGACAGACAATCCAAGCAAAGAAGTAAAAATAGCAGAAATTGTGAAGATAAACATCTGTTGAACCTTTATGCTCCTTGTGCTTTTATTTCCAAGTGGACTTAACCCTTTCAGGACCATAAGGTTTCTAAGAGTAAATATTAGTATGTAACTGTTTATTTTAGTTTGTTTAGACGTAAAAAAAATAAAAAGCATAAGGAAAATACATAACAATGTGTAGTTTTTTTTTAATTTTATGGGAAATATTTTTCCCAATGGACTATAAAGGTAACACAAATTATAGTTAGGCTTATTATGCAATGTCTTTTATTTATTGGTTTATTAGAACAAAATGTTAACTAAAATAATACAAAATTATGAAATAAAATTACTATACAAAATGATGTGCTAATTATGATATTCTGCGAAGCAATTTCTTTTGGTTGTGAGGCAAAGATGGACATTGCACATAGTTCATATATTATGCGTCCTGACAGTTCTGTTGTTGTTTTCTAAACGTTCCCGTTTACGTAATTGCGTTCGGCATACGTTCTATTTTGATATTCTGTATAAAAAATGCAGATAAGGTTATAATTAAATACGACAATCACCAATTTTAAAATGGGAAAAACGTTTCCCTTAGTCGTGAAAGAGTTAATCAACTCGATCCTATACTAGAAACTGTGTTCCTTGGTTTCTATTCATAGACAGTAACAATACACTCAAAGCAAGGGATTTGAATCTGAGGGAGTTCAGGGATTGGCTCAGCCAGTAACGCGCTAGGCTCGTAAACTGCAGCTACCAGGTTCGAGTTTCAGCTGTACCAGGATTGAGATTTATCTCTACTAAATCCCCACCCTGTCCTCAGTCAGAAAGAGGACACCGTTGGGCTTAGAAAGGTCGCGGTCTACCGGATGAGACGTTTTGCCGTTGCCCCTTCTGTAAGAGAGCTATACTCTGTGCACGTTCAAGAACACTCTGAATAGCTTTGACGGCAGGCTACTATCTGTCTCTTAATAGCTGCTTCGTGGGTCCCCTTCGTTCAATTAAACATCTTTGAGCAGTTCGCGGAAATTCTGACATATCACGAAATGGGCATTTAGCCCATTATATGCACAAAATTGAGCTCAGAGGTAAAACAACTGAGCCTTGCACGAGGCGGGGTTTAGTTCTATTCCTCGCACATCTCCCGCCAATTCTGTAGATATTCTTCTTCTGCTTCTGTGACTGAAATACGAATAATCGGGCAGATTTTTGTGTCATTCTGTAATCAATAGAATATAAAGAGTAGATGTTAGAAACATAAGTCGTAAGGAAAAACATTTCTTTATCACAAAGCTTAGTTCGTGCAACTCTGGAATTCTAAAAATATTTAGAGTTTTTTTTATCCTAGTCTTGCAGATTTTTTCACAGGCTAGATATAAATAATCAAAAATAAATATCTCTAGGGAGAAAAATGCAAAGGCTTGCTTTAACGTCCCTCATATTTCCCATATTTAGATTACAAACAAATTATGTTACTCACCAAAAAAAAGAAGTTGTCATCTTCAGAATCGTTTATCATCTTTCATGAGCCAAAATTCTTCTTTGGTTTTGCTCTTTCTTTTGGAGAGAATCCTGCGAACGGTCTAGTTAAGCAGTGTAGAGACTCTACGTGTAGAGAAACAGTTCGTGATTTGTTTTCTAAATGGGCCAAAGTGTTTGTTGTGGCCTTTGGTATCCGAGTGCTTAGCTCGCGTTGGCGAGCACGACATTTGTGTTTTTGTTTTTCAGGTATCGCAGTTGTTGGCTCTTGTTGAGAAGGAATAAATTTTTGTTTCCACTTCTCAGGAAAAAAATACATTACACAGCTCTTCATAATAACAACCTTGCTAACTGAACAAGCCCATTTAAAACGTGCTGCAATTTGGAATTAAAACGATTAGCTTCTTTTATAAATTTATAAAATTAATTTTCTGTCACATACTCAAATATCGCTTTATTGTCTAAGTACCAAACAGCTCTTCCAGCAAAACGTTCGTCGTGAATACTCTTACGAACGTTCAATAATCTTCTTTGATTTCGTGATATGTGAGAAATATTCTCGATCTACACATTTCCATTCTTTATGTTCTCATCGCCTGTTTGTGTCTATATGGCCATGGACAAAAACTGATTCTCATAAATATGCCTCTGCTTGATGATTTAATCAGTCTGTGATTTATTAATCGTAATTACGAATGCCATATTTATTGGAAATTCTTTTCTCTTAGCTCTAAATGAGAAATTTGTCTCAAATCAATATTGGCTATAAAAATTCGTTCACCTCTATGAATCCCAGTCATAATTTTTGAAACTATCAAAATTATGTAAATATCTTTAAAATTAATCTATGCCGTTCAATAGCTTTTTCTTCGCATTCAAGTTTGTGATGACATATGACAGACATGTGTGTATAACAGACATTGTGTTAAATATATAAACATGTGCCACTAATGCCCAAATTTAAACAACAATCTATATGGTGGCATTCCAGAAGACTTAGGGGCGGGAGGGGGGGGGGGCCCAGTCGGTAGCGCGCCAAGCTCCTAATCTGCAGTTCTCAGGTACGAAGTTGGGCCAGTGTTGGCCAGTGTTGAAATTTATCTCCCAGTTGGGCCAGTGTTGAAATTTATCTCCGCAAAACTTCCTGCTCTCCCCATGGTCAGTAGGGAACACCGATGGGCTCGGAAAGGCCATCGTTCATCGAATGGACATTAAGCCCCGTGTGCAGGAGAGCCATACCCTGTGCATAATAAAGAACACTCTGGATGTCCTTGACGGGTCATCCAGAGTGTTCTGTCTGTTGGGGGCGGGGGTGGCTCAGTCGGTAGCGCGCCAGGCTCGTAATCTGTAGTTCCCAGGTTCGAGTCCCAGCTGGGTCAGTGTTGAGATTTATCTCCGCAAAAATTCCCCGCCCTGCCCACGTCAGTAGGGGACACCGATGGGCTTGGAAAGGCCGCCGTCCGTCGGATAGGACGTTAAGCCGTGGCCCCGTGTGCGGGAGAGACATACCCTGTGCGCGTTAAAGAACACGCTGGATGGCCTTGACCGGGGGGGGGGGCTACCATCTGTCTCCCAACATCTGTTCAAGTGGATCCCCTCACCCAACCTTTTCTGAGTCTTCGGGGTCCTTGTGACCTGGCCATTTAGCCCATGGTGTGCAAAAAAGTGCCACTCAGAGGTAAAACAACCCAACCCAACCCAGAGTGTTCTGTCTCCCATCTGTCTCCCAATAGCTGTCCAGTGGGTTCCCTCAACCGTCTCTGAGTCCTCAGGGTCCTTGTGACATGGCCATTTAGCCCATTGTCTGCAAAATATGCGCCGTTCAGAGGTAAAACAACTCAACGCAGAAGGATTATGTTCACTTAAAATTTTTACATGGAAAGTCAATATACATTAATAGTCGATCAATACAATAGATTTCAGAAAATACAATCAATATACAAGTTTCAACTAAAAACACTCATTTAAGGGAAATAATTTTTAAATAAAACGAGGGGCGTTCAAAAAGTTCTTGACATACATCTGCAGATCAAAAACCATTGCATTTACCTCATCAACACTTTTACTGTCCTTCAAACTACTCTCCTCCAGCATCTATGCAGAGTTGCAGACGACTACACCAATTCTGGAACGCTTTGTGGTACTCCTGTTGGGGAATACTCAGCAACTCTGAATGAATGCATTCTTGCAAGGTCTTGCACCCTAAAAGAGCCTTCCCAGCAAGTTCCTTTTTAATTTTTGGAAACAATAAAATATTGCATTTTGCAAGATCGGGTGAATAAGCAGGATAGGGTATCTGTTTGGCTTTTACCTATCTTCTTATTGCTTTTGGCTTTGATATTTGTCGGTTTGTGGATTTGACAAAATGTTGTTCCGCCATATCTTTCGAACTTGATGGAGAAACTTAATGATTTTTATGTCAAATGAAAGCTTCTGATGCGGAGAATGTCATAGGCTGTAAAAGAGAGGGGGCGGGGGTAGCTCAGTCGGTAGCGCGCCAGGCTCATGATCTGTAGTTCCCAGGTTCGAGTCCCAGCTGGGTCAGCGTTGAGATTTATCTCCGCAAAATTCCCCGCCCTGCCCACGGTCAGTAGGGGACACCGACGGGCTTGGAGAGGCCGCCGTCCGTCGGATGGGACGTTAAGCCGTGGCCCCGTGTGCGGGAGAGTCATACCCTGTGCACGTTAAAGAACACACTGGATGGCCTTGACGGGAGGCTACCATCTGTCTCCCAACAACTGTCCCAGTGGGTCCCTTCCCCCAACCTTCTCTGAGCCTTCGGGATCCATGTAACCTGGCCATTTAGCCCATGGTGTGCAAAAAAGTGCCGCTCAGAGGTAAAACAACCCAACTAACCAACTATAAAAGAGATGACCCCCATGCTTTCTTCCCCCCCTAAAACCGGGATGTGTGAAAGTCGTTCTACTGTATATCCTGAACGCGAGGTCGTACAGTTACCAGATAGGTGGGTTCAAATGAAAATTATTTCGAATTTTGCCCCCAGTATTCTCCTCCTGTTAATACGAAAGGAGGGGGGCGGATTTTCGCGGGGTTCTAATTTAACGGGTCATGTATCATATTGAAGCTTGTGACGTCTCCAATGTCATGGGCAACCTCAAACATGACTCCAAAAGGAGGAAAATGTGGTCGAAGTTTAAGAGTCATATATCAAATGAAAGTATTTAAAGGTAGGTGCTTTTAGTAACAAAAAATATAAAAAAATAAAAATTTTACAATGTACTATCTTCCTATATGGCCCAAAAAATTAGAAAATAATCCTAAAACATATCTTTCAATCAGCCACTGACTTCGTATTCATTTCAAAGGAAGATAGGGTGCTAATTTACCTACACAACAAGTTTGCCAGTGCCCTATCTTCCTTTGAAGTGAATATGATCTCAGTGAGTGATTGCAAGATGTGCTGTAGGTTTATTTTCTCCTTTTCACATTGAAAGCCACGGCTGCCATTATAACCAGCCACTTGTGCCTTTTCATTTCCTCTATTTTTGTGTCCAGTTCACCAAAGGCGAAGAACCACGCCATTGGCACAGAGACTCTGCAACATGGTCCGGTAGGCCCCAGATGGCAGGGGGTCTACGTGACCTGAAGACGTAAACAACCTGCGCCAGATATATCTGGGATTTGCATCTTGACCAGCGCGGACCAATGGAGCAGCGCCCATGGCAGCCAGATGGTGAAATTCTATCAAGGGTTGATCGAAGGTAAAGTGAAAAAGGTGGCAAACAATTCAATTCGTTTCTGGACAGCAAGGCAGGAGGACGTGCATAAATTCCTTCTTGCGAGTGGGGGTGGGGGTGGCTCAGTCGGTAGCGCGCCAGGCTCGTAATCTGTAGTTCCCAGGTTCGAGTCCCAGCTGGGTCAGCGTTGAGATTTATCTCCGCAAAATTCCCTGCCCTGCCCACAGTCAGTAGGGAACACCGATGGGCTTGGAAAGGCCGCCATCCGTCGGATGGGACGTTAAGCCGTGGCCCTGTGTGCAGGAGAGCCATACCTTGTGCACGTTAAAGAAAAGCTGGATGACCTTGACGGGAGGCTACCATCTGTCTCCCAACAGCTGTTCCAGTGGGTCCCCTCCCCCAACCTTCTCTGAGCCTTTGGGGTCCATGCGACCTGGCCATTTAGCCCATGGTGTGCAAAAAAGTGCCGCTCAGAGGTAAAAGCAACCCAACCCAACCCTTCTTGCGAATAAAAAGATCTGCGCATGAGCTAACTACTGCAAGACGATCGACGAGCTCAGCATGCCCCACAGGGAAAAGGGGCGCATCTTCTTTTTGCCCATATGAATAAAGTGAGGTAAGGGTCGAATTTCTTTGATCTGGTCTCCCCATATGAGTTTAGTGTTATTTGTAGCCGCCACGCTGCCCCTCCAAGAGATGCTAAGCTGTTGGCTTTTTCATCCGCTCTGAATGTTTTCTCGTAATTACGAGCTTGGATTGGCTTACTGTATGAAATTAGTAAAGTTTCCGTCAGGAAGAAGGGACAGCGCCAAGAGCGCTTGTGTCGTGCCCCCCCCCCTCCTCCTTGTGGATTTTTAGGGCGGTACAACTTTAGGCCGTGATGCGTTCCTTGCTGTAACCATCAAAGCAAATTCCTGGACACACAATGAAGCTAACAGACATTTGCAATAATGAGAACTGAGATAATTTTTCAGTTAACAATAAAATACACATTTATTAACAAAATTACCTTCAAACATTCTACACATATGCAGTTCCCACTTTTGGGACAGATTCAACAATATCTCTAGCATGGCCCCTTTCAATTAAAGGAACTTACAAGTATTTTGATCAACAGTCCATAATGAAGAACTACTTGCTCGTGACTCTGACAGTCCCTAACAGTTAAGACAGTTTTACTCTAGTTGCCGTGACGGCCGTTCACAGAAATACATTCAAATGCACAAGAAAAGCGGAGCCAGTTCCATTACAGTACAGTACGGTACCCCCTTACCTCGGCAAATCAGGAGTCCCTCGGGAAGGCGATTACTGGGCCGCTGCGCTCCAAGTTGCTGGGAGCCGAGGCTGCTTAGCACTTCCCTCGCACATCTACTGTTCACACGTCAGGATTCTGCTCACTGGAGAGGACCATTGCTACCGACCATACAGCCCAGACAAGAAGAAGAGACTGAATTCTTTTTGCCAAAATTCTTTCTTCCTTTTTCGCTGGTCCCCCTTGTGGAGGTCATCTCCGTGCATGCGTGGCTGTACGGGATTGGCCAGAGTAGCTGAGGTGCGAATCTCAGCTCCCCTCCGGCCAACGTTGTTTACCATGCATGTCACGTAGCTCCCCAGCTGCCATCTGGGGTTCCAGGCTCACTCTGGAAAGTTCTGGGTCTGCGGCCGAGTTCTTCTTCGTTGAACTGAACACAAAAATGGAGGCAGTCGAAAATGTTACTATCTCATGTCGTCCCGAAGCCTATAAAGTCTTGGCCACGTAATAAGATTACGTGGGCATGACACTTGTAAGGAAAGTTTATTGAGAAAATGCGTTAAATAAATGTATTTTTATGTGGAAATGGTTTTTGTTTAAAAGTATATTTATGTGTGCCATTATTGTGTTTGCTCTGAAAGCCAGCCACCGGCAAAATGCAGAAGAGGAAGTCGGCCACTAACGCCCTTCCCTTCAAATCTTATTGCAGCATTGGGCTCAATTTCGAGTGAAGGATGACGAAGACACAACGCAGCTGTGTCATATCCCCTATGTTGTGTGGTCAGTTCGTCCCTAAAGTTCGTGGTATGTTATGTGATCACTTCGTTCCTAAAGTTGTGCCACCTCCAAAATACTCAGGAGTTGTTACAACATTATCATAGATTCTATAAAAAATGACTCCCCATGCTCCATTCCCCCTAAAAGAGGAGGAATATGAAAACCATTGTTCCTTCATATCATCGGAACGCGAGCGCCTAAAGTAACAAAGTAAGCGTAGAATGACTGCACCAATTCTGGAACGCTTTGTGGTACTCCTGTTGGGGAATACTCAGCAACTCTGAATGAATGCTCATGCCTTCATGTCACAAGCTTTCGTGACATGAGGGATGTTACAGGTTAAAAAAAGTCCACCTCTTGTGTCTTCCCCCTTTAAAAAGTGGAAATATGAAAATGGTTGTTCGCTATATCTCTGGAACGTGAGGACTAAAAATTATGTGATAGGTATCAAATGAAAGCTCATATGAAGACCGTCGTAGACTGTGTCGAATTTTGCCCCCTACCATTATCCCTCCCTAAAAGGGGAGGATTTTTGTCTCGGTAAACTTAAACGAGGTGTATCTCAAATTAAAGCTCGTGACAGTCTCCAATATCATGTATTATCTTAAACAAGGGGAGAAAAAACGTGGTCTATGTTTATAAGTGTTTATTAGTCATAGAGCAAATAAAAATTACTGAAGGTAGGTAGGTGTTTTAGTGGGAAAAAAATAAATAAATTAAAATTTTTTAAAAATAACTATCTTCCCATATGCTCCCTAAAAAGTAGGAAATGAAATTGAAGCATATTGATGATGATTCGATTTACCTACTCAGCAAGGTTTCCGGTGCCCTATCTACCTTTAAAGTGAATACGAACTCAGTGACTAATTGCACCATTTTCTACTTTTTAGGGCGCGTATAGGAATATATATTTTTTAAATATTTTAATTTATTTATATTTTGCTGTTTTGTCAGCTTGTTGGCAGAGATCTTTCGGAACTTTAAGTGATGATGAAACCTTGTTTCCACACTTCCAATCGATACATTGACATCTAAACTTATATCTTGAACGTGATGTTTGGGTTTTTCTTAATGAGTTCTCGAACAAACAGCGACGGTTGTCTCGTTCGCAGCCTCCTTCGGTCTTCCTGCACAAGGGAGCTCTTCGAAGTTCTACCTCCTTCTTCGAATTTGAGCATCCATCCCATAAGAATGTCATGTGAACAGACGTAATATCCATGTACTCGTGATAAATCAACACGAATTTTAATTTCGCGTCGTCCCCAAGCTGCTCCTTGTGAAAATATAAAATCTTTCTCCGTCTTATTACGCTTCATGGGAACAATGCACAGATTTCGGAAACCGAACTTTACGCGCCGTCAGCGAAGAGAAATGATGATACGGCCTTTTGTTTTTAACAGATAAATGGCAAGTTTCGACAAGCTTTCAAACAAGTAGTAGCTCGTTAACTTCGGAGGAATGAGTGCAAATATACAGACATGTGTCAGGAACTTTTTGAACGCTCTCTTGTCTTGTTTATAATACATTTTAACAAATAATCTCCTTCAGGAAATAAATTCATATTTTTCAAAATGATTTATACATTGACATTGTTGGCTTTGACATTCTGTTAAATCCTATTGAAATATACGACATTTTAGTTAACAAAGTTAACAAATTTGAAAGAAGTTTATGTTTATCTTTTTTTGTTGTTGTTTATTGATTATATCAATCATGCTGATTACAAAGATATCAATGGTTTGTACATGAAATCAGCTAATTGTACAAAAATAATTATATTAATACGTACAACAAGTCATAAATACACTGAGATGCCAGTTTATTAGATACACATACCTGGTAGGGAGTTATGCTCCTTTGGACTTCAGAACAGTCCAAATTCTTCGAGAATGGAACTTACAAAATGCTGGATGCATTGTGCAGGAATGTTATATCGTGTGGAGCTAATTGTGTCGTACAATTCCTGCAAATTGGACGACGGGACAGTCTCTCTGCGAACAGCCCTTACCATCTCATCCTAAAGATACTCAATAGGTTTTATGTCTGGGGACTGTGCAGGCTAATGCCTGGGGACCCTTTGGCATGTTTCTGGAACAATTCGGTGAAATTACCTAGCTTGTGAATTGGTGCAGTATCATGCTGAACGTATCCATCTGAGTGAGGATAAAGTGTAGCCATGAAGGGACGAACTTGGTCAGCAACGATATTCAAATACGCCTTGACATTTTGAAGTCCTCCGATGGGTATTAGGGGACCTAATGTGTACCAGAAAAACATTCCCCACACCATCACACCACCACCACCGGCCTGTACTGTTGATGGCTCCATGGTCTCACGTTGCTTATGCCAAATTCTGATCCTTTCATCAGCATGATGCAAAATGAATCTTGATTCGTCCGTTCAGGCTACCTTTTTCGAGTCCTCAACTGTCCAGTGTTGATGCTCCTGCACCCACTGGAGACTTGCCTTCATGTTCTTCGCTGACAACATCGGCACACGACATGGTCGGCGGCTGTTGTAACCCTTTTGTGACAAGATCCGACACGTAGTCAGTTCGGAGATGACTTTTTGCACACCACTGTTTAATTCTGATGTGATTTGCATGGTTGTGGCCCATCTGTTCACTTGCATGATTCTCGCCAATCTCCTTGACTCCTCTAATCCAAAAGTTGTTTTCTTCCACAGGATCACCAATCACTGGTGATTTTTGCTTTTCGCACCATTCTCGGTAAACCCTTGAAACGGTTGTGCGTGAAAAGCTCAGGAGGACAGCCGTTTGGGAGATGCTAGAATAGGTAAGCATAGCACAGGTAAATGTAGCACCAACTATCATGCCACGTTCAAATGCGCTCTGGTCGCTCGTTTTGCTCATTCTGACACTCATTCCAACTCTAACTGACACTCGAAGAGCTGGTCTGCTCGAGTATACTGTACACCACGGGATTTATGGCTGATGATCAATTTTACTGAATAGATTTGATGTAATTATATATATTTATACAGAGTGTCTAAAAAATATAGGTACAAACTTTTAGGGGAGGTAGATAACATCTAAAGGAATGAGAATTGCATAGGAACCCATAACTGGAAACGTCACCGTAAGTCAATAGGCGTCGCTGTTCATCAGTGTGCTAGAGGGGAAATTTCGGATTTCCTCGTTCGAGCGGTAGTCGGCTGATGAAGAGCATGCAAAGGTATTCGAACAGGGAGCTGGCAGACATGCACTTAGTGTATGGAAGAGCTGAGGGCAACGGACGAGCCGCTCAATGAATGTATCAAGAACGCTTCCCACACAGACATGTACCGGGCCATCGTTTGTTTGTGCGTGCGCATCAAAATTTGTGCGATTATGGGTTATTAAGAGGTAGCAGAAGTGAGGGCAGGCCACGATCGACGCCTACTCCCGCCATGGAAGAAAGTGTGTTGGATGCCGTGAAGACTAATCCTAATACCAGCACACGTGCCTTTGCCTCTGCCTTTGGAGTGTCTCTTGCAGTGTACAGCATGTTTTGCACGGTGAGTCCTTACACCCCTATCATCGACAAAGGGTTCAGTTACTTCTCCCCACAGATCATCCTGCACGTGTGCGTTTTGCGCAGTGGTATCTCCAAGAAAGTGCCCAAGATGTGAATTTCCCAGCTTCTGTTTTGGTTACTGATGAGGCCAGTTTCACTCGGAATGGCGTATTCAATCAGCACAATGCGCATTTGTGGGCTCACGAGAACCCCCATGGTGTGCGCACCCATGCGGCACAACATCGTTTTGCAGTAAATGTGTGGTCAGGTTTGGTCGGCGACTGCTTAGTCGGGCCATACCTTTTACCATCCCACATGACATCTGCGAAGTATCTGATCTTTTTGGAACAGGTTCTACCAGGCTTACTTGCCCATGTTTCAGCAAATGTGAGATGCAACATGTGGTTTCAACATGATGGGGCGCCTCCCCATTATGGAAGGTGTGTTCATGCGCATTTGAACATGTCTTTTGGGTAACGATGGATTGGGCGTGCTGGACCAGTTGCCTGGCCCCCACGCTCACCTGATTTAACGAGAGTTGATTTCTTTCTGTGGGGGGGCCCTCAAAGCTACTGTGTATGAATCGCCTGTGGGGTCTGACATGGATCTCGTGTGAAGGCTCGTTTGCACTGCTGCTACTATCAAAGAAACTCCAGGTGTGTTCGACCGTGTCCAGCAATCAATGCTCCGTCGGTGTCACGCATGCATCGCGTCTCATGGTGGAAACTTCGAGCATCTGCTGTAACATTATGAAATGTGTCATCTAGTACGCCATTTGTAATAATTATGTCCAAAAAATGTTTTTCTCATTAATCACTGTCTTGTGTCCTTTCAGATCTTGTAACTCTGCTACCACTTTCCCATGACGTTTCCGGTTATGGGTTCCTATGCAATTCTCATTCCTTTAGATTTTTATCTATCTCCCCTAAAAGTTTGTACCTATATTTTTGATAATAAATTAATATTTGTATATATATATATACGCAAATATATAGATTTGATGTAATTTTATATATATATATTTATGTATTAGACGTCCCATGGCCGAGTGGTTAGCGTGCTTGGCTACTGACCTAAAGGACCGGGGTTCGAGTCCCGGGTAAGGCATGGGTGTATGTGTCGTTTTTCTGCTGAGGTCCTGCCATCATCTCAGACCTTCTACTATGGCATATAAACTGTCAGACCTCTGTGGCAAGCAGCTGCTTGAGAGGATGTTTATTTATTTTTTATATTTATGTAATATTTATATATATATATTAATTTATATATATATATATATACAATAATTATCATATATGTCAGGCTAGAGGCTTTTTTAGATATTTTTTTTCTCAGGCTTTGTATATTTATTTTGGATTTCACCAACAAGGCATATGCTACGTGGGAGACCCTCTGTCCCGGCATCTGGAAAGTTAAATGAAGTAACAGTGCCCAGAGGGGACGGAGGTCACCCCACTGCTCGCGGACGCCCCAGATGGTCAGGCGGAGAGAGAAAGAGAAAGGGTTGGCAACCACGAGAATAACAGAGCCGTCAAGTTTCGAAAGCATGCAGACATAAAATTGAAAAGCTGGTGAGTGCCGACTGGTATTAGCGGTACGTAGGCTCTCGGGAAAACAGCTGAACGGGGATAGTAAGCTGGTTTTGCAATTCATAGTAAATGAGTGACGAGTGTGTTTTTCCTCATCAGTCAATGTAGTTCATATCAATAAAGGATAGTTATTGATTTACCAAGGTCTAAGTTGAACCAATTTGTTGGGAAGGAGCCTCAGTATCGAGTCCCTTCAATCGTGATAAAACCGTTGATTTTTGTTCCGAAAAGCTCTTTCACCCGTCGCGTATTGTGATCGAACCGAGGGGACATTCCTAAGTGGTCCCAATAGACAAACAAACAAAGAAGCAACATGACAAAATGGCGTCAGTCGACAGTACACAACAGAGGTGAAAGTAGCGGCAAAGGTAACGGAAGAGTTACGACATCCATTGTGAGTGACCAGAACAAGGCGGATACTGCCAAGAGTGTCCTGTGGTATGCTTCAGGCGATAGAACAGCTGTGAAGGTACCTGAAGAATCGTGCATCACGTTCGAACTGTGGAAAAAGCTGTGAAGGTGACGGAAAAGTTCAACATCCACTGGGAGCTGACCAGCGCAAGGCTGATACTACCAAGAGTGTTCCGACTGTGTGCTTCAGGTGGCAGACTGACGAGGCAGTTCGTTCCTGTCATCACATCGGAGGTAAGTATCCTCTTACTCTAGGGGTGAGTAGTTAGATACGGCAGAGGCCTGTACGAGCTAAAATGGAGCTTAGGAGCGGTCGCGATAGGGAAAGGGATGAGTTAAGGCGAGGCTACAGAGAAAGGGATAGCGCGCAGGATGGTTATTCAGGGAGTGACCGGGGAAGCGAGGAGGTGACAATAGACAGAGAGTCTGATGCTGCGGAAGACATGAGAGGGTTGAGGGATTATGGCAATGGCAACGATACGGATATGCTGCAGAGCGGGAACAGAAAGCAGAGAGCTAAAGAAAGGATTGAAGATGATTTTGAATTAGAGAGGATGAGGTTAGAGATGCAGCTGAGAAGGGAAGAGAGAGAGGTGGCAGAAAGGGAAAAGGAGAGAGAGGCAGCGGAAAGGGAAAAGGAGAGAGAGCATGAGTATAGAATGCTGGAACTGCAAATGAGGAATGCAAACGAGGAGAGGGGTGATGTGCGAACAGTGGAAGTTTCTAGTAATCCAGCAGATGCGCGGCTGGCTAATTATATAAAATTATTGGGAAATATGTTAGCTGGAAGCCCTAAAAACCCAGAAGAAGTGATAAATCTCTTTGAGACAGCGGAAAGGGGTTTTAAGATATATTAAGTACCAGAGGAGTTTCAAGGCAAAGTCATCATTTCTTTTTTAGATAGTAAATATGCAAATCACGTTTTTCGAAAATAAAGTGCAGAGGATTTTGTTAATTATAAGAAAGTTAAAGAGGCCGTATTAAAAGAGTTTAAGCTCACTCCCTCTGAGTACAAGAGAAAGTTTGAAACTATCACGAAAGAACCTAATGAGTCATATAATCAATTAGCCTCGAGGCTCAGAAATAGCTGGGATTACTACGTCCGCAGTAGGAAGGTGACAAAATTTGAGGAGCTTATGGACCTGATAGTATCGGATAAGTTACGTGATAGCCTTCCTCAAGACACTCATGCTTATGTAGTACAGAAAGAGGCGGAGTCATGGGCAAAAGCAGACGAAATAGCAACGTGGGCAGAAATCCATCTAGCCAGTGTAAACGGAACGGAAGAGGTCCTAACTTTTAAAGAGGTAAGGCATAGACAATATGCAGGACGTGTTGTTTCCCCCCAGCAGAGGATAGACTCAGAGAGAAATTATTCGAGCAGAAGGTATCAATCGGCAGTTAATTTAGCTGAATATAGAAATGTCCCAAAGGTAAGGAGGTGCCATAAATGTAGATCTGACGAACATTTGATGAAAGATTGCCCACTGAGAGCTGGGGACCGTGAGAGCCGAACTCAGGTATACCAAGTTAGCACCTTGGATCGGAATTCTGAAGATGTTTGTGAGGCAACAATAGGAAGGGTTACGACACATTCGAAGCCAAGTCCAAGCAGTCGAGCATTGGGAGAGATACGTATCCCAGTAGACTATGAAGAGGTTCGAATCAGATGTGGCGACCAGACAGCTAGAGCAGTCGTGGATTCGGGGGCAGAACTGACAGTAATCAGAAGGGGTATGCTGAACGAAGAAAAACATCTGGTAAAAGACCATCTGTTGCTGCAAGGACCGTTTGGTGATGCCAAAAGGGCAGAGGTAAAAGAGCTGCCTTTAAGTTTGATTGATGGTACAGACAATAGCACTGTGAGTGGCGGAGAAATTAAAATGCTATGCGCAGTAGTAGCAAAGCTGCGGAAGGAGGTACTTCTGAGTGTGGAAACATATGGTAAGTTAATTAGAAAGAAGGAGAGAAGACCTGTAACTGGTAACCCCAGGAGGAAAATCCACGAGCCGTGGGCCAATAGAGGAAGTTACTATGAAAGAGGTAGAGAAATTCCAGTTAGAAAAAGGGAAATGTATGCTCCATGGAGACCGTCCAATCAACGCCGTTCTATCTCCCAGCCCAAACATGTGCAGCAATCTGTCAGACTCGATGTCTATGGTGATCAAAATTATGCAGGGGAGGGGGCGAACATGGCAATTTGAGGTAAACAATGGGTCAGGCCGACGCCAATGTCGACGACTTTCAGCCTGTAGAGTCAGAGGGTACGTACGGGAAGGTGATATCTAGATAGTCACGAAAGGTGTGCATAGCCTTTCACATGGGATGTCACCTGTGGACGAATGAACACCGCCAGTACGGCATACCTTCGTCAAAGACAGTTTTTAGTGAGATACTTAATTTATAAACTGTGTACTCTCGGACAACTACTTTAGTCACCAGGTTTTGTTTTGTTTGAAGCAAAAAGAATATTTAGACTCGGTGCACCAGTATATACCTAGAAGTTCTTTTGTATTTAAGTGTAGTGTACATAGATGTGTAAAAGATGTGCCAATTCGCAGAGAATTTATAGAATCCCTAAAGCAACTTAGAACTCTGAATTTTGTGGCATTGAACTCTAAGATTAACGCGAAAATGAACTCTGATTTTCAGCATTCAACTTGACTTTTTAGTCAGCAGTTAACAGGACTAACTACTGACTTCTGGCAGGGAGGTGTCAGGCTAGAGGCCTTTTTAGATATTTTTTTTGTTCAGGCTTTGTATATTTATTTTGGATTTCACCAACAAGGCATATGCTACGTGGGAGGCCCTCTGTCCCGGCATCTGGAAAGTTAATTGAAGTAACAGTGCCCAGAGGGGACGGAGGTCACCCCACTGCTCGCGGACACCCCAGATGGTCAGGCGGAGAGAGAAAGAGAAAGGGTTGGCAACCACGAGAAGAACAGAGCCGGTCGAGTTTCGAAAGCGTGCAGACATAAAATTGAAAAGCTGGTGAGTGCCGACTGGTATTAGCGGTACGTAGGCTCTCGGGAAAACATCTGAACGGGGATAGTAAGCTGGTTTTGTAATTCATAGTAAATGAGTGACGAGTGTGTTTTTCCTCATCAGTCAATGTAGTTCATATCAATAAAGGATAGTTATTGTTTTACCAAGGTCTAAGTTGAACCAATTTGTTGGGAAGGAGCCTCAGTATCGAGTCCCTTCAATCGTGATAAAACCGTTGATTTTTGTTCCGAAAAGCTCTTTCACCCGTCGCGTATTGCGATCGAACCGAGGGGACATTCCTAAGTGGTCCCAATAGACAAACAAACGAAGAAGCAACATCACAATATATATAATAATTTTAGAGACATATTGGGGAAAAGTATGTATAGCGAGCAACAAATGCCGAATATCACGAAAACCGATTTTCTGTAATATCTTTGCAAATATTAACAGTAGAGCAAAACCAATGGTTGATTTGAATTCAGCACCACTCATTTTCCAAAGAAACACGTAGAAAGGAGCATGAACAATTTCTTGTTACATACTCTAATATAAGCAGATAAGAGAGCTCAAAAATGAATATTAATTACATAGTTCAAGAATGTTTTGGGTGTCCGGTTAATTATATACATCGTTCTGTAATTCATATTCGCTGAGTTAAAAATGATTTCAGTTTTTCGCCATAAAGTTCCGATTTTCGGTAAAACGTGACGAAACATTCAGTTGAGACAAAAAGAAAAGGAATATTTTAGGAGAAGTTTGGCAAGTCGGCATAGAAATTTCCTGTTCTATTAAGTCTTCTGTTTTCTTCACTTTGACTGAGCTTTTATGTATCTTTCTATTGCTTTTCGCTCGACATTTGTCGGTTTTGTCAAAACAATTATTTCATCATATCTTTCGAACGCGACGGACACATTTAATGATTGATGTATCAAAAGTAAGCTTGTCACTCGGGAATTGTCAACGGCTATAAAAAAAAAGCCGCGCATTCTTCCCCTCTAAAAATGGATTGGGTTCGATTGTTTTACCTCTGAGAGGGCACTTTTTTGCACACAACAGTATAAATGCCAGGTTACAAGGACACCGACGGCTCAGAGAAGGTTAGGGGGAGGGAAACCACTGGACGGCTGTTAGGAGACAGATGGTAGCCTCCTGTCAAGATCATCCAGTGTGTCCCTAACGTTCACAGGATATAGCTCTCCCTCATACGAGCATGGCTCAAAGCCCCATCCGACGAACGGCGGCATTTTTCAAGCCCATCGGTATCCTCTACTGACCGAAGGCAGGGCGAGGAGTTTTACGAAGATAAATCTCAACGCCAACCCAGGTGGGACTCGAATCTGGGAACTGCAGATTGCGAGCCAAGAGCGCTACCGACTGAGCTCCCCCCCACTTAAAAACAGGGGAAATATGCAAATGATTGTTCCTTTGTATCTTCAGAAAACGAGGGCCGAAAGTAACAAGAAATGCGTCAAATGAAAGCTTGTGACATGCAGAATATCATATTTCCTCCAAAAAAGGGGAAAATATGTGAAGAATTGTTCTGCTGTAGCATAGGCGTTGAACAAAAACTCATATGAGGACCGATGTAGACTGTAGACTACTTCGAATTTCTCCCTCCCCCATTCTCACCCTCCAAAAGGGGGCGGAGTTTTCGCGAGGGTCTACCTTTACGAGTTATATCTCAAATTAAAACTTGGATGTCTCCAATGTCATGGGCTATCTCAAACACGACCTCCCCCCAACCCGAAAAACGGGAAAGTATAAATGACGTCCATATTTATGAATCAAATGAAATCTTCTGAAAATAGGTACTTTTAATCACATAGAAAATATATATATTAAGTAAAAAAATAATTAAATGCCTATCTTCCCAAAGAGCCCTAAAATGTAAGAAATAAGCCTAAAGCATATCGATGGTGCAATGAGTCACTGAATTCTTATTCACTTCAAAGAAAGATGTTCGCGTCGGCAATCTTATTGAGTAGATAAATCTGCGTCCTGCCTTTCTTTGAACTGAATACGAATTCAGTGACTGATTGCATCATCGATATGTTTTAGTTTTATTTCTACTTTTATTCTACACCATCAATTTTTACTTTTATTCTACACCATCAATTTATTTTCTACTTTTATTCTACACCATACAATTGCTGGTACTAAATCTTATTGAGTAGATAAATCTGCATCCTGCCTTGTTTGAACTGAATACGAATTCAGTGACTGATTGCATCATCGATATGTTTTAGTTTTATTTCTACTTTTTAGAGCTCATAGGGTAAGATATATATATATCTATATATATGATATTTCTCTTATATCATAGAGCTCATATAATATCATATATATTATATCATGCATATAGTAAATATATATCATTAATATATTTATCATATATATATAAAACATATCATTCTATAAAGGTTTTATCTCATAGGTATTTGTTCAAACTTATCGTCCATTTTTTTTTTCTCTTTTTAAAAATTATACAAATTGTTTTGCATTTGGATAAATTAAATAAATTTTACAAATTTTGAAAACGTTTTTCTTTTACCAAATTTGTGGAAAATACTTGCAAGGTACAAAATCGTGGATGTTAATTTTGAAATCCTTCTAGCAATCACAATGGAATTGCTTGACTAAATCGTTGTAAATTTCATGCGTGAAGTACAGTCGCTCAAAAAAGTATCCGAACACCGTGGTTGATTACAGAATTCAAAAAAAAAATATCTGGCAACGATTTTTTTTTTAAATTAGTGATCTGGCAACCTTCGTGTCACGTGACATGGGCATAATATTCCAGGTGTATGGAGAATGACCAAGAGTTTCAAAAAATGTCAGTCGGTAATAGCAAATGCGGGAAGAAAAAGGTTCTGACGGACAGGGACAGGCGTTTTTTGGCACGAACTGATAGAAATACTGCAAAACCACTTTTCAACCATGCCGGAACTATGCATAGAGAAATGAGAACTTTGAAATATGGGAACTGTACCATGAAACACACGACGAAATATTAGGAAGGTGTTCATAATAATTTGGTCAGGCAGTGTAAAAATATAAATCCTATTCTAAAAGTTTCAAATTACGGGCCAATATCATAATTGATGAATTCCGTTAGGTTCGAAAACATTGCGAATTGCTGGTGTATACAAATATTATGGTGAAATAAATTTGCCTTAAATTTTATTTTTAATTAAATAACTTCAAATTTGTTTACCAAACAATACCTAAATACGCAATTTAAGTTCAATACGCAAAAATAGAGGAAATCTAGCATTGTTTACGTAGTCGCTGGAAGTAAGACTCCTTGAGGGAGGGGATCAAAACTTCGATGTCAAATTTCAGTTCGTTACATGCAAAAATGACTGAGATATTAAGAGCTAGAAAAAAAAAGTGACGTTTTGTAGAAAAGTTATCTCGGTTCTGCATTCTGTTTGGCCGAATACATCTTTTCTCTGCATTCAGCAGCTCTGACTCCTCAGCCAAAGCGTCGCTGCCATGACAGCCCCATAGAGGCTCAGGAGAATTTATGGTTGTGTTTATGACAACAAGCGATTAAATCCAACTTGCGCTTTTCCCCTAGCTGAGAGGTCTACAACCTTTGGAAGAAAAGAGCAGCAAAGAGTTGCAAATGCAAACTTGGCGAGCACTAAATGTTTACGATGAACTACTCATCCTAATAAAATAGTAAGTATAATGATAGCATTTTTGCAGATCTTAACTCTTTATTCGACTGGTTATTAATTGGAAGATCGCAGTATTTTAATAAAAAATATTTGAAATATTTCCAAATATTATTATAGAAATGTGGCAACTGCTTTTTTTGCATTGGTTGTAAGAAATTATTTGATCGCATATTAATATTTATTGCGTTATAATCTTGCTAGCGAGTACCAATAAAGAATTAATCGGCGAACAATTTCAATAGCCCAACGAGCACCTGGTGCTCACGAATGACGGGTTCTTTGTGACTGCTCAGCGTAACCAAAGTCACCTGACCATACCAGGGACAGTTTATTAAAATTAACAAAGATAACATATGATGATGGTTTGGATTTACGGCGCAAGGGCAAAAAAAACATGAAAAACATTTAGCAAAACGAAAGGAAATAACAAAAAAATTAAAATGACGAACTCTACTGAATGCATATCCTGTTCACCTTAAATTATCTACGGGTTGAATTATTAGTTGATAAAGAAATTTTAAAGCGAAGGATAGGACAATGCCCAAAGTCGAAAGTGCTCCTCTTACTATGAATGACTAATTCCTTCCTGTTTTCCAGGTAAGAAGCTTCTCCCAATTGAAAAACGAGTTTAGAGATGTGGAAACATTCTTTCTGGAAGGTGAAGATAGAAGAACCCGAGATGCACCCCGAGTTTCGCCATACAGGGATGAGCCACCAGAATCTCCTCTAATATCGCGATCCTATAGTTCTCCCACTCTGATCGCTAAAGATGGTAAGTGTCAAAACCATGCCTTGTTTGGCCCAACAGAGATAGTCTCGCGCGCAACAATTCCGTTTCACAGTTGCAATCTGGCCTCGAGTAATAATTTCCTTTGTCTGACCAAGCTGTCTCGAGCAAAGTGACGATTTTTTTCAATTCTCCAGCAGTGAATAATTCTTTTTTGCTTAAAAGCTGCTTATTTGATGGTAGAAATACCGTAAAGTTTCTCAACTATTCAACGTTGAGATATATCTCCGCAAAATTTCCCGCCCTGCCCACGGTCAGTAGGGGACACCAATGGGCTTGTAAAGGCCGCCGTCCGTCGGATGGGACGTTAAGCCGTGGCCCCGTGTGCGGGAGAGCCATACCCTGTGCACGTTAAAGAACACGCTGGATGGTCTTGACGGAGGCTACCATCTGTCTCCCAACAGCTGTTCCAGTGGGTCCCTTCCCCCAACCTTCTCTGAGCCTTCGGGGTCCATGTGACTTGGCCATTTAGCCCATGGTGTGCAAAAAAGTGCCGCTCAGAGGTAAACCAATCCATTCTCAACTGTTTTTCTCGATCTTGAAAGGGTTGTTTACGTTTTAGTTTCTGCAGTTGACAAAAGCAAAGATCAGCACAAAGTATCAGATGTTACTTATGAGTAGTTTTTTGTGGCTTGGTTTTGGATACTTTCATTAACTTTTATGGTACCTTTTTATTATATATATTAATTTATGTTTTCATACGTTCAATTTGTAATTTTTTCAATCACATTTTCTAGTCTAATCCATTTTCTAATAATACTTTCTCAATAAATTATCAGAATTCATTGATATCACCTTTTTTCCAACGCTTCTCCATAAACTCCAGTATTTACACGATAAAAAATCTTGTGAAATTTCTTTTGCCAGAAAAGGGCATCATTGAATGTACTAATGGTTTCAAATATTCAATAAAAAATGTGTAATTTTTGAAACGGAGTTACCAGGAAAATATGTTGCACGGAAGGTGGTTAAATATCACTACCAACTCACGTGCAATTCAACGACAATTTTTCAAACGAAATTATTTTTGCTCGTTTTGCAATGCATGTAGATATTCTTAATTAACATCTCGTATGTCAGACTTATTAATATTACTTTTGTTGCAATTAGAATAATTAGTATTTCAAATTAATAAATCTTTCGTCTGGAAAAGTTATACACTTCAATAATGAGAACAATATTGAAATCGTCTGCAAGGATTGTTGGGTTTATGCAGTTCATCATGAATCCTAAAGTTTCTTTGTCTTATAATGGATTCTGAGTACATATTATATATATTTCTTTCTGGATAGTCTGAAAATTGAGTGAGATTATTGGGTTTCTCAGCATTGTTTTATTATAATTACTATGGGTTGGGTTGTTTTACCTCTGAGCGGCACTTTTTTGCACACCATGGGCGAAATGGCCAGGTCACATGAACCCCGAAGGCTCAGAGAAGGTGGGGGGAGGGGACCCACTGGAACAGCTGTTGGGAGACAGATGGTAGCCTCCCGTCAAGGCCATTCAGCGTGTTCTTTAACGTGCACAGGGTATGGCTCTCCCGCACACGGGGCCACGGCTTAACGTCCCATCCGACGGACGGCGCCTTTCCAAGCCCATCGGTGTCCCCTACTGACCGTGGGCAGGGCGGGAAATTTTGCGGAGATATATCTCAACGCTGACCCAGCTGGGACTCGAACCTGGGAACTGCAGATTACGAGCCTGGCGCGCTACCGACTGAACCACTCCCTCCCTAATTATTATGGAGTTATTGATAGACCAAAGCTGTAAATTCGAGATCAGTTGTTTATTCAAAAGAAAAATAATCAGTGTTGTCACTTTTCTGGTAAATATCCAATTTAGAGTAACTTTCAAACAAAAGGTAAATTTTAGTGTATCGAAATTAGGGTAATAAGTATAAACAGAAAACTAACACGAAGTTTAAAAATAAACACTAATTGTGACCAATGCTTCTCAGAGAGACTCCCACAGAGAATCCTATCGAAAACTAAGACAGCATGAACTTTTCCAGCAGACTGCGGCAGAGAAGTCTCATCACAAACTGAGAGGGCATGCACTTTTCCAGTGGACTGTCGTAGAGAGGGCTGATCGAAAACTGAGGTGGCATGCACTTTTCAGTAGATTCTGGCAGAGTGGTCCAGTCAAAAACTGAAAGGGAGCGCATTTCTCCATCAGACTCTGACACAGAGGACCTGTCAAAAACTGAGAGAGCTTTAACTTTTCCAGCAGACTGTGGCAGAAAAGTCTCGTTGGAAACTGAGAGGGAGTACACTTTTCCACCGAACTGTGGCAGAAAGGTCTCATCGAAAAGAGGGCATGCACTTTCCACCAGATTGTGGCAGAGGGGTATCATCTAAAACTGAGAGGATTTCACTTTTCCACCAGACTCTGACAGAGTAGTCCTGAGGCATGCACTTCTTCGGCAGACTGTGGCAGAGAAGTTTCATCGAAAGCTGAGAGGGCATGCACTTTTTCACAAAACTCCGACAAAGTAGTCCTGCCGAAAGCAGAGAGAGTATGAACTTCTCTAGCACACTGATAGGACCCGTCAAAGGCTGAGAGAACGTCGACTTACTAGCTGATAACTTAGTCGGAGCTCTTCGTATCCCTTCTAGTGAAGCTCACAATCGGAATCTTTCGCAACACTTTTAGTGGAGATAATCCTTCCTAACACGTTTAATGGCGATCATAATCAGGATACTTTGTAACCCTTTTAGTGGAAATCTTAACTGAAATCCTTCGTAGCCCTTCTTAGCAGAGATCATAATCCCAATCCTACATAGCCCTTGTTAGTGGAGATCATAATCATAATCCTTCATAGCCTTTTCAGTGGAGATCTTAATCAAAATATTTCATAACACTTGTTAGCAGATCTCAGAATAGGAATTCTTCGTAGTCTTTTAGTATCAACCTTAATTAAAAACTCTTCGTAGCCCTTAATAGCAGAAATGATAATCGTAATCCTTCGTAGGCCTCGTTAAAGGTGATATTAATCGGAATCATCCGTACTCCTTTTATTGTAGATTTTAATCAAAACCCTTCGTAGCGATTTTTAGCTGAGATTATAATTGGAATCCTTCGCAGCTCTTATAGTGCAGGTCTTAGTCGAAACCCGTAGTAGTTCTTATTAGTGGAGATCATAATAAGTATTCTTCGTAGCACATTTAGTGGAGATCTCACTCTAAACCCTTCATAGCCCTTGTTAGTGGAGATCATAATAAGTATTCTTGTGGAAGTGAACGGAAGGGGAGGGCTGCCAGATTAGTGTGGCCTATTGATCTGGACAACTATGGCTACTTTTCTACCCTGCTGAGGAGTGGTCAACCACACAGGGTCCTGGTGCTGACCATATAAACCTACTGGACTGGACAGATATATGGCCCTGAGCTTGATTATGGATCCTGATTTTGCTGCACTGGTGGGCTTCTGTGGAGGGAAAATCTTCCGCTGTGCTTTCTGTTTCTTTGTGGGTTGACAGCCCCAAGTTAATAGATTCACAGGATATGTTTATCAGCTAGTGGATAATCCTGAGCAGAAGTCATCGCAGGCACCTGAACTCTTTGCTTCTATTGGCATCGTCAAATTCTACATTGGAGGAAGTCTTCCAGTGTAGATGGCTTCAGCCTTTAGTGGTGGGGGAATGGGTCTTTGCCCATGTCTGCGATTAGGGGGCTGTTTGATATTGTCGGCATTCCCTCTCTCAATAAACATAGTTTCTTTAAACATCCCACTAAACATTTTCTCTCCATAGGTAGTTGGAATGTGAGGACTCTGCACAGAGCTTTTTCTCTTGATGTCCTCACACAAGAATTCCACCGTTATAATTTAGATATTCTCGGCTTGCAAGAGACCAGATGGACGGATAAAGGTCAGATTCTTAAAAATAATCTTAAATTTCTCTTTTCAGGGAGGGACGACAATAAGCATCACCAAGTCGTGGGTCTGCTTCTCAGCAGACACGCTAGCGATGCTCTTCTAGGATATGAGTGCATTAATGAAAGGTTTCTTACAGCAAAATTTCAGACAAGCGTTAAAGACTTGAATGTTATCTGCTGTTATGCCCCCACTGAGGATGCCGATGAGGATGAGAAGGATAGGTTTTATGAACAACTTCAGGATATTTTGAATTCTGTCAAGAAAGGAGTTATTACCCTTGTTCTTGGTGACTTCAATGCCAAAGTTGGTACTGGCTCTGACCTTTGGGGAGGAGTAATAGGCCCTTTTGGTATTGGTAGCTGCAATGGCAATGGGCAACGTCTCCTACAGGTAAGTAAACTCAATGGATTCAGAGTAACTAACACTTATTACAAACACCGCGACATACATAAGTATACATGGGTTTCACCTGATGGGCTGCATAAGAATATGATTGATTACATATTAATTAACAGCAAATGGGCTAGTTCTGTTAGGAATACCAGGGCATATGGGAGCTGAAATTGGATCTGACCATTACCTTGTTAAAAGTGTGTTGCAACTTAAACTTAAAAAGTGTTGTGCTAGGGTTAAAAAATTTACTTTAATACTGAAGCTCTGAAAGATCCAGTTATAGCCAAAGCTTACCATGATAGGTTACTTAGTCATTATGACAGTCATGGTTTGCTTACTACTGAAGTTGAGGAAGAATGGGATCATTTTAAACAGGCTTTTTTGGATACTAACAGTACTCTTTAAGGAAAAAAGGAGCAGAAGAGACAAAATTATCTGAGTGATAAGGCACTTGAGCTTATTTCGGAAAGAAAGAACTGCAGGAATGCCCTTAATCAATACCCTACTAGTCCTAATAGAAAGCATTACAGAGACCTTAATAAACTTGTAAAGGATCAGTTAGCTGCTGATAAGAATCTTTGGCTTGATGGTTTGGCTGACAAAGCCGAGGAAGCAGTTAAACAGCACAACAGCAGAGAGCTGTACCAGATAATTAATGTTTTGTGTGGTAGAAAACGGACAGGCATACAAGGATTGAAGGATAAACAAGGTAAGGTTATAGAATGGGAGGATTCTGTCATGGCTAGGTGGGCTGAGCATTTCAGTGATGTTCTAAACAATGTAGTTAGTTCTACTCC
The DNA here is from genome assembly GCA_038380435.1 of Ryuthela nishihirai. Taxonomy (NCBI): domain Eukaryota; kingdom Metazoa; phylum Arthropoda; class Arachnida; order Araneae; family Heptathelidae; genus Ryuthela; species Ryuthela nishihirai. Next base: position 6,910,594 of record JAWZYU010000027.1, read on the forward strand.
CATTGTTTGCAATGATGATAGATGCATTGGTGGCTTTAATGTTGGCCCTCTAACACAATCTGAAGTTATTTTGGCTGTTTCTAAACTTAAACTTCATAAATCCCCAGGGGTAGATGAAATTACTACGGAAATGCTTAGAGCTGGGAATGTTTCGGTTACCACTTGGATGACTGAAATTCTGAATATCTTTTATGATAAAGGCATGGTTCTTAAGGATTTTACCAGAGCTATTGTTATCCCTATTTTCAAAAAAGGTGATCGCAGTTCTTGTGATAACTATAGGGGTATCAGTCTACTCTCTGTTCCAGGTAAAGTTCTTTCCATGATTGTGCTTAATAGAATTAAGAATCTGGTTGACAGTCAATTGAGTGATGAGCAATGTGGATTCAGAAGTGGTAGGGGATGTGTGGATCAGATATTTTCACTTAGGCAGATTCTTGAGCAATGTTTAGAGTTTCAGAAACCTTTGGTTGCTAGCTTTGTTGATTTCAAAAAGGCGTTCGACTCTGTTGATCGTCATAATTTGTGGTTGATTGTGAGATCATATGGTATACCAGACAAGTTAGTTAACATTATGAAAGCTCTCTATAATAACACTGAGTCGTGTGTGAGAGTTGGTAAGGCTTGTAGCAATTGGTTTAGCATTACTTCTGATGTTCGACAAGGGTGCATTTTGTCTCCTTTTCTCTTTAGCTTGGTTATTGATTATGTTATGCGAAATTCACTTCGAGGGAAAGATTTTGGCCTTAAATGGGCTGGAGATACGAAAGTTTCTGATTTAGATTATGCTGATGATTTAACCCTTTTGGCAAATGATGTTGATGAGATGAACTCTTTCATTCGAGCTGTTTGATGAGACTGGTAGTAGAGTAGGTTTGGTTATAAACAGAGAGAAGACTAAAGTGATGAAAATTGGTCAGGCAGGCTGTGATTCAGTTAATCTGAATGGTTGCAGTCTTGAGCAGGTGTCACAGTTTAATTATCTTGGGAGCTATGTAACAGATAATGGTGATGTGCGGCATGAGATTAACAGACGAATAGGGATTGCTGCCGGGACTTTTAAGAACCTATGGAGAGTGTGGAGAAATAGGCGTATACACCTATAGACTAAAATTAGACTGTATAATAGTTTGGTTCTTTCTAGGGTTAGTTATGGTAGTGAAACTTGGACACTTTGTAAACAAGATAACAGGAAACTAGATGCTTTTGATTCCAGATGCTTACGCAGTATCTTGGGCATTAGGTGGTTCAACTTTGTAACTAATGATAAGATTAGGGAAAGGAGTTTGCAACCTCCTTTAAGCACATATTGTGCAGAGAGAGACTCCGTTGGTTTGGCCATGTTTCCCGTATGAATAATTATAGATTGGCGAATAGGGTTATGAACAGTGTGCCTAAAGGCCTCAGAAAGAAGGGGAGACCTAGGATGCGGTGGGCAGACAATGTCAAACAGGACCTTGTTAGAATTGGGGTGCAGTGGCCAGATGCAGTAGATGTAGCTCAGGATAGACTTGCTTGGAGAACTAAATTGCACGGTCTGGTTGGACCTCCGTAGTCCATGGCTGCTTGAGGATGATGAGGATGATGATGATGATTCTTCGTAGCACATTTAGTGGAGATCTCACTCTAAACCCTTCATAGCCCTTGTTAGCAGAGATCATAAATGGAAATTTGCGTAGCCCCTGCTACTGAAGATCATAACCAGAATCCTTCACAGCTCTTTCAGTGGAGATCTTAATCGAAATCCTTCATAGTCCTTCTTAGTGGAGTTCATAATCGGAATCCTTAGTATCCCTTGTTAAGGCAGATCATAATCGGAATCCTTGTAGCCCTTAATAGCAGATATAATAATCCGATTCTTTCGTATAGCCCTTGTTAATGGATATCTTAATTGGAATCCTTCGTAACTTTTTTTATTGCAGAACTTGATCGAAACACTTCATAGACTTTTAGCAGAGAACTTACTCGGAGCTCGCTCTTCGTATCCCATCTTAATGGAGATCATAATCAGAATCTTTCGTAACCTGTTTCACTTTAGTGGAGAACTCAATTGGAATCCTTCACAGTCTCTTTTGCCGGAGATCTTAATCGAAGCATTTCGTAACCCTTGTTAGTAGAGATCTTAGTTGGAATCTTTCGTAGCCCTTTTAGTGGAGATCTCAATCGGAATCCTTCTAGCACTTTTGGTGGAGATCATAACAGGATAATAACAGCCCTTTTAGTGGAGATCTTAATTGAAATCCTTCTTAGTTCTTGTGAGCACAGATCATAATCGGAATCCTTCGTAGCCCTTTCAGTGGAGATCTTAATCGAAACCCTTTGTAGCCCTTATTAGCAGAGATCATAATTAGAATCCTTCATAGTCCTTTTAGAGGATATCTTAATCAGCATCCTTCATAGTCCTTGAGAACTTCTAGACATAGTCCTTGAGACTTCTAGTTGTTCCTTGAGAACTACTAGGACATTTTCAGTCCTTATTTTCAGTAGAGGATCAAAATCAGAATCCTTCGTAGCCTTTTTAGTGGAGATCTTAAACAAAAACGCTTCATAGCACTTGTTAGCGGAGGTCATAATCAGAACCCTTCGTTGCCCTTTTAGGGTTGATCTTAATCAAAACTCTTCGTAGCCCTTAATGACAAAGATAATAAACTGAATCCTTCGTAGACCTTGTTAATGGGGATCTTAATCGGAATAATTCTTATCCCTAGTTAGAGGAGATCTTCATGGAAACACTTCGTATCGCTTGTTAGCAGAGATCATAATGGCAATCCTTCGTAGCTCTTTTAGTGGATATCTTAGTCGAAATCCTTTTTTTTAGTGAAGATCTTAATCGAATCCTTTTTAGTTAGTATCAACTAACTAGGAAATTATTCCCTAACTAGGGAGTTATTTCCTAGTTAGTTGAGTTAATAATCAGAATCCTTCATATCCCTTTTAGTGAAGATCTGAATAGAAACCCTTCATAGGCCTTGTTAGTGGAGATCATAATCAAAATCCTTCGTAACCCTTGTTAATGGAAATCATAATCTGAATCCTTCATAGCCCTCATTACTCGAGATGATATCGGAATCCTTTATAGCCTTTACAGAGGATAATTGAAACCCTTCACAGGCGTTAGTGGAGATCATAACCAGGATTCTTCGCAGCTCTTTCAGTGCTTAGTTGTTTTAGTGTTTTTATTCTTTGTAGACCTTAGCTCAGATCTGAATCCAAACTCTTCATAATCCTTGTTAGCAGTGATCATAATCGGAATCCTTCGTAGCCCTTTTAGTGGAGATGTTAATCGAAACTCTTCATAGCCGTTATTGGTGGATATTTTAATTGATTAAAATAATCTCTTATTAGTAGAAATCGCCATCAGAGCCCTTTATACACCTAATTGATGGAATCTGAAGTCTTCACTTCCGTTATTGGTGGAAAAGTTTGATATTTATTTTCCAATGTTGATGGAACTATTTTATAGCCCTTGTTGATGGGCCCTTCGTACTGCATTTTAGTAAAAATCTTAATCGGTTCTCGGTAATTTAATTATCAGAAAACCTTCCATGTTATACGAGAGATCCTCGATAAAAAATATTTTTTTAATCTAAGTTAAAGTTTACAATTTCTTCGTTATACACTGGTTTCCATAAATTAAGGAACAACCCGAAAATCCATTGGATCTGCTTCATGTGAATAGGAGGTTAGGTGTGGATAAACACTATACGTAAAATTAAAGAATTTGAAAATGGAAAAACACTTTTAATTCCCAAAATTACATAGAATTGCAGAAACATGCTGGTCAACTAAAGGTGGTCAACGGAGATAGCCCAAATGGTTCAATAGGTAGTGTGATCACCTCTTACCGCTATGGAAGCGATCTCTCATGCTATTAATAAGACTGTCCATCGGTTCTGTGGGTGGTCATCTTCGTTGCTTTTCCATAGCATGTCAAAACTCTGAGAGGCTTTCAGGAGCGGAATTCAGGGGAGCACACGTCTCTAGAGGGCATTTCATGCATATTCTATCGGACTTAAATTGGGAGGCGGGTTGGCCAATTCATACAGTTAATGTCGTCATTCTCCAGATAACGACTGACAAGGCGACAATGGTGTGTGGGGAGGGGAAGAAAGCGTTGAATTCATATAGAAGGAAGGTATCATCTATTGTATCATCATATACTCACACAAAGGGAACCAAGATTTCATCCCTATACCTGGGACCAGTGACGTAGCCTGTTAGAAACATATGCAGATAGCTTATGCAGTCCAAAGACATTCCTCCCCAAACCATTCCACAATCATAGGTATTCCGTTCATGGGTATTTCTGGCATGATAGCTGTTTCTGGTTCCTTCCATATAACCTGATACTGCAAATCACTGTGAAGAGCAAAGCTTGATTCATCCGTGAATAGCATGGACCGCCATTGCTCCTGGGTCCCGTGAATATGATGTCTGCACTAGTTCAGATGGTTCCTGTTATGGTATCGGGTCAAAGGCACACACAAACCATTGCTACCTAACATACAGGGCACACCTCATGGCCCCCATGACCATATGCATAGACACACCTCAAGAAGCCTTTGGCAAATGGTTGTAGCGAATATCGCCATTTCGCTGAATGCTGCGAGTTTCAACCGTAGTTGTTATGATGTTGACATCCTGTTCCTCCAAGATGCATAATACCTAAAAGCGGTCCTCCCTTGAGGTTGTTACCTGTGGTCGCCCACTACTGAATCGTCTAGATGACGCTGTCTTGTTGGAATCTCTGCTAAAGTCTCGTTAAACCATCTGTCAACATCTCCTTTACATTTGCCTGACTTCTTTCAATATATGATTTGTTGGGTGGACATATCCAACAAATCTCTTATCTCGACACTATCCACTTCACTACAGGAGAACTGGAGAACAGCTGTGAAATGTTCGTTTTTATCCTTAACGCATTTGCATAAACCGCTGCCAGAGCCATATCTTTGAATACCGTACCACAATACTGGGCCGTGCTTTAATTTCGTGCTTTACTATCGTCGGAGTTTTGCGATATTGTGCGTTTTCCCATTTGTTCCGTAATTTATGGAACCCACTGTATATTGTGCTACCTAATCAAGATTAAAATGGTGTTTATATTGTGTTAATATCTTAGTTTAAAAGATAATTCTACTAAATTCTATTATTTTTTTCTTTTAAGATAAACCTCCTGAGGTTGCAAAAGAATATCCCAACCGATATGCAGGAAGTAACGTTAATGTGAACGGTTCTGAAAAGCAGAATCCTGGGAATTACCCTCTGAAGAAACTGAAACTAGACTGGATGTATCCTTTTTAAAGCATGATACAAATAGTACCTAAGTATTCGAAGCTTTAATTCGCACCACAATTTAAAGTTCATCTAAAGATATGACTGATTCTTGATATCAGTGAGGCGGGGGTGGCTCAGTCGGTAGCGCGCCAGGCTCGTAATCTGTAGTTCCCAGGTTCGAGTCCCAGCTGGGTCAGCGTTGAGATTTATCTCCGCAAAATTCCCCGCCCTGCCCACGGTCAGTAGGGGTCACCGATGGGCTTGGAAAGGCCGCCGTCCGTCGAATGAGACGTTAAGCCGTGGCCCCGTGTATGAGAGAATCATACCCTGTGCACGTTAAAGAACACGCTGGATGGCCTTGACGGGAGGCTACCATCCGTCTCCCAACAGCTGTTCCAGTGGGTCCCCTCCCCCAACCTTCTCTGAGCCTTCGGGGTCTCTGTGACCTGGCCATTTAGCCCATGGTGTGCAAAAAAGTGCCGCTCAGAGGTAAAACAATCCAACTGATATCAGTTATCATACTACTTGTTACATTTATTTTTACTTTACGAATGTCCAGTTCTTAGATATGCAATTATCTAGAATCTCATTCTGACAGTCTCGCAGGCCATCTCTGTATTTAATCACGTTAATTATAAATTCAACTGCATTGACATTATGATCAGAAATAGGCATCCAATCACGATGACAATCCATAGCCACAATGGCAAGCTTCAATGCTAAAAGCATTGATATTGAGATCGCTAATGTGTCTAATCACGTTGACATCAAGACATCAACCTTAAGCTGACTCTCATTTTCATCATGACCGTATGCTCCGCCTGGCCAAATTATTATTATGAACACCTACCTAATATTTAATCGTATGTATCATGGTACAGTTCCCATATTTCAAAGCTTTCTGTTCTCTGCGCATAGTTGAAAAGGGGTTCTAAAGTATTTCTAGCAGTCATCTCTCAGTTTGTCATCAGAGTCTTACCTCAGTCTCTGATGGTAAACTATAACAGCTCTGTTTTGTCTTAGGGATCATGCCAACAAACTCCTATCCCTGCCTGTCATGAGTCTGTCCTGCCTCCCGCATTTGCTGCGATTGAATGACGTTTTTGAAACCGTTGCCGTTCTCCCTACACTTGCAATATTGTGATCGCTGTTTTATGCTGTTCCCTTAGCTCCTTTACGGATGCTTTTACGGATGCAGTCCCTTTCGAAATCAGTCAGATCAGTCACTTTTACCCATGTCGCACTTGGCATTGCTTTCCAAAGTCACTTTGGTAAGACTTTGCTTACCAAAGTCAGACTTTTACCCACGTCGCACTTGACTGTGCGGGGCGGGGTTGGCTCAGTCGGTAGCGTGCCAGGCTCGTAATCTGTAGTTCCCAGGTTCGAGTCCCAACTGGGTCAGCGTTGAGATTTATCTCCGCAATTTCCCGCCCTGCCCACGGTCAGTAGGGGACACCGATGGGCTTGGAAAGACCGCCGTCCGTCGGATGGGACGTTAAGCCGTGGCCCCGTGTGCGGGAGAGCCATACCCTGTGCACGTTAAAGAACCACGCTGAATGGCCTTGACGGGAGGCTACCATCTGTCTCCCAACAGCTGTTCCAGTGGGTCCCCTCCACCAACCTTCTCTGAGCCTTCGGGGTCCATGTGACCTGGCCATTTAGCCCATGGTGTGCAAAAAAGTGCCGCTCAGAGGTAAAACAACCCAACCTTGACTGTGCTTTCCACATACCTTTACTGCTTTTATAAGACTTCGTAATGACATAGAATACTTGCGTCAGTAAGAAATTCATCATGCATTAGGATTTTTATGCTCAAGATGCAGCATTCATAACAATTTGACTAGGCAGTTTATGTGCATTCAATTATATTGACATCATGGTAAAGCATTAGATTGGCGTTTTGGCTGTAAATGTGCAGTGAATTACATTAAAATCATTGTCATAAATGTGTATTTTTAGAGCATTAATAACGACATAAATGCACATCACTCACATTAACCACAGCTCTACGTCCAATAGCAAACATATCATGGTCACATCTGGAAAATAATCTAGGATTTTTTATGAATATCTTGTATATCCATTTATCATTCTGTTCTCGACTTCTTTTGCTCAAGTATCAAAATATTTTTTTCTGTCTATGAGAGAAAATTTTCCTCCACTATAATCACCTCTCGTGCTGCTCTTTTCATCGGCCACACAGCACACAATACACAGCCTTTATTCAATGGAATATCTTTCAGTGCATCCTGCTTACATCACCATTCTCTCTCGAATCAAGATGAACTTGAACCGAATCATTATTCTTCCCTGTTTGCAGCTGTAACGTAGAAACGTATTCAACCCATTGATTCCTGTTGTTTTTTTTTCAAGTATCGTGACTGCCATTAAAGCATTTGTGTCGAATAAGGCTCGGAAGCAAGCGATTTTCGATTGCCACAGATCTTGTGTAATGTCTCCAAAAGCGCATCAATAATAAATGCAATGACTTTTCAATCATTATAATGATGCTTACTTTGTGCATTTTGAAAGTTCTGACGCGAAGTTGTTCTTCAGGCACTGCATACTCATTTTTTTTTCTGTCATGATTAAAACGTGTGCGTTGTAAGTCAACCCATAGCGATAGCTAGCATCTATGTCGGAAGCAAATAGTCAGAATTGTACAGAAAGTAAACAACTGAGAAATAAAACAGGGATTGTAGTGACACAGGAAATAAATACCCGGCAATACAACTTGGGGTTGGGTTGGGGTTTTTTTTGCACACCATGGGCTAAATGGCCAGGTCACATGGACCCCGAAGACTCAGAGAAGGTTGGGGGAGGGGACCCACTGGAACAGCTGTTTGGGAGACAGATGGTAGCCTCCCTTCAGGGCCATCCAGCGTGTTCTTTAACGTGCACAACGTATGGCTCTCCCGCACACCCCTGTGCGGGAGAGCCATACGACGTGAGCCCACGGCTTAACGTCCTATCCAACGGACGGCGGCCTTTCCACGCCCATCGGTGTCCCCTACTGACCGTGGGCAGGGCGGGGAATTTTGCGGAGATAAATCTCAACGCTGACCCAGCTGGGACTCGAACCTGAGAACTACAGATTACGAGCCTGGCGCGCTACCGACTGAGCCACCCCGCCCCTGATGTGTAGCGGAGTTTGGCTCAGTCGATAGCGGTTCAGGCTGGTAATATGCAGTTCCCAGATTTAAATGCGAACTTTGCCGATGCTAAGAATTTTCTCAACTAAACCACACCGTGCTTTCGGTCAGAAAGAAGATGCAAACAGTCTTTGAAAAGCCGTGGTCATTCGGATCAGATGTAAAATGAGTTCCCTTGTAAACTCTGATCCTCTGGGGTCCTTGTGACCTGTCCATTTGGACCATTGTGCATACAAAAGTGCCTCTCATAGCGAACATAACCCAAACCAATTCCGAGAAGCAATCAAAGAGTTGATCCTTGTGAAACATTTTATTTCATTCCCATTTGGAACCTTTTGCCCGGTTCAATGTGGAAAGCTTTAATTGCTATAAGGGAAATCTTTTAGGCGTTCCTAATCGAATTTTTTGCAATAAAATATCAACAGTAGTTCAGTTGCAAAGTAACTCAATTTACACAGAAGGGTTTGGGAAAACAAAAAATCAGAATCAAAGGGTGACAGAAATTGAAAAAAAGATGGTACACCATAAAAAACAGAACGACCAAGGAAAGTAATCAAAGAAGTTGTCATGTCCCTGAAATTTATTTTTATTTATTATTGTATTTTTATTGTATTGTTGTTGTTGTAAATGTATTTTTGTAATAAGCGTAATTTTGGAAGTGCTAATGTGGGGATGTGACTCATGAGCTGTTGTTGAGGTCTCAGCTGACAGACTTGCATATGTTCACAGGACGGAAAGCACTTTTACAGCTAGCCTCAGGCATCAGTGCAAGCGCAAGAGACAAACACGGCAATAATGAACAACACTCTGAGCGTCGCTGTCAAACTCGAAGGACGTTTGAACGCATGTCAAGGGACGTCACTCTTGCTCTAAAACAAAACCCTTAAACAGAGGGTTCAGTTCTATGCGAACCAATATATGGTTCTGTGTGAACCAAGATACAGTTATGTGTGAACCAGGGTTCTGTTCTATGTGAATCAATATACGGTTCTGTGTGAACCAAGATACAGTTATGTGTGAACCAGGGTTCAGTTCTATGTGAATCAATATACGGTTCTGTGTGAACCAAGATACAGTTATGTGTAAACCAGGGTTCAGTTCTATGTGAACCAATATATGTTCTGTGTGAACCAAGATACGGTTATGTGTGAACCAGGGTTCAGTTCTCTGTGAACTAAGGTATGGTTCTGTGTGAACCAGGTTGAAGGCAAGGATTGAATATCCTTTCGCTGAGTTTGAGGTATGTAAGAGAATCTGTGAAGTGCAGATTTACACCTCATTGTATGAAGATTTGCAGTAGCAAAGCAGCAAAGGCCCACAGAATCGAGCGCATCCCCAGCACATAATTGTACATGAATGTAAATAAACTCTGTCGTCCACATATTACTCTTGTGCTTGAATTTTTGGACATATTTCTGCACATCACTTGGCCCAACAAGTCTGAGGCAAATGTCGGTATGGGTGTAAGAATACGCTAACCTGTGATTTCATCAAAGTAATGGTGAATGCAAATAAGGGACTAGTTGATCTCCTTTGCTAAAGAGCGAAATTTATGTCATCTAGCCTAACACGACAATCAGCACAGTTCAGTCCACAGCAGACGTAATTACACAATTACACGTGATCTGAAGAAAGAAGCTGCGTCCCCCCCCCCACCACATTTGGAACAGTCGACAGGATTACCGTTCATATGTCAAAGAAGATGTGCTAAGTAGACGACACTTAATACAAATACTTAATTACTAAGAACACTGGGGCGGGGTGGCTCAGTCGGTAGCGCGCCAGGCTCGTAATCTGTAGTTCCCAGGTTCGAGTCCCAGCTGGGTCAGCGTTGAGATTTATCTCCGCAAAATTCCCCGCCCTGCCCACGGTCAGTAAGGGACACCGATGGGCTTGGAAAGGCCACCGTCCGTCGGATGGGACGTTAAGCCGTGGCCCCGTGTGCGGGAGAGCCATACCCTGTGCACGTTAAAGAACACGCTGGATGGCCTTGACGGGAGACTCCCATCTGTCTCCCAACAGCTGTTCCAGTGGGTCCCCTCCCCCAACCTTCTCTGAGCCTTCGGGGTCCATGTGACCTAGCCATTTAGCCCATGGTGTGCAAAAGAGTGCCGTTCAGCGGTAAAACAACCCAACCCAACTAAGAACACTTTAAGAATATTCAAAGGAGTTTACCAATTTCCCCTCCTTTAAAAACAGTATACCCCTGATTTCAATTCCTATGGAAAATACTAGAAAGAGTAGGAAATTTAGACCTGTTAGATTAGAAATCTCAAATGGGTATGTGTTCGAAGGGTATTTAGAGGAAATTATGTACTTGGCTCGCTATCCGAAAATGGCTGCTTACTTTATTTGATCAAAGTATATCAGCCAACTTTTGACTAAAAATTTAAAGATCAATCCATTATTCTGATTCTTAATATAAACATTGGCAATGCAAATTGAAATATGAGTTGGTTGCTGATACATTGAAGGAGATATTAGGTAAACTAACAGGGTAAATTTGATATCCAAATTATTTTTTTTTCTTGCCTTTTGGTTTTATGGTTGTTGTTACTGATAAAAAAAACTTATATTATTATAAGAATACATTATTACACGATTATTTTGTTATATAATTATATTATTGCATTGCCATACGATTATATTATTATTATGAGATTATATTATTGTACTAGAAATCAATCGGCGCTATCAGCACTTCACGATTTCTAACCCCTCACTCGTACCCCTATTTGACCTTGAATGCGACTGTGGATTTAAAAATCCGTCTAATTTCTGAGTTCTGCTGCCCGAAATGGCCCCGGCCACCAATTTTTAGCTCTCCAGCACTGGTATATCTATTTTTGATTTTGACCTCGAAAAACCCATCGCATCCAAAATTCCACCACATTTTTTATATCTATGAAGCAAAATATCCCCAGCCACCAATTTTTAACTCTCTAGCACCGATAGATCTAAATTTGACCTTTGGCCTCGAAGGATCCTCCGAATCCAAAATTTCGTAAACTCAGTTTCTACTAGAACAATCTTTAATACTGATACCAATGACCATTCAAGGAAAACAACCATTCTTCAACCATACACAACTTAGCATAAAACTTTTCCTATGCATAGAACCGGCCAGGCCTAGCACCTAATGTCCGACCCCGCCTTCTCGTGGTGCGGACCGTTAGTAACTTTCAAAAGAGATACTCTCTTGTGGAAGTGAACGGAAGGGGAGGGCTGCCAGATTAGTGTGGCCTACTGATCTGGACAACTATGGCTACTTTTCTTTTTTTTTTCTACCCTGCTGAGGAGTGGTCAACCACACAGGGTCCTGGTGCTGACCATATAAACCTACTGGACTGGACAGATATATGGCTCTGAGCTTGATTATGGATCCTGATTTTGCTGCACTGGTGGGCTTCTATGGAGGGAAAATCTTCCGCTGTGTTTTCTGTTTGTTTGTGGGTTGACAGCCCCAAGTGAATAGATTCACAGGATATGTTTATCAGCTGGTGGATAATCCTGAGCAGAAGTCATCGCAGGCACCTGAACTCTTTGCTTCTATTGGCATCGTCAAATTCTACATTGGAGGAAGTCTTCCAGTGTAGATGGCTTCAGCCTTTAGTGGTGGGGGAACGGGTCTTTGCCCCATGTCTGCGATTAGGGGGCTGTTTGATATTGTCGGCATTCCCCCTCTCAATAAACATAGTTTCTTTAACATCCCACTAACCATTTTCTCTCCATAGGTAGTTGGAATGTGAGAACTCTGCACAGAGCTTTTTCTCTTGATGTCCTCACACAAGAATTCCACAGTTATAATTTAGATATTCTCGGCTTGCAAGAGACCAGATGGACAGATAACGGTCAGATTCTTAAAAATAATCTTAAATTTCTCTTTTCAGGGAGGGACGACAATAAGCATCACCAAGGCGTGGGTCTGCTTCTCAGCAGACACGCTAGCGATGCTCTTCTAGGATATGAGTGCATTAATGAAAGGTTTCTTACAGCAAACTTTGAGACAAGCGTTAAAGACTTGAATGTTATCTGCTGTTATGCCCCCACTGAGGATGCCGATGAGGATGAGAAGGATAGGTTTTATGAACAACTTCAGGATATTTTGAATTCTGTCAAGAAAGGAGATATTACCCTTGTTCTTGGTGACTTCAATGCCAAAGTTGGTATTGACTCTGACCTTTGGGGAGGAGTAATTGGCCCTTTTGGTATTGGTAGCTGCAATGGCAATGGGCAACGTCTCCTACAGGTAAGTAAACTCAATGGATTCAGAATAACTAAACTTATTACAAACACCGCGACATACATAAGTACACATGGGTTTCACCTGATGGGCTGCATAAGAATATGATTGATTACATATTAATTAACAGCAAATGGGCTAGTTCTGTTAGGAATACCAGGGCATATAGGGGAGCTGAAATTGGATCTGACCATTACTTTGTTAAAAGTGTGTTGCAACTTAAACTTAAAAATTGTTGTGCTAGGGTTAAAAAATTTACTTTTAATACTGAAGCTCTGAAAGATCCAGTTATGGCCAAAGCTTACCATGATAGGTTACTTAGTCATTATGACAGTCATGGTTTGCTTACTACTGAAGTTGAGGAAGAATGGGATCATTTTAAACAGGCTTTTTTGGACACTAACAGTACTCTTTTAGGAAAAAAGGAGCAGAAGAGGCAAAATTATCTGAGTGATAAGGCACTTGAGCTTATTTCGGAAAGAAAGAACTGCAGGAATGCCCTTAATCAATACCCTACTAGTCCTAATAGAAAGCATTACAGAGACCTTAATAAACTTGTAAAGGATCAGTTAGCTGCTGATAAGAATCTTTGGCTTGATGGTTTGGCTGACAAAGCCGAGGAAGCAGTTAGACAGCACAACAGCAGAGAGCTGTACCAGATAGTTAATGTTTTGTGTGGTAGAAAACGGACAGGCATACAAGGATTGAAGGATAAACAAGGTAAGGTTATAGAAGGGGAGGATTCTGTCATGGCTAGGTGGGCTGAGCATTTCAGTGATGTTCTAAACAATGTAGTTAGTTCTACTCCCATTGTTTGTAATGATGATACATGCATTGGTGGCTTTAATGTTGGCCCTATAACACAATCTGAAGTTATTTTGGCTGTTTCTAAACTTAAACTTCATAAATCCCCAGGGGTAGATGAAATTACTACGGAAATGCTTAGAGCTGGGAATGTTTCGGTTACCACTTGGATGACTGAAATTCTGAATATCTTTTATGATAAAGGCATGGTTCCTAAGGATTTTACCAGAGCTATTGTTATCCCTATTTTCAAAAAAGGTGATCGCAGTTCTTGTGATAACTATAGGGGTATCAGCCTACTCTCTGTTCCAGGTAAAGTTCTTTCCATGATTGTGCTTAATAGAATTAAGAATCTGGTTGACAGTCAATTGCGTGATGAGCAATGTGGATTCAGAAGTGGTAGGGGATGTGTGGATCAGATATTTTCACTTAGGCAGATTCTTGAGAAATGTTTAGAGTTTCAGAAAAATTTGGTTGCTAGCTTTGTTGATTTCAAAAAGGCTTTCGACTCTGTTGATCGTCATAATTTGTGGTTGATTGTGAGATCATATGATATACCAGACAAGTTAGTTAACATAATGAAAGCTCTCTATAATAACACTGAGTCGTGTGTGAGAGTTGGTAAGGCTTGTAGCAATTGGTTTAGCATTACTTCTGGTGTTCGACAAGGGTGCATTTTGTCTCCTTTTCTCTTTAGCTTGGTTATTGATTATGTTATGCGAAATTCACTTCAAGGGAAAGATTTTGGCCTTAAATGGGCTGGAGATACGAAAATTTCTGATTTAGATTATGCTGATGATTTAGCCCTTTTGGCAAATGATGTTGATGAGATGAACTCTTTCATTCGAGCTGTTGATGAGGCTGGTAGTAGAGTAGGTTTGGTTATAAACAGAGAGAAAACTAAAGTGATGAAAATTGGTCAGGCAGGCTGTGATTCAGTTAATCTGAATGGTTGCAGTCTTGAGCAGGTGTCACAGTTTAATTATCTTGGGAGCTATGTAACAGATAATGGTGATGTGCGGCATGAGATTAACAGACGAATAGGGATTGCTGCCGGGACTTTTAAGAATCTATGGAGAGTGTGGAGAAATAGGCATATACACCTAAAGACTAAAATTAGACTGTATAATAGTTTGATTCTTTCTAGGGTTAGTTATGGTAGTGAAACTTGGACACTTTGTAAACAAGATAACAGGAAACTAGATGCTTACGCAGTATCTTGGGCATTAGGTGGTTCAACTTTGTAACTAATGATGAGATTAGGCAAAGGAGTTTGCAACCTCCTTTAAGCAGCATATTGTGCAGAGAGAGACTCCGTTGGTTTGGCCATGTTGCCCGTATGAATAATTATAGATTGGCGAATAGGGTTATGAACAGTGTGCCTAAAGGCCTCAGAAAGAAGGGGAGACCTAGGATGCGGTGGGCAGACAATGTCAAACAGGACCTTGTTAGAATTGGTGTGCAGTGGCCAGATGCAGTAGATGTAGCTCAGGATAGACTTGCTTGGAAAACTAAATTGCACGGTCTGGTTGGACCTCCGTAGCCCATGGCTGCTTGAGGATGATGATGATGATTTACCTAAACAAGACTGAGTAGCAAAATTCTCGTTAATTTGACGCTGCATACTTTTTAACAGATTCTGATCCTTACCTAAAACCTTAAAAATATTAGGCATTAACTCGGGGAAGAAATCTGCATAAGTCTCCTACTCAATACACAGTCATTTAGAAGCAAGAAAGCAACAGAACTGGGCAACTTAGCTTGCACTCTAATTAACTAGTGCCACAAAACAAGACAGCCCCACTTAGGAGTAAAATCAAGCCTCTTCAGCTCTCAAGACATAATAGTTAATCCGATTTACATTAGGAAAGAAGTTGGCCGTCCCGTGGCCGAGTGGTTAGTGCGCTTGGCTACTGATCTAAGGGACCTGGGTTCGAGCCCCGGATAAAGCATGGACGTTCGTGTTGTTTTCTGCTGAGGTCCTGCCATCCTCACAGACCTTCTACTGTGGCATATAAACTGACAGGATCCTGTCAGACCTCTGTGGCAAGCAGCTGCTTGAGGGGGATTTATTTTTTTTACATTCATGGACAGTTACGCTCAATAGCAGCTCAGTAAAGTGAAGGAGATGACTGATCACACAGCCATCACGTGACCCGGTAGCTCCCTCTACGGGACAGCTATCTTTTCTACGGGGGCAAGAGCCCGCAGGGTCGTCTAAATCCTGCGTCACGTTTGTTTACACCTCACCTCTTCACATGGATATAAAGAAGGGTGTGTCGGATTTACATACAGACAAACTATTTCCAACATACCCAAGTTACCTTATTCTTTACAATATAAACATTACATTGTTTACATCAAGATATTAATATGCTCTGCTATGTTACATGATATGTATACATAACTACTCTACTAAACGCTTGATAAGCGAAACATTTCTGTGTTGTGACGCCTACAACTCAAATTTGATCCACCATAAATTTTGAACGTTTATATAAAGAATATAAAGTTGCATAAACTGTAGAATTTAGTTACAGTTGATTTACATTACAGTTGAATTTATTTTAAAGACCCTAGATGAAAAAGACTAACTTGAAACAGACATTACTCATGATGAATATATAAATATAAAATTAATATTCACATTCTTAGCAAATTATCACTATACAATAGTATCGAACCACATAAATAATTAATTTCATAATAACAGCTTTCATGAACTTAAAATTTCAACAAGTAGCGAAGGAACCAAATAATAAATGTACAGGGGGAAGGAAAAGCAACGAGGGCTTACTCTTACAGGGGATAAAACACTCTATTATCATTAAAAAAATTTGCCACACTAAGCATTAAATCATCCATTCTTAATGTCTTCTTGTATGCCATTCTCTAATCAGTGTCCGGCCTATCTTCGTGTCCTTTTGGCATTACATACATTTCAAAAGGGCGTTTCTATTCTTCCAAATTCTCTATGTTAATGATCAAGCCTAGGAGTGTTGATTGGGACTCGCTGGGTTGGAGGCTGACCTCTTTCTGTTCCACTAACTTCGACATAACCTGCATGGATAGCGTTACTGGAGGATTAGCGCACATATTTTCACGCTTTTGTTTCCATATCTCGTGTGCTGCGTCACCTTTCAATCTTCAGCCAATCGGCGGGCTCAGCATGGAATCACTGTGGCTACATAAGGAAAACTAGTAAGGGGTTTCGTGAATCTTACTAATGGGGGAGCAGTGTTGGCTGATAGCTCCACCTTAAGCACTTCGGGGGAGATGTTATCTAAATTGCCTAAGATCCGTGTGTAATATCTAATGTTTCTTCTTCTGCATTGCTGCCTACTGAATCTATGTCTGAATTTGCTTCATCTGTATCTGTTCGTGTTGGAGGACTACGGTCAGATAAGACAAATTTCGTTACCTCAATGCTGGTCTCGAAATTGGGGCTAATATTACTACATCTATTCGTCTCTCTTCCTCCTTTTCAATTTCCTGTATCAGGTTACCTTCACCTGTATCGATCTGCGTCTCAGGGTGGCAATCAGATACGACGAAATCTAATACTTCAGTTACAGCTTCAGGAGGGGACTCTAGTTCTTCTAATTCTAGATAATGCTTCACATCTGTTATACTCTCTTTCTCTTCCACAAGTTCTCCTATCTCCCTATTATCGGGTTCCTCGACCACTTGGTTGTCTATCTGCACAGCGTAATCTACTTCTACCAAATTCTCACTATCCCTATCTTCTTCCTCTTCGTTACTGATTACATTCTGGTAAATACTGGATTAACTATTATGTCTTGAGAGGTGAAGAGGCTTGATTACATACTGGTAAATACACTTCGCTCACTGACTGATGCTCTGGGTTCGATTCTCAATCTCATCTCTTAATTTCTCTTCTGCTGCCTCCCTATTCCGAGTTAATCTCCTCTTCTTTAAAGTTGCAAAAAAAAAAAACTTCTCTGAGTCCTCCGATATCGAACAGAGTTTCAACTGAATTACTAACCAGCAGCTGCTTGAGGGGGTATTTATTTTTTTTATTTATTTTCATCTTGCTCTAATCTTAGAGAGGTGAAAACCTTTTCCACCATTCCAAGGGCATCTATATCTTTCACATCGTTTCAACACATGGTAAGGGGTCCCAATTCTGCTTCCGAGGTCTGACCAAAAGCTATTTGCTAAATTAAACTAACCAAAGGATCCTCTCCCTGCTGACTTTTCACATAAAGTGTAACATTCCCAAGGCTCTGATGGGCAAAATGTCAAATTTTCAGATTCGGAAATTACTGACGGATTAATGAATGCTTGATCCTGTACTAATATGTGGACATAGAATGGAGGGCAATGCTCTATGCAACTATCGGGACTGATGCAGCTATAATATTTCGAATCGAAACTCTTCCTAGCGGGGCAGTCTCTAATAGCCAAAATTCCCGCACTCAAAATATTCCTTCTGGTGATGTCTCGTACTCCTAAACAAGTTCCTACGGCTCTTAGTTGATGGTACATATCAGTGTCGCGTGTGTACGTGTGAAATATTTTATGTTTCCCTTTAAAATTTCTAAATTTCAATACCAACAGATATACAAACACTAGTTAATCTATGCAGTACTCTTATCAACTACCTTATCAATTCCACTGCTGTATAATCTTATGAATTACCACTAAATCAACATCACCTCATTCAATATCTCGATTAACTTTTCAATCAACATCTCATATAACCTCTTTCGTAAAACTTTCTCAATATCTCAACTAAATGGCTACCCTAACTTTATTCAAAATCAAACAACAATTATACATAAATACAGCTGAACTCAACACCATCAATTATCTGTGATATTTTTAAAAATTATGACACATTAACATTATAGTAAAACAAAAAGCTGATTTGTCCAGTGGGATCCGAACTCTACACCTGCTGATTGTAGGTCAGCTGCTCTTTTCAATTAAGCTACTAGGCAGTTATCGCTATCGCGTAAAATCTCAGTACAAATTCCACCACAATACACTACTGAACTTGATGTATTTCAGTAATGAACCATTTAATTTCTTAGAGTATTTAAGGAATCATCAATAGTTTTCCAACATAATAAGCAATGCACTTCACCTTAAGCATACCTTCACAATGGCGGATATCAACTTTTAAAATTAAATTCAATCAATATCATTAAAGCAAACTTTTTCCTTTTTGAAACAAAACAAAATTTAACATTAGGCAACTCTTGCAGCATGATAATTTAAGAACTTTCACTGAATGAATCATGGCAAAGTGTACTAAAATATGTTAAATAGCCACACTGCAAGCTGTAAGCATAAAATTTAAGCGGCCACACTTGGCTTAACACAATATGCAAAATGCTTTAAAAATAATATTATTAACATAAAATGTTCATCACTTCACTGGGGCGTAGGTGGCTCAGTCGGTAGCGCGCCAGGCTCGTAATCTGTAGTTCGTAGGTTCGAGTCCCAGCTGGGTCAGCGTTGAGATTTATCTCCGCAAAAACTCCCCGCCCTGCCCACGGTCAGTAGGGGAAACCGATGGGCTTGGAAAGGCCGCCGTCCGTCGGATGGGACGTTAAGCCGTGGCCCGTGTGCGGGAGAGCCATACCCTGTGCACGTTAAAGAACACGCTGGATGGCCTTGACAGGAGGCTACCATCTGTATCCCAACAGCTGTTCTAGTGGGTCCCCTCCCCCAACCTTCTCTGAGCCTTCGGGGTCCATGTGACCTGGCCATTTCACCCATGGTGTGCAAAAAAGTGCCGCTCAGAGGTAAAACAACCCAACCATCACTTCACTCTGGTAAATCTTACTAATGCAACAGCACACAAATTTTAACATTACTCATATATAAAAGTAATTCCCAAGAAAATTATATTAATACTGCGCTGCACATATGAATAATACTGATTCTCTTTTTCTTTCAACATATACTGCACACATGAAAAACACTCCGAAACAAAACAAATTATCACAATTATTCAAATAAATGCCCCACGATAATCTCATGCCTGTGAAATACATAGAGTAAAATGCAATACTACATGCAATGTGACAATATTGCTAAAGGGCCAAAACCAGCCAAATTTCCTAACATTCCAAATTCTACGCAATATTTCAAATGTAATAAAGCCTTTATCATATTCCCAGGTTCGATTCACTAAAATCACAAATCTTGGTCACTAGAGCACCAATGTTATATTGAGGGAAAATAAGAAATGACTAGTGTGCATTTGCAATCCTCCCACTCCATTTTAAGTAGGCCATGATCTTTACCAGTTTCGATTTAATAAAACATAATATCGTATGGGACTCCACGGGTCTTAAAATATAACATGTATTGAAATCTTAGATTAACAGACATCTTTCACATTATGATTTTACAATTAACATTGGTGTGGCTGAAAACATCGCTCATCACAGCATTGGCTCTCTAAAAGCAGACTAGGGGCGGGGGGTGGCTCAGTCGTTAGCGCGCCAGGCTCGTAATCTGTAGTTCTTAGGTTCGAGTTCCAGCTGGGTCAGCGTTGAGATTTATCTCCGCAAAATTCCCCGCCCTGCCCACGGTCAGTAGGGGACACCGATGGGCTTGGAAAGGCCGCCGTCCGTCGGATGGGATGTTAACCCGTGGCCCCGTGTGCGGGAGAGCCATACCCTGTGCACATTAAAGAACACGCTGGACGGTCTTGACGGGAGGCTACCATCTGTCTCCCAACAGCTGTTCCAGTAGGTCCCCTCCCCCAACCTTCTCTGAGCCTTCGGGGTCCATGTGACCTGGCCATTTAGCCCATGGTGTACAAAAAAGTTCCGCTCAGAGGTAAAACAACCCAACCCAACCCTAAAAGCAGACTAACAGATAAGGACTTTCTCGAACTCTGCGCAAACTTTTCCTCATGACCTCCTTTCTCTGCCCCTCAAGACTTACTCTGCTCGTCTTTTAAAACCCTCTGTCGTATTTCTTTTTCTCCTACTTTCTCTTTGACCTTTCCTGAGATGCAGTTCCAATCTTTCTTCTTTTTCCCTCCCTCTTCTCCCTCCGGACCCTCTCAGGCCTTTTCACAAAGGGTCTCATGTGCTCCCTCCATTGGTCAGTATCGACCAATCAGGAGGTGCAAAGATTGGTGGGGCTTTGAGAATTCTTTGATGTTGCGCTCCCTACCACGTGGGTTGTTTCTTTTCCCAGGGACACTCTGATGCCATGGTTCTGATTGTCTCCCTGGGGATGCATCAGATGGTAAGGATCACCTTTGCACGTCGAGGTACAGGGGAAGTTGCAGTCTCTGGAGATGTTGGGTTGGGTTGTTTTACCTCTGAGCGGCACTTTTTTGCACGCCATGGGCTAAATGGCCAGGTCACATTGACCCCGAAGGCTCAGAGAAGGTTGGGAGAGGGGACCCACTGGAATAGCAGTTGGGAGACAAGATGGTAGCCTCCCGTCAATGCCATCGAGCGTGTTCTTTAACGTGCACAGGGTATGGCTCTCCCACACACGGGGCCACGGCTTAACGTCCCATCCGACGGACGGCGGCCTTTCCAAGCCCATCGGTGTCCCCTATTGACCGTGGGCAGGGCGAGGAATTTTGCGGAGATAAATCTCAACGCTGACCCAGCTGGGACTCGAACTTGGGAACTACAGATTACAAGCCTGTCGCGCTACTGACTGAGCCACCCCTGCCCCCTCTAGAGATGTCATCAGCGCTTTTGCATGAAGTCTGTCTTTGTGGCAGGTTGCAGATGAGGCTCTCACTCCAGCCACTTTTAAAGTTAGATTGATAGCGACAGGCGCCAGCCACTCAGAATTTGGCGAAAATGGTTTGCGAGTCTTTTTTTCCCTGTGTCGACAATGGGGAACAAGTCATGAATCACTTTTGATATCGTTCTGCGTAAATATGAAATTCTACCCAGAACAAATGCATCAAATATATGTAAATTTAATAATTTTATGCTTCTATTACCTTTAATAACATTACGAAAAAAGGGGGGGGGACATGGCCCCTTGCCCTCCCAGATTCGGCCCTGCTTAGAATTAATAATCGATAAAAACTGTTATTCCTAGTTGTGTCAGTGTTATCTTAGCTACTCAATCAGACATGGATATAGGGGTGGTCCACCTGGGAATAACTTACTGCTTCTGCCTTCTGGTGAATTGATCTACACTGTGGGAGCCGTGGTCGTTTTGTATCAGAAGAAAAAAGACCACCAAAGACACTATACACAGCATACAGAAGATATTTTGTGGTAAGTTTATGCTAAATATTTGAATCTTATTTGTTACGATAAATTTGTTAATTTCATGTGTCAGAATCGTGTTTGGAATATATATATTGAAAAAGAGAAAACATCAATGAAGATCTCGTATCAGAAAATCTACGTATAACCTTTGAATAAACGCCTTCCAAACATTTAGTAGTCGCAATTTAGTATTTTAACCATTGAAACGGTAACAATCCCTTTTATAAACTCGGAGGATAATGACCCCTTTTACCTATTTAAAGCAAGGATTCTTAATCTTTTTCAGGTCCCACAGCCACCACCACTGTATGGTATGGAAGGCTCACACACCTATTTGCATATTTCCCTGTTTTTTTTTAAGTTCCTTTCGTATCTCCTTGACGGCTTCCCCCCTCCACAGTGGATGCTTGACTAAAGGTTAAGAACCCTTGATTTAAAGGATTGTAACCCAATTAAAATATTCAAGGGATCACGATCCGTTTTAAATATTTAAAGGATCCTTCCACCATCAGATCTATTTCAGCCATCAAAGGGTTATGATCTCTTTTAAGACATCAAAGGGCACAATCTCTTTTAAGCTATCAAAGAGACAATCCCTTTTAAACGATCAAAGGATCATGATCCCTTATCGTGATCAACGACACTTCCAGTTTAAGCTATCAAAGGGCTATCACAATTCCTTTTAAACCATCAAAGGATCATAATCTCCTTTAGGCAATCAAAGGGTTATGATCCATTTTAAGCCATTAAGAACACTTTAAAGCCATTAAAGGATCATTATCACTTTTTAAGACATCAAACGGCATGACCCCTTTTAAGCTTTCAAAGGGTCACAATCTCTTTTAAACAATTAAAGGACCTCTTGTAAGCCATCAAATGGTCATGATTCATATTAAGCCATTAAAGAATCACGATCTCTTAAGCCATTAAAGCGTGACTTTTAAGACATCAAACGGCATGATCTCTTTTAGGTTATCAAACTATCACAATCCCTTTTAATAAGCCATTAATGATTCCCTGTAAGCCATCAAAGAGTCATGATCCATTTTTTTGCCATCAAAAAATCACGATCACTTTGAAGCTACGAAGTGTCATGATAAATTTTAAGACATCAAACGGCATGATAACTTTTAAGCCATCAATGTATTACAATTCCTTTTAATAAGTCATTAAAGATTACTTGTAAGCCATCAAAGAGTTATTATCCATTTTTTAGCCATCAAAGTGTCATGATCTCTTTTAAGACATCAAAAGGTACGATCCCTTTTAGGCTATCAAAGGATCACAATCCTTTTAAGCCATTAACAGATCACTATCCATTTTAAGATTCAAAGTCTCTCAATCCCATTTAAGCTATCAAAAGGTCATCTACCTGAGAGACTCCCTGAGCGAAAAAGGAAATCATCTTTTAGGTAAAAAAAAAAGGTAGATCCCTTTTAAGCCAACAAAGAATCACAATCACTTTTAAATAGTCAAAGGGTCATGATCTCTTTTAAGACATCAAAGGGCATAATCCCTTTTAGGCTATCAAAATATCACCACCCATTTTAAGACATCGAGTGTGATGATTTCCTTTAAGGTCAGCGTCTCATGATCCTTTTTTAAGATATCAAAGGAACACTATCCATTTTAAGACATCAAAGTGTCAGGATCCCTTTTAAGATATCAAAGGACGCGATCTTTGTTTAAACCGTCAAAGGATCATGATCCATTTTAAGCCATCAAAGAATTCACGATCCCTTTTATCTCAAAGGGTCATGATCTCTTTTAATATATCAAAGGGTCACGATCGCTTTTAAACCGTCAAAAGATTACGATCCGTTTTAAGACATCAAAGGATCACGATCCCTTTTAACCATTGAAAGAGTCGCAATCCCTTTTAAACATTGAAAGAGTCACAATGCTTTTTTAGCATTGAAAGAGTCGCAATTCCTTTTAAACATTGAAAGAGTCACAATGCTTTTTTTAGCATTGAAAGAGTCGCAATTCCTTTTAAACATTGAAAGAGTCACAATCCCTTTTTAAGCATTGAAAGAGTCACAATCCTTTTTTAAGCATTGAAAGAGTCACAATCCTTTTTTAAGCATTGAAAGAGTCACAATCCTTTTTTAAGCATTGAAAGAGTCGAAATCCCCCCCCCCCTTTTTTTTTCATTGAAAGAGTCACAATCCCTTTTAAACTTTCAAAGTGTCACGATCCCTTTTAAGCATTGAAACGGTATGATCCATTTTAAATTATCAAAGTGTCACGATACCTTTTAAACATTCAAGGATCACAATTAGGAATATCAAGACACATAAGAGTTTCGCATCCCACTGTGTCTTTCTAGTGTTTTACATCGCACTGTGCACTGATTTCTGGTCCTCTGCATACTACAGTGTTCTTTGTAAGTTTTGAATCTTATTGTGTCATGATTTCCAGTCCAATTTATACTGTTGTGTCCAGGCCCTGGTATAGAAATATTTAATACAAGAGGCAGTGGGGGGAACAAAGACAGGAATTCCATTACAATATAATATTTCCCTTCCATTACAGAGGCCTAAAAAATTCTTAAATATGCATGAAAAGCACATAAGTTTAATAAATTTTTTTAACCATTATCCTTACTAACGTTTTTAAAAGGGACCCTCTTACACTCTTTCCGGTCTTCTGCCTTTTAGATTCCTACATAATCTGGATCACGATACATCAGATTCAATGAAATCTCGTTCATGTTTCCTCAAAATTTTCACTCTAGACACAATGTTGAGTTGAAACCAATTTTAAATATTTTTAATTGGTTAAAAAATTTCTCTCTTTTCTAGCATTTGTATTCACCCTACAGAAATCATTGTGGCCACAGGACAAGGAACGGGAACTTCAGAAAGATCTCAGGTAGCAAAAAACTTTCAATTCAAATCTGTTTTTCATCGAGGTGCAATGAAAGGTTATATTTCGGATTTTAATAACAATAATAATCTATTCACATGTAAGTATCATTTTAAGTGATTATTGCAATATAACATATTTATGTTGGGTTGTTTTACCTCTGAGCGGCACTTTTTTGCACACCATGGGCTAAATGGCCAGGTCACATGGACCCCGAAGGCTCAGAGAAGGTTGGGGGAGGGGACCCACTGGAACAGCTGTTGGGAGACAGATGGTAGCCTCCCGTCAAGGCCATCCAGCGTGTTCTTTAACGTGCACAGGATATGGCTATTCCGCACACGGGGCCACTGCCTAACGTCCCATCCGACGGACGGCGGCCTTTCCAAGCCCATCGGTGTCCCCTACTGACCGTGGGCAGGGCGGGGAATTTTGCGGAGATAAATCTCAACGCTGACCCAGCTGGGACTCGAACCTGGGAACTACAGATTACGAGCCTGGCGCGCTACCGACTGAGCCACCCCCGCCCCGCATATTTATGTAATATGTGAGAAGGAAACGAAAAACTCAAAATAGACAAAAATAAAATATTTCCCATTTAGAATCAAGGAGCATGTCAGCCCGTTTCGGATTCTATTAGTAATTAATGTATGAAATTTGGCAACATCGGATATTTCTGAACGTACAGCAGTTGGTGTCAAACACGCGGCCCGCGACATTCTCGACTTCGGGCCAGCACCAACTTTGGTAAATATTTATCTAATTATAAAGAAATACTTAATTTTGAAACTTAAATTCTCTTTTAACGTTAATTATTTAATTTAGAGTAGAAATATTATAATATCTATTGTCCATGCAATCAAACACGACGTAATGTATTTATTTATCTCTATTATTCCCTGCCAAAAAGCAACAGTTAATACAACGAGAAATTTACCACATTTATTAAATCTCACTTGTCAGCGTCTTTTAGTGGTGCGAAAGATACAAAATAATAATTACTCTCTTTTTTTATAGCATCTTTGCGACAGCTTTGTCGCCGGGGAGGGTTAACCTCGCTGATTTAATTGTTCTTGGCTTTATATTTTATTTGTGCGACAAATGCATTGTCTATGCTTTTTTCTAATTAGTCCTGTCGGTAAGGGGCGGAAGTGGCTCAGTCGGTAGCGCGCCAGGCTCGTAATCTGTAGTTCCCAGGTTCGAGTCCCAGCTGGGTCAGCGTTGAGATCTATCTCCGCAAAATTCCCCGCCCTGCCCACGGTCAGTAGGGGACACCGATGGGCTTGGAAATGCTGCCGTCCGTCGGATGGGACGTTAAGCCGTGGCCCCGTGTGCGGGAGAGCCATACCCTGTGCACGTTAAAGAACACACTGGATGGCCTCGACGGGAGGCTACCATCTGTCTCCCAACAGCTGTTCCAGTGGGTCCCCTCCCCCAACCTTCTCTGAGTCTTCGGGATCCATGTGACCTGGCCATTTAGCCCATGGTGTGCAAAAAAGTGCCGCTCAGAGGTAAAACAACACAACAACAACCTGTCGGTAAACTTTGTGGGCTTAAGGGTTGGGTTGTTTTTCCTCTGAGCGGCACTTTTTTGCACACCATGGGCTAAATGGCCAGGTCACATGGACCCCGAAGGCTCAGAGAAGGTTGGGGGAGGGAACCCACTGGAACAGCTGTTGGGAGACAGATGGTAGCCTCCCGTCAAGGCCATCCAGCGTATTCTTTAACGTGCACAGGGTATGGCTCTCCTGCACACGGGGCCACTGTTTAACGTCCCATCCGACGGACGGCGGCCTTTTCAACCCCATCGGTGTCCCCTACTGACCGTGGGCAGGACGGGGAATTTTGCGGAGATAAATCTCAACTCTGACCTAGCTGCGACTCGAACCTGGGAACTGCAGATTACAAGCCTGGCGCGCTACCGACTGAGCCACCCCCGCCCCTTTGTGGGCTTAAATAACGTATATTTTGACATATCGCTTCGGTAATGCACAAAAGGGACTCAGCAGGGATGCGTCCCGCTGGCGCAGTAGTATAATGTTTTGTTTTTCTTTCCTTTTTTCTGATCGGCACCTTTTCTGTACACAATGTGCTAAATGGCTAGGTCAAAAGGACCTCAAGGGTTTAAAACATTTGTTACATTTATGTAACATCTATGAGTGAAATAACTTATTTGCTAATTATATCTTCTCGTTTAGCTGAATAAGAAATTCATTAATCTGATACCTTGTTTTTGATTAGCCTCAAGTTCACCTGTGGGATTCAGACGACCTGAAGAACATCACTGTGGTAGGAAAGAATCAACTTGATGGAGATGTCATCAGCCTCGCGTTTTCCCCAGAAGTAAGTCATTGCTCTCACACTTATTCAGCATTCAAACTACAAATTAATCTTTTTTGACAGTAAAACTGTTGATATCTATAATCTTAGAATCTACCAAATTGTCGTAACACTTCTTCGTTTTCTGAAAATTAAAAGAAACTTCCAACAATCATTTAAGTATGTTGAAACATGTAAATATTTCATAAATATATATTCACTCATTCGTCAGATATTTCACTTTGTAGCCATTATGCAAATTTTAATATACTGCTAAATTATTAGTGAAACTCCGTGTTGCTCGATCAAATTCTATATTTGGAACTACCTAAATCTCAAAATTCTCTTTTTATCGGAAAATGAGATTGAAAATTAATTAAAGATCTGCATTAAGATTAAAGATATCATACATAATCACATGATTCTTCGAACACTCACACCTAAATTCAAACTCGTCTCATCGATCAGAGCGACATCCTTTACAATACTACAAAATACCTCCTATTGAAAATACAAAATTACACTCCGATATTGTTAGGGACCCTGAAATTAATATTTTGATTTGAATAAAAAATATGACTATTTTAAAAACAATATTATCTTATCGAAATTATGAAGATGAAGCTCTAGCTAAGATATGAAGATATGGTTTTAATACAGATAGTTTTCGGATGAAATTTAAATGAGGATACCACGAAATAACCTCTAACGATTACGAGTGATGCATCCAAGGATTGGGGGCGGGGGTGGCTCAGTCGGTAGCGCGCCAGTCTCGTAATCTGTAGTTCCCAGGTTCGAGTCCCAGCTGTGTCAGCGTTGAGATTTATCTCCGCAAAATTCCCCGTCCTGCCCACGGCCAGTAGGGGACACCGATGGGCTTGGAAAGACCGCCGTCCGTCGGATGGGACGTTAAGCCGTGGCTCCGTGTGCGGGAGAGCCATACCCTGTGCACGTTAAAGAACACACTGGATGGCCTCGACGGGAGGCTACCATCTGTCTCCCAACAGCTGT
This sequence comes from Ryuthela nishihirai, assembly GCA_038380435.1. Classification (NCBI taxonomy): domain Eukaryota; kingdom Metazoa; phylum Arthropoda; class Arachnida; order Araneae; family Heptathelidae; genus Ryuthela; species Ryuthela nishihirai. The sequence continues at coordinate 6,938,499 of JAWZYU010000027.1, forward strand.
TCCAGTGGGTCTCCTCCCCCAACCTTCTCTGAGTCTTCGGGGTCCATGTGACCTGGCCATTTAGCAAAAAAGTGCCGCTCAGAGGTAAAACAACCCAACCCAAATCCAAGGATTGAGACGCATTTTGAACACATTGTTATTAAGCGTACATACACCGACCAAAACTAATGTATCACCTGATCAAAAATCGCGGAGGTGTAGAGGCAACTAACTTCAGAGTATTAATAAACATTATGATATATATCAATATTGTATAATGACTAACATGCTTTTAATACCTACTAAAATTTTAATTATTCATTGTATTGATTTATGTTACCCAGAGTTTCCTACTAACGAACATAATTCAGTATTGTATAATGAGGCTGTTGAAACAACATGTTGGTAGAATATATGCAAAGCAAACAATTTTCAACTGCTCATTTTTTGTGGGGAGGGATGCATATATATACGTACTTCTCTGGACGCACTATGGCGGGTTTTTCGACGATTAAAGTTATATTAAATGCATGAAACTATAAGAAAATTCACTCCTTGGTTACATTGTCTTATTCCTGTCTTTATAAAAAAAAAACGAGGGTTTAAATTTCATTTGTTCGTTTTAGAGAACATTTTTGTTCATTTGTTCGTTTTAGAGAACATTTTCGTTCATTTGTTCGTTTTAGAGAACATTTTTGTTCATTTGTTCGTTTTAGAGAACATTTTTGTTCATTTGTTCGTTTTAGAGAACATTTTGGTTCATTTGTTCATTTGTTCCTTTACGAGTTGATGGCAAAAATGAACTAGAAGCGAAAAACGGAAAAGAATAAAACCAGAGATAAAGACAGATTTACAAATATCTTGATTTTGTGACGAAGCCACTTTCTAAAAAAAAACGAATTATTCATTTTGTTTTTCTGTCCATCTCTAGATATAAATTTTTTTTCTAAAGATAGAAAAAAAATTCTCTTCAGTCTAGACATGGTGGAACATTAGGATTTGCATTTTCCGAATTTCCCAAAAATTTTTAATTCAGACGCTAACTCGGAAATATTAAACGGATATTGTAACGATCTGTTGGATTGGGTTGGGTTGTTTTACCTCTGAGCGGCACTTTTTTTGCACACCATGGGCTAAATGGCTAGGTCACATGGACCCCGAAGGCTCAGCGAAGGTTGGGGGAGGAGACCCACTGGAACATTTGTTAGGAGACAGATGGTAGCCTCCCGTCAAGGCCATCCAGCGTGTTCTTTAACGTGCACAGGAACTTTTTGATTCTGAAAAACTTTTCGTTTCAAAAAAGTATCCGAGTTGCTGTACACGCTCCAGATATTTTTCCTGAATTCTGTAATCACGTGACACGAAGGTTGCCAGATCACTAATTTCTAAAAAAAATCGTTGCCAGATATTTTTTGACACACGGAGTCTCATTTTCCGATAAAAAGAGAATTTTGAGATTTAGGTAGCTCCAAATATAGAATTTGATTGAGCAACACGGAGTTAAGGTCCCATCCGACGGGCGGCCGCCTTTCCAAGCCCATCGGTGTCCCCTACTGACCGTGGGCAGGGCGGGGAATACGATCTGTTCATGCTAGAGATTTAAACTTTTGGTTTTAGAATATGATTCCGTGGGTTTTACATTGATAGAAAAAATTGCCCCCCCCCCCCCCTCTCTCCTTACCCTTAGAGGGGTGAGAAAAATGCAACTGTTCTGCAGTTCTTTTTCTTTTTAGTTCCCTTTTCAGGAGATATATGAAAAAATCTTTTGGGTTGAATATGTACAGTCGCTAAAAAAAGTTTTTTAGAAATTAGTGATCTGGCAACCATCGTGTCACGTGACACGATGGTTGCCAGATCACTAATTTCTAAAAAAAATCGTTGCCAGATATTCGTTTTCTGAATTCTGTAATCAGCCGTAATGTTCGGATACTTTTTTGAGCGACCGTACTAATGAACTCTGATCATTTTCGTTTTTAGAATCATCCATTAGTTCGAATTTTTCCAGTTACCTGATAATTCTTAAAATGACGACATAAAATATTCTCCTTGAAAACGAGCATTCGCCAGAAGTGATATGTTCTTTTCGTAGTATTTCTGTAGTTTAGGTTTAGATAGATTACACTGATTTGCAATATATCCATTTTTATTTAATAATATTTATATAACATTTATATAGGATAAATGATGAATAACATGAAAATTGCAGCTGCCTTTAACTATTTTCCAGGTGCTGATTTCAAATCTGGCCTTAAAAAATGGCTAGCACGTCACGTTTTTATGTTATTGATCATTTTGACTCTTATTAAGATCTTATACCAACACCTCCAGGCAACTGGGAGGATACTAGATATTTTACTTTTTCTCTCTGGCAATATTTATTGCCAAGGGGAGTAAACATTGTAACAATAACCTAACCTCAGACTGCCATTCTTGTTGCTTTCATTGTAGGAGGAACACGTGCTGTACGTTGAAGAGTGAATTTTGGCGTTTAAATGGCACAAAAGCAGCGTCGCGGATGTGTTAATGTGCCAGATATGTTTTTTTATGTATGTGGAAATTATATTTTAAAATTCCAAGGTCGTTCTTTGACAAAGATTGCGAAGAAAGCCTATAACTTGTATTTTGGATGTCATATTGGAGATCAGGACAAAACATGGGCTCCACATGTGTGCTGCATTTCGTGCTTTGTTGGTTTGAGTGAATGGTTGAAAAGTAAGACAAAATCCATGCCCTTTCTAGTTCCAATTGTTTAACGTGAGCCAACTAGTCACTTGCATGATTGCTATTTTTCATTAACTAAAGTGTCGGACTTTTCAAAAAGGAACAAAAGCAAAATACAATAACCAAATGTGCCCTCGGCCATAAGGCCAGTTCCTCATGGAGAAAATCTTCCTATATCAACACCTCCAACCAACTGGGAGGAGATGGATTCACATTCATCAGAGGAAGACTTTAAGGAACATACAAATCCTGGTCCTACATACCCCATAAAAAGTTAAACGAGCCTCATCTGATTCAGCAAAATGAACTAAATGATCTTGTTCGAGACCTATGATTTTCAAACAATAAGCTGAGGTTTTAGGTTCAAGACTTTAAGAGTGGAATCTTCTGGCCATACCAGAGTTTCTCTGTTCGGAAAGAGAAATTTGGATTCATCTGCTTGTTACGAGATGCAAGATGGTTTGTATTTCTGCACATATATTTCAAGGCTGATGGAAGAAATTGAAACAACTCACGACTCTAAGGAATGGCGTCTATTTATAGATTTGTCAAAATTCCCAGCTGGGTCAGCGTTGAGATTTATCTCCGCAAAATTCCCCGCCCTGCCCACGGTCAGTAGGGGACACCGATGGGCTTGGAAAGGCTGCCGTCCGTCGGATGGGACGTTAAGCCGTGGCCTGTGTGCGGGAGAGCCATACCCTGTGCACGTTAAAGAACACGCTGGATGGCCTTGACGGGAGGCTACCATCTGTCTCCCAACAGCTGTTCCAGTGGATCCCCTCCCCAAACCTTCTCTGAGCCTTCGGGGTCCATGTGATCTGGCCATTTAGCCCATGGTGTGCAAAAACGTGTCGCTCAGAGGTAAAACAACCCAACCCAACCCGTCAAAATTCAGCTCAAAAGCTGTCCTTTTGCATATAGGAAACCAAAAAGCTTCCATTCCATTAGCTGTGGGAGTGAAGGAAACTTATGAAAGCATGAAAAAAATACTCACTGCTGTAAAATATGACCAGTTTAAGTGGATAATATGTGGTGACCTAAAAGTCATATCACTCTTGCTCGCGGGCTTCAAGGGGGCTTCACAAAATTTTGCTGTTTCCTATGTTTGGGAGAGATTAGGGCCAGAAAGGAACACTACAAAAGACTGGCTAAAGAGATGTTTTTATTCCTGGAAAGAGTAATGTGAAATACAAGCCTCTAGTTGACCCTTCTGATGTTCTGCTCCCACCAATACACATCAACAAATTGGGGCTTATGAAAAACTTTGGTTTTCAACTGAAAGTTATTTGCACTAGAAGGAAAATTTTCCAAAACTAAGTGATGCCAAACTCAAAGAAGGGATCTTTGTAGGTCCTCAGATCAGGAAGCTACTGAATCATACTGTCTTCGAAGAAAAACTGAATATGATGGAACGCGCTGCATGAAAATCCTTCACGTCTGTGGTCCAGAGTTTTCTGGGGAATCACAAAGAGGAAAACTGCCATCAGCTCATTCAAGATCTCAAAAACTATGAAAATCTTGGCTGCCGAATTTCTTTGAAGATACATTTCTTGCACTCACATCTCTACTTCTTTCCCAAGAACTTAGGAGCTGTCAGTGATGAGTAAGGGGAAAGATTTCACCAGGATATCCGAACCAGGGTTGGATTGTTTTACCTCTGAGCGGCACTTTTTGCACACCATGGGCTAAATGGCCAGGTCACATGGATCCCGAAGGCTCAGAGAAGGTTGGGGGAGGAGACCCACTGGAACAGCTGTTGGGAGACAGATGGTAGCCTCCCGTCAAGGCCATTCAGTGTGTTCTTTAACGTGCACAGGGTATGGCTCTCCCGCACACGGGGCCACAGCTTAACATCCCATCCGACGGACGGCGGCCTTTCCAAGCCCATCGGTGTCCCCTACTGACCGTGGGCAGGGCAGGGAATTTTGCGGAGATAAATCTCAACGCTGACCCAGCTGGGACTCGAACCTGGGAACTACAGATTACGAGCCTGGCACGCTACCGACTGAGCCACCCCCGCCCTATCCGAACCATGGAAGGGAGATACCAAGACAGGTAGGACCCAGCAATGATGGGTGACTACTGCTGGTTCTTGCAGAAGGAAGCTACCTCAGCACATAAAAGACAAAAAGGAACTTCTTGTAAGTATAAAATATCCTTACCCATGTTTTCTTATTTTGCGTTTCAATAATATTTCATTTATTACTTTATATTCAGTGGTCTTTAACTATGATGTTTATAATTTTTTTCACTGCAATCATGCAATTAATTAATGAGTTTTAAGTTGTAATTTAATTAAATAGTCACATTTATTTTCATTTCCCAGATAGGCGTATTCATTGAAATTTGAAATACACCAATCCGTAATTAAAGGAAACACTGCACGTGCTGCAGATTTTTCATCACCATATTTGAATTTAGCACCCAAAAATTAGTTAAAAACATCCTATTCGACCAATGTTATGGAAAAAAGTTTCAATTTGTTGTCTAGTGTTATTGAACTTTAACATTCCTTCAGTCATATTTTCCCACAACATGCTATTTTTAGAAATTTTAGAGCTTCAAATCTAGCTTTTCGTGTACATAATATGAGTAGTGACGTGACAACTTGGTCCCCCCACGCGCTGTGCTTTCCCCCTATGACGTCACATGCCACGCCCACTTCTGGCCATGTCACCTTATTAATATTCATAATTCATAACTAATAATTCATAATTAATAACTAATTAAAAATTAATTAATTCCCCTCTATTAAAACACTATTTATTAACAAATTCCCCCCTTTCTCCCGTCCCCCTTTTAACCCCTGGCGCCATCTGGTGACTATGAGGAGTACTATTCTTAGAAAAACCCATATTTTATCTATAATTTCCCGATTTTTTGACCCCCATTAACCCCTGGCGCCATCTGGTGACTATGAGAAGTACTATTTTCAGAAAAAACCCTATTTTAGCTATAATTTCCCGATTTTTTGACTCCCTCCATTAAAAACTCCCCCTTTAACCCCTGGCCCCATCTGGTGACTATGAGGAGTGCTATTTTAAGAAAAACCCCTATTTTAGCTATAATTTCCTGATTTTTTGACTCTCCCCTCATTAAAACCCCCCTTATCAAAAGTTCCTGTTCATTAAATCACCCCTTTATTAAAATTCCCTCCCCCTTTATTAAAAACCCCCCTTATCAAAAGTTCCCTTTATTAAACTTCTCTGATCACAAACTCCCTTGGTATCCACGTTCATTTTCCAAGTCTAGCTAAACTTTGGGATGGCAACGATCGGATGATGCAAGCCTCAGAATAATTGAAAACTTTGGGTGGCAACCTCGCGCAGAAAGGGATGATGCAACCCTCATAAATAATTACAAAGTCTAATTGTCTCCTATTGGCTTATTATATTTCCTGATAAAACTACGGGTCCTGATTGGTTGTCCTAGGTGGCGCTGCTTTCCCACGTTAAATAGGTGGCAACCCTTGAGTGCATCATTGTTCACGATGCAGGCTAGCAATCCAGATGCGTGGTATATCAGTGAAGATGTTTACGTCGTGCCTTCGCTGTTCAAAAATAAGTTTTCTGTGCATGTACATCGCTACAAGAAATATGAAAATGGTGAACTCATTTACCCTACACCTGTGGGGGTTACCCTCTCCATACCTGAATGGGAGGCTTTGTGTGCCATGGTGCCCCACATAGAGGACCAAGTGAAAATCGGTCCCAATCAACAGACATGGCACGTGATGCCTGGTTTACGTGCCTACATGTATCGCAACGTAGGTAGTGAAAGCTGTGTCGGCTTCATCAAAGAATCAGCTGACCAAAGAACTCTACAGTTCCGTGTTGTGAACTGTAGAGTTCTTTGGTGTTGTTCCGTTTGTTTCCTGTATAACGCTGAATGCTTCACAGTGGTTCACGCTGGCAATCCACGTAGATGAAGTGATACGTGTTGTGCATAACGTGTGTGGAACTCTCAAAGATCACCATCTCCGTACTGCTATTATAGAACATTCAGAATCATTTCCACCCTTCCTGTTGGGTCCTGTTTTCGACGGCCCTGAGTGTGTTTACCTGGTGTTGGTGGACATTTCCCGACAAGAACTAACACGTCTGATTCTGTTAGATGGACTTCAACCTGAAGAAAAAATATTGACTATCGTATGGTGGTCTGATGACTTGGACATTAACGCTCTAGCACAGGTATTTGTGGATACGGCCTGGAAACGAGGTCTGTTGAATTTTATAGATTCTGGATTTGTGTGTACTCTGAAATATAATACTATTGTCGACGATGAAAAAAATGAAATGTATAAATTAAATAAATAATTGTAACCCATAAAATGCGTCTGTCTTTTCATCCTATGCCATTTTTGTCTTGGTATGGATAGGAGAAAGAAGGTGTTAGCTAGTGTCGGAAGTGTAATCATAACAGTGTTAACGATAGTGGTGCTTGTATTAGAACTTGTGGCTCCTAGTAAAAATATTCAGTGTGGGGAGTCAAAAGCCTTAGGCAGTGAATGCAAAATTCGCATGTGCAACTTAACAGTGGACATCAGTTTATAGGAGACATCCCTAAAGTTACAGGTGTTACACTTTCGTTACACCAATGTCAAAACCTGGTGGGATACAACGTCTGGTGCAGCAGAAAACAAAACTTTGGAGTCCCATTATTTCGACCCTGAAAGAAGATTCGGTAATGTAAAAAAGTTAGCTCAGAATACGGGACTGCCACTGAAACTCATCCGAGAATGGTTAGAAAAGCAACCCGCCTACACGCTACATAAACCTGTTAGCAGAAAGTTCCCCCGTAACAAAGTTTACGTCACAGGGTTAGACGAACAATGGCAAGCCGATCTCGTAGTTGTGAAAAATCTAACTCGCTTCAATGACGGTTATCGCTACATATTAATGGTCATCGATGTGTTCTCAAGGTTTGGGTGGGCGGTGCCTATGAAGACAAAAGCAGGGAAAGAAATGGTGTCGGCTTTCAAAAAAATCCTTTCCAAGGGGATATCACCCGTGAATTTAAATACGGTTCAAGGTACCGAATTTACCAACAGAGTGTTCCAGAAATTCCTGAAAAAGAAAGGTATTCGGTTCTTCGTCACCTACTCTGACAAAAAAGCAGCTTTGGTGGAGAGATGGAATCGCACACTACACGAGAGACTGGGGAGATATTATACACGCAACAACACCTACCGGTACTTGGACGTGCTGCAACGTGCTGTACGAGGATACAATGCTACAGTTCATAGTGCACACGATATGGCTCCCAAGGACGTGACATTACACAATGAGGACGCTGTCTGGGTTCAACTCTACCGCAATCCTGCTGTAGTAAAAGAAAAACCAACATTTAAATTGGGGGACCTGGTTCGACTCATCATCATCATCATCATCATCATCATCATCATCATCATCATCATCATCATCATCATCATCATCATCATCATCATCACTCTCAAGCAGCCATGGGCTACGGAGGTTCAACCAGACCGTGCAAATTAGTTCTCCATGCAAGTCTATCCTGAGCTACATCTACTGCATCTGGCCACTGCACACCAATTCTAACAAGGTGCTGTTTGACATTGTCTGCCCACCGCATCCTAAGTCTCCCCTTCTTTCTGAGGCCTTTAGGCACACTGTTCATAACCCTATTCGCCAATCTATAATTATTCATACGGACAACATGGCCAAACCAGTGGAGTCTCTCTCTGCACAATATGCTGCTTAAAGGAGGTTGCAGACTCCTTTGCCTAACCTCATCATTAGTTACAAAGTTAAACCACCTAATACCCAAAATACTGCATAAGCATCTAGAATCAAAAGCATCTAATTTCCTGTTATCTTGTTTACACAGCGTCTAAGTTTCACTACCATAACTAACCCTAGAAAGAACCAAACTATTATACAGTCTAATTTTAGTCTTTAGGTGTATACGCCTATTTCTCCACACTCTCCATAGATTCTTAAAAGTCCCGGCAGCAATCTCTATTCGTCTGTTAATCTCATGCCGCACATCACCAGTATCTGTTATACGTTTTCTTAACTTTAGCTCCCAAGATAATTAAACTGTGACATCTGCTCAAGACTGCAACCATTCAGATTAACTTAATCACAGCCTGCGTGACCAGTTTTCATCACCTTAGTTTTCTCTCTGTTTATAACCAAACCTACTCTACTACCAGTCTCATCAACAGCTCGAATGAAAGAGTTCATCTCATCAACATCATTTGCCAAAAGGGCTAAATCATGCTGTAAGCTTTAGCTCTAACAGGGTCTTTCAGAGCTTCAGTATTAAAGGTAAATTTTTTAACTTTAGCACAACACTTTTTAAGTGTAAGTTGCAAGACACTTTTAACAAGATAATGGTTAGATCCAATTTCAGCTCCCCTATATGCCCTGGTATTTCTAACAGAACTAGCCCATTTGCTGTTAATTAATATGTAATCAATCATATTCTTATGCAGCCCATCGGGTGAAACCCATGTGTACTTATGTATGTCGCGGTGTTTGTAACAAGTGTTAGTTATTCTGAAACCATTGAGTTTACTTACCTGTAGGAGACGTTGCCAATTGCCATTGCAGCTACCAATACCAAAAGGGCCAATAACCCCTCCCCAAAGGTCAGAGTCAGTACCAACTTTGGCATTGAAGTCACCAAGAACAAGGGTAATATATCCTTTCTTGACAGAATTCAAAATATCCTGAAGTTTTTCATAAAACCTATCCTTCTCATCCTCATCGGCATCCTCAGTGGGGGCATAACAGCAGATAACATTCAAGTCTTTAACGCTTGTCTGAAATTTTGCTGTAAGAAACCTTTCATTAATGCACTCATATCCTAGAAGAGCATCACTAGTGTGTCTGCTGAGAAGCAGACCCACGCCTTGGTGATGCTTATTTTCGTCCCTCCCTGAAAAGAGAAATTTAAGATTATTTTTAAGAATCTGACCTTTATCTGTCCATCTGATCTCTTGCAAGCCGAGAATATCTAAATTATAATGGTGGAATTCTTGTGTGAGGACATCAAGAGAAAAAGCTCTGTGCAGAGTCCTCAAATTCCAACTACCTATGGAGAGAAAATGGTTAGTGGGATGTTTAAATAAACTATGTTTATTGAGAGAGGGAATGCCGACAATATCAAACAGCCCCCTAATCGCAGACATGGGGCAAAGACCCGTTCCCTCACCACTAAAGGCTGATGCCATCTACACTGGAAGACTTCCTCCAATGTAGAATTTGACGATGCCAATAGAAGCAAAACGTTCAGGTGCCTGCGATGACTTCTGCTCAGGATTATCCACCAGCTGATAAACATATCCTGTGAATCTATTCACCTGGGGCTTTCAACCCACAAACAAACAGAAAACACAGTGGAAGATTTTCCCTCCACAGAAGCCCACCAGTGCAGCAAAATTAGGATCCATAATCAAGCTCAGAGACATATATCTGTCTAGCCAGTCTAAAAGTACCCTTCAAGAAGGCAGGTACGCATTTGTGGACCGAAGAAATTTTTATAGTCGACAAGGTGTTACAACGTCAGCCTCCTGTATACGTTATACGGGATTCCGAGGGAGAAGTGTTGAAGGGCACATTCTATAAATCGGAACTTCGAAAAGTGACCGAATCCGAATTTTACACTGTTGAGAAAATAATCGAGAGAAAAGGTCACAAGGCATTGGTCAAATTTTGCTGTTATCCCAAACCTTCGTGGATTCCTAAAAAATTGATAGTTTCTACCTGACCCTACCCTCCATGACTAGTCAGAACATTTACCCAAACAATTTGCATAGTGATTTCACAGTTCATCTAGCACAACCGCTATGACTAAGTGGAAAATGGAAAATGGGACTAGCAGAAGTTCACTTACCCATGAGTTGGTACAATGTGTATGGTTCTAATGACACGTATGAATATTATGCTCCTGCTCCCTTTGAAGAATACTGGAAAATCAAGCTTAAACCTGGCAAAATAGCACGAATGGAACTGTTGTCTCACTTCTCCACACAGCTCCCCAAAGAAATAATGGTGTCCTATAACAGTGGTTACTGGGTATTCAAACCGAGGGAGGGATACGGATTAATGTTCCCAAACGAATTTCAGCAGGCTTTTGTGTGTCGGCGAGAGAGAAGTTGACAAACCCTTCCACCAACGATTTGCTACCAAATTGTGCAATACTGCAACATTCGATATAGATGACGAGTGTTATTTCTACGTGATTCGACCAGATAGTTTCCAAGAACGAAAGTTACCCCATGGCCGATACGAAACTGCTGAATCATTCATTATTCGATGCAATGAACCAGGTGATGCCCTACAAGTTGAGAAAAGCTTACCGTTTCAAGCAACAGGCCGATCACACCGTGTTGATGGACCAGATAGAATACTACATTTCATTAAATTTCCTCTTTTGAACCCCGGATTAGGAGACATGCTAGGAATCACTAAATTAGATGTTCCACTGAATAAAGCCATGGGTGAGTACCCCATCGATATGAATAGAGGAATGTATGGTATTTATTTGTATTCAGACCTGATTGCACCTCAGTTGTTAGGTGATACTCATGGTGAACTGTTGCGTGTTGTGAATCCTGCCCTCAGAACCAGTAACAACGAAGCCATCATCGCAGTGTATCAACAACCTGATTACTACCCCCTGGCAAGAAACAGTTTCGAGAGTGTGAGAATCTTCCTTCGTACCGATACAGGAGAACCTCTGCATTTTAAATTCGGTAAAGTTTTAGTCGAGTTACATTTCTGCCATGAGGGTTAAATTCGTTCCCCCTTCTGCAGACACCTATGTGAGCTACTACAAGAGCCAAACGGGGAAGGGTGTGTCAGGGGCCCTCGTTATCAGAGAGGTAATGGGCTCGGTAGCATCTTTGCCACTATTGGACGTTTCATCAGCCCTCTTGTACGACCGGCACTGTCCACCCTGCGTAAGGGTGGGCTACGGTTCGTTTCAGAGATGGCCCAGGGGCAAAACTTCAAAAAGGCCGCCAAAGCAGGGTTGCGTGAATCCGGTGTAGACCTATTGCAACATGCCAGTTCCAAGTTGCAGGGTGGAAAAGGGATAAAACGCAGTCGTCATCATCCTAGTGTTCATAAAGTGAAGAGACTCTGTACTGTGAAGGACGTGTTTTCATCATGAGCATTCAGAAAATTCACACTGATTCTGGCGACTGTACCAATTCCGAACTGGACCTGTTTCTGGTTCCTCCCACTATCTCTCAACTGGAAAGAGGCTGCTATGTCAATTATTTGCCTGTGGCTTCGCTGGAAGGTAATGCTCCACTTGAATTCATCGTGAAGTGAACAGACGATTATATTGATCTATCCTGTTGTCACCTGTGCCTCATCTTGAAAATTGTGAAATCCAATGGTACAACCACGTCGGAAGTGGTCGCCCCCTGCAATCATTTCTTCCACGCCCTCTTCAATCAAGTAGACGTCTTCCTCAACGATCACCTAGTGAGTGCTTCTCACACTCTGTACCCCTACAGGGCGTACCTGGAGACTCTATTGAATTATGGTACCGATGCCATGCGAAGTCAGCTCGTACTTCACTCTGGTACCTCGACACCCCCGGTAAAATGGAACTGACCAGTCGGGAGAACGAGGGATGGCATCAGTGCAAGGGGTATGTCAAGTCAACAGGTATCGAACTCATCTCGTGGACCCATGCCGACCTGTTCAACCAAGAACATTACCTACTCAATCAGGTCGATCTGAGACTGCGTCTGTTAAGGTCCAAGCCTGAATTCTGTCTCGTGACAGGTGAAGCGGACCCCTCTTACAAAGCACAGATTCACGAAGCTGAATTTTTCGTGCGCAAAGTCAAACCCACTTCCGGTGTCATCCTTGCACATGCTCGCCTACTGGGTTCAGAGAGTGCCAAGTACCCCCTGCGAAGAACGGATTTACGTATGTTCTCCATCGCTGCAGGCCTGATGAGTGTGAACCATGACAATTTATTTCATGGCCAACTTCTGGTACGTCGGTACTGGGCATGGTGTAAAGTACCAGCCTGAATGGATCGTACGAAAAAAATCCCTTCAACTTCCAACATTTCGACTTAAACTACATCAGCCTGCACATTGACAGTGATCAGCAGTCCTACACTCCAGACTTTACGAATGGACGTTATCTCAGATGTTACCAAGGATTATTGGAAGCTGTGGACGCATTGAAATCCGATAGTGGTATTAACTCATCGCGAAAAGCCTTTGCGAGGGTTTTACACTGTTTGGATTCCAATTGACCCCCGAGCAACATGAATGTAATCAAGTGTTTTCTTTAATAAAGAGCAGTAGTGTGAGAGTCGAATTAAAGTTTGCCAGGCCACTACCCACATCAGTCACTGTGATCCTGTATGCAGAATACCAGAATCTGCTGGAAATCCCATTGGATCATAAAATCCTGTTTGACTACAGCTCATGAATACCTATCAGTTAGAATCCATCCTCTCGATGTTACCTACAAGTCTAGGTATGTTCCCACGTGACAGACTACCCCGCAGAATCGACCGGTCAGAAGCCTTGCTTATCTACAATACTGATTCGTCCTCCCTGCCTGGAACCCACTGGATAGCTGTTTACAAGAAAGGAATGCACGTGGATCACTTTGACCCCCTGGGGCGAGTCCCGATGTCTCCATGCAAGAATACTATAGCCAGCTAGGTATAAGTCACGTGTTACATCCCTCGATACCTCTGCAGGACCCCATGGGTGACACTTGGGTGCTCACTGTCTGTATTTCCTGTTTAAAAGAGCGTGTGATTCGACTCTTCCCACAGTACTGCATCGCGATTACACGTGTAGAGTAGACTTTAACCAATGTGGCCATGGTCAGACAAACTACATTTCATTAAATTTCCTCTTTCGAACCCAGGATTAGGAGACATGCTAGGAATCACTAAATTAGATGTTCCACTGAATAAAGCCATGGGTGACTACCCCTTTGCTATGAACGGAGGAATGTATGGTATTTACTTGTATTCAGACCTGATTGCACCTCAGTTGTTAGGTGATACTCATGGTGAACTGTTGCGTGTTGTGAATCCTGCCGTCAGAACCAGTAATAATGAAGCCATCGTTGCAGTGTATCAACAACCTGATTACTACCCCCTGGCAAAAAACAGTTTCGAGAGCAGGAGAACCTCTGCATTTTAAATTCGGTAAAGTTTTAGTCAAGTTACATTTCTGCCATGAGGGTTAAATTCGTTCCCCCTTCTGCAGACACCTATGTGAGCTACTACAAGAGCCAAACGGGGCAGGGTGTGTTCAGGGGGCCCTCATTATCAGAGACGTGTGGGCTTGGTAGCATCTTTGCCACTATTGGACGTTTCATCAGCCCTCTCGTACGACCGGTACTGTCCACCCTACATAAGGGTGGGCTACGGTTCGGTTCAGAGATGGCCCAGGGGCAAAACTTCAAAACGGTCGCCAAAGCAGGGTTGCATGAAGCCGGTGCAGACCTATTGCAACGTGCCAGTTCCAAGTTGCAGGGTGGAAAAGGGATAAAATGCCGTCGTCATCATCCTAGTGTTCATAAAGTGAAGAGACTCTGTACTGTGAAGGACGTGTTTTCATCATGAGCATTCAGAAAATTCACGCTGATTCTGGCGACTGTACCAAATTTTTAATGAGTGCATGGTGGTGCGATGGCTCTCCGAACTCCTTCAAATATTTTAATTGCTGCTCCTTCTCAGTGTGGAAAGACGACTTTCACTCTGAAACTCATCAAAGAAGCCGCTGAGTTGTTCGAACCTCCACCCCAATGTGTCGTTTACTGCTAATGTGAGTGGCAACCTGCCTTTGAACCCTTTAAGAAAACTGTGGAATTTTACGAAGGACTACCTGTAGATCTGGAATTTGACCCCCTCAGACCTACGCTTATGGTGCTGGACGACTTGATGGAAGAGTCTGTGGCCAGCGAACGCATATCTCAATTGTTTATTCGTGGAGGGCATCATAAAAATATCACGATTGTCCTGATCTTGCAAAATCTGTTTTTAAAGGGAAGACATTCGAGGACTATATCACTCAATGCTCACTATATGTTTTTATTTCGCAACTGTCGGGACGCTTCACAATTAACGCATCTGACAAGACAAGTATTTCCACATCATTCCAAACTCCTGACTGATGCTCATAGACTAGCTACACAACCTCCCTGTGGCTATTTGTGCGTGGACCTTCATCCCAGAACGTTAGATACTTAAAGGCTCCGTGCCAAGATCCTCCCTTCTGAAGAACCCGAGATACTCTACGTCCCAAATGAAAGTTAGATCTCAAGGCCTATTCCTTCAGTGTTTACCAAAATTTGGGGGAAAGCAATGTGCAGCTCTGCTGAAGCACATCTCTGACCCTCAGATGTATGCTCTATGTGAAGTGTGTACCAATTTCTTAAAAGGGAATATACCTGTCTCCCATCGAGTATTAAAGAATTTACGAAGTCACAAGACTGTCATAAGAAGTTTAGCTTCCAAACGTGGATCTGTCCGTCACAAGAAACGTCTCCTGCAAAAGGGATCGGGATTTCTACTTCCCCTTCTTACGGCAGCCTTACCACTGCTGGGTTCGTTATTTCGAAAATGATTTCAGTGAAGGCTGTTCAAAGACGAAACATACGAAAAAAGTGCGTGATTTAGACATGGAGATGAAGAAAATACCTGAATCTGACGTTGATGATAAAACTGAAAAGTGCCTGACTGTATTGAAAAATTACCTGTTATTTAACCAACAATTGGAAGCCCCCCACGAAGTAAAGGTCAGCATTCCCCACGAAGTAAAGGTCAACATTCCCAGACACCAATATCAGAGACTTTTGCTCACCCTCCAATTAGCGACTTTGTTCCCATCCGTCGTAAGAAAAGGAAATTATTTGAATGGACTTTATATTGAAGATATCTGTTTGAAGACTTCTGTAAAAAAACTTTCCAAGACTTGTGTACTTGAAGACTTGTGTTAAAAATTTCTGATAAAAACCCTGTATTAAAATTCTGTATTAAAAACCATTTTGTAATAAAAACAATGTATTAAAAATTTGTGATATCTATTAAAAGAAATTAAAACTGATATACGCCTTTTGTTCATTTTTTGGTTTTATAAATGTCATCCATAGAAACATCCTCTTGCTGACCCATCTTTTTACTCAAATAAATATAGTGTTGAAGATTGGAAAATAAAGAGACTGGTTTTTAAAAAACATTTATTAAGCTAAATGGCACAGTATATTTCAATGCAGACATTAGTATGGGTATTAGAGTAAAAGCTTCAATAAAACAGTACTGATATTTACAAACTACTATGTTTCGCAATGATAGCAATATTTACAATTCTACTAAACAGCAAGTGAGCCATGAGATAGATGGCGCTAGTGCAGACGCACGCCGAGAGAGCAACGCCGTTGACAGCTCAAAAACCGGAAGTGCAATAGGGGGCGCTAGTGCATGCAGAGGAGTGCCCATCAACGCGCGGCGGAGGCGATCCTGACAGCTTCGCATGCCTGGTTGCGGGGCTTAGATTGACAGCGCTAGCTAGCAACATATTTTTCAGAATACAGTATTAACATTTTAAAGACACATTTTAAAATACTTTTTCTGCAATATGCCATTACCCACATTTAAAAATACTTTTTTTTCTTAAATATGCTCGATTTGCACCTTTTTTAAAAACACAATTTATAACCCTTGTAATATGCTAAATACACACATTTTTATAATGCTTTTTTTCTGAAGTATGCTAGATTTGCACCTTTTTTAAAAACACATTTTAAATACTTTTTTCTGAAGTATGCTAGATTTGCAAATTTTTATAACCACATTTTATAATACCTTTTCTGCAATATGCCATTAACATTTTAAAGACACCTTTTAAATACTTTTTCTGCAATATGCCATTAACATTTTAAAGACACCTTTTAAATACTTTTTTTTCTGAAGTATGCTAAATACACACATTTAAAAATACTTTTATAAAATTGATATGTACAATAAAAAATTTAACTTACAATAAATCTAGCAAGATGTCAAGTTGTGTATCCACATAATGGTAAGGAACCGAAACAGTTTCGCCAGGTGGGAGATATCATTTGTCCAAGTTCACCTGGACTGTCGCATCCACTTTGTTTCTCACTACTTTAAAGGGTATGACGAAACTCTCACTGGGCGGAGACTGATCCAAAACCATGGATTTCAGGAGTTGAAAATTATATTTTTCGCGGTTTTTCTGCGTGAGACTTAGCCCTTTCGCACGAAGAATCTCGTCTCGATTGCTAAGTCTCAGTGCAGAGCTCTTAGCTACCGCTCCCACGTAATCGGTGATTTTCATACTGGCACCATATTTCGCTCTGATTTCAGACACCCACGATCCCAGAAACTGTCCTTCTGGAGGAATGAAGGTGTCAGACGGGCTTGTGCTGAAGATGACAGAGTCCATGTCTGAATAGAGCGCACGCCGGCTGAGTCTTGAGAGCAATGCATATAATTCCAGCTGCGCATGGTTTGTCACCATGGCGGACAAAATAAGATTACCTTTCAGGTTTGCAGGAGTTGCCTCGTCGATTGGGCGATGAGTCACCAGAACGGCATCGGCGTTGATGGGTGCTATGCCCGTAATGACTTTAGAGGCGTCCGATAAAAGTTACATATACTGGACAGGGCAGCTCACTATGGTGGTGTGGGTCCGGGTAAAATTCTCTGCATTCTTACCCCAAGCAGAGTTAAGGAAAATCTTGGAGACTTGCCTCGAGATGGGGTTGTTCTTCACTTCAGATGGAAGGATTCGTATCCCTTCTGCCTGAAAAAAAGCCTCACGAAAGGCCTCTTTTTATGTGTCTGTTTTCACGTCTTGAGGGAAACCGGTGTACCGCTGTTTAACACCTAGGAAGGTATCTATGTAACTAGCATAGATACCCCCTTTTTTGCTGACAGGATCGTACTGCACTACCATATCGAAGTGCCACACATCATGTATCTTCTCAAGTTTATACCCTGCCCTCACAGCGGTGTAAATTTCGAAGGTGCACCACGATCTGGTTAGGGCTCGCTGATTCAGGGTATGGGTACATGGTGGTGCCAGTTGTCCTTCAGCGCAGGTCTTGCAGAGTGGAAACAGTAGCTTCCCATTTGCCTTGAACGGGAGCACAGGGATGAAGATATCGCCAGGTGGAAGGACGGTTGCGTGCATCACCCCAAAATAAAAGTCCACGTCATAGATGAAGTCCTGCGTGATACTTCAGGGGTGTCCTTTTCCGTAGGGTGATTTTTTGCACACAGCGGGATATAAACTATTCACTTTGTAATAATCAAGGACTACGCCCTGGTCCTCAGAAGCGTAGCACGTGAAACACTCAGTCCTACCGCGGAATAGAAAATCCCCAGCGTCGATCCTTCTAATGGGCTCAATATTTTTATAGAGGGTTGCCATTGCAGGATCCGTATGGAGTAAACGGTCAAACTCATGTTCCCACATGACCTTGATATCATACTCGGGCATCAAGAGTTTTATAGCTCCAAGACGATCCAGAGTTCTGTTGTAAAGAGCTGAAAAGGGTTTCTTTTCTGCAGACTGGATGGCCTCGGGGCGAAAACACTGGACGCATCCATAATGCCAGCAACCCATCGCTTCATAGATGGTACAGGTGTCATGGCAAATACCATCTAATTTAAATTTGGAGCTTTTAAATTTACCCTGAGGTGAGCGAGCCGTTTGAATTTCGAGGTTGTTTTTCTCTGCTTCGTATTGCAGCCAGGCCAGTGCTTTCAGCAACTGCCGGTCGTTGCTGGCTGAGTAGCCTCGTGGGGGACATACACCCAGTACATTCTTCTGTAAAAATTTTCCACGAAATATACGTTGATAGGCGCCGGCACTGGTGAAGTCTTGGCCAAATGGGTCGACTTCCGTAAGGGCTATGAAATCGAGCCGAAATTTTTCACAACTCTTTTGCAGTAACACCGTATTGGCTTCGCAATAAAAAAGAAGTTTGCACTTAAAGTCCCATTCTTTGAGGGAAGCAGAGGCATACCAAGCTTCAAATTCGGCCCTTGTTAGCATTCATATCCTCAGGGCAAAAGTAACTGGAGTCCGGAATCGACCCCGCATACTGCAAATTTTCTTTCCTGACGAAGTCGAACGGGAAAAAACCTTTCACAGTTTCTACGTCAAAAGTTTTGGAAAATGTCCTCAACGGTGCCTGGATAAATTGAAAACTGTCGATGAAACGTATTTTCAGTCCGTTGACGAAAATTCCTAAAATTTTGGAACCTTGAAACACAAGGTCGGCTTTCAGTAGATGCCGATAAAGATAATCGACGACAAACATTCCGTCGAAACCACGGAAATTGTGAGCTATGACGGTCGTGTTAGAAAAGTGTTGTTTGCCTGGTTGTATTTCACCGAGAAGCCAGTCCATAAATTCATTCACATCGGGAGACGATATTACACGCCACTCGTCTTCTACTTTATAAATGGCCACAAATAGGATAGGTTTTAAGACACCATCCGTCAGTTGAACCGTTTCCACATCGAAGTAAATATAACTTTGTTCCACTGGCTTTAATTTCAAGGGTTCCACAAACTGAGGCTTGTTTTCTCGGCATATATGTTTATTCTTTGGATCGTAAATGTCCAGGCACTTTGTGCACGATGACGTTGCTGGCAGGATAACTGTAGATGCACCTGAAAGCAATCAGGGCCACTCAAATACATGTTACAGTTAGAGCAAAGAAGGGGATCTCCACTATGGACGACGTCCTGCGACAGACACCAGTTGCAGGTGCCTTGACAAACGTAACCTTCATGGTTGTACGCCTTTAAACAGGTAGTGCAGAAATTAAGTGTACCGAAAAGTCTTGCAGGGGTAGCGATCACGTCGAAATGATGATTGCGGTAAAGCAAAAGGAGACTCTGGGGAGTCTCAGAGCCTGCAAACACCGGCAGGAAACAGTCTTCAGCTAAATAAACCACAATGCGGAGAGCAAGTGACAAATGCTGTTGGAAGATCTTGACTTCCGGTATCCCACATGGACCACTGGGAACGCCTGCCTCTCGATGTAGCTGAAGGGCTTCGATGAGTTTTAGCTTAAGATGGCTTCTTCTCATACCTTCGTACTTGTTAGGCAAGTCTCGTTTTTTCAAATTCAATTCTCTAGCCACCACTAGAGCTCAGTCCAAACAAGTATCGTCATTGTTCTGGATCGTTACGATAGCTCTTTTATTTTTTTAAAAAGAATTCACATCAGTAAGATTACGGTTTTCAGGTGCAGTACGTTTACCGTTGCCATCGCGACCGACATGCTCCAGATCGGCGCACACAAAATCAAACTCCATCTGGCTATGGGGGCCGATTCCTTCATTAGATTGAATCACACGTTCTAAGGAGGTGATGAATTGCTCCTCTGTCAGTTCAGTTCTCTTACACAGAGGAAGATTAACAAGATTCTTGATCGAGTCCGATCTAAACACTAATCGCACGTGACTGTACTGTCCCTGGGGTACAAGCTCATGTAATAATTGACCATGCAGGTTGTGGAAAGTCGGCATAAAATTATGAGTAGCAGCGTCATCCATTCCGCCGAGTCAGACGCTTGTTGAGATGAATTGTGTCTTAAATTTAGCAGAATTAAAGTTCCTCACGTTCGTCATGGTGTAATAAGGCAGAACAGAAGAACTCACAGTCGGAGCACACGGCAGTGAGACGACATCCTCAGAATGCGAAGGCCCGGCACATGATCCATCCAGTGGGTGCGCCAGGACATAGGTGCGGTTCGTACCACCAGCAGTACAGGATACTCTTTGCAGAGCGCTGAGAGCTTCCCCCCCTCTCTGGAGAGCTGGCAGACAGGCATACTTGGCTGAGGGGGTCACAGGTGATGAGGAGCGCTTGCCATCTAACTGGCTCGTAAGGGACTGCAACTCTTCAAAGGAACAGGCTATGTCCTTTCTCTCAGCGTCCATCTCAGCAGATTGTGCAAACTCATGGATCGTAGACATCTCTCAAAAACTAAGAGCAAACTCGAACTAAGAGCAAACTCGGAGCAAAAACTTCTGATAGCTTTTTTGCCAGTAAGAAAGGAATGACGAAGCAAGCGGGGTGCGACCTTATATACAGGGAAATGTTATCTCATAAACGACCTAGATACATCTCTCGACACGATCAAGGCCAACCTTCATCCGATAAGCCTCCCCTTCGTGAGATACAAAGTAAACACGTGAGCTAAAGAGTCATCCGAAATATTTTCGTTTATCAGAGGTCGAGTGACCTTCATCCGATAAGTTCCTCTTCGTGAGATACGTTCGGAGTAAACACGTGAGCTAAAGCATCATCCGAAATATTTTCGTTTATTAGTAGCAGATGTAAACAGATAGCCCCCCATCGAAATTCATTCTTTGATGGTGTAGCGATAAGAACTGTCACTCGCTCAGGCGTGGATAAAGTCGAATTCAGATCTTATCAGCAACAAATGCAAATACTGTGCTGCAGACAGCTTGTGGTGACATTCTTCTTGATCCCTCACCCCGATAAGAAGAGACCTGATCATGTATGCTGCCTTGCTTGTTGCTACATACATGACTCGATGAAGGTCGAATTCCAAAAATACATCAGCCATTCCGGGTGTTGCCATTGCAAAGTTTAGTGGACTTGGAAAAATGAACGTGGGTAACAAGGGAGTTTGTGAAGTTTAATAAAGGGAACTTTTAATAAAGGGGTTTTTAATGAGGAGGGACAGAGTTTTTGATAAGTGTTTAATTACTAAGGAATAAAAATTGGTAATACAGGGAATATACAACTTTAAGAGTTGATTTTCTAAGTTTAGTGGACTTGTAAAAGGATGGGAGTTTGTGATCAGTGAAGTTTTAATAGAAGGAACTTTTGATAAGGGGGTTTTTAATAAAGGGGAGGGAATTTTAATAAAGGGTGTGGAACTTTTGATAGGGGTTTTTTAATGAGGAGGATTAAAAATTGGAACTTTGTAATTGAGGATTACATCATCAAATCGTTGCCATCCCAAAGTTTAGCTGGACTTGGCAAATGGACATGGATACCAAGGGAATTTGTGATCAGGGAAGTTTAATAAAAGGAACGTTTGATAAGAGGGGTTTTTAATAAAGGGGGAGGAAATTTTAATAAAGGGCTGATTTAATGAAGGGGAACTTTTGATATGGGGGTTTTTTTTATGAGGGTTGAGTAAAAAACGGGAAATTAGAGCTGAAATAGGGTTTTTTCTGAAAATAGTACTCCTCATAGTCACCAGATGGCGCCACGGGTAAAAAGGGTTTTTTTTAATGGGGGAGTAAAAAAATCGGGAATTATAGCTAAAATAGGGGTTTTTCTAAGAATAGTACTCCTCATAGTCACCAGATGGCGCCAGGGGTTAAAAGGGGAGAAGGGGGAAGAATTTTTAATAAAGAGGATTAATTAATTTTAATCGATTTTAATTAATTATTAATTATGAATTATTAATTGCGAATTATGAATATTAATAAGAGGCGTGGCCGGAAGTGGGCATGGCCTGTGACGTCGTAGGGGAAAGCACAGTGCGCGGGGGAACCAAGTTGGCACGTCACTACTAATGTGCAAATGCAATGATGATTGATAATTCCAGATTATGCTTCAATCTGCTTAACGTTCTACGTAAATCTTTTCGAAGCTAAAGATGCCTCTTCTGTTGAACCTGATAAAATGTTAATGAAGGTTAGATTTATATTAGATAACGTAAAATAAACAATTAAGTCGAAAATAAAGAAAAAGTCAAATTCGAAAATACTGAAAAAACAAAGATGAAAAATGTTCAAAAAGCAAGATCGAAATATTCTTTTTTTCTCTCCTACAGGGCGATTTGATGCTGACTCTTGAAGTTGGCAAAGAAGATGCCATTGCATTGTGGGATTGGCAGTCAGATTCCATGGTTGGTAGAGCACATGTAAGTGTTCATTAATGAGGTTGTTTAGCACATGTGTAAAGACGTAGATGTAGCACATTAGTGAAGTTAAATACTCTGCAAATGCATGTAAACATTTATAAAAAATCAGAAATTTTAAAATAAATTTGGTACATGTGTGTGTGTGTATATATATACTATTCTCTGAAATTTAAAATGTAGCAAAATGATAATGATCAACTTACTGAATATGCACATTAACATCTTTCTGTAGCTTATTATATATTATTGCCCATTGTAGACAAGAGAAACGAGGACAAACTTACAATTTCTATGGAATGAGAACAGAGTTACAGTTCTTTGTATTGAGAAATCCCTCTTCTTTTTTCAATTTAATTTGTAACATTTCAGACAGAGAAGAATACTAGAAGCTTCCCCTAGCTTTCACCGACGTCCTCATACAAAGACATAATCCACTAATACCAAAAATTAAGAAAGACCTTTTAATAATTAATTAAAATTTTTAATTACCTAAGAGAAGGTGATTAGTTAAATTCAGATTTAACTAATCACCTTCTCTTAGAACCAGGTCGGATCTATGGTTAAGGGGGCTTACTTCCCCATTTTAGCCATGCTCACTTCCCCCTTTTAGAATAATACTAACC
Source organism: Ryuthela nishihirai (assembly GCA_038380435.1). Lineage (NCBI taxonomy): Eukaryota > Metazoa > Arthropoda > Arachnida > Araneae > Heptathelidae > Ryuthela > Ryuthela nishihirai. The sequence continues at coordinate 6,961,742 of JAWZYU010000027.1, forward strand.
GGAACGGAGGCGAAAAAATTTTAAGTATGTATATATATCGTATCCCGCGGCCGAGTGGTTAGCTTCTGATCAGATGGACTTGGGTTCGAATCCCGGGTTAAAGCATGGATGATTGTGTTGCTTTTGTGCTGAGGTCCAACCATCCTCACCGACCTTCTACTATGGCGTATAATTGATATGCTCCTGTCAGATCTCTGTGGCAGGCAGCAGCTTGAGGGAATATTTATTTTATATATATATTAACGGTGTTTTTCGAGAAATTTCTTAAAAACCACTAAAACGAATCGAAAAAATATTATACTGGAACGACTTTCCGATTCAATTCCAGATCCATCATAAACCTCCTTTCTCTTTTCACTGGGATAACTTCCTCCCCCCCTCCTCTCTTATTTTTTTCTAGATATGGGCCTGGTTAGAACCAACACATAAAGCAAGGTATGCCTGCAGGAAAAGTAGTTAGATCCCTAAACCGCTATGTCAGTTAAGGCTTTAAAAACTGTTAAAGTACAACAAAATGATAAATAAATCACTTAGGCAAACAGTATTGTTGGAGAGAAAAATATAACGCCCCAAATATTAATCAGTGAGTGAAAGAAGTTCATTTAGGCTTTCTATCTTAGTCTGAAATCAATATGATTTGCATAAGGGATGTAACATATGGCTATCTCGTTTCACTTTAGTTTACTCTTTATGTCTTTAGAACATTTTCTATTAATAACTCTCAAACGATTCACAGCGGAGACTGTCGCTGAATATAACCATTTTTCTTTTGTTCTGATATTTTATATAGTTAAAATCTCTCAAAGTTATAATCATTCATCTGATATATACAATATTATTAATTTTTACGACAGTTTCATATTAAGTGGAAAGAAAGCCCATCCAAAGCTCCCTAACTTTTGAAATAAGTTTTTAAGCGAAAATTTTCGAAGGCGACAAATTAAAGATCTCGCTCAAATCTCTCAAAATCTCTAATTTTAATATTATTAGGGAAAAGCAGTCGACAACCTCCTTTGAGCAACGTATTGTGCAGAGAGGAATTCCATTGCTTTCGCCATGTTGCCGTATGCATAACTATAGATTAGCAAATAGGGTTATGAAGAATGTGCCTAAAGGCCTCAGAAAGAGGGGGAGACCAAGGATGCAGTGAGCAGACAATGCCACACAGAACCTCGTTAGAACTGGCGTACAGTGACAGATGTAGCTCAGAACAGACGTGTTTGGAGAACTAAATTGCACAATCTGGTTGGACCTCCGTAGCCCATGGCTGCCTGAGGATGATGATGATGATGATTGTTTAACATTTCAAGATTTATTGAAACAGAAACGGTAGACACTACTGATCTATTCGTCCTAAACTTTTCTTCAAAACTGTCGAAAACTAAAATAATTGCACAACATGTAGAGACGCACCCATTTTATTGAGCATATATTATAAGAGTAATTATTTGTATTTTCATTAAACTTAGAGATTAAATTCTTATGATTACAGGCACTGCTGTTAAATAATTCAGCTTCCACAACTTTTTAAAAATTAAATGAATAATTTTTTAAAGTTCAGGGTTGTATACATTTGATCCATATTTTTAATTTTCCTCCTATGACATTTCCTCTCAAACTAACTTTGCGGGGCGGGGATGGCTCAGTCGGTAGCGCGCCAGGCTCGTAATCTGTAGTTCCCAGGTTCGAGTCCCAGCTGGGTCAGCGTTGAGATTTATCTCCGCAAAATTCCCCGCCCTGTCCACGGTCAGTAGGGGACACCGACGGACTTGGAAAGGCCGCCGTCCGTCGGATGGGACGTTAAGCCGTGGCCCCGTGTGCGGGAGAGCCATACCCTGTGCACGTTAAAGAACACGCTGGATGGCCTTGATGGGAGGCTACCATCTGTCTCCCAACAGCTGTTCCAGTGGCTCCCCTCCCCAAACCTTCTCTGAGCCTTCGGGGTCCATGTGACCTGGCCATTTAGCCCATGGTGTGCAAAAAAGTGCCGCTCAGAGGTAAAACAACCCAACTAACTTTGCTTGATAGTTTGGATGCACATCTCTCGGTTCTAGAGTTACGGAGGAAAAGTTGTGCAAATAAATCAATAGAGCGAAAAATGACGAGGAAAAAGAAATTAAAAGAAAACAAAACATTCAGAATGAGATGCAATGCAACCTTATAGTCACTTCTTATTTCTTCATAGTTGTGACAGAGTAAAAGGAACATCTGTTTTATCAATGAAAGTGGATTTCAGCTATCAATATTTTAAAAATATTATTAAAAACCTATTAATAAACAAAGAATTTATTAATCTCCACGAAATTTAAATTTTTTCGTAACATTCTTTCGGAATTCAAGATTTACGAAAGTTGAACATTTTACAAGATTTTAAACAAGAGCATCTATTCCTTAAAAAAAGTTTTTTTTCAAAAGTTGTAAAGAATTAAAGAATAGTTGTAGAAATTTATAAACTAAATTTTTTTAAGATTTCATGTAACAACAAATAATTATGTTAAAATTAGTTTTGCAAAGATATTATTAAATAACTGATCTATGTAATATATTATTACTGTATCGTAATAAAATTCAAATCAAGCTAATTTTTTTCTTATGAACACTTCATTGCAATTATAATGCTAAATATGCTCTAATGATTGTTTCGTGTCATAGACTGCCGGTGATCAGTTGACAGGCTGCGTCTTCCATCCCTACGAAGAAAATCTCATCCTGACATTTGGGATGCATCACCTGGCATTCTGGAGGAGAGCAAAGGATGGCTTCATGGAAAGGAAAGACGCTCTCTCTCCTGTAAGTATTCAAGAAGGATATTTTAATTATTTGAAAGTGTAGGCAAACATTTGAATACAAGTGTTTTAAGGCTGTTACGAACATTTTGGAAAAGAATATCTCCTTGCCTTCCACACTTATTCTAGATATGGAAAAGTGATTCAGCTTCCTCTCACTGAATCAGACGAAGCTGCTCATAGGCAAAAGATGATCATTAAGTATATAAAATAATGTCCATTAAATTTTTCTTTGTGGAGAGGAAAACCATGAAAGCTAAGTCTATTCAAACTACCATCCACTAAAACAGGGGTTCCCTCACCCAGCGTCACTAACTCCCAAAATAATCAAGCGCTCTCTAGTGGTTTCCTTTAATTTTGAATGACCTGGTGATTTCACTGAGCAGAGATACATTTCAATTTTCTGGAGATGGGCTCTTGGACTAGAAGAAGAAATTATGAGCTGGGATGGCTCAGTCGGCAGCTCGCTACGCTCGAAACCTGAAGTTTCCGGTTTCGAGTCCCACATTGGCCAGCGTTGAGATTTATCTCCGTAAACCTCCCGCTGTCCTCGGTCAGTAGGGCACACCAATGGGCTTGTAAAAGCCGTCGTCCATCGGATGTGTGGGAAAGCCGTGGCCCTATTGATGGAGTCATATCCTATGGGGCTATCAACTGTCTTCTAACAGCTGTCTAATGGGTTCCCTTCCCCCAACCTTCTATAAGCCCTTGTGGTCCTTGGGTGCAAAAGAAGTGCCGCTCAGAGGTAAAACAACCTAGCTCTCAGAAACTGATAACAGGAGAGCAAACAACACGATGATTTTGAATGCTCATTATTACCGACGATGTGATTTGAGTTGAGAGTCTGTGGAGTGAGAGAAGAAATGTGTGTTTGGCGGGGGGAGACAGGCAGACAAGGTAGCATTCATCAATTTAAGAAGTGGATATTTCAGTTCCATGTGTTGAAATTAGAACACTATCTCCTCACTCTACGCTACATTTCTCAGTATGTGTTCATCAAGACGAAACATGTTCAAGAAATGAACTGCGAGATCTTATGGTAATTATTTTAACAGATAGTTCCTATAATTATATTTATTTTATGTGCTATTTAGAGTCAATTTTATATAACTTTTTCATACATACATACATACATACATACATACATACATACATACATACGGCCGACATGGCCAAACCAACGCAGTCTCTCTCTGCACAATATACTGCTCAAAGGAGGTTGATGACCCCTTCTTCTAACCTCATCATTACTTACAAAGTCAAACCACCTAATGCCTAAGATACTGCGTAAGCATCTAGAATCAGAGGCATCAAGTTTCTTGTTATCCTGCTTACAAAGGGTCAATGTTTCACTACCATAACTAACCTTAGAAAGAACCAAACTATTATATAGCCTAATTTTAGTCTATAGGTGTATATGCCTATTTTTCCATACTCTCCATAGATTCTTAAAAGTCCCAGCGGCAATCCCTACTCTTCTATTTATCTCATGCCGCTTATCACCAGTATCTGTTACATAGCTCCCAAGATAATTAAACTCAATAGTACAGCCTATCAAAGCAACTGAAGCACCATCTGCCTGACCAATTTTCATCACTTTAGTTTTTTCTCTGTTTATCACCAAACCTATTCTATTACCAGTCTCATCAACAGCCCTAATGAACGAATTCATCTCATCAACATCAGTAGCAGCAGGGCCAAATTATCTGCATAATCTTTTTTATATCTAACTTTATATTTTTTTATTTGACAAATTCTAAGGTGGGATTTTTGCAAGAAATTGTGAAAGTGCAGCTGATTATTGTGCTCAGTAAAAAATCAAATAATTTTTATTAGTTCTAAGCATTACACACTACACTTTAGTTTCTAAGCGTTAGCACACTTTTCTTGGGAATAATCCCTAAAAAAAAGTGTGTTGAGAATTATTTTTTAAGAATAGAGCATGTACATTGTGATTTTTTGTAGAAGGTGGGCTTCAGGGTCGCAGGACAAATGTACTTTCAAATTTTCGGTCGTGGACAAAAAAAATTTGAGAGCCACTTGCATTAAATCATTGTGTGAATGACGAAACACCAAGCCATTCTGTGTATAAATGAAAACATGCAAAATCTTCACCTATGAAGTTGTCGATCAGTTTAAGTTTCTGTGTAAACGTTGACTGCATGACGTTTCATCTGTGCAAAATGATTATTGTCCATGGAAATGAAGTTCACTAAAACTTCGTAAGTAAAATGGAGACCCACTAAGGTTTCTTTATACAAAATGACCTAATTTCTGTGCAAATGGAGACTCACTAAAACTTCTTATGTTAAATGAATACCCACTAAAGTTTCATCTGTGCAAAATGACTACTGCCCATGAAAATGAAGCTAACTATAACTTCATAAATAAAATGAAGGCCCGATAAAGTTTCATCTGTGCAGAATGACATTTTCTGTGCAAATGGAGACTTACTAAAACTTCTTATGTGAAATGGATACCCACTAAAGTTTCATCTGTGCAAAATGACTACTGCCCATGAAAATGAAGCTAACTATAACTTCATAAATAAAATGAAGGCCCGATAAAGTTTCATCTGTGCAGAATGACATTTTCTGTGCAAATGGAGACTCACTAAAACTTCTTATGTGAAATGGATACCCACTAAAGTTTCATCTGTGTAAAATGACTACTGCCCATGAAAATGAAACTAACTATAACTTCATAAGTAAAATGAAGACCGAATAAAGTTTCATCTGTGCAAAATGACCTACTTTCTGTGCAAATGGAGATTCACCAAAACTTCTTATGTGAAATGGATACCCACTAAAGTTTCATCTGTGTAAAATGACTACTGCCCATGAAAATGAAACTAACTATAACTTTATAAATAAAATGAAGACCCAATAAAGTTTCATCTGTGCAAAATGACTTATTTTCTGTGCAAATGGAGACTCACTAAAACTTCTTATGTGAAATAGATACCCACTAAAGTTTCATCTGTACAAAAATACCTGCTCTTCGTGAAAATGGGGCTCATTAAAATTTCGAATATAAAATGGAGACAAACTAAAGTTTCATCTGTGGAAAATAACGTCGTTATCTATGCAAATGGAGAGTTACTAAAGCTTCGTATATGAAATGAATACCCCATAAAGTTCGTTTGTGCAAAATGACCCACTCTTCGTGAGAACAAAGCTCACTAAAACTTCGTATGTAAAATGGAAACCCTTGAATTTTCATTTGTGCAAAACGATCTACTGTCTGTACAAATGAAGACTCACTAAATCTTCTTATGTGAAAGTGAGACACCCTAAAGTGTCATCTATGCAAAAAAAGGGCTGGCTTAAGGCACGATTGAGTGGTATGACCCCACAGGGTGCCAAATTTATGGGGCGCATTTATGCGCCCAATTTATTGATATATTGTAATCCTAATTTGAATGGGGTGCACCGAAAACTTTTACAAAGGGCGCTGATAGGCCTGGAGCCGGCCCTGTTCAAAATGGCCTCTCCCTTTGAAACTGGAGCTCATTAAAACTTCGTATGTAAAATGGAGACCCACAAAATTTTCATTTATGCAAAGTGACCTACAGTCGTGAAAATGGAGCTCATTAAAATTTCGTATCATGGCCGAGTGGTTAGCGCGCTTGGCTACTGATCTAAGGGACCTGGGTTCGAGCCCTGGGTAAGGCATGACTGTTTGTGTCGTTTTTCTGCTGAGGGCCTGCCATCCTCTCAGACCTTCTACTATGGCATATAAACTGACAGGCTCCTGTCAGACCTCTGTGGTAAGCAGCTGCTTGAGGGGGTATTTATTTTTATTTTATTTATTTATGTAAGACAGAATACGATGGGTGGACGATGATAGACAATTACTCACCCATCGTATTCTGTCTTTCTCTTTCTCAGATGCTTCTAGGCCCTCTCTTCGTTACTCTTTTAGCTAATCTGTAGTTCTGGAAGCGCGTACCATAGCCGAACCAACGCAGTCATCCCCCTACAAAAGATGCTACTCAACAATTTGATAACAAAAGATGCTACTCAAAGGTGGTTGATTATTCTTCCGTCTAACCATCTAATGTAAACCGCCAAATACCCAAGACACTGCGTAAACATCTAGAATCAAAAGTTTTAAGTTTCCTGCTATCGTGCTTAAAAAACGTCCAAGTTTCACTACCATAACAAACATTAGAAAGAACTAAATATTACATAGCCTAATTTTAATCGTCAGTTAATCCATTGCTTCTTTCTATATTTGAGTGTGAACAAATGACGATCTTTTACATTTTCACAACTGATGACCTCCTAATTCTCCTGAAATATGACAACCATCTACAATTCCGTATTAGCAAGAAGCGACACTCTTCATCATTATGTGTCCAAATGACGACCCTCTACATCTTTATCTGTACAAGTGACAACTCTATACGTACTCGTGTGTAGAAATTCAACACTGAGTCATTGATAAATCAACTGCGAATTGTAAGTGATCCCTTTTAATTTCATTTTCAGCCAATAGACAGTTGACAGAGATAATATGCAAACCCAAGACCGTAACTTGTTTTAAAAGAACATTGCTATGAGCAATTGCTATGTTTTCCCTTCATAGTTTGTGTGAATGTTTAAGAAAATTCTATTATTTATTTGCAGAAACGTCAACGTACCATGTTTATGCAATAAGGTTGGCAGTACTACAAAGTTCCATAGCAGGGGTCGGCAACCTATGACCCGCGGGTCACCAAGTGACCCATTTAATAATTTCAAGTGACCCACTATATATTATACTTTATTTGCGGAACTCAAGTGGGTCACTTGAAATTATTAAATGGGTCACTTGGTGACCCGCGGGTCATAGGTTGCCGACGCCTGTTCTAGAGAGTTCTATTTTTTTAAGTGTAAAATTAAGCTTATGTAAACTTAGTAACAATGCATGTTTTGTTGAGTTTTTTTTCCATCGACCAGGTACGCAGTAGACAGTTTTAACATCGAAGACATATTGAATATATTTCTTACATTTTTAATGAATACTTAAATCGTTTAAAGTTGATTATTAGAGATTGGGAGAATGGAATGATTCATATGAAGTATGTTGTGTTTCAGCAGGGTCATTCGGGAAGGACCATCACCTCCTGGGCCTTCTTGCCAGATGGAAGTTTCGTCATTGGGGATTCCAGTGGATACATCACTGTCTGGGCGAGGAACGAAGACGAGAAAAATGGATTCTTCATCGTGAAGGAATTGAAAGCCCATGAAGTAAGGAGCTCAATATATATATATATTTAGAGATATTTTCCGTTTCCTATAATATCATCATGGAATTCATAGGTTGAAAATTCCCGTATTTTTCGTTAAGTAAGGAGCTCGCTTTCTTATATCATCTTATATAATAGATAATAAGAATTCTGCCCCACTTCCAGGAAAATGAGCCAAATCTCGAAAGTCAAAGAAAATCATCGATTTTAAACATCAAATGATTAAAATTCAAAGGAAAATTAAAGAAAAAGACAAAAAACTGAAAATGGCCCATTCATCATTTTTGACTGGTTACAAAATCAATGAGTCTTCTCATCTTCTCCAATGATTATTTTTTCCCATTCACCTCAATTTTGGAAGAAAAAGTAGAAAAATTAAACAACAAATTAAATTACTATTTTTTTTCCCATTCACCTCAATTTTGGAAGGAAAAAAAAGTAGAAAAATTAAACAACAAATTAAATTAATATAAGCAACATTTCCTTTGACACAAACTTTTGTTCCTCTATAAACTAATTTTAAATCTAACATTTTATTCAACTTTTAATTTCTTTATTCGTCATATTTTTATTAAATCGATCAGGAAGAAATGCAAGAAAATCATTCCATTCAGGATCCATTAAAAATACAACGATCTTGTACATTTTTGTGGATATTAGTTTAATTTCACTTACTGGGTATTCATAGTTTATATCTAATTCATTTAGCTTTTATATGGTGTGGTTTGAAGAGATCCAATGTTGTTCAGATTTTTAGTGTGTCCATTTATATAGAATTATTTTTATGAATGCTTTTAAATTTCAAATCCTTTATTTTTTACTTCATCGAGTGGTTAGCGCGCTTGGCTACTGATCTAAGGGACCTGGGTTCGAGCCCCGGATAAGGCATGGTTGTATGTGTCGTTTTTCTGCTGAGGTCCTGCCATCCTCTCAGATCTTCTACTTTGGCATATAAACTGACAGGCTCCTGTCTGACCTCTGTGGCAAGCAGCTGCTTGAGGGGGTATTTATTTTTATTTATTTCATTAAAAATACTATTAAGATCGTCAAAAGGATAACATCCGTCATATTTTTTAATTATAACAATATATTTAAATATTTCATTCAAATACATTTTAATAAATCTATGAAGATCTTCTACTTTTATTTTATAAATCAAAAAAACAAATAGTTGGAAAAATTAGTTTATAATTATCTTTAATTTCAGAATAAATTTATTAAATAAACAAACAAGATCAAGAACATAATGTTCCTCATCATATTTTTTAATTAGATGATATAAGCTTTCACATAAATAGATTATTTCAAGTATATAATGCCATTTATTAATAATTACATGATTAAGAAAAGGAGTATAAATTTTTCCAACTCTTTCATTTGTTGTGATGCATTGTTTTAAATATATTTAAAATTTCTAATTTATTATTATTGACATTATTTTGATACACATATTTATTATAAAAATTAAGTAGATCATAACTAAAATCAAATTTCTCATATTTTATATGAATTAAATAGATTATTAACTTCATTAATATTTCTTATATTTATTATATAAAGTAAAAACATCCTCAAAAATATTACTTTCACCTTCTGCAAGCTCATCATATAATTCACCTAATTTTTTGCATATATCACTCATTATATATAGTCTTTTCTTGATTGTTTTTATAGAATCCTGTAACTCTTTACATTTATACAAAATTATTTTTATAATTTTTTTTCTTTAATTTTGAAGATGAAACAATTTACTGGAAAAATTCAAATTACAATGAGCAATAAAATCATCTCTAATTTATAAAACCTTTATTTCTAGCATCATGATATTTTTCTTAACTAATTAATCGACGTAGCTGTTTCAGATATTTAGCGACGATCTTAAGAGCATCAGAAATTTCTGATCAAAATCTTTACTAAGAAATAATATATTTTCACATAATCTATATATATTACACATTTCACCTCCTTCTCTAACATATATAGCTCTAATACCTTCAAGCAAATCTATTTATATGGAATTGTTTTTTGATATATAATTTTTATAAAACATGCATCTGTACACGGAACAACCATTTTCTAAAGTTTTTATACATTTAAGAATATTTAGATTTGTTGAAGGAATATCTAATTGATCAAGAATTTCTTCTTCTATTCCTTTACATGCAAATTTGCCAACCTATTGTTCATATAAGTTTTTGATATGGTTTCTAACTTCATCGTTACTTATCCATAGAGATTTATTATCTGAAAATCTTTAAAATTTTTAAACCATTTACATCTCTAGTATATTAATAAACAATTCTTGTTTCTCTCTCACTTAATCTATAATGAGGTTCGAAAACTTGAATTATTTCCCCTATAGGTAAATGCAAATGAGACCAAACTTATCTCTCTAATGATCGTTTTATCAGGAAGAATGAATCCTTGAAAATTAAGAATCAATGTAACATCTTCCATTTACATATGAAATATTTTTTAAATAGAAGATAAAAAATGGAAGATTTTTAAAGTTTTAATTTAAAAATTTTAATATTTTATTTTAAATTTATTTAAATTTAAAAATTTAAATTCCTTTGCATCTATCTTTTAAAAAAATGGTAGATATAAAACCTACCTTCAGGAAGATTCAAAGGAAAACTGAATGGAAGATTTAAAAGAATATTGAATAAAAGAAGTTTTCTGATGACCTAATGCTAGAGTGTGAATACCATCTTCTATTATATATTTTTTATCCCCCTTATGACATAGAGCTCTCATTTCAACTGAATGTATCTCATGTTTTGAGCTTCTCATTAGATTCATGGTTCTATAGTGTAGTGTCTTATTGAATAAACAATCCTTTAAATCATCAAAAGATATTCTATTTGTAATCACAGATTTGTTAACACCTTATCTTCAACCTTTATCGCATGCATATTTTCATCTTTCTGTCATATTCATTGGCTTAATCATCATCTTCATCATCATTCTCAAGCAGCCATGGGCTACAGAGGTCCAACCAGACCGCGCAATTTATTTCTCCAAGCATATCTGTCCTGAGTTATATCTGCTACATCTCTCCACTGCACACCAATTCTAACAAGTTCCTGTTTGACATTGTCTGCTCACCACATTCTAGGGTCATTCTTTGTCTTAGATCTCTCCCTCTTTCTGAGGCTTTTAGGCACACTGTTCATAACCCTATTCACCAATCTATAATTATCCATACGGGCAACATGGCCAAACCAACGGAGTCTCTCTCTGCACAATATGCTCCTCAAATGAAGTTGACGACTCCTTTGCCTAACCTCATCATTAGTTACAAAGTTGAACCACCTAATGCCCAAGATTCTGCGTAAGCATCTAGAATCAAAAGCATCAAGTTTCCTGTTATCTTGTTTACAAAGCGTGCAAGTTTCACTACCATAACTAACCCTAGAAAGAACCAAACTATTATACAGTCTAATTTTAGTCTTTAGGTGTATACGCCTATTTCTCCACACTCTCCATAGATTCTTAAACAACACGGCAGCAATCTCTATTCGTCTGTTAATCTCATGCCGCACATCACCGTATCTGTTCCATAGCTCCCAAGACAAATTAAACTGTGACACCTGCTCAAGACTGAAAGCATTCAGATTAACAGAATCACAGCCTGCCTGACCAATTTTCATCACTTTAGTTTTCTCTCTGTTTATATCCAAACCTACTCTACTACTAGTCTTATCAACAGTTCGAATGAAAGAGTTCATCTCATCAACATCATTTGCCAAAAGGGCTAAATCATCAGCATAATCTAAATAAAAAATTTTCGTATATCTAGACAATTTAAGGCCAAAATCTTTCCCTTGCAGTGAATTTCGCATAACATAATCAGTAACGAAACTAAAGAGAAAAGGAGACAAAATGCACCCTTGAAGTAATGCTAAGCCAAATGCTTTCGAAATTGATGATAAGGTTCGTGACGTACATCATATTTTCCTGGTTTCAGTGATAAAGAGCTTCTGATGGAAACATTTTGAACTCCACGCCACCAAAAAAACTTTAAAATCTGGAATAGCGTGCGTGCATGCCTCCTTCGTCATCGCGTCTGTTCGTTTCAGCGTTTGTTTCGATTTCGGGATATTCGAGATGACGTCGCTGTTATGACGTAGCGGAAAGACATCTTGCACTCTGTTGTGCAATAATGCGTTATAATAAGGGACAGAAGAGTTTATCATGAAGCATTATGATAAAATTAATTAGTGTGATTTAGTCATTAATTGAAAGTTCTCTGATGATTCCATTAGTGAAAATTATAAGTTATATACAGTATATTTGTATATTTGTTAGCAAAATTATGTCAGAAATTTTAATCTTCCTACATTTAATCTTCCTATTTTTAATCTTTTTTACCTTCAAAAATGGTAAATGGGTCTTTTTTTCAATTTTTTTGCCTTTTTCTTTAAATTTCCTACGATTTTTAATCTTTTTATGCTAAAAATATATATTTTTTTTATTTTCGAGATTTGGCAAAGTTTTTGTTTATAAACATTTATTGTAGAAATATGAAGAGTCATATTATTTGTGAGGAAGTACCGCCATTTCAGAATTTTAGTAGAAATGGAAAAGTTAGAAGAAATGATTGCAGATCATGTAGAAATATAAAGAACAGAAATGTACACACACAACAAATTGTGTACCTTTCTAAACATAATATCATCTGATGAAACTGAGGGGGAATGGGAAATAATCATTGGAGGATATGAGAAGACCATTCCCTTGATTTTGTGACCAGTCAAAAATGGTGAATGGGCCAGTTTTCAATTTCTTGCCTTTTTTTTAAAAATTTCCTAGGATTTTTAGTCTTTTGATGTTTATAATCGATGGATTTTTTTATTTCCAAGATTTGGCATATTTCCCTGGAAGTGGATGTGATAGTAGTAGAAAAATGAAAACTTTCATTTATCTACTGCTTGTCTAAGCACATTAATGTCTAATGCACATTAATCAGCCAAATGATTCTCGTTTTCATTGCTACAGATTTGAAATTTTCCCTGGCCTCGATCAGACTCTCTGACCTCGATGAGAAACGTGACACCGATGGGCTTGAAAAGACAGCTGTCCTCTAAGGAAACAATAAGCCGTGGCTGTCCCCATAGGCAGAATAGAATTTCTTTTTTCCTTTGAATTTCACAATTATTATTATTCAATGTAAAAGAATAAACAAACGAAGAGAACCTTTGCTTTTCAGAAAATCTGGGGATTAAGCAGGGGATAGGAAGCTGTCCAATGGGTATCCTTCCTCTACTCTGAGACCTTGTAATCTGGCCATTTATGTCGCATTTGAGACAAATCCATATTTCTCTGCTATAAAGCGGTTTTAAGAGAGGGGCATTTGTTATAGGACTGCATTAAAACATTTAACATCTTAAAATGATATGTACTTTTTTTTTCCATTTTAAATCTTAGACATTAAAATATTCACAGCACAACAACACATTTTGTAATATGGATGACGCAGTATTGAAATGCAGCAGAAATGAAAGATTTATGTACAACTAAAATATTTCCGATCTTAAAAAAAATCATATTTCAAACATTTCACGTGGTATTTTAGGACAAAATGTAGCTTAAAAATAATAAAACCAATAAAAAAGAAACTAGTATCGATAAAAAGAAAAGAACAATGCTAAAATAAAAATCTATATAAGCAGCAATGTCGAGAACCAAGGGGCATCTTATGCCCTTCCATCTTTCGAGAACATAAAATAAGATTTAAAATATAGGACAAAACATACACTGATTTTATTACAATAAGCAACGTTTGAAATTTTTGCAAATTTTATGCTCTAAATATTTAATTCAAAATCATACCTGACATCTGATAGCCATTTGAAAGCGATACCTTATCAAACATAAGAATAGAAGAAAGGAAATAAATATTAAATTTTTTTAAAAGTTTCAAATTTTCTATATCAAAAATATATTTTTCAATTTTATTCTTTAAATTAACAAAGTTAATTTAATTATCGAACAGATAATTAAGTTCCTTACATTTTAATTTCAAATGCTATTGCATGAGTAAATTTCTATGATGATGAATGAAAAAAAAATTTTTCTGCTATTTGCAGAGTGACGTAGGTGCCTTGTTGCTGTTGCCAGGTGGAACTTTGCTCTCCGGTGGGTCAGCAGATCGAGAAGGTCAAGTGAGAGCATGGGACACGCAGAACAAACTGATCAGAATGGCAATGGCCACGGTAAGAACAGTGTGAATCCTAGGTTCTACTGAATCAGATTAGACAAGATAAAACACATTCAGAGCCATTTCAATAAGAAATAAAACATCTGGACGATTATTATGCAAAGATATTAGTGGCGAAGATGACTTCTTGAATAAGGGAGGCAATTATCAGAAGCAGTGTTAGAACTAAATCGGACGCCATTCCGGTAATCGATGTTTCCAAATCACTGAAGCGGACATACCGTTCTGGTACTCGATGTCTGTAAATCACTAAACCGGAATGCTGTTTCGGCACTCGATGCTTCCAAAGCATTGAACGGGATCGGCGATCCGGTACTTGATATTTCCTAACCTATGAGTGAAAAGAGTTTTATAGTTTTTAAATCAAATATTAATAGAAATTAGTATTACACATTGCGACTTTTCTAGGAAAAAATATGCGGATACAGTCGCCTCGAAAAAATGTTATTTTGATAGTCGAGGGGGAGGGGGTCAAACGCATAAAAGAAGTTAAGCATATATTTCAATATGATTTCATTTTATTTAATGGATAAAAAAATTAAAAAGTAAATGCAAATTAATATTACAAAAAAAATTAACGAAATCACCTTCAGAAAAGTTGTATAGCAAACTCCAAATTTGAGTCATGCGTTCTGATGAATATCTCGAAGTAGCTCTTTGCTCCTGGTGGCAACACTTTGGAAATGTAGTCCAGTCGGAAATGGGTAAAGAAAAATATCATCAAGTATATATTAAAAATATCATCAAGTGTATATTAAAAATTGTTTATTAACAAATTCTCAACAAAAAATAATAATTAAATTTAATTCTTATACGGATGAAAATAGAGAGAGAGTTATAAAGAGAGAGGCATACCTGCGTATCCTCAGAGCGAAAAAGCTTTTGTATTATATTTAGTTGTCGGACAGAAAAAGGAAAATAGTTCCAATGTTATCTCAATAGAAAATCATATTCAGACTCAATAGCTTTTCAGTATGATTTACTAAAGAAAAATATGTCTAAAGATAAAGATCTCAATAAATTCTGTCTAAATCTCGATTATAAACAATATTTGTCCAGTATTCAAAGAATTATTAAAGCTGGAATATATTTGACAGGCTAAAACAAATTGACTCCAAAATTTAACTAAAACAGGTTAATAGATCATAGTTGACTCTAGTGGAGCGCAGGATACCTTTTACCCGTTACTAATCCTTTAATCTCTTTTATTGTATTAATTAAAATTTGGGGACAATTTTTTTTCTGGCCTGTTAAATATTGAAGCTTTTATAATTCTTTGAATACTGAAAAAATGTTTAAAATCTGGATTTGATTGAGGTTTAAATTTATCTTTAGACATACCATATCTTTAGCTTTACATATTTTTCACTAAAAATCATGTTTGAAAAAGTAATTCAGCTCTGAATGTGATTATCTATTGGTATAACATGGAACTATTTTCATTTTTAGGTCTAGTATCTGTATATACAGGGTGTCCCTGAATTCATGGCCCAGACGTGAGGGAATGGTAGTGCACACCGAACCGACCAATATTCGTCATAGAATATGCGGCCGCAAACGCAGTGAGGAGTCGGAAATGAAGGACAGACACAAAGGTTTCCAGAGTGACATTTATTGGAGATCATTACAACAAATGCTCAAACGTCAGCCCACCAACGTTGATACAGGCGGCACAACGACGGAGTAGTGATCGGCGTACCTGCTCGTAAACACCGGGCTTGTCGCGCACATCGGCGACTGCGACGGACAGTCGAGCTACCAGATCCTCCGCGGACTGCACGGGTGTCTCGTACACGACACTCTTCAAATGTCCCTACAGAAAGAAATCGATACAAGAAAGATCGGGAGATCTGGAGGGAAAATACGGTACGTTCGCCCATCGAGGCGGTCCGGCAGTAGGTACAGTTCAATTAAGTAGTCATGCACGATCCCCGCCCATACATTGACGGTGAACTGAATTGCTGGTTCGAATTAGGACGTGTACCATGGGGGTTCTGGGCCGCCCACAAATGCGCATTATGGACATTCACTACGCCTTCACGTCAGAATGTTGATTCATCCATAAAGATCACATGCACGTGGAAATCGGAATGTGCGGCACTTTGCTGCAGGAACAACTGGACGAAATCCATGCAGAGGGGATAATCAACAGCTGTCAATGCCTGCACTCGCTGCAAGTGATAGGGGTGCAGCCCTTCTTCATGCAGTACTCGCCAGACACTGTTCCGATGCACACCCAGGCTCCGGGCAGCGGATTGCGCGCTTATACTTGGGTTATCTGTCACTATATGTAAGATGTCCTCGTTCATAGCTGGCGTTCTGACCGTCCGTGCTCGCCCGGCATCATGTCGACTGACGTGGAAGGTGCCTGCCTCAGACAGCTGGTGGTGCAGTCTCGCAAACATTTTATGATTGGGCACACGGAGCATAGGATATCGCTCACGGTAGAGTCTTTGCTCCTCTCTACCATTGCCCTCGGCTACTACGTACATCAGGTGCATATTGGCTTTCCCTGCATTCGTAAACTGCTCCATCTCGTGTCCAGTCGACGCTGAGAATGCTGGGGTTTGGCCGATCCAGTGCTTTTAAGCCGTGTCGCCTCATCTGCGCACCCTATCGGCACCGGGCTACGTTTGCGGCCGCATATTCTATGACGAATATTGGTGGGTTCGGTGTGTACTACCATCCCCTCAGGTTTGGACCATGAATTCAGGGACACCCTGTATATATATATATAGCTTTGAGTTATATCCTAGAAACAAAGTACTTTGAGTGTGCAATTCCGGAAATTTATTTTTAAGAAATCATGTATTCAGCAGCTTTCCTGTAGCATTATCTTAGTAACCTTGTTTGGCATTAATCTTAGTAACCTGTGTTCAAGCTCTGCATAATAGACAATGATATTATGCTGATCAGCACCAGTAAAATATATGTGTCAAGCGTCTGCTTGGGGGGTGATTTATTTATTTGTTCTTTAACTTGAATTAATAAAAATGCTAATCAAATTTTAGAAAAACCTAATAATTAGATGTTTGTTTGTTTGTTTGTATACGTTACATGCAATGAGTGTTCCTTCTTCAGGCTTACTCAATAGATAAATTTTGTTGGGTTAGTGGTGACAGATTTTGCAATTATTGTTTTATTTATTTTTTATTAGAGTGTTTTAAATATATAAATTATATATATATTGTTTTAGAGTTTATTATAATTTTGCGCCCTTTGTTGTTGTGGGTTTTAATGTTGTTGGTTTATGAGTTTTCAAAGTATTTTTTTAATTTTGAATTAAATTTATTTATTATAATTTTTTATTATTTTTTATTTTCTTTAATTCATTTTTTTATTATTTTTTTATATTTTTTTAACTTTGTTTTTTGCTTTTTTTATAATTTTTTCATTCATTTTTTATATATATTTTTATTTTTTCTTGTATTTTTTATTTTAGTTTTTTTCTTAATATTTTTTTTTTTTTTTTTTTTTTTTTTTTTTTTTTTATTTTTGGTTACTTAAAAGTAATTCTGTTTTTTAATTTTCCCATGAATAGTGAGTTGTGAAGAGCCATTTTGTATGATGGGAAGGCATGTTGTTGGACCTTAAGGTGGTGGGTTCAATTCACTGCATGGATACTTAATTTTTTTTTGTGTATGGAAGTGACAGGGGGTGTTATCCTGTTTTTTTTTGTAAAGAGCACATGTTTATTATTAAAAAATTTTGTTGTTTTTCCTAACAAATATCTATTTAGTTTACTTCTTAAACATTTTTCCTTTGAAATATTGACATGTTTTGGACAGAGTATTTATAATTATATATTTATATGTATATATATATATACCATAAATTTTTTTAAATCATTAATTATATAAGGGTCGTTGAAATGAAAAGTGGACAAGTCGGAAACGAAGTGTGAATCATTTGTTGATCTGTTTAAATTCGCCATTCCTATTGAAACATTATCACAACACGAAATTAGCAACGTAATATTCTCTTTCGTAGACGGGGCGGGGGTGGCTCAGTCGGTAGCGCGCCAGGCTCGTAATCTGTAGTTCACTGGTTCGAGTCGCAGCTGAGTCAGCGTTGAGATTTATCTCCGCAAAATTCCGCGCCCTGCCCACGGTCAGTAGGGGACACCGATGGGCTTGGAAAGGCCGCCGTCCGTCGGATGGGACGTTAAGCCATGGCCCCGTGTGCGGGAGAGCCATACCCTGTGCACGTTAAAGAACACACTGGATGACCTTGACGGGAGGCTGCCTCCCAACAGCTGTTCCAGTGGGTCCCCTCCCCCAACCTTCTCTGAGCTTTCGGGGTCCACGTGACCTGGCCATTTAGCCCATGGTGTGCAAAAAAGTGCCGCTCAGAGGTAAAACAACCCAACTCTTTCGTAGACTCATGAGGAAATCTGTGACAATACACTGGCACCTCTTCGTCCGACTTCAATTTCCTTCATTTCACGGCGTTTTTTAGAGGTACAGAAATGCGAACATTTTCTAGTAGGTATCAAAAACCATAAATTATGGGGAGGATGAACTGGTCAACATTGTTATCGGTTATTGGCCAGTATGGGAGCGGACGTTGTCATGGAGCAAGGCAATCATTTCTTGTCGCTTCGCATCATTGCCTGCCTTCAAACGCTATATCGTTGGGAGCTGGTGGCGTCACCACCGCCCGGCCCGAAACCCAGCCAACAGTCCTGGCAGTCTACATCCTGGAAGTCCACAACATCCTGGAAGTCCAGCCCTGACAGTCAAAGTAAAATGTCAGCATATCGCACAATGTTCAACTTTCATTGCTTTCCTGCGAGGCTATCTGAAATTCACACAATGTCTCTCACGTTTAATCCTTGCCATTTATTCAGCCTCTTACTGTTGATATTTGTCACTTATTCTGGTACTTTCTTTTATGCACATCTGTCTCCCTTTGTGACTCACTCAGTTCATTATCTTGATGTAGAGGTTGTCCTCTTTTAGTTTGAAAGACCCTTATATATGTACAGTTTTTAAGAGTGTTATAGCAATGCTTTCTTAAATTAACTCGGGAATATTATTCATCTTAACTGATATTCTTAATCTGATTCAGCATTTTAATGTAAAAGTTTCGATGATTCTTTCGTTTGTCTGCAGTTGCCCCCTGGACCAGGAGGAGTTCGAGCTCTTTGCCCTCAAAAGAAACACTCCAGTGATGGAAATATCTACGTTGGAACCAATTACAACGTCATATTAGAGGGTTCAGTGCATCGAAAATTTCGGCCCATTGTGCAGGTGAATCTTTTCAAACACGCTTTGAGATTCAAAAACATAAAGAGTACTTTATATCACCAAAAAAGGTCCACATATATAAGCTGAACAAAACGAAAGAGTTCCAGATGTAAACATTTCCTTGTGAAAAAAAAAAAAAAAAACAGTTCCCCACATATACATCACCCTTCGGAAAAACGTAAATAAATCCATGAGTGCCTCTCCCTAAATATATAAAAAAGACATTCACTTATATACACCTTCCTGTCAAAAGGCATACATCATTCCATATGTATACATATCCTTGCCACAAAACATTAACTTTTTACCTTGTGTATATATTTCCTATCAAAAGCCGTACAGAGTATAACATGCACATATCTCCCCTATCAGATATAATAGTTTCGAATGCATACGTCTTCCTATCAAAAACCATAAAAAATTCACGCATATACTCCACCCTATCAAGAATACAAGAAGTTCCATATGCATACATCTCTCTGTCAAAAAACATAAGCACATGAATATTACCATCAAAGCACATGAAAAAGATTTAAAAGTCTCTATCTGTATATATCCCCACTATAAAAAAGCATAAACAGTTCCACATGTATGCATGTCCATACGAAAAGGCAAAAGACCACGGCCGGATCTAGGGAGTCATGCCTTTGAAAATGCCAATAAGGGTAACAGAGACAAAAATTGTTAAACTTATTATATTCCACGCATTTTTTAACAAAATTTCTAAAACCTAAAATGGACGCGAAAATGTTATATTGCATTGGAAATCCAGCCTCTGCCTCCATCTGTCTTTATTTTTTCTTATAGATCTATATAATAAAAAAAACAATAAATACCCCCTCAAGCAGCTGCTTGCCACAGAGGTCTGACAGGAGCCTGTCAGTTTATATGCCACAGTAGAAGATCTGAGAGGATAGCAGGACCTCAGCAGAAAAACGACACATACATCCATGCCTTACCCGGGGCTCGAACCCAGGTCCCTTAGGTCAGTAGCCAAGCGCGCTAACCACTCGGCCATGGGACGGCGCAAAAATTTGCTTCAAGAGTAAAATATATTTACAATTCCCTGTAAAAACAATAGACAATTCCCATGTGTATACATCTCTCTATCAAAAGTCATAACGATTTCCACATTTATACATCTCTCTATCAAAGGTCATAAAGATTTCCACATGTATACATCTCTCTATCAAAAGTCATAATGATTTCCACATTTATACATCTCTCTATCAAAGGTCATAACGATTTCCACATTTATACATCTCTCTAACAAAAAGTCATAATGATTTCCACATTTATACATCTCTGTATCAAAGGTCATAAAGATTTCCACATGTATGCATCTTTCTATCAAAAGTCATACAGATTTCCACATGTATACATCTCTCTATCAAAGGTCATAAAGATTTCCACATGTATACATCTTTCCATCAAAAGTCATAATGATTCCCAGATGTATATTTCTCTCTATCAAAAGTCATAATGATTCCCAGATGTATACTTCTCTCTATCCAAAGTCATAAATATTTCCACATGTATACATCTCTCTATCAAAAGTCATAACGATTTCAACATTTATACATCTCTCTATCAAAGGTCATAAAGATTTCCACATTTATACATCTCTCTATCAAAGGTCATAATGATTTCCACATGTATACATCTCTCTATCAAAAATCATAATGATTTCCACATTTATACATCTCTCTATCAAAGGTCATAAAGATTTCCACATGTATACATCTCTCTATCAAACGTCATAACGATTTCCACATTTATACATCTCTCTATCAAAGGTCATAAAGATTTCCACATGTATACATCTCTCTATCAAAGGTCATAAAGATTTCCACATGTATACATCTCTCTATCAAAGGTCATAATGATTTCCACATGTATATATCTCTCTATCAAAAGTCATAATGATTTCCACATTTATACATCTCTCTATCAAAGGTCATAACGATTTCCACATTTATATATCTCTCTAACCAAAAGTCATAATGATTTCCACATTTATACATCTCTCTATCAAAGGTCATAAAGATTTCCACATGTATGCATCTTTCTATCAAAAATCACAATGATTTCCAAATGTATACTTCTCTCTATCCAAAGTCATAAAGATTTCCACATATATCATCTTTCAATCAAAAGTCACACAGATTTCCACATGTATACATCTCTCTATCAAAGGTCATAAAGATTTCCACATGTATACATCTTTCCATCAAAAGTCATAATGATTCCCAGATGTATATTTCTCTCTATCAAAAGTCATAATGATTCCCAGATGTATATTTCTCTCTATCAAAAGTCATAATGATTCCCAGATGTATACTTCTCTCTATCCAAAGTCATAAATATCCAAAGTAATAAAGATTTCCACATATTACATCTTTCAATCAAAAGTCACACAGATTTCCACATGTATACATCTCTCTATCAAAGGTCATAAAGATTTCCACATGTATACATCTTTCCATCAAAAGTCATAATGATTCCCAGATGTATATTTCTCTCTATCAAAAGTCATAATGATTCCCAGATGTATATTTCTCTCTATCAAAAGTCATAATGATTCCCAGATGTATACTTCTCTCTATCAAAGGTCATAAAGATTTCCACATGTATACATCTCTCTATCAAAAGTCATAATGATTTCCACATGTATACATCTCTCTATCAAAAGTCATAATGATTTCCACATGTATACATCTCTCTATCAAAAGTCATAATGATTTCCACATGTATACATCTCTCTATCAAAGGTCATAAAGATTTCCACATGTATACATCTCTCTATCAAACGTCATAACGATTTCCACATGTATACATCTCTCTATCAAACGTCATAACGATTTCCACATTTATACATCTCTCTATCAAAGGTCATAAAGATTTCCACATGTATATATCTCTCTATCAAAAGTCATAATGATTTCCACATTTATACATCTCTCTATCAAAAGTCATACAGATTTCCACATGTATACATCTCTCTATCAAAGATCATAATGATTCCCAGATGTATACTTCTCTCTATCAAAAGTCATAATGATTCCCAGATGTATACTTCTCTCTATCAAAAGTCATAATGATTTCCAGATGTATACTTCTCTCTATCCAAAATCATAAATATTTCCACATGTATACATCTCTCTATCAAAAGTCATAACGATTTCGACATTTATACATCTCTCTATCAAAGGTCATAAAGATTTCCACATTTATACATCTCTCTATCAAAGGTCATAAATATTTCTACATGTATACATCTCTCTATCAAAAGTCATAATGATATCCACATTCATACATCTCTCTATTAAAGGTCATACAGTTTTCCACGTGTATACATCTCTCTATCAAAAGTCATAAAGATTCCCAGATGTATACTTCTCTCTATCAAAAGTCATAATAACTCCCAGATGTATACTTCTCTTTATCAAAAGTCATAATGATTTCCAGATGTACACTTCTCTCTATCCAAAGTCATAAAGATTTCCACATGTATACATCTCTCTATCAAAAGTCATAAACATTTCCACATGTATATATCTCCCGGCTCAAAAGCATTCCAAGAGTAAAACTCAGTGTGAATGAAAAGTGAGAATGAGTCTCATAATTCTTAAAATATTAAATGAAAAGTATCATTTGAATTAAAAGTATCAATTTAACATATTAAAGATATTTTTTCATGAAAAATGATTCAGTACTGAAAATATTAATGAAGCTGGAATATTTAATACTAGTCGTATACTGCTCTGAATATTTCTGGAGAATTAATGATATTCAGCAAAAACTTAGGGCATTGCTGACGTTGTTTATTTTTTGGTTGCTGCTCAGAGGTAAACAACCACCAAAGATTTTAAAGCTTTCCTGCACGCAGGACCACAGTTTAACGTCTCATCCGACGGAAGGCGACCATTTCTCCTTTTTCACCGAACGAAGGGTGGCAGTTAAGGAAGTTGGGCTAGCGAGAAAAATCTCAACGCTGAAAGAGTTGGGACTTATAACTTGGAAACTGCATTATTTCGGACAAATGGACTTCTCAAGTATTTAATTTCTTTACATGAACTCAACAACACGGAATGCACTGACTGATCAATCAGTGATTTCATCGCCACCAATACGAGACTACCAGAACCATTGATTGTTATGTGATGTATGCGCTTTGATTCGGTACGCTAATGCGAGTTGCTTTAGTTACATTATTGATATTTTATGTAGGTTTATAAAAAGTTTCAGCTTTTAGTGTACGAACTTTTAGTTTACATTCAAGGGGTCCCAATAATTGTATAAAAGATAAGTTATAAAGTCAAAAGCAATTTTATTTCAGTTAATTAAAGACTCCTGCCCGTTGGACTAGCAGTTAGTGTGCTTGGTGTCTGATCAGAGGGACCTAGGTTCTGTCTCCGAATAAGGGATGGATGATGATTTTCCGTGTTGTCTTTCTTCGGAAGTTTAGCTTCCTCACAGATCTTCTCTATGGCAAAATTATACTTACAAGCTCTTATCAGACCTCTGTGAGGGATAATTTAATTTTTAATTACAATTAAATGTGTAAGAATTAATAGCTCGCCTTTATGAAAACAAGATTTTACAATGAGATTTCACAAGGCTCGTCAGACGTTGAATTTTGAGAAAATGAGTTAATCTCGAAATATATGTACGAGATTAAGGTTGTGTTAAGTCCTGAAAGATCTGGACTAAATAAGTAACATACTGTATATTATAAATGCAACGAATAAAAATACGTAAGAAATAAAAAAGGGGGGAAAGTTTTGAATGCATAATGTGTAGTCAATATATGATGTGGCCCCCTGTAGCACTAATGCACTCCTGACAAACATGGTTGATTCCCTCAATAAAATAATCAAGAGAATGGGAACCCAAAAAGTACATAAAGAAGGTGATAAAACCCTCTCTTCTCGCCTTTGAGGACTAGAATTATATTTTTAAAGAAATCTTAGCGTTTGAAGAATTCAACACGTGAACCTCCCCTCTTCCAATGAGACTCACACATGTCAAGCTCTTCCCCAATTGATTAGAGCAGGGTTCCCAAACTCAGACCTAAAAGACCAAATCATTACTTTCCAATATATAGCTGGTTCATTTTATTATTGGCAATAATAAGCAAATCGTAATCCCTTATATTGTTGCTTTAAATACCGAAACCAAAAATTAAATTTCATTGAAGTCATTTTCGCCTGAAGGCGACCATATTTTCCGTAATAATATAAAAAATAAAATAAATACCCCATCAACAGCTGCTTGCCACAGAGGTCTGACTGGAGCCTGTCAGTTTATATGCCATAGTAGGAGAACTGAGAGGATGGCAGGACCTCAGCAGAAAAACGACACACACATCCATGCCTAAATCCGGGGCTCGAACCCAGGTCCCTTAGATCAGTAGCCAAGCGTTCTAACCACTCGGCCACAGGAGCCTCAGATAATCTCAGTCGAGCCAAGCTAATAAATCATGGTTTTCTACCATGATTAAGAGAGAACGTATTGCTTGTGGGCAGCGCAAATGACTTCGAGGGCCGCATGTTTCAGACTCCTGGCCTGGGCAGACTAGTGGGAAGGTCTGCAAGCGAAATTAATATCTTTCCCTAAACGTTTACCTAAGCATAAGTTATTTTGTATCATGCAGGAAAAATTTATATCTGAGACAAATCAAGTCCATGAAATGAAAATTATTATTACTTTTCTCCTTAATTATTTGTCACCAAAAAATGTTTTTTTTTTTACACCGAGATCCAAAGTATTCTCAAATGATTTGTGATTACAGGGCCATCGACAAGAAGTACTAGATCTGGCCGTAGACCCCGACGAGACGACTTTTGTAACAGTGGATCAAGATAATTCAATCTATAAATGGAATCTGAAATATATGATTTGGGATGTTAAACTGAAAGTAAGTACCACTCTAATGTAAGACATATCTTTGTGCCTCAATTGTAAAATACATAATGTTTAAAATGGTGTCTGAATTGATTCCGGACCGAGGAATCAAGTAATTGCAATTGGTTTTAGACTGTGGAGGCTGTAATTCGTAACAATTCTAAAGAAGTTTATTTAAAGAAGAAAATTTGAATTGTGAATGGCAACTAGTCAGTAAACACGAAGAGTTTTGAGCTCCTGACTTTTGTCTTGTTTTTGAATATATATTTCGAGTGCAGACTTTGAATTTTCTACAGAGATTGATGAACATCTGGATTACCAGTTGGTAAGATTTTTTTATATGAATTAAAGGCGGATATCTACAGTTGGATCAGTTACTTCTGATATTTAGTTTTCCTTTGTGCAGTCAGCATCCAACATCACCCACGCTTAGCACTGCACACGACCTTGAACCTGAGACTCTCCACCATTGTCTCTACTGCGACCTCTCCCCACCCCTAGAAAGCATTTGACACCCGCTGCAATTTGGAGTGTTCCTCCCGGAGCTGCACAAGAGATTCTCGTGCTAAGATCCGGAAGTGCGTGTGGCTGCCACATGCGGAAAGTGCGCTGATCGGCTGGTGCTTATTGATGAAATAAAATGTACTGCTGATTGTGGCAAGAAATTTCATTACGCTTGTGACATATTCACTGGAAGCGAATATATTCACTGGAAGCGAATTTTCGAAAGATGTCTTCCGAAAGAGTCAGTAAATGGAATGCATTAAATGCATACAAACTGTAAAAAATAAGAATTCAAATAATCAAAAATCTTTGGACCGGCAAGAATACGTTAAGTCTAATGAGAGTACGTCTGCGGAGGTAGAGCAAAAAACTGATAATCCTGAAGTAATGAGGGATATTGACTTAATTATGCGTAGTATAGCCGATATAAAAAAAGACACAGCTTTAATAAAGGATATTGAACAAAGTGTAGATTTTTTGAGCAAAAGATATGATGGGATCATTACGAAAATGGATTTGATATTAATATGAGCTGTCTGATTGTAAAAAAGAAAATGAAACCCTGAAAATCAAAAACAGGGAAATGGATTTAGAAGTTCAGAATCTAACAACTAGAATTAACGATCTTGAACAATTTAATTGTAAAAGAAGTGTTGAGATTGTGGGAGTCCCAGAATTGCAAATGGAAGATACTTCCATGCTGGTAAATAGAATTGCTGCAGCTTTAGAAGTCAAAATTTGCCCTGATGATATCAGCTCTAACTATACAGTGGGTAATAATAAAGACAGGCAGAATAAGAAACCTCGCCCAATAGTTGTAAATTTCAGTAATCAAAGAATTAGAAATGATCTATTAGACAAAATGAAACTTAGAAAAAAACTAAATACATATGAAGCTGGCATAGGTAATGAAAAGCATGATATATATACATCAATGAACAACTTACACAATTTTATAGAGATTTGTTTCATAAAGCAAGGAAACTAAAATTTGCTAAAAGATATAGGTTCATCTGGACAAGAAACGGACGAATATTTTTAAGAAAAAATGAAGGCGACCAATGTATCCAGATTAGTAATGAATCAGACTTGGATAAGATTTAAAAATAAATAAGTAAATTGGTGAAGACTAACTTTACTTGTCAACATGGAAGATGATCTTTGGAGGATTGTAATAGAGTGATGACCTGCTGTAGAAGAACCTCAACTTTATTTTACATGAATTCTAGAAGCTTAAAAGCAAACTCAGATGGAATTTTATCTACACTGGAAATCATGGGATATCAGTTCAATTTTTTGGCATTTTCAGAAACTTGGTTAGCAAATGGTGAGTCGTTACATTTAGAAGGATATCAGCCTGCCAATCTAGGAAGAATCAACAGAAGAGGCGGCGGCGCTGCAATCGATTCATTGAATGGAATTAATTATGTCATATGTGACTCCCTGATGATACTTCACAACAATATTGAAATGATATGTATTAAAACTGATACAATGGTAATAGGAGTAGTATACCGACCACCAGATGGTAATTTTGAATATTTTTTACAAGTTAAACAAAGAAATTTTGATAAATTACAGAAAAGGAATTCGAGTTTCTTAATTGTAGGAGACTACAATTTAGATCTACTCAATTGTACAGATAAGAATGTTTTGGATTTTAGAGATTTAATTAATTCGCATTTTTACAATATATATATATACGTATATTTTACCAAATGACAAACCAACTAGATTAACAAATGTGAATGACACATTGCTTGATTATGCAAATATGTCTTGGTATAATTCATACTAATATGTCTTGAAAAAGTAAAATATTACAATCTGATTTAACTGACCACTACCCCGTAATTTACTTTATTGAAGATTCAAGGAAACATTTAGAAAATGATATAACTTACAGGAGGATGACACATAAGTGTGTTTTACATTTTCAGGAAAAAATAAGCAACATTAATTGGCAGTATTTACTACAGATTACGGATGTGAACCAGGCATATGATCACTTTCTTACAATCTTTATGGATATATATATAATGCATGCTTTCCTAGAATTCGAAAGAAGAGATCACAACACCCTGGTTATGCTCCTTGGATAAATAATTATATAAAAAATCAGATTAGAAAAAGAAACAGACTTGCTGAAATATATAAGAATTCTAGTGATGAAATCGACAAGGAAAGGCACAGAATTTGCAGAAATTATGTCACTGGTTTAATAAGAGAAGCTAAACAAAACTACCATGAAACTAAATTTAATATATATGGTGATACTTCGCTGAAACAGAAATGGAGGCTAATAAATAACCTATTTTCTCGGAATAAAAACAAAACTCTTAGAATTGGGAACATTGAGATGGCTGAATATGGACTAACAGATGATGCGCAAAAAGCTACAGCTTTCAACCAGTATTTTAAAAGTATAGCTGAAGATCTAGCAGCTGATATCAATACAAAAAATCAAGTACAGTATAAATATTATGGATACAGTTTTCCAGATAGTTTATATATTTAACCATTTTCTGAAGATGATATATGTCATGTTATAAGTATAATGAAACCTGATATTTCTTGTGGGCCTGATGATATCTCAATAAATGTAATCAAAAATGTTAAAAATGAAATTAAGATCCCCTCACATATATTTTCACCTTGTCACTTCAGAAGGAAATTTTTCCAAATGAAACTAGCAAAAATAATACCTATCCACAAGAGTAAAATCATGAAAGACATAAAGAATTACAGACCAATTTCTTTACTCTCAGTTTTCGCCAAGATTTTCGAGAAATTAATGCATAAATGTATATATAAATTTATATCAAACATAAAGCTAATTATACACGAACAATATGATTTTTAACATGGCAAATCTACACAAGGTGCTATTATAGATACTTATGATTATATTGTTAATAATCTTGAACATCAGCGAGTTGGATTGGCTGTATATTTAGATTTGTCTAAAGCATTCGATTGTGTAGATAATGAAATTCTCTTGGAAAAGATTAGACACTATGGGCTTCGAGGGAAAATAAATAATTGGCTTAAAAGCTACCTATTTCAAAGACCAGCGTTTGTACAAGTCAATAGGACTATATCTGAACAAATCAAATTCAATAGGGGGGTGCCACAGAATTCTGTGCTGGGACCTTTATTATTCCTTTTGTATATAAATGATATTCAATCACAAAGAGAGCAGCTAAACTAGTTATGTATGCAGATAACATAAATGTCATTTCTTTCCATACTGATGTAAGAATTTTAGTAGAAGAAACAAATACTCTAATTCGAAATATGCATAAATGGATCACATATAATAAACTAGCTATAAATATTTCTAAAACAAAGTGTATGGTCTTTAAGAACAAGAATAAAAAACTGAATTATAACGAAATAAATATTTTGATGAATGATCAAAAGATTGAAATATGTGAATATATAAAATTTCTTGGACTCTGGGTAGATGCTAATTGAATTTGGAATTATCATATTAACCAGCTAAGAGCTACTATTTCAAAAAATATTGGATCGATTGGGAGGATTAAAAAATATGTAAATCAACAAACTTTGATAAATTTATATTATGCAATAGTGTACCCACATTTAATATATGGAATCAGTGTTTGGAGAGATACTAGTTCAGCTAATTTGAATAGTTTATTTTGTCTGCAAAAGGGAATTATGAGAAATATTCTAAGATTAAATTACAGAAATCCGGTACAACACTTGATGGCAGAAAACGGAATACTAAATATATATAATATTTACAAGTGGGGAATTTTGTATGCAGAGTGAAGAATAAAATGATAGAGTACTCTGAACTTTACTGCTGCTTAGAAAGAACGAAGACTTTCAGTTATGATACTCGACTTAAGAACAAGATCATGTTGCTCCTTTATAAGAAATCTATAGGCCAGAGATCAATACGATGCATTGACATTAAGATTTGGAATGACGAGATACCAGATGATACTCCTGCAATGGAAAAATATAAAATTTTAAATATAAATATAAACTATGCTTACTATCAAGTCAATGATAGAGTCAGACCACAAAAATTCATGTGCTCAAATAAATGCATAAATGTATAAATTAAGGCCACCTGTAATGTTCTAAATTTAAGTGTATTTCAGGAAACATTTATTCAAAAGCTGCGGCTTATTATGTTCTCCTTTTTCACCTGTGAACTTGTCTGTGTTTTATCTACCAATGGGAAATAAAATTATGGTATCATATCATAACTCTATCATTACTATATCATTTTATTCTTCACTCTGTATACAAAATTCCCCATAATAAAAAAATGTATGTTTGAGTGAAATAAACTTATTCAATTCAATTCAAACAAAAATGAATGTTAAAATACATTTCATTTTTGTTTTAATATCTCATTTCAGTTATAACTAATTAGGGAAGTGTAGGCATGAGATGTAAAAAATGCTGTCTTTAAATCTGCCCAAAATTATTTCTTTTGGCTTAAGTCTATCAGTAACGGATATTTCCAAAATTTAATTCTGGTTTATTTTATTACATTTTTAACTCAACAAAAAAATCACCTTCTGTCCGGTTATATACGAAGTCATGAACCCTTAATTAACATGCCTAATAATACTCGATAGCATAATTTTCTCCCATTGATCAATATTTCGACCAACATTGGCGATGGGGATCTTGATGGTCATCCAGCGGTGGAGGATTTAACAGTTAGCATGGCGTCATCGAATCATATCACACAAAGCAAAAGTAACTTTTTTCGCACTAACCTAAAATTACTTTTTGTTGAATTATAAAATAATTAATTCTTTGTTGAGTCATTAGTGATAATTTTGGTCGAATAACCTTTCAATATTCACTTTTGTTACCATGATTAGTAGAATGGTGGAATTGACCTTGATCAGCCAACTCGATATCTCTTCGTATTTTAGCGTCATAAATGTTATCCACAGTTTACGAAAGGTAACATCGCATAACATTACACATGCATACTGAAAAACCAGAATTATTCGAAATAATCGTCGTTATACGGTGCAGGATCAAAAAATTAGAAACCGCGCGCCATTTACCACAACTGCGATGCAAAGCAAAGAAGAATATCACATATCACGGTCACGCGATCCTTCAGCTGTCTTAAATGCAAGCAGCGCAACCACTGACATCCAACACTCGACCACGAAATGAGGAAATATAAAGTGATATAACTGACTTCCAAATCGGTGCTGTTTGTTGGTGCTCAATGAGATTCCGAAATCTTAGCCAAAACTACGGAAATCAACGGATTCTCTAAGGTTTATACAAGATGGCTCTCCAATAGAATCTCGATGTCTGCTAACAACAATTGTAACATAAATCCGATACTACAGGAGTGGGTCCATAAAACATTACAGAGGCATGTGAGCTCGATTTGTCGCTCAACTATGCCTCAAATGACCACTGCTTTCAACATAGGCCAAGATCAACTCACATCAACTAGAAAAATAGGCAGGAAATTCAGATATTGGTCATTTGGCAGTGGATATCATACACTGCTCGTCATTGAAAGTGCTCCATCTGGAAAGAATGGTCGGCTTGACTTGACACTTTGCATGCAGAGTTGTGACGTATATGGACGCAAACCATTTGCATGCTCATCAGAGCAGTAGAATTTCCATTAACGTGTCAGCTGATGAAGGAATTTTAAACGTGTCAGCTGATGAAGGAATTTTAAACGTGTCACGCTGATGTAGGAATTTGAAGGGGCTATAAAAAAGGAACATTCGTCAGTGTGCAAACAGAATGGGAAGCGAATGATCTACAAAGAATGTGCAATGGTTTTAACACGTTATGTCTGAATTTGACAGATATAACGTGTTAAAATTGTAGTGTCTGAATTTGACAGGGGTTGAATTATTGGGTTAGCAGAAGCTGGATGGTCAACAAGCAAAATCGCCATTCGTGTAGGTCATGATTACTGAGCAGTTGGACATTGTTGGCAACCATGGGTGCAGGAAAGTACAGAAAAGTATCCGGACTTGGCAAATTTCATTTGAAGTGGCTTCATTTTCGTTTGAAGACTACCATAAATAAGACATCGGCATAATGCCATCAGAGCTTTGGCTGATGACATGTTTGGTTGATGTGTCAGGCTTTGGGAGCATCAGACCGATGTCTCATTGGGAGGATCGACATCCGCAGAGGAGCAACAGCAGACAGATCTGTCACAAGCTGTCAGATTTCCAACATCATTACGACATCACCTATCTGCACCTGTGTGCGGCAGAATGATTAGAAAACAACTGCAAGAAAGGCGCTGTATTTGTGCTGTCAGTTGTCTCGTTCTCATCTGACGCCATCCCATCGTCAACTGCAACTGAAGTGGTGTATTGAAAGAGCTGTTTAGGGACAAACTGATATCGTGTCGTCTTTAGTGACGAATCATCTTTCTGTTTGGGATTTCGTGATGGCAATATGCGCATCTGGAGATTTTTAGGGATAGACGTAATACAGTCTGCATCAATAAGAGGAATCATGGTATGTAGAGCCATCACTGGTCACTATAATGGCACATTGATAGCTACGTTGAAACCATTATGGAACCAAAGATTCTGCTCTTTCTATGCTCCATCTCAAACTCTATCTTCAGGGCAATGCCTGTCCACATATGACTCTCATATCCTACAGACAGTGCCTACGTGATGGGGGATATGCTTCCTCGGCCTGCACATTCTCCAGATATGATGTTCTCTATCCTATGTGTTATAAGTAAATACTGCTGATTTGATACCTAGATTTAATCATTTCTTGTCTGCATTGCTATATGTAATTTTTTTACAACACATACGACAGAGAAGAACCCTAGAAGCTACTCCTAGCTCTTATAGGCCTTCTCATATAAGGACATGCCCTACTAAACCCGAAGTAGCTATTGACACTGTCTCAGTTATAGCTAACAAAGCACCCAAAGTTTGCCTAGCTGCAACAATCTCTAGCTCCCTAACCACTATGCCAATTAAGGCTCATATTTGTTTTAAAATCAAAGCGAGCAAGCAATCTTTATAAGTTGGGCAATTTCAATGACAAGAAGTGTATTTGAGACCTTTAGTGTCTGTCAAAAAATAGGAAAACAATAATTAAGTGGTGTCGTGAACAGCCTGAGTGGACTGCAGAGGACTAGAGAAAGTCATGTGGTTAGAAGAGCCGGGAAATACGCTCTTTGGTACAGATGACAGAGTGTGTATCTCTTACCCAGTAGATGTGGCACACCTCACATACCTCATCCACTGGATAAGATGCTAGAGGAATAGTCCTGATATGCGAAATGTTCACATGACATGGATTGGGTCCATTGATATTGCCGTGAACCCCCTTTCGTATTAGGGCGGTCCGACATTAATGTTTGACTCCTTTCCTAATATCTGGCCGTGCTTCAATTGCGCTGATTACCGAAGGGGCACTCTTTCCATAATAACCCAGGTTCTTTACTTACAATAATGAAAAATGGAGAGGAGTCATGTTTTACCAGTTACACGCAATTTATTAACAAACAGTATTATTTAACATTCTCTTTCACAACTTACGCCCTTCGTCGGGGTACAGCTTCTTTTACACCGCATTTAGGCAATGTCCTGCCTTTACAATGGGGAGCCAAGAAATTTCTCTGGCAAAGTCCATCTGTTAAGTCCGAGCTACTAGCTCCAAAGTCATGTTCCGTAGTCAGTTTCTGGAACACGGTGGCGGTGGCAGACCGACATCAGTATTCGAGAGGAAAACACAGATTTACAAATGATAGTGACCCGTACCTGTTTTTACGTAGCCGCTGCAGAAGCCTGGGATGGGGAGTCCGGCACCGTCGACTGGGAGTTCATCTGCCTAATCTCGGCCAGACAAAGGAGGTTCGCGCTCATTCCTCGCAGGTGCTAGCATCGTTCGTCGGGCGGAGGGAGAGAGACTGCGAGACGAGAGGAGAACAACTCACCAAGACGAGCGACACGAGGCAAAAGACGCACTTTCCTCTCACTGTTCATCCTTGCCGCATTTTCCCGCCGCGACCTCTAGCGGTGGTCAGCGTGGAAGGCTGACGCGGGCACTGGCTATTGGTAGCGGACGCTTGAGCCAAAGATCGCTCCGCCTTCTCGGGGCCTTTGATGTCGAGCGCGATTTCAGTCCAGAAGCTTCTACACCCGGGGGCGAAGTCGCCACCGGTGTCAACCGGCGTCAGGGACAAGTTCGTGGAAGCTTGGTGACCAAAACAAGTCTTTGTTCTCACATTAGGAAAGCATATCCTAGGACCTTTTGGCCCAAGTCGTGTCCGCAGGATCAATTTCTGTGGACACGACAATATGTCTAAAGCAGAGGTTCCCAAACTTATTTGTCCTACCGCCCCCTTTTCAGAAAAAAAATTACTCATCGCCCCCCTGGAAATCTACCTTCTTTAAGCGAACAAACAGAAAGATGCAATGACAAATTTGCGTTCTTTTATGTATCTATATTTCTACCTACGTCCTACAACATAGTAAAGAAAGGTGCTGTTGTAAATAAGACACCTTGAAGCTTGAAATTATAAAATTATTTATTAAAATCAACCATAGTAACTAACACAGAAAATTAAGATAACGAAGGATAATTTTATGTGTTTATTTGGGAAATAAAGTAATTACTACGACTTTAACTCGGTAACACAACAGATCAAACATGTACGAACGATTTTTTAAAATTTTCTCATCTTCCCTTCTTTATGCTTCCACCGCCCCCCAATTGCACCCGAGGCTACTACCGACCCCCTGGATCGCTCCAGCGCCCCCCCCCCCCAGGGGGCGGTATCGCCCACTTTGGGTAACATTGGTCTAAAGGGTTCAAAAAACACCAAAGTATATTTAAACAACACTGATAACTTACATTCTGATATGTTTCATTTCTTCCATGATTGAGGCTTCCATCTTCCTTCTGGCTATGGTTATAATTGCCCAGCCCATCCATCTGTGACAATTTCAAGATATTTCAATTGTCCATCTCGCGAATTCTATCTGTGAGTGGTTTGAAGAACGTGATGGAAAATTCAGCGATTTCCTGTACCACCCGTCGTCCCATTTAAACTTTGTGGAATAGAGTGAAATATGATATCCAGGCAAGCACTCTACTGCAGAAGATCCTGAAGGAACTGATAGACATTGTGTGGATTTCAGATAGCTTCATTTCAATAGGAAAGGCTTCACATCACAAAAAAGGCACCACCTAAATACTCACCGAATAAATGCCACCTTCAAATACAAACTGTTTTGAAGGTACATGGTGGTCCTCATAACACTGAGGTAATGTTTCAAATTTTTTGACCACACAATGTATCTAAAGATTCAACGAATGTATAAAATAAATATATTTGAACGAAAACGTATGGTTTTACACAATATTTTAACATATATATTATCACCATTTGTTTTATTAGAATGAGTGCATCTCCTTAGCCGTATATCCAAGAGGATCTGCAATCGTTGCCGGGGGTTCTAATGGCAAGTTGGTGGTTTTGAATTCAGATAATGGACTCGTTGTAGCCACTGTTGCCATTGCTAGCAGTTCTCTTAGCGTCCTCAGCTATTCTTCAGGTAAAAAAAAAAGTTTCCACAATTATTTGTTTACATTTAAATTGTAACTAATGATTTTTTTTATCGATATCCTTGATTCCGTTTCATCTTTTTTGCATTTTCGTGTGAATGCATTTATTTGTTTGGCAATAACTCTCTTACGATTACTTCGATCAATTTGTTTTTGATAAGAGATTCTCTGTAGAAAAATCATCGGAAGTTCGCACTTGAATAAGAACAACATATAAAACTGATCGGCATATAACCATCAAAACAAATTTATTTGAACAGTAGAGTTATTAGAAAAGAATTTTAAGCATAATAATCTTTGGTCTTTTGTGATTCCATCCTGCCCTCGGTGAAAAAGAGGATACCGATGGGCTTGGATTCGGTTCGCGTAGGGGCGGGGGGTGGCTCAGTCGGTAGCGCGCCAGGCTCGTAATCTGTAGTTCCCAGGTACGAGTCCCAGCTGGGTCAGCGTTGAGATTTATCTCCGAAAAATTCCCCGCCCTGCCCACGGTCAGTAGAGAACACCGATGGGCTTGTAAAGGCCGCCGTCCGTTGGATGGAACGTTAAGCCGTGGCCCCGTGTGCGGGAGAGCCATACCTTGTGCACGTTAAAGAACACGCTGGATGGCCTTGACGGGAGGCTACCATCTGTCTCCCAACAGCTGTTCCAGTGGGTCCCCTCCCCCAACCTTCTCTGAGCCTTCGGGGTCCATGTTATTATGGCCATTTAGCCATGGTGTGCAAAAAAGGGCCGCTCAGATGTAAAACAACCCAACTCGGTTAGCGTATGGGAGGTTAAGCCATGCCCCATGAGCAGGAGAGCCATACCCTCTGGACATGCTGGATGGCCTTGACGGGAGATTTCCTATCTGTCTCCTAACAGTTGTCAGTTAGTCCTTTTCCTTACCCAATTCTGGGTCCTTAGGGTCTTTCAGAGTTGAATCAACCTTTGTGATTATTACAACATTGGACTAGCTCACTGAATACGGGACACAGCAAAAGTTAAAAATTGTGTGCCCAATTGGACATAGTATACTCAAAATATTCATAGCTGAGTGAAATATATAGTCAGGCAAAATATCATTAAAACACCCAAATGTGACTCCACTATGCGTCGTTGTCAAATAATGACACATTCTCTATTACTTCGATAAAAAAATAGTGTTGTTTTTTTAGGTGGCAAATGCAACTAAATTGTTATTTGAGCAGCATCCGCAGCTTGTCTGTTTTACCTCCGCAGAAATTTCTCAAAACGAAAAAGAACTGGAACAAAAGTAGAAAATTTTTTTTAGAAAATTATGCAAATTATGTCATATTGAATCTAGATTGTCCACTGTATCTGAAAATGCGAATTTTTTCCTTTTAATTAACTAAAACCTATTTTTTACTCCTAAATTGGTAGTTTGAAAATTGTGATTTCTTGCAGAAAAACATTGTTCCATTTTAAGATTTATTTAAATATATTTATTTTTGAATTTGTGCAACTGTTCTTAAAAATTTTGAAAGCATTTTAGCAGCTTCTTAAGTAGTAGAAAACGAAAGACTGAGTTTTGCGTGATAGTTGTTTATGCATTTTTTATATGTAATTTAAAATAACATATTTTCGCGTAAGTGCAAAAGAAAAAAAAATCCATAAGGTACAGTCGCTCAAAAAAGTATCCGAACGCTATGGTTGATTACAAAGTTCAGAAAAAATATCTTGCAACGATTTTTTAGAAATTCGTGATCTGGCAACCTTCACGTGACACGAAGACACGAAGGTTGCCAGATCACGAATTTATAAAAAAAACGTTGCCAGATTTTTTTCTGAATTTTGTAATCAACCACAGCGTTCGGATACTTTTTTGAGCGACTGTACTAAGAAAAATTTTATATTAGTTTATTTATCATATTGTAATACTTAAAAATCTTCAAAAATTACATGCTACGAGCAGTAGTCAATAATATTAGCTGCTGCAAAGTAATCTACAAAAGGTTCTGGACAACCTCCTTTCTCATTTACCACTCTACAAGCTCGCCGAAGCAGATAGCTAATCCATCTGTGCTTTGTCATAACAATGTCCCCAGGGGGAGATCAAGTTCTGATGCCAATAACATGAAAATATTTATATCTGGTGCCCAGTAAGGTTTCCACCTAATTTTCAACATTGATTTAAATGTGCCAAAACATAAAACTACTCTCAATTTCGCCTTTTTATCTTTTTTCCTTTGAAGTTTCTTTAG
Source organism: Ryuthela nishihirai (assembly GCA_038380435.1). Taxonomy (NCBI): domain Eukaryota; kingdom Metazoa; phylum Arthropoda; class Arachnida; order Araneae; family Heptathelidae; genus Ryuthela; species Ryuthela nishihirai. The sequence continues at coordinate 6,999,433 of JAWZYU010000027.1, forward strand.
AATATTTTATTCCAGTTTCATCCGAATCTTTAATCACAATCAAAACCTTAAGTTTGTTTAAGTTATGCTAAATAGAAGCTGTAGCCGTCCCGTGGCCGAGTGGTTAGCGCGCTTGGCTACTGATCTACGGGACCTGGGTTCGAGCCCCGGGTAAGGCATGGATGTTTGTGTCGTTTTCTGCTGAGGTCCTGCCATCCTCTCAGATCTTTTACTATGGCATATAAACTGACAGGCTCCTGTCAGACCTCTGTGGCAAGCAGCTGCTTGAGGGGGTATTTATTTTATTTATACCGAATTTGGTGCTCCTGTCTCTTACCAAACATTATTTTATAGAAAGAGTTCTAGATCAAACAGACAAATTCTCTAAAATATATATAAGGATCATCCAAATGAAATGTGGACAATCTCCCATAGCTGAGTAATTGACTTAGTGATTAGTAATTTTTTTGCTATCACAAAGGGAAACGTATTTATCAACGACAGAATAAGTGACATGTGTCAGATTAAACGTGATAGACGTTGTGTGGATTTCAGATAGCCTCGCATGAATGCAAACAAAGTTGAACAATGTGCGATATGCTGATATTTTACTTTGGCTATCAGGGTCTGCTGTTGACTGGTTTCAGGGCCGTGGTGAGCCACCAGCTCCCAAAGATATTGCGAAACTATGGCCATTTGAAGGCTGGCGTTTGAAGGCAGGCAATGAAGCGAAGTGACCAGAAATGATTGCCTCGTTGCTGGACAATGGCCGCTCATGTACTGACCAATAATCAATAAGAATGTTGATCAGGTATGACAGGGAATGAATGGAGCATCCTTCCTATTCACACTTCAGCTATTCATTGGAAATCTTTTCATGCCTGCCTAATTACTATAAATGGTTGTCACCTAATGAGTTTCATTCCTTCCACATTTCTGGGTTGGGTTGTTTGACCTCTGAGCGGCACTTTTTGCACACAATGGGCTAAATGGCCAGGTCACATGGACCCCGAAGGCTCAGAGAAGGTTGGGGGAGGGGACCCACTGGAACAGCTGTTGGGAGATAGATGGTAGCCTCCCGTCAAGGCCATCCAGCGTGTTCTTTAACGTGCACAGGGTATGGCTCTTCCGCACACGGAGCCACGGCTTAACGTCCCATCCGACGGACGGCGGCCTTTCCAAGCTCATCGGTGTCCCCTACTGACCGTGGGCAGGGCGGGGAATTTTTGCGGAGATAAATCTCAACGCTGACCCAGCTGGGACTCGAACCTGGGAACTACAGATTACAAACCTGGCGCGCTACCGACTGAGCCACCGCCGCCCCCCACATTTCTGGATCTCGAGGGAAGTTCCATAAAAAAAAAGAAGAAAAATCGAACGAAGAGGGGCAATTTTTTTTTTTTGCATTAGACTTCATGCAACACTCAAAGTCACTCTACGAAAGACGATATCATGTTGCTAATTTCATGGTGGAATAAATATCTGAATCGGCATGGCAAACTTGAACAGATTAATAAATAATTTTCGCTTTATTTCCCACTTGTCTACTTTTCATTTGAATGACCTTTAGAGTGCAAATTTGTTTCAATAGTAATTATTGTCATATTGTGTTTTTTTTATTATTATAACTTTTTTATGTTTGTTTAACAACCTGTTGGAGAATAATATTTTTAACAACTGGTTTGGCGAGTAATATTTTTAGCCGTCGATTACACCGAGCTGGTGTGAACTGGTTGAGTGACACCGAGCTGGTGTGAACTGGTTGAGTGACACCGAGCTGGTGTGAACTGGTTGAGTGACACCATTAGTTGATCACTTATTTCTGTGAAATGTATATTATTGTAAAGACACATTAGCAGGTTAGTAGCATATGAAGGGTTTTGGTCTTCTGAAAAAACAAAACGTCTCCAATTATAGCATTGATTAAATTCTTTGGACTCAATCAGTGGTACACAACACACTACTGATTTCCACCGGTGGCCAGCGCTTTTTGTTTGGCCCGCTACCGGTTATGTTGATGTCAAATATTTCAATGATATTTGTCATTATTTATTATTATTATTGCTACAAATTTACAAATAATGTAATTATTTCCGTAATTTTCTCAGTTAAGTATTGTGCTTAGATGTAAAGCTTTCGCATGTTCTACATGTTAAAATACCTTTTAATTTGAAAAATCAGAAAATATTATTTCGGAAAATATTATTCACCGAAGGCTTTAGATCTCTTAGAGACTCAAACTATTTCCTGGTACAATAACAACTTACTTCTGCTCTTGATGTATCTTTCTTCATTAAGTTTCTACAAGTTGATAGTTTGTAAAGTCATTATAAAAAGAGCTCAACTGACAAGAACTATAGAGAAGCTAATGGCTACATATTTGTTATGGAGGACGTTCAAAAAGTTCTTGACACGTATGCAGATTTCCTCTCATTCCCCCAAAGTTAATGAATTACGACTTGTTTGAAAGCTTCTCTAAGCTAGTCGTTACGTGTTAAAAACGAAGGCCGTATCATCATTTCTCTCTTCGCTGGAGGCACGTAGATCTGCGAAATCTGTGAGTTGTTCCTATGGAGCCTACTAAAGACGGGAAAGATTTTACATTTTCACAAAGATGCAGCATGGGGTCGACGCGAAAATAATTCATGCAGATTTACCTCAAGTATATGGGGATCATGTCTGTTTATATTGCACTATTACGGAATGGATGCGCAAATTCAAAGAAGGACGGCAGAGCTTCGAAGACTTTCCTCCTGCAGGAAGATCGAAGGAGGCCGTAAACGTGAGAGCCATCGCTGCTATTCGTGAACTCATTACCCAATCTTCCAACAAGACTTTCCCTCAAAAGAGGATGTTCCCAATTTTTTTTTTTTTTTTCAATTCCCAAGGAGCGTTAGCCGTGGGGACACCTTACCTGGGAAAACGAATATAAATGACCAATGCTAGATAAAAGATTATTTTGCCCAAAATAGTTACGGAGATGAAGGAGCAGCTTCCAACCATAGATGTGTCAAGGGTTCTCTTTCTTCATGGCAATGACAGTGCTCAGAAAATCCGGCAAGTTACGACCTGTCTGGAGCAGAAAAAAAAATCAAACATCTGCCCCATTCTTCATATTCACCCGATATTGCACCATGTGATTTTTGGTTGTTTCAAAAAATTAAAGAGGAACTTTCTAGGAAACGTTTTTCAAAGTTGGAAGATCTTGCAAAATGCTTTCATTCAGAGTTGCGAGATTCCCCAACAGGAGTAACACCAACCGTTCCAGAATTGGCGTAGAAGTCTGCAACTTTGCATAGATGCTGGAGGTGAGTACTTTGAAGGAGAATAAAACTTTTGATGAGGTAAGTGAAATGGTTTTGTTCTGCAGATGCATGTCAGGAACTTTTTGAATGCCCCTCATGTTAAGTTAAATTACTATTCTATAGTAGTTTATTGTTAACATATATTAAAACTAATTAATTAACTTTAATTATAAAATAACTTTTTATAAATGTATATATATATATAATTTTCATATATTATTATGTTACGTAGAAAGATTTGTTATTCAATTTGCATTTATTTTAATCTCAAGTAAAAGAGAAATCCATGCAAAATGATTATAAAATATCCGGAACTATAATTTGATTTATTTTTTTAAAAATTCACTTAACTTCTTTTTCCCAGATGGTGGTATGCTAGCCATCGGAAGCCAAGAAGGAAATGTACATTTGTATCACACCCAGAATCACGGTTATATGTATAAGAAGTTTAAAGTGTTAAAGGTAATAATTTTCTGTAATGAAAAAAAAAAGATCCTTACTCATTTATGAAATATTTCGTATTTTAAAATTTATTATTAAACTGGAATATTTCGATGCTGATTTTTCTCTTTGTATGATCCGTCCTATAGATTTCTAATTTTGATGTATTCAAAAAGTACAATTTTCCCATTTGAATAATTCCAACACTACACTTTTCCAATTTGGATGATTTGGACATTCTTTTATCATGGATGATTCCGACATTCTTTTATCATGGATGATTCCGACATTCTTTTTATCATGGATGATTCCGACACAACCTTTTCCCGTTTGCATTTTTCTGACAATAGAGTGAACCCGCGACATTCGCGATTTAGTTTAATAATTTTTCAAATTCTGATTTATTGTCTGATTTTTATTTAAACAATTTAACTGCTTTTGGGTTGATTCAAAAGTAAGGGGAAAAACCGTGAACCAAATGTTTCCCGTTGTCAGGAAATGTGCTGCGGTCTTGTAAACACGTAAAGACAGTACATGTGCAGCTATAGTATCTAATGACGTTCTGTACCTACATTTAATCCGTACAAGTGGCAACAGATATTTCACAATGGAGGCGCATGATATGTATATTCGTTCCATCATGCTGCATGAATTCATAAATAGTGTGAATGTCTAACAGTGTTTGCGTAAACTGTGTAAAACTTATGAGGACAAAGTCATCTCCAAAAGCACCTGTTACCGGTGGTAGAATAAGTTCCAGTCAGGAGACTTTCAGCTAGGAAAGGAAGCTCAAAGCTCAAAGCGGCCGATTGGTGGAGTTGAACGATGATCGTTTAGAACATAGATTCCCAACGGGGGCGATGCCGCCCCCCCAGTGGGCGCTGGAGCCTTCCCTGGGGGGCGGTAGCGGATCCAGAGGCAAATGGGGGGCGTTGAGGCAGTCAAGAGGGGCGGTCAAATAAATAAATAAATTTAATGGAATTATCTGTGACAACCTTTTTATCTCTTCTATTCTGTGGTGTCTTCCTGGTGATTCTGGTCATCCACTACCTCATCCGTCATGTACAGCTTTTCAACTGTAGCTTGGACAATAAGTTCCCTGCTACCGCCTACTAGTGTACTGGTACGTCTGAAGTCGACTGAGATGCTCTCAAAAGTTCTCTTCAAGATCACAGATTGGATATAAGCTTCAATATGTTTTCCCACTCCAAGTCGCTATGAGTATGCTTTATGGTACGTAGTTACAATACCATCCCACGTCAGAACGTAAGGTATAATATTAACATTACACTTGTGAATTAGGCTCAACTCATTAGCCAGCAGATGATACTTCCTCTTCTTTTCAACTTCTGCTGTCTGCAGGTTATCCTGAGATGTTATTCCTGCTTCAATAATTGTAATCTCATTCAATACCTTAACATGCACTACTATATCAGGCTTATTATGTTGGACATATGTGTCCGTCCTGATAGGCAAATCAACCTTGATGCAATAATAATATAATAATAATAAATTTATTATATTTAATATTTTTTTATAATTATTTTTTTAACATAATAAAATACTTTGAAAATACCTGTTTTCATGAATAAATATTTCATCTAGCTATGTAAATTATCTTATTGTTATCGCGTTAATAAGCATTTTTAAATTAGCATTAGGTAACCTATACCTAATTTGTTTTAGTTTAGAATAGATTGACGGTGACAAGTCCTTGCAAGTTGGTAGGCAAACACGCGGTTCATGCAATTGAACATGTTTCGACAAGAATATGGGAGTTTGAAATGACTTGCTTACGGAGCAAGTGCGCCGGCATCGCAAACATACAAGTTAATGCGTGCACAAAATCAAATCTATAAAAGCGATAGCTCTAGGAATGTTTTATTATTTTTATGTGCTTCGCCGTGATAAATAGTCGTGAGTGATAAGTGTTAGAAGTCATTATAAATATTATTTTTATAACTATCTATAAATCTGTTGAGAAGTTAATATGTATTTGAAAATGTCTGAATCTACATCTAAAAAGAAATGCCGGCAGTACAGTATTGAGTATTTGAAATATGGATTTACGTACTCTCCTACAAACCAATCATTACCTATGTGTTTAATTTGCCGAAAAGGTTTTTCAAATGAAGCTATGAAACCTTCTAGGCTACAAGAGCATTTAAATAAAATGCATGCTGATAAGAAGAACAAAGATTTATCCTATTTTCAAGAACTGGAAAAGCAATATTTAAAACAGCCAACTATGTCAAACCTTTTTGCGTCGTCTTCTAAACAAGATGATGATGGACTACGAGCCTCATATAACGTTTCATTGTTAATCGCAAAAGCCACACACAATTGGCGAGGAATTAATTTTGCCGGCAGTCAAAGAGATATTAAAAACTGTTCTTCATCATAAGACACCGTCAGATATCATCAAAAAAATTCCTCTCAGTAATAATTCAGTGCAAAGAAGAATAGATGAAATGACAAAAGACGTTGAAATATCATTATGTGATTACTTAAAGACTTGCAAATTTTCCATTCAACTCGATGAATCAACTCTACCAAATAACGAAGCTCTACTCTTATCATACGTACGATTTATAAAAGTAGAAAAAATTCATGAAGAGTTATTATTTGCTAAAAATTTGGAATCTGATACAAAGGGAGAATCTATATTTAATATCATGCAAAAGTTTTTTCAAGAGAAAGAAATTCCTATTTGCAATAATTTGTTTGCTGCTACTGATGGTGCTCCAGCAATGACAGGGCGTCATAAGGGTTTCATAGCGCATTTGGAACAAGCAGTACCAAATGTACTCGCTGTCATCATCATCATCATCATCATCATCCTCAAGCAGCCATGGGCTACGGAGGTCCAACCAGACCGTGCAGTTTAATTCTCCAAGCATATCTGTCCTGAGCTACATCTGCTGCATCCAGCCACTGCACACCAATTCTAACAAGGTCCTGTTTGACATTGGCTGCCCACCGCATCCTAGGTCTCCCCTTCTTTCTGAGGCCTTTAGGCACACTGTTCATAACCCTATTCGCCAATCTATAATTATCCATACGGGCAACATGGCCAAACCAGCGGAGTCTCTCTCTGCACAATATGCTGCTTAAAGGAGGTTGCAAACTCCTTTCCCTAATCTCATCATTAGTTACAAAGTTGAACCACCTAATACCCAAGATACTGCGTAAGCATCTAGAATCAAAAGCATCTAGTTTCCTGTTATCTTGTTTACATAGTGTCCAAGTTTCACTACCATAACTAACCCTAGAAAGAACCAAACTATTATACAGTCTAATTTTAGTCTTTAGGTGTATACGCCTATTTCTCCACAATCTCCATAGATTCTTAAAAGTCCCGGCAGCAATACCTATTCGTCTGTTAATCTCATGCCGCACATCACCAGTATCAGTTACATAGCTCCCAAGGTAATTAAACTGTGACACCTGCTCAAGACTGGAACCATTCAGATTAACTGAATCACAACCTGCCTGACCAATTTTCATCACTTTAGTTTTCTCTCTGTTTATAACCAAACCTACTCTACTACCAGTCTCATCAACAGCTCGAATGAAAGAGTTCATCTCATCAACATCATTTGCCAAAAGGGATAAATCATCAGCATAATCTAAATCAGAAAATTTCGTATCTCCAGCCCAATTAAGGCCAAAATCTTTCCCTTGAAGTGAATTTCGCATAACATAATCAATAACCAAACTAAAGAGAAAAGGAGACAACATGCACCCTTGTCGAACACCAGACGTAATGCTAAACCAATTGCTACAAGACTTACCAACTCTCACACATGACTCACTGTTATTATAGAGAGCTTTCATTATGTTAACTAACTTGTCTGGTATACCATATGTTCTCACAGTCAACCACAAATTATGACGATCAACAGAGTCGAAAGCCTTTTTGAAATCAACAAAGCTAGCAACCAAAGGTTTCTGAAACTCTAAACATTTCTCAAGAATCTGCCTAAGTGAAAATATCTGATCTACACATCCCCTACCACTTCTGAATTCACATTGCTCATCACGCAATTGCCTGTCAACCAGATTCTTAATTCCATTAAGCACAATCATGGAAAGAACTTTACCTGGAACAGAGAGTAGGCTGATACCCTTATAGTTATCACAAGAACTGCGATCACCTTTTTTGAAAATAGGGATAACAATAGCTCTGGTAAAATCTTTAGGAACCATGCCTTTATCATAAAAGTTATTTAACATTTCAGTCATCCAAGTGGAAACCGAAACATTCCCAGCTCTGAGCATTTCTGTAGTAATTTCATCTACCCCTGGAGATTTATGAAGTTTAAGTTTAGAGATAGCCAAAATAACTTCAGATTGTGTTATAGGGCCAACATTAAAGCTGCCAATGCATCTATCATCATTACAAACAATGGGAGTAGAACTAACCACATTGTTTAGAACATCACTGAAATGCTCAGCCCACCTAGTCATGACAGAATCCTCCCCTTCTATAACCTTACCTTTTTTATCCTTCACTCCTTGTATACCTGTCCGTTTTCTACCACACAAAACATTAACTATCTGGTACATCTCTCTGCTGTTGTGCTGTCTAACTGCTTCCTCGGCTTTGTCAGCCAAACCATCAAGCCAAAGATTCTTATCAGTAGCTAACTGATCCTTTACGCGTTTATTAAGCTCTCTGTAATCCTTTCTATTAGGACTAGTAGGGTACTGATTAAGGACATTCCTGCAGTTCCTTCTTTCTGAAACAAGCTCAAGTGCCTTATCACTCAAATAAATCTGCCTCTTCTGCTCCTTTTTTACTAAAAGAGTACTGTTAGTGTCCAAAAAAGCCTGTTTAAAATGATCCCATTCTTCCTCAACTTCAGTAGTAAGCAAGCCATGACTGTCATAATGACTAAGTAACCTATCATGGTAAGCTTTGGCTATAACTGGATCTTTCAGAGCTTCAGTATTAAAGGTAAATTTTGTAACCCTAGCACAACACTTTTTAAGTTTAAGTTGCAAGACACTTTTAACCCTAGCACAACACTTTTTAAGTTTAAGTTGCAAGACACTTTTAACAAGGTAATGGTCAGATCCAATTTCAGCTCCCCTATATGCCTTGGTATTTCTAACAGAACTAGCCCATTTGCTGTTAATTAATATATAATCAATCATATTCCTATGCAGCCCATCAGGTGAAACCCATGTGTATTTATGTATGTCGCGGTGTTTGTAATATGTGTTAGTTATTCTGAAACCATTGAATTTACTTACCTGTAGGAGACGTTGCCCATTGCCATTGCAGCTACCAATACCAAAAGGGCCTATTACTCCTCCCCAAAGGTCAGAGTCAGTACCAACTTTGGCATTGAAGTCATCTAGAACAAGGGTAATATCTCCTTTCTTGACAGAATTCAAAATATCCTGAAGTTGTCCGTAAAACCTATCCTTCTCATCCTCATCGGCATCCTCAGTGGGGGCATAACAGCAGATAACATTCAAGTCTTTAATGCTTGTCTGAAATTTTGCTGTAAGAAACCTTTCATTAATGCACTCATATCCTAGAAGAGCATCACTAGCATGTCTGCTGAGCAGCAGACCCACGCCTTGGTGATGCTTTCCATCCTCCCTTCCTGTAAAGAGAAATTTAAAGTTATTTTTAAGTATCTCACCTTTACCTCTCCATCTGGTCTCTTGCAAGCCTAGAATATCTAGGTTATAGCGCTGGAATTCCTGCATGAGGACATCAAGAGAATAATCTCTATGTAATGTCCTCACGTTCCACGTTCCTGCAGAGAGAAAATGATTAGTAGGATTTTTAAAGAAATTAGGTTTATTGAGATTGGTAGGGCCAACAATATCAAACAGCCCCCTGATCGCAGGCATGGGGCAAAGACCTGTTCCTCCTCCGCTAAAGGCTGAAGTCACCGATGCTGGTAGGAACATCAGGCACCACCTTTTCAAGTGGACTTTTTCAAGAGCCATATGGCCTGCCTGAGACACATTACTCCAGTTTAGGCTTGACGATACCCAACTAGCTAAGTAAGGTTCAGGTACCTGCGATGGCCTCTGATTAGGATTATCCACCAGCTGATATAAGGTATCCCATGCCTCTGTTCACTTAGAGCTGGCAACCCAGAAGCAAACAGAAAACACAGCGGCAGACTCTCCCTCAACAGAGGCCCACCAGTGCAGCAAGTCCAGGATCAATAATCAAGCTCAAATCCATAAACAAGTCCTGTCTAGTAGGTATAAATGGTCAGCGCCAGGACCCTGTGAAGTTGATCACTCCTCAGCAGTTTCAGTCAGGGTTGAAAAAAAGAAAAAAGTGGCCATAGATGACCAGATCAGTAGGTCATACTGAACTGGCAGCCCTCCCCTTCCGTTCCCTTCCAAAAGAGAATATCTCTTTTGAAAGGTACTAACGGCCTGCACCACGAAAGGCGGGGTCGGACATTAGGTGCTAGACCTGGCCGGTTCTGTGCATCATCACTAGGGATTGGTGCACAGCTCTCCTTCCAGTTTACGCCTAGCTACCATCGTACTCGCTGTACGGTCGTACTCGCTGTACGTTGTATTATTCACCGTCAGCATTTGGTTGCAAAAAATTTGAATGAACGTCTGCATACGTCGCTCCATTACGTTATTAAAGCAATCAATAAGATTAGAAGCAATTCATTGAATGATCGATTATTTGGTAAGCTTTGTAATGAAAATGATGAAGATTACAATCACTTGCTGCTGCACACAGAAGTACGTTGGCTCTCTAAAGGTGTTTGTCTGAATAGTTTTTTCAATCTATTTGACTCAGTACTGGACTTTCTTGAAGACAGAGACGAAAAATTGCGCGAAAACCTGATTACGTCAAAAAATGACATCGCTTATTTGACAGACCTGTTTAAAATATTTAATCAAGTTAATTTACAATTGCAAGGTGATGAGTTGAATTTAATTAAAACAAAAAACGTCATAGCTGCTTTTGCGGGAAAACTTCTATTCAAACGAAATCTAGGTAGAGGTGAATACAACCACTTTCCCACATTATCAGCAGTCTCTGCAAAACCGGAAGATTTACTTACTGCCAACACTTGGAAGTTCTTCATGTTGATTTTACGGAGCGTTTCCAAGATATTTTAAACATGAATATACCGAGTTGGGTTTTAGATCCTTTCGCAAACACAGATACTGAAGAATCATCAAATATGGAAGAGGAACTCTTAGAACTCACGACTAACGAAGCACTCAAAGTAGAATTCAAACATGGATACCAAGAGTTCTGGCTTCAAAAATCAATGCCAGTTCTCTACCCTGGATTGTGGGCAATAGTACAGAAGTTTTTAATCGCATTTCCTTCGTCCTATATTGCTGTTCGTGGATTCAGTGCAGTAGCTAATTTATGTCAAAGAAGAGGAACAGACTACACATCACTGAACGTGGCGATCTGCGATTGATGTTAACGAAATTGGAACCCGACATTAACAAATTGTTAACACTCCACCAGCCTCAACCATCTCATTATGTTTTTTTTATTTATTATTAATTTTGTGTTTATCTCATTTTTTTTTCTTATTGATTCTGTGTTTATTTTTAAAATTTTAATAAACAATTTTATTGTACATTTGGTTGTCTTTTTATTAATTTCTGCTTTATGATTTTTAATAGATAAATACACAGATAAATTAGGTACAGATAATATGCAACAATATTTTAATATTTCATATAAAATTAACTATTATGGACTAGGGGGCGTTGAAATTTTTGTTCTCTTCTAAAGGGGGCGATGGTCCATAAAAGGTTGGGAATCACTGGTTTAGAAGCATTGCTGAACGAAAATACAGGTCAGATATCCAGGGAATTGGCACAGCTACAAAACACCAATCAGTCATCTGTCGTTCGATATCTGCAAAAGCTGGGTTATATATCAAAATCGGATACCTGGATCCCACATCAGTTGTCACAGTAGAACACGGTGGCTCGCTACACTGCAGGTGCTTCATTGCTTGCTGGGAATGATGGTTTTCTTGGCATAATGATTATAGGGGATGAAACGTGGATTATTTATGATAATGTTGTCTGTAAATGATCATGGTGTCAAGCAGGAGAATCGTCCCAGTCTACGGGTGGCGGGGATGGCTCAGTCGGTTAGCGCGCCAGGCTCGTAATCTGTAGTTCCCAGGTTCGAGTCCCAGCTTGGTCAGCGTTGAGATTTATCTCCGCAAAATTCCCCGCCCTGCCCACGGTCAGTAGGGGACACCGATGGGCTTGGAAAGGCCGCCGTCCGTCGGATGGGACATTAAGCCGTGGCCCCGTGTGCGGGAGAGCCATACCCTGTGCACGTTAAAGAACACGCTGGATGGCCTTGACGGGAGGCTCCCATCTGTCTCCCAACAGCTGTTCTAGTGGGTCCTCTCACCCAACCTTCTCTGAGCCTTCGGGGTCCATGTTACCTGGCCATTTAGCCCATGGTGTGCAAAAAAGTGCCGCTCAGAGGTAAAACAACCCAACCCAACCCAGTCTACGGCCAAACCGGAACTGCATTCTCGTAAGGTGATGCTCTGTTGTTGGTGGGATTGCAGGGATATCATCCTCTATGAGCTTTTAAACCGGTTCCAAACCATCAACTCGGATGTTTACCATGAGAAGTGGGCGGTTTCAGTGCAGCACTGAAGATCAAACGCCCGGTGTTGGTAAACAGAAAAAATGCTGTGTTCCATCGGGACAATGCAAAGCCCCATGTTGCTATACGGACACAGTACAAGGGCTGGGAAATAATGATGCATTATCCATATTCACCTGACCTGTCTCCTTCCCATTCTCATCCTCTTTTCACATTACTGGAATTATTTACTAGCTTCAATCTTCACATTTCGAGGGCGCCTAAATTTGGAAACTTTGCAAAACATTTTCTCTTTAAAAACCAGCATTACATTTGAACTTCCAGTTAACTGTGTGAACAATATTCACATACACTGAACCAGATATACGACGGTTGGGACGCCGATCACACCGAAATTAAACCCTGGTACATTATGTGATCAATAGTATCCGAACACCTCTTTTGAGTAGTGGATTCGCCCATATATGCCACAGTCATGGCCCAAACAGGTATAAAAGGACGCACGTGACCTGGCAAACCTCAGATACGCATGAACAGGAGAACGGGCCATACAGCAGAGCTCAGTGACTTTCAAAGTGGCACGATCATAGAATGAATGCGACCTTAGCAAACGTCAGTTCAAGACGTTTCGGCCCTGCTGCAACTGCCGATCATCTGTAAGTGATGTTATTGCGATGTGGAAACGCCTAGGAGCAACAAGAGTGCAATCGCGACATGGTAGGACAAGTAAAATGACAGAGTTGGACCACCGAGTGCTGAAGGGGGTGGTGTGACAAAATTGCATCTCCTCGGTTGCAACACAAACCACCGAGTTCCAAAAATGCCTCTGGAAGGAACGCCAGCACCATATCGATTCATCGTCAGCTGCAATAAATGGTTTTTCATGGCCGAGCAACCACACACAAACCTAACATCAACAAGATCAACGCCAAGCGTCGGTTGGAGTGGTGTAAAGCATGGCGCCAGTGGACTCTTGAAAAGAGGAACCACATTCTCTGGAGTGATGAATTATGCTTCACCATATGGCAGTCCGACGGACGAGTCTGGGTGTGGAGGAGCCAGGTGAACGCTACCTGCCTGACTGTGTTGTCCAACTGTGGCATTTGGTGGAGGAGGCATTACTCACTGGGGCTGTTTTTCATGGTTCGGGCTGGACCACCCTAATTTCAGTGAACGGGACTCTGAACGCTGTGGCCTAGAATGACATTCTCGACAATCAGTGCTCCCAACTTTATGGCAACACTTCAGTGAACACCCTTTCCTGCACCAACATGACAATGCCCACCGTCCACAAAGCGAGGGCCGTGCAGGAATGGTTTGATGAGATGGGTCTCTGATCTCAACCCCATGAAATACTTTTGGGTTGAATTGGAACGCCGACTGCGAGTCAGGTCGAACCGCCCAACGTCAGTGGCCGGCCTAACTAATGCTCTTGTGGCATAATGGCAGGCAATTCCCGCAGCAACGTTTCAAAAGCTAGTGGAAAGCCTTCCCTGCCGGGTGGAGGCGGTGATAGCATCAAAGGTGAACCAACGCGATATAAATTCCTTTTTTTTTGTCAGGATACTTTTGACCATATAGTGTATCTTGTGGATTGTAGCAAGAGTGATATCCAATAACGGGTAGAAGTCTGCTTTATTGGAAATATCTCTAAAAGTCATGCAGAATATTTACGATTTCAAATAATCCTTTAATAATTTTCTGGATTTAATGACATGCTGGTAACATTTAAATTAGCGACAATGAATATAAATCAGTTATTTGTTTTCATTTCAGGGAGAAACCCCAATTCTAAACATCGATTGGTCAACTGATGATACTGCTCTTCAGTGCGTTACAAGTGACAATGAATACCACGAGCTCGTGCTTTGTAAGTATATGCTGATTGATTTTTGAAAATTTACGAGTTATATTTGGTGGCATAGTACACAGAGTCGGTGAACTTCAGTGGCAAAGTTCAATTCTCTTTAAATATTAACGATATAATTAGCCACTGCTTGCACTACCGTCCCTATCAACCTCAGTATACTGAGGCCTGGATAGGGGGGTTGGGTTGTTTTACCTCTGAGCGGCACTTTTTTGCACACAATGGGCTAAATGGCCAGGTCACATGGACCCCGAAGGCTCAGAGAAGGTTGGGGGAGGGAACCCACTGGATCAACTGTTGGGAGACAGATGGTAGCCTCCCGTCAAGGCCATCCAGCGTGTTCTTTAACGTGCACAGGGTATGGCTCTCCCGCACACGGGCCACGGCTTAACGTCCCATCCGACGGACGGCGGCCTTTCCAAGCCTATCGGTGTCCCCTACTGACCGTGGGCAGGGCGGGGAATTTTGCGGAGATAAATCTCAACGCTGACCCAGCTGGGACTCGAACCTGGAACTGAACAGATTACGAGCCTGGCGCGCTACCGACTGAGCCACCCCCACCCCTTAGATAGGGGGGGGAGGATCATTTGCTCCGACCACTGGCCCAGGGGCCCCCAAATATACATGGCATTGTTATATTATATATGAAACAAAGGTAAATTATAAAACGCTCTAATTAATTTTTAATTAATTATTTAAAATTTCTTTTAATAAATGATAGAAATCCGAATTTTTAAAGTACTTCTTAAATATATTCATACATTTATATGGCTTTCGGAGGGAAGTGGGGGCCCCATGCATTTAGGAGTGGCCTAGGCCCCTCATTCCGCTTTCAGGCTCTGAATATATTAATTGTGAAACATTCAAAGGAAGAGTGTAAACTTTATGTTCTTTTTGATTAAAAAAGTTTGATGCTTGTTCAAGAGACTGATTGGCAGTTTTTCTGCATTGGCGAAAAAACGAAACTAACATTTCCTCAATTTATCCCACTGTACAAGAATTAACATTCAATTGAATGTTAATCCTTTCTTTGAATATTCATACCTCATCTTTACTTTATGAATTGCAATATGTGCTACCAAACTGGTACACTGAAATTTTTTACTTGGCAATGATATTGTGTTAATGTTTGTATTATATACGTCACTGTTTGCAAAAGTACGTATAACTCAAGATCTGCTCATGACATTGGGGATCTGTGCAAAGGTCCAATTCCATTATATTTCAGTTCCAAATATACGTGGGGCGGGGGTGGCTCAGTCGGTAGCGCGCCAGGCTCGTAATCTGTACTTCCCAGGTTCGAGTCCCAGCTGGGTCAGCGTTGAGATTTATCTCCGCAAAATTTCCCCGCCCTGCCCACGGTCAGTAGGGGACACCGATGGGCTTGGAAAGGCCGCCGTCCGTCGGATGGGACGTTAAGCCGTGGCCCCGTGTGCGGGAGAGCCATACCCTGTGCACGTTAAAGAACACGCTGGATGGCCTTGACGGGAGGCTACCATCTGTCTCCCAACAGCTGTTCCAGTGGGTCCCTCTCCCAATCTTTTCTGAGCCTTCGGGGTTCATGTGACCTGGCCATTTAGCCCATGGTGTGCAAAAAAGTGCCGCTCAGAGGTAAAACAACCCAACTCAAATATACGTAGTTTTGTATGGAATATATCCATGTAGTAACTCTGATGTATCATTTATAATCCACAGAGCCCTGTAACACAAAAACAGCTCGTTTGTAAAGGTGTTGTCACGCTTTTGGAAATAGCTCTGTGTCCTAAGCGAACACAACGTTTGGTTAGTTTTATGAAATAAGTGCAGACTCCGTGGGAAATGGACTTCTTCATGAGCCCTCTTGCCTCACAGAAGTCTGTAAGTCTGATCATATAGTTGATTCCAATTATAAGGCGAGGCTTCTGATGAAAGGCAATATATGTCATAAAGAAAACTCTTATACCAGATCCCGTTACAACAAGCTGGTTATTGTTATGTTATTCCTGGAAGATATTTCATTACCTGTATTACTTTCAAAATACTGACAGCCGACTGATTAGGCAATAATATGTATTCAAGGCTAAAAATTAGAGTATGTGCATTAAGAAATGAAATTGCCAGAAGTCTGTAAGTCTCCGCATAGTGTCGTAGTTTCGCTCCATCATAGTCAGAAAGAAGCAGCAGTTATTCTGAATGCAAACTCCATACGGAAAAGGGAAATCCTGTTCAGTATCTGCTTCCAAATACCATTTGAAAGAACTCCGGGAGCTCTCTTGGCAATGAAATCTCTGGTTCACCATCAGATTTCCCACGAAGCAAGAAAGCTTTTATCTTATATAAACCTAATTTAAATATGTTTGGAGATATTTCCTTTTTCATGCATCAATAAGACAGCAGCTGATCAACAGTAGATACTATTCGGGAATCTCTAAGTAGAAATTTGGTTCTATTACTTTAGTTTTCCCGAGGTTAATAAAGTTAGGGCGGAAAGAACCTGGTATGGTGGTTAGCGGACAAAACCCAAAAGCTTGTGGATATGTCGCTGTTTGAATGTGTTGTTTGTGGATATGTCGCTGTTTGAATGTGTTGTTTGTGGATATGTCGCTGTTTGAATGTGTTGTTTGTGGATATGTCGCTGTTCGTATATTTCATGAAAAACGATCTTCATGAAAGATTTCGAGTTATTTTCTTTTGTTGTGTTAAGGAGCACACCAGTAAAAAAAACGACTTCATGTCACCGCAGCATAACGCGATGAATAGGTTTCTGGCCACTCCACGACCGTCGAGGTTTTTTTAAGAAGTATTTCAATGATATACCGCAAATCACCCCAAGTAAATAATTATAATTCTTGAAGTGTAAATACAAAGGCACATACAGTCAAAAAGCTTTAAAAATCAGTATTTTTTTTTTATTTATAAATAATATAAACTCCTAACGTTAAACAGTATCGCCATAAAATTTCTCGAAGCTCGCTGCTTAATCACTTAAATCTCTGTGCACGGCTCTCACCTATCAAAGGAGTACAGAATTGATTACTGGGCGTTTCAGCAGTAATAAACATTAACATAAGATTATTTTGTACTTTATTTCTATTAATTAAGATAAGCTTAGATTAATTTCTCATACATTTCTTTTCGGTCACGAAAAATACTCATCGTTAATGTAGAGGTACACTAGCGAATTTGAAGACGAAATTTGAAAGAAAGTTATTTATAAACTGAATATAAATTAGAAATTAGGCATTTGTACCAATGCTTTATTTTGTAAAATCAGTATTTATATGATATTGTATGAAATAGTGTACTTACGAACCAGCTGTATTTAGATTGTATAATAGTCTACAAAATTAAACTTTTTGCTAAATAAAATAAATAAATACCCCCTCAAGCAGCTGCTTGCCACAGAGGTCTGACAGGAGCCTGTCAGTTTATATGCCAGAGTAGAAGGTCTGAGAGGATGGCAGGACCTCAGCAGAAAAACAACACGAACATCCATGCCTTACCCGGGGCTCGATCCCGTAGATCAGTAGCCAAGCGCGCTAACCACTCGGCCACGGGAGGTAAAAAGGTTTTTACTAAGTCTGAAAAACTCAGTTTAGAAAATTTTTGACTTTATTCCAATGTAACATTTAAACTGCACAAATGCACGTCATTAGGCAGACTACTTTTAACAAAATATCAAAGATTTTTTTCTGTAATTATACTATTCTGATTATTTCCTTTTATCTTTTTTCTGAAGCCTAGTTTTCCTTAGAATATATGTTCATAAATGTGGTTAGCCATATAATTTGTTTATAACGAAGCAATAAATGCGCTTATCGACATGAAACTTTTAACGCAAGTAGGTTAGTCAAGAAAGTATGAACCCCTCAAAGCAGCTGCTAGAAGCATCTCTCACACACGAATAATCACCGGGACACACAATGATACATTGTCTTAAATGCACTGTAGCATGTCTTCTGCAATACCATTCATAACTGCACTTTTCTCCTAAACACTTTTCAAAATTTCTGAAAACTACAAGAATCATTACATAGTCTTCTAAAATTGAATTTAGTTTGCTATGCGATTCGTTAAAACAGCCTTATATGTGTTTTAATTAGATTGAATTAAATTCTCATGAATGTTTCAGCGTCCGTAACTCTTTAAATATTAAACGAATATTGTTTGAAATTAAAATTTGAATGAATGAGACAATATCTTCAATTTATCCTGGTGACAGTTTTCCATAAATATCTTATTTTAAATCTTAAAGAGTTTTCAGTGTGGCTTTCCATTCACATAACAATGAAGTGTCTCAATACTTCTGGAAACATAGTGTATGTAGAAGTTAATTTCATCAAATGTTCAGTGTTCATATTGTTAATTTCTTTTGTTCTATGTAGGGAATATTTCAAATGAGAAAAGGCTGAAATCTGTCTCATCCAATGCTCTGGATTGGCACCATCATACCTGTACGCTTGGCCATAAAATCACTGGTAAGTTGATTCAGCACTGCTAATGCTTGAATCATTTAGAATGTTATGTTGGCATTGATGAATTCATATGGTCCCAATCAGACTGAAAACAAGAAAGCCAATTAAGAAAGCTTAGTTACGTTGTCAATATAAAAGAATGTCCATGTTTTAAAGTGTTACATTCCATTAAGAAATTAAGTAAGTTGGGTTGTTTTACCTCTGAGCGGCACTTTTTGGCACACCATGGGCTAAATGGCCGGGTCACATGGACCCAGAAGGCTCAGAGAAGGTTGGGGAGGGGACCCACTGGAACAGCTGTTGGGAGACAGATGGTAGCCTCCTGTCAAGGCCATCCAGCGTGTTCTTTAACGTGCACAGGGTATGGCTCTCCCGCACACGGGGCCACGGCTTAACGTCCCATCCGACGGACGGCGGCCTTTCCAAGCCCATCAGTGTCCCCTACTGACCGTGGGCAGGGCGGAGAATTTTGCGGAGGTAAATCTCAACGCTGACCCAGCTGGGACTCGAACCTGGGAACTACAGATTACGAGCCTGGCGCGCTACCGACTGAGCCATCCCCGCCCCTAAAATTAAGTAACAAAATCATATTTCGTACGTATGTACGAAATATCAAGAAACTCTCAAAGTTTCGTTTTTTGTTCAACAGACTTCAATGTCGGCCACTGGTGACGTGATATTTAACTTCCGGCCATACTAGTCTCAGAGTGTCTGGTTTTTGCTCAACCTTACCCACAACGAAAAAAATTCCCTGGCATTTCCGCTCTGAAAACTACTGCTATTCCAGGAACTTTATATCCTAAGCCAAGAGAATGTGTACAAGACGTCCAGCAACTTTGTCCGGTAGAACTCGGAGGGAGAACTGTCCTCAGTTTCTCCTTCTGAGTCGACCTCAACTAGAAGATTGGATTCCTTAAGAATTTTCTAACGAATATCCCTGTCGTTGCTGCTGAATATTTTACGTCCGTTGCTGCGGAAGTTTCGTACCAGTTCCAGAGCCTCTTCTCATTGCAACGGAGTAGTTGCCCAGATAGCGAAACCTTATTTTACGCTCTCTCTGACTCAGTCTCGTCCCTTAACTCTTACCATTAGTAACCTCTACGGTTTTCGCAGAGAAGCCTCAAGATTCTTTGTTATGTCCTGCCATGGTGCCATCTGTTGCCTAGGTGATTTTGCTACCAGAGGCCCAGCTGAAAATTCTTCATAGACGCTTAGCGATTAAAGTGCTCAGTTAATGCTGTAAATTACATTTTTTTTTCCTTCGGAATAAACGATGTTTTTAATGTATTTTCCTAAAAAACGAAGTCCAATGGGGTAAAATAGAGACTTCTCTGGGGTTGGGTTGTTTTACCTCTGAGCGGCACTTTTTTGCACACAATGGGCTAAATGGCCAGGTCACATGGACCCCGAAGGCTCAGAGAAGGTTGGGGGAGGGGACCCACTAGAACAGCTGTTGGGAGACAGATGGCAGCCTCCCGTCAAGGCCATCCAGCGTGTTCTTTAACGTGCACATGGACCCCGAAGGCTCAGAGAAGGTTGGGGGAGGGGACCCACTAGAACAGCTGTTGGGAGACAGATGGCAGCCTCCCGTCAAGGCCATCCAGCGTGTTCTTTAACGTGCACAGGGTATAGCTCTCCCATACACGGGGTCACGGTTTAACGTCACATCCGACGGACGGCGGCCTTTCCAAGCCCATCGGTGTCCCCTACTGACCGTGGGCAAAGCGGGGAATTTTGCGGAGATAAATCTCAACGCTGACCCAGCTGGAACTCGAACCTGGGAACTACAGATTACGAGCCTGGCGCGCTACCGACTGAGCCACCCCCGCCCCGCATGGAAGGGAACACACCGAAAGTGAATGTTTGGTATGGGTTAATAAAAAATCATTTCATTAATCCCTTTTCTTCTACGAGGTAACAGTGATCGGAACCAACAGTGGACATGATTCTGATTTTTGCTACTGACCATATCTCCCGTAGATTAACGTTCCAACAACATAGCACTCCACATATAACTAGAAAGCTTTCTTGAATTGAACGTTTTTTTATCTGTGGATCGGATTTTCTCTCGGGATTCATGAAGAACATTGTCTACGAAGAGAAAGTGAGAAATTCTCAGCGAAAAGAAACTCGTCACGAATGCAGGAGCACAGATTATCTCTGATGCTGCTAAATACTTAGCAGGAAAATGAATAACGTCTCGACATCTGCCGAGCAACAAAAGCTTCACACATTCAGTTGCACTAGACAGAATTGTACACTTTTAGAGTTTTTTTTTTTCGTTATACTTTATAAGTTGTGCACTAAAAAACCCTTACATTTTTTCAGTATTACCTTTTCTCTTTTGATTCCTCTATCGCAGATACTCCTGCATTACAGATAGTGGCAAAGTTTTGAATGAAAAAAATGGTTACTAAAACAGAGGTAAACAACTAACAGAAAGGCATTTTAATCCCTTCCTGTTTTGCGCCTGTGCCCCCCCCCCTCTTAAAATTTTTCTACAACTTGCCTGACTCCAGTAATTAAAGATGGAATTTGGGCAATATAAAAGGGACTATGGCTAAGGGATTCCCCTTAGCCATAGTCCCTTTAATTCTGATTTTTGCTATTGAATAATATAATATAACGAAATATAAATATAACGAAAATTTTCCAAATCGGAAATCAATTATTGCCAACTGCGAAAATAAGTACTTGTATTTGAAATAATAGAATATCTCAGATACACCTGGTAGTAATTTGTCAGATAAATATAGAAAAAAAATTGTCATTAGCCGGGTGGGTTCAGATCTCACCCGGTTAATCTGAACCACATTTCCAATGACTATTCCTATAGTATAATGCTTAAAGCCAGTAATAGAGGATGATTGTTCGACGACCAGTAGCTCAACGGTCAGTGCACCTGACATGTTATCAGGAGATCGTGGGTTCAGATCCCACCCGGCTAATCTGAACCACATTTCCAATGACTATTCCTATAGTATAATGCTTAAAGCCAGTAATAGAGGATGATTGTTCGACGACCAGTAGCTCAACGGTCAGTGCACCTGACATGTTATCAAGAGATCGTGGGTTCAGATCCCACCCGGCTAATCTGAACCACATTTCCAATGACTATTCCTATAGTATAATGCTTAAAGCCAGTAATAGAGGATGATTGTTCGACGACCAGTAGCTCAACGGTCAGTGCACCTGACATGTTATCAGGAGATCGTGGGTTCAGATCCCACCCGGCTAATCTGAACCACATTTCCAATGACTATTCCTATAGTATAATGCTTAAAGCCAGTAATAGAGGATGATTGTTCGACGACCAGTAGCTCAACGGTCAGTGCACCTGACATGTTATCAGGAGATCGTGGGTTCAGATCCCACCCGGCTAATCTGAACCACATTTCCAATGACTATTCCTATAGTATAATGCTTAAAGCCAGTAATAGAGGATGATTGTTCGACGACCAGTAGCTCAACGGTCAGTGCACCTGACATGTTATCAGGAGATCGTGGGTTCAGATCCCACCCGGCTAATCTGAACCACATTTCCAATGACTATTCCTATAGTATAATGCTTAAAGCCAGTAATAGAGGATGATTGTTCGACGACCAGTAGCTCAACGGTCAGTGCACCTGACATGTTATCAGGAGATCGTGGGTTCAGATCCCACCCGGCTAATCTGAACCACATTTCCAATGACTATTCCTATAGTATAATGCTTAAAGCCAGTAATAGAGGATGATTGTTCGACGACCAGTAGCTCAACGGTCAGTGCACCTGACATGTTATCAGGAGATCGTGGGTTCAGATCCCACCCGGCTAATCTGAACCACATTTCCAATGACTATTCCTATAGTATAATGCTTAAAGCCAGTAATAGAGGATGATTGTTCGACGACCAGTAGCTCAACGGTCAGTGCACCTGACATGTTATCAGGAGATCGTGGGTTCAGATCCCACCCGGCTAATCTGAACCACATTTCCAATGACTATTCCTATAGTATAATGCTTAAAGCCAGTAATAGAGGATGATTGTTTGACGACCAGTAGCTCAACGGTCAGTGCACCTGACATGTTATCAGGAGATCGTGGGTTCAGATCCCACCCGGCTAATCTGAACCACATTTCCAATGACTATTCCTATAGTATAATGCTTAAAGCCAGTAATAGAGGATGATTGTTCGACGACCAGTAGCTCAACGGTCAGTGCACCTGACATGTTATCAGGAGATCGTGGGTTCAGATCCCACCCGGCTAATCTGAACCACATTTCCAATGACTATTCCTATAGTATAATGCTTAAAGCCAGTAATAGAGGATGATTGTTCGACGACCAGTAGCTCAACGGTCAGTGCACCTGACATGTTATCAGGAGATCGTGGGTTCAGATCCCACCCGGCTAATCTGAACCACATTTCCAATGACTATTCCTATAGTATAATGCTTAAAGCCAGTAATAGAGGATGATTGTTCGACGACCAGTAGCTCAACGGTCAGTGCACCTGACATGTTATCAGGAGATCGTGGGTTCAGATCCCACCCGGCTAATCTGAACCACATTTCCAATGACTATTCCTATAGTATAATGCTTAAAGCCAGTAATAGAGGATGATTGTTCGACGACCAGTAGCTCAACGGTCAGTGCACCTGACATGTTATCAGGAGATCGTGGGTTCAGATCCCACCCGGCTAATCTGAACCACATTTCCAATGACTATTCCTATAGTATAATGCTTAAAGCCAGTAATAGAGGATGATTGTTCGACGACCAGTAGCTCAACGGTCAGTGCACCTGACATGTTATCAGGAGATCGTGGGTTCAGATCCCACCCGGCTAATCTGAACCACATTTCCAATGACTATTCCTATAGTATAATGCTTAAAGCCAGTAATAGAGGATGATTGTTCGACGACCAGTAGCTCAACGGTCAGTGCACCTGACATGTTATCAGGAGATCGTGGGTTCAGATCCCACCCGGCTAATCTGAACCACATTTCCAATGACTATTCCTATAGTATAATGCTTAAAGCCAGTAATAGAGGATGATTGTTCGACGACCAGTAGCTCAACGGTCAGTGCACCTGACATGTTATCAGGAGATCGTGGGTTCAGATCCCACCCGGCTAATCTGAACCACATTTCCAATGACTATTCCTATAGTATAATGCTTAAAGCCAGTAATAGAGGATGATTGTTCGACGACCAGTAGCTCAACGGTCAGTGCACCTGACATGTTATCAGGAGATCGTGGGTTCAGATCCCACCCGGCTAATCTGAACCACATTTCCAATGACTATTCCTATAGTATAATGCTTAAAGCCAGTAATAGAGGATGATTGTTCGACGACCAGTAGCTCAACGGTCAGTGCACCTGACATGTTATCAGGAGATCGTGGGTTCAGATCCCACCCGGCTAATCTGAACCACATTTCCAATGACTATTCCTATAGTATAATGCTTAAAGCCAGTAATAGAGGATGATTGTTCGACGACCAGTAGCTCAACGGTCAGTGCACCTGACATGTTATCAGGAGATCGTGGGTTCAGATCCCACCCGGCTAATCTGAACCACATTTCCAATGACTATTCCTATAGTATAATGCTTAAAGCCAGTAATAGAGGATGATTGTTCGACGACCAGTAGCTCAACGGTCAGTGCACCTGACATGTTATCAGGAGATCGTGGGTTCAGATCCCACCCGGCTAATCTGAACCACATTTCCAATGACTATTCCTATAGTATAATGCTTAAAGCCAGTAATAGAGGATGATTGTTCGACGACCAGTAGCTCAATGGTCAGTGCACCTGACATGTTATCAGGAGATCGTGGGTTCAGATCCCACCCGGCTAATCTGAACCACATTTCCAATGACTATTCCTATAGTATAATGCTTAAAGCCAGTAATAGAGGATGATTGTTCGACGACCAGTAGCTCAACGGTCAGTGCACCTGACATGTTATCAGGAGATCGTGGGTTCAGATCCCACCCGGCTAATCTGAACCACATTTCCAATGACTATTCCTATAGTATAATGCTTAAAGCCAGTAATAGAGGATGATTGTTCGACGACCAGTAGCTCAACGGTCAGTGCACCTGACATGTTATCAGGAGATCGTGGGTTCAGATCCCACCCGGCTAATCTGAACCACATTTCCAATGACTATTCCTATAGTATAATGCTTAAAGCCAGTAATAGAGGATGATTGTTCGACGACCAGTAGCTCAACGGTCAGTGCACCTGACATGTTATCAGGAGATCGTGGGTTCAGATCCCACCCGGCAAATGACAATTTTTCCTCTATATTTATCTAAGTACTTGTATATATAAATATATTAAGTTATATCTCTATTACAACAACATAAATTACTGTTATAATACTGAAATATAGGGATTATTATTATAATATTATTATAATACTATTATAATACTATTATAATACTGAAATATAGGATTTATATGAATGATAAATTACTATTATAATACTGAAATATAGGATTTATATGAATTTATTATCATTAATAATTTAACTATAATAATTAATTATATTTTAAGTTATATATCGAGTTTAATACTTTTATATAAAATTTATTATTAATATTAAAAGTAGATATCCTCCAATAATAACCAAAATATATAAAGGTTCAATTTAAGACATTTTGATAATACGAAGCTTATACATCATGAATACAATATCAAAAGCGTAAAATTCGTTATAGCGAGTACTCATTCGGAATTACATAAGATAATTCAATATTTGCTTGCTGAAGCATAGAAAAAATGCTTTACGCTCTTCTTTATTTATCATTCGCAAATTTATGTTTTGAAGAGAAATAATCCTTTACAATGATATATGAAAGCTTTACACAACTTTGCTGCTATGCCACTGGATGCTGAAGATACTAGTAAATGTATTTATCCCGCATTTCATGAGTTTAATAATTGGTCATTGAATTCGATTATGGATCAGAATTTAATAAGTATTCATTGCACTTATTGAAGTTATTTTACTATGCACTACGGTCTAATTTTTTTTAAGATAACAGTTTAGATTTATAACATTAAGTCGATGGAAAAATAGTTTTCGATTTGCGAAATTTCTATCATCATCATCATCATCAAGCCACCAAGGGCTACGGATATCCAACCAGACCGTGCAATTTAGTTCTCCAAGCATATCTGTCCAGAGCTACATCTGCTGCATCTAGCCATTGCACACCAATTCTAACAAGGTCCTGTTTGACATTGTCTACAAACCACATCCTAGGTCTCCCCCTCTTTCTGAGGCCTTTAGGCACACTGTTCATAACCCTATTCACTAATGTATGATTATCCATACGGGCAACATTGCCAAACCAACGGAGTCTCACTCTGCACAATATGCTGCTCAAAGGAGGTTGATGAGTCCTTCTTCTAACGTCATCATAACTTAAAAGGTCAAATCATCTAATGCCCAAGATACTGCGTAAGCATCTAGAATCAAAAGCATCAAGTTTCCTGTTGTTTACAAAGTGTCCCAACTTTCATTACCATAACTAACCCTAGAAAGAACCAAACTACTATACAGTCTAATATTAGTCTTTAGGTGTATACGCCTATTTCTCCACACTCTCCATAGATTCTTAAAAGTCCCGGCAGCAATACCTATTCGTCTGTTAATCTCATGCCGCACATCACCATTATCTGTTACATAGCTCCCAAGGTAATTAAACTGTGACACCTGCTCAAAACTGCAACCATTCAGATTAACTGAATCACAGCCTGCCTGACCAATTTTCATCACTTTAGTTTTCTCTCTGTTTATAACCAAACCTACTCTACTACCAGTTTCATCAACAGCTCGAATGAAAGAGTTCAGCTCATCAACATCATTCGTCAAAAGGGCTAAATCATCAACATAATCTAAATCAGAAATTTTCGTATCTCCAGCCCATTTAAGGCCAAAATCTTTCCCTTGAAGTGAATTTCGCATAACATAATCAATAACCAAGCTAAAGAGAAAAGGAGACAAAATGCACCCTTGTCGAACACCAGAAGTAATGCTAAACCAATTGCTACAACACTTACCAACCCTCACACATGACTCAGTGTTATTATAGAGAGCTTTCATTATGTTAACTAATTTGTCTGGTATGCCATATGATCTCACAATCAACAACAATTTATGATGATCATTTTTGAAATTAACAAATCTAGCAATCAAAGGTTTCTGAAACTCTAAACATTTCTCAAGAATCTTCCTGAGTGAAAATATCTGATCCACACATCCCCTACCACTTATAAATCCACATTGCTTATCACACAATTGCCCTTCTACCAGATTCTTAATTCTATTAAGCAAAATCATGCAAAGAACATTACCTGGAACAGAAAGTAGGCTGATACCCCTATAGTTATCACTAGAACTGCAACCACTTTTTTTAAAAAAATAGGGAAAATAATAGCTCTGGTCCTTAGGAACCATGCCTTTATCATAAAAGATATTCAAAATTTCAGTCATCCACATGGTAACAGAAACATTCCCAGCTCTAAGCATTTTCGTGTGTAATTTCGTCTATCCCTGGATTTTTATGTAGTTTAAGTTTAGAAATAGCCAAACTAACTTCAGACTGTGTTATAGCGCCAACATTAAAGTAATGTGTAATGGTCAGTTCTAATTTCAGCTCTCCTATATGACCTGGTATTTCTAACAGAACTAGCCCATTTTCTGTTTATTAATATATAATTAATAATATTCTTATTCAGTCCATCTGGTGAAGCCCATGTGTACTTATATATGTCGCGGTGTTTGTAATAAGTGTTAGTTATTCTCAAACCATTGAGTTTACTTACTTGTAGGAGACATTGCACATTGCCATTGCAGCTACCAATACCAAAAGGGCCAATCACCCCTCCCCAAAGGTCAGAGTCAGTACCAACTTTGGCATTGAAGTCACCAAGAACAAGGGTAATATCTCCTTTCTTGACAGAATTCAAAATATCCTGAAGTTGTCAGCAAAACCTATCCTTCTCACCCTCATGGGCATCCTCAGTGGGGGCATAACAGCAGATAACATTCAAGTCTTTAACGCTTGTCTGAAAATTTGCTGTAAGAAACCTTTCATTAATGCACTCATACCCTAGAAGAGCATCACTAGTGTCTACTGAGAAGCAAACCCACGCCTTGGTGATGCATATTATGTTCCCTCCCTGAAAAGAGAAATTTAAGATTATTTTTAAGAATCTGACCTTTATCTGTCCATCTGGTCTCTTGCAAGCCGAGAATATCTAAATTATAACGGTGGAATTCTTGTGTGAGGACATCAAGAGAAAAAGCTCTGTGCAGAGTCCTCACATTCCAACTACCTATGGAGAGAAAATGGTTAGTGGGATGTTTAAACAAACTACGTTTATTGAGAGAGGAAATGCCGACAATATCAAAGAGCCCCCTAATCGCAGGCATGGGGCAAAGACCCGTTCCCCTACCTCTAAAGGCTAAAACCATCTACACTGGGAGACTTCGTCCAATGTAGAATTTGACGATGCCAACAGAAGCAAAGAATTCAGGTGCCTGCGATGACTTCTGCTCTGGATTATCCACCAGCTGATAAACATATCCTGTGAATCTATTCACTTGGGGTTGTCAACCCACAAACAAACAGAAAACACAGCGGAAAATTTTCTCCCCACAGAGAGCCCACGAGTGCAGCAAATTCAGGGTCCATAATCAAGCTCAGAGCCTTATTTCAGTCTATTAGGTTTATATGGTCAGCACCAGGACCCTGTGTGGTTGACCACTCCTCAGCAGGGTAGGAAAAAAACATAAGTAGCCATAGTTATCCAGAACAGTAGATCACACTAATCTGTCAGCCCTCCCCTTCCGTTCTCTTCTACAAGAGAGTATCTCTTTTGAAAAGTACTAACGGCCTGCACTAACTGCTAAAACTAACTGCTGAAAAGTACTAACTGCCTAAGATTGCGGGGTTGGACATTTGGTACTAGGCCTGGCTGGTTCTATGCATCGTCACAGGGGATTGGCCTTTTTTCATATATCTACCTAAAAAACAAAATAAATTAAAGATAATAAAGGAAACACAGAGATGGTATAATGCAAATGCAAACAATACACATAGATATAGTATTTCACCCATTATCAATAAATTTAATAATTTTGGTCTCAGGAAAAAAGAAATAAATATAATTCTTAAAATCAAAACAAATTCTTCCAATACAAAATCAAGACTATACAGAATGAAAAAAAAAGATTCCCCGTCATGTGATGCATGTCAAAAATATGAAAATTTGGAACATATAATTTTTAACTGTAAAAAATTTGATAAAGAAAGAGAATCATATTTTAATGCTCTGAGAAAGCTAAATATATCAAGCTACAGTTTTAAAAGCATCTTGGAACCAACGAATGCAAAAGAAAAAATTAAATGCTACAAATTACTTATAACATATATTAGACAGATTGGCATGTTGAATATCCTCTAAAATATTAAGTATCATGCAAATAATTTGATTCGTAAAATGTTTTCTGAATGAGTTCGCTACCTGGTGGATTCCTGGTAGCGAGAAGATTCAAATGATGATTTGTTAAGAAGAAGAAGAAGGTACATAGCTCTCCTTCCAGTGACTACGTAGTTACCATTTACAAGACATCGTATAGCGATATATTTTTCGGGAACCTTTCCTTTACACATTTTATCCGATATTATATGTTTGAAATAATATGCATAATTTTTAAACTTAATGTTATATATTTATTCACTATATTTTTCAAAATAATATTATAATTAAAAGGAAGGAAAACGGTTAATGTATTTCAGATTTTTAAAGTGATATTAGAGCCACATCCACATCAAACCAACTTGATATAACAGAGCAAGTTTCAATTACGAGGGGAGTTCACAAAGTTATTGACATGCATCTGCAAAACAAAAACCATTGCACCTGTTAACAACGAACTTTTACTGTCCATCAAAGTACTCTCCTCCAGTATCTATGCAAAGTTGCAGACGTCTACGCCAATTCTGTGACGCTTGATAATACTTCTGTTGGGAACACTCCGCAGCTCTGAATGAATGCACTTTGCAAGGTCTTGCACCTTTGAAAAAGGCTTCCCAGTAAATTCTTTTCAATTTTTAGAAACAATCAAAAATCGCATGGTGCATGATCGGGTGAATATGCAAGATTGGGCAGCTGTTTGATTTTTTTCCTGCTCTAGATAAGCCATAACTTTCTGGGTTTTGTGAGCACTGACATTGTCATAAAAGGAGAACCTTTCACACGCCTGTTTTCGGACGCTGTTCATTCATCTCCTTAACCATTTTGGGACAAACAATGTTGGTGTAGTATTGACCATTTATAATCATTTTTTCAGGAAAGGTGTCCAGGGCTCCACTCTTTGGGAATTGAAAAAAAAAAATGTAAACATCTTGAATGAGAGTCTTCTTAGAGGATTTGGGGACGCAGTTCATCTCCCGCATCCCAAACATAGTTGTCGATCTTTCTGGGAGTTGTATAGTAATAAAACCAAGTCTCTTAACCGGTTGCGGCCAGTAGGTTCAAGCATTGCCAGCATCTCCTTGCATGAATTGCTCTTTTGTCAGTTTATGAACAGATCTTTCGGAACGTCAAAAGTTGATGAATAATTGTTTCCCCACTGCCAATATATACACTGACATTCCTCAATTTTTGCGAACTCCCACCGTGGTTATTAAAATGTTTATCCTATAACCACGGTTATCGAAAATTCGGATAGTTGGAAACTCTAGGTACAATAGGCCAGAGGTAGAAAATTATACTTACTATCTATACTACGTAGATGTTTTCTTAATACTTTGTAAAACATGTCTTTATCCATATGTAGTATCCATTCTTCCAATGGTACAGTCGGTAAAAAAAGTATCCGAACGCTATGGTTGATTACAGAATTCAGAAAAAATATCTGGCAACGATTTTTTTAGAAATCAGTGATCTGGCAACCTTCGTTGTCACGTGACAACGAAGGTTGCCAGATCACTGATTTCTAAAAAAATCGCTGCCAGATATTTTTTCTGAATTCTGTAATCAACCATAGTGTTCGGATATTTTTTTGAGCGACTGTAGGTGGTCATATTATTTTGATACTAGATCGTGTGGGCTCACTCACGGAAATTTTGAGCGTGTGCAGTTACCGTTCACAGCAAACTGGAGCGTGTGCAGTAACTGCACACGCTCCAGTTTGCTGTGAACGGTAACTGGAGCGTGTACAGTTCCTGAATTCTGTAATCACGTGACACGAAGGTTGCCAGATCACTGATTTCAAAAAAAATCGTTGCCAGATATTTCATACCATAGTGTTCGGATATACCATAGTGTTCGGTATATCAACCATAGTGTTCGGATAATTTTTTGAGCGACTGTACACCATTTTATTGAGTCATCTAAATGAAGTCTTTGAAACATTTTTAATGAAATGGCACTCATCAGTTTTCAACACTTGGATAAACAATAAACAACGCACAGACCTATTAGAGGGCATATTTTATACTGAAGATTCATTTGCATTTTTGGAGCCTCTGAAACTGCTTCACTGCTTACTTACGTATTCATTACTTGATATCACCTATCAATTTTCGGTTTTTAAATCCGTACATTTTACAAAATATTAAGAAAACGTCTACGTAATTTTCTATTTCTGGCCTGTTGGATATAAAGGTTTTCAAATATCCGAATTTTTTAATAATCGTGGTTATCGTATAGACATTTTGATAACCATTGTTATCAGATAGTATTTTTTGATATCCGACAAATATAGGTTAACCTGCAGTAAAAAGAATTAATTCAATCACTGATTATTTTATAAGAATACTTTATTTATTCAGTCAGGTTGTTGGAATTATTAAAAATATACTCGGATAAATTGTAATAAATTTTAAAATCTGCAACTTACGCAATTACCCAGAATATTTAGATATCGGTCAGATTTTTTTTTATTGGGATTATATATTGAGTATTGAATTCATAAAAAGGCTCTATTATAATCGAATCCAAGTTAAAATTTCAGAAGAAATTTTTCTTACGTTTCTTAGGGGTTTTTTTTTTCGTTAATCTAATCGTTGGGACGCTTTAAAAATCTTAAAATTCCTCCCGCAGGATTCATCCTTGTTATCCCATATTAATTTAAAAATTCAAGTTTCTAGCTGTCATAGAATCGGATTTACAGTTTAAGACGACATTATTTTTTACTTCTTGTTTTCGAGATGAGAAATTCGTTTTCAACCAACCAAATTTTCTCTGGCGATTGGCCTGTAAAGGAATAATGTGTAACCTACGTGTTTTATTATTCCCCGCCCTGCCCACGATCAGTAGGGGACACCGATGGGCTTGGAAAGGCCGTCGTCCGTCGGATGGAACGTTAAGCCGTGGCCCCGTGTGCAGGAGAGCCATACCCTGTGCACGTTAAAGAACACACTGGATGGCCTCGACGGGAGGCTACCATCTGTCTCCCAACAGCTATTCCAGTGGGTCCCCTCCCCCAACCTTCTCTGAGCCTTCGGGTTCCATGTGACCTGGCCATTTAGCCCATTGTGTGCAAAAAAAGTGCCGCTCAGAGGTAAAACAACCCAACGTGTTTTATTCGTGTAGCGAAAGTATATGTATGAGACATAAATCCGTGCCCCGTGTGTAGGACAGCCATACCATCTGCACTCTAGATGGCCCTGACGGGAGGCTTCGATCATCGTATGCGTTAATTTTCATTGTCGTTAAAGTTTACTTAAAAATCAGAAAAAGGATATCCGAAAACTTCGTTCAGGATAAGGATACAAGCACTATTTTTCGGGATACCGGTTACGAATATATTCGTTTTGCAAAAACCCTAATTAGACCACGCTTTCTGCGTTGGCGTTGATATGTTGGCAGAGAGACCGATTTCGTTTCAAGCATAACATCATTCATAATGTGGGTTATTTTGATCCCCCCCCCCCCCCCAATGCGTCATTAAATCCAACTGCCATAGAAAGTAGTCCTCATAAGTTAAAACAAAAAAATCTTTAGAAGCACTTTTGGAAATGAACCTCTTACTTCTTTATTTTAGTCATTTCCCTGAAAGGAGAGGGGGCGATGGTACAAATTGTTGCTGCCATTATAAAACCCTTAATCATCACACTCCACCAATAAAATATAAAATTTCAAGTCCAAATGGATCGTTTGGAATATTTGTTTAAAACTGAGAAATTTTCAGAATTTTCCACCATCGGAGGATGCAAGCAAAGCTTTTGGGAAATTCTGAAAGTGTGAATTATAAATAGTTTATCAATACTTATCCAAACCAAAAAAGAATTTTCAATTTATCTCTAAAAACAATTATCTGTTAGAATAGAAAAAATATGTTTTCCCTCCTTAGGAAAGTGAAAACTTATTGTTGTCAATGTATAACTTCATTACATTCATATTTTACAACCAAAATTTCAAATTTCTAATGTAATATCATCGCTTGCAAAATGAGTTTGAAATTTTGCAGACAGACAGCAAAGTGGAAATATTAGCTCGTTTTCTGAAACCGAGCAAAACTCTGCCATGCTGATACTTGTATGATGTCAAATTCTAGTCGGTGAGAGAGTAACATACGTAATTTGAAGAAATAACTTTGAAAGATTTATAAATATTCATACGAAATTTTAAATGTTAACACAC
This sequence comes from Ryuthela nishihirai, assembly GCA_038380435.1. Classification (NCBI taxonomy): domain Eukaryota; kingdom Metazoa; phylum Arthropoda; class Arachnida; order Araneae; family Heptathelidae; genus Ryuthela; species Ryuthela nishihirai. Next base: position 7,032,742 of record JAWZYU010000027.1, read on the forward strand.
CATTAAAAACATCGCGTGTAAAAAGATATCTCAAATTAATACATGTACCACAACAAGAACGAAAATCTTTCGAATCCAGTATTTAGCCCGTGAATGATAATAACTTGATAGTTAACGAGACGCCATAGCGATCGGCTGAAAGCAATACATATTTGGTGTTTTCACTGGGATGGTTGGGGCGGGTGGCTCAGTCGGTAGCGCGCCAGGCTCGTAATCTGTAGTTCCCAGGTTCGAGTCCCAGCTGGGTCAGCGTTGAGATTTATCTCTGCAAAATTCCCTGCCCTGCCCACGGTCAGTAGGGGACACCGATGGGCTTGGAAAGGCCGCCGTCCGTCAGATGGGACGTTAAGCCGTGGCCTCGTGTGCGGGAGAGCCATACCCTGTGCACGTTAAAGAACACCTGGATGGTCTTGACGGGAGGCTACCATCTGTCTCCCAACAGCTGTTCCAGTGGGTCCCCTCCCCCAACCTTCTCTGAGCCTTCGGGGTCCATGTGACCTGGCCATTTAGTCCATGGTGTGCAAAAAAGTGCCGCTCAGTGGTAAAACAACCCAACCCAACTTTACACTTAGCAATGATTGATTCTCTTGCAATGAAAAATAGCTTAGTCACTTTCTTACAGAGACTATTTCTATTGGAGAGAACTATTTCGAGGCTAGCTCTTCTCTAACAAGGGACAGGAGCAGAGAAAATCTCGATTTTGGTATTCAATCAACTTTACATACGACCAGTACTCCATTTTAATGACTTCTGTGTCAGCTTGTAATTTGTGTAGTTGGGTTGGGTTGTTTTACCTCTGAGCGGCACTTTTTTGCACACCATGGGCTAAATGGCCAGGTCACATGGACCCCGAAGGCTCAGAGAAGGTTGGGGGAGGGGACCCACTGGAACAGCTGTTGGGAGACAGATGGTAGCCTCCCGTCAAGGCCATCCAGCGTGTTCTTTAACGTGCACAGGGTATGGCTCTCCCGCACACGGGGCCACTTCTTAACGTCCCATCCGACGGACGGCGGCCTTTCCAAACCCATCGGTGTCCCCTACTGACCGTGGGCAGGGCGGGGAATTTTGCGGAGATAAATCTCAACGCTGACCCAGCTGGGACTCGAACCTGGGAACTACAGATTACGAGCCTGGCGCGCTACCGACTGAGCCACCCCCGCCCCTAATTTGTGTAGTTACTATTGATTGACTTAAAGGAAATTTGGGATTAGTTCCCTAGCCTGTTCGTAGGGGGAAGAAAGTGTTGAAAATAATCATATTAGGAAGGATCTCCAACAAAACAATAAGAAGTGTTGGTTCCCTATTGGTTCCCTATTGGTTCCCTTCGCAGTACTTCACAATCTTTTCATCCATTTGGCCAGCATTTACTTGCTGCTTTCAGAAATGAATATAACTACGAACAATCTATAAATTACATATGTACAGATATTTAATGCAATGGAACATCAATTACACAAAGAGTGGGTTATCCAAAATATCGGGGGCGGGGGTGGCTCAGTCGGTAGCGCCCCAGGCTCGTAATCTGTAGTTCCCAGGTTCGAGTCCCAGCTGGGTCAGCGTTGAGATTTATCTCCGCAAAATTCCCCGCCCTGCTCACGGTCAGTAGGGGATACCGATGGGCTTGGAAAGGCCGCCGTCCGTCGAATGGGACGTTAAGCCGTGGCCCCGTATGCGGGAGAGACATACCCTATGCACGTTAAAGAACATGCTGGATGGCCTTGACGGGAGGCTACCATCTGTCTCCCAACAGCTGTTCCAGTGGGTCCCCTCCCCCAACCTTCTCTGAGCCTTCGGGGTCCATGTGACCTGGCCATTTAGCCCATGGTGTGCAAAAAAGTGCCGCTCAGAGGTAAAACAACCCAACATAAAATATCGGTTATCTGGAACACTGATTATCTGAAATGCTCCTCAGTCACTAATTCATAAAATAATAAGCAAATAGGTACATACTCTAAGGTTAATAAACACCTACACTGAACACTGATAGAGTGATCTATGCATTGTATTGATAGGCAGACTAAGTGGTTCTGAAACATGGGGGTACAGAGAATATTTTCGAAACCCTCAGATGTGTTTATGTCTCCAAATACAGGTGCTCCACTACTTACGAACAGGTTAAGTTCCCGAGGTTTTGACGTAAGTCGAAATGTTCGTAAGTCGAAAACTAACCTAAAAAGTCAATTTGTACACAGAATAACCACTTATTGTTAGTGTTTGATTCTTCAATGTACATTCTACAATGTACAGAATGCATTACACTCGTTTATCCGCTCGCTACCTCTTACTACAAGTACAGAATGCATTACACTCGTTTATCCGCTCGCTACCGCTTACAAGTACAGAATGCATTACACTCGTTTATCCGCTCGCTACCGCTTACTTACAAGTACAGAATGCATTACACTCGTTTATCCGTTCGCTACCGCTTACAAGTACAGAATGCATTACACTCCTTTATCCGCTCGCTACCGCTTACTTACAAGTACAGAATGCATTACACTCGTTTATCCGCTCGCTACCGCTTACTACAAGTACAGAATGCATTACACTCGTTTATCCGCTCGCTACCGCTTACTACAAGTACAGAATGCATTAGACTCGTTTATCCGCTCGCTACCGCTTACTGCAAGTACAGAATGCATTACACTCGTTTATCCGCTCGCTACCGCTTACTACAAGTACAGAATGCATTACACTCGTTTATCCGCTCGCTACCGCTTACTACAAGTACAGAATGCATTACACTCGTTTATCCGCTCGCTACCGCTTACTTACAAGTACAGAATGCATTACACTCGTTTATCCGCTCGCTACCGCTTACTTACAAGTACAGAATGCATTACACTCGTTTATCCGCTCGCTACCGCTTACTACAAGTACAGAATGCATTACACTCGTTTATCCGCTCGCTACCGCTTACTTACAAGTACAGAATGCATTACACTCGTTTATCCGCTCGCTCCCGCTTACTTACAAGTACAGAATGCATTACACTCGTTTATCCGCTCGCTACCGCTTACTACAAGTACAGAATGCATTACACTCGTTTATCCGCTCGCTACCGCTTACTACAAGTACAGAATGCATTACACTCGTTTATCCGCTCGCTACCGCTTACTTACAAGTACAGAATGCATTACACTCGTTTATCCGCTCGCTACCGCTTACTTACAAGTACAGAATGCATTACACTCGTTTATCCGCTCGCTACCGCTTACTACAAGTACAGAATGCATTACACTCGTTTATCCGCTCGCTACCGCTTACTACAAGTACAGAATGCATTACACTCGTTTATCCGCTCGCTACCGCTTACTACAAGTACAGAATGCATTACACTCGTTTATCCGCTCGCTACCGCTTACTTACAAGTACAGAATGCATTACACTCGTTTATCCGCTCGCTACCGCTTACTACAAGCACAGAATGCATTACACTCGTTTATCCGCTCGCTACCGCTTACTTACAAGTACAGAATGCATTACACTCGTTTATCCGCTCGCTACCGCTTACTACAAGTACAGAATGCATTACACTCGTTTATCCGCTCGCTACCGCTTACTTACAAGTACAGAATGCATTACACTCGTTTATCCGCTCGCTACCGCTTACTACAAGTACAGAATGCATTACACTCGTTTATCCGCTCGCTACCGCTTACTTACAAGTACAGAATGCATTACACTCGTTTATCCGCTCGCTACCGCTTACTACAAGTACAGAATGCATTACACTCGTTTATCCGCTCGCTACCGCTTACTACAAGTACAGAATGCATTACACTCGTTTATCCGCTCGTTACCGCTTACTACAAGTACAGAATGCATTACACTCGTTTATCCGCTCGTTACCGCTTACTACAAGTACAGAATGCATTACACTCGTTTATCCGCTCGCTACCGCTTACTACAAGTACAGAATGCATTACACTCGTTTATCCGCTCGCTACCGCTTACTACAAGTACAGAATGCATTACACTCGTTTATCCGCTCGCTACCGCTTACTACAAGTACAGAATGCATTACACTCGTTTATCCGCTCGTTACCGCTTACTACAAGTACAGAATGCATTACACTCGTTTATCCGCTCGTTACCGCTTACTACAAGTACAGAATGCATTACACTCGTTTATCCGCTCGCTACCGCTTACTACAAGTACAGAATGCATTACACTCGTTTATCCGCTCGCTACCGCTTACTACAAGTACAGAATGCATTACACTCGTTTATCCGCTCGTTACCGCTTACTACAAGTACAGAATGCATTACACTCGTTTATCCGCTCGTTACCGCTTACTACAAGTACAGAATGCATTACACTCGTTTATCCGCTCGCTACCGCTTACTACAAGTACAGAATGCATTACACTCGTTTATCCGCTCGCTACCGCTTACTACAAGTACAGAATGCATTACACTCGTTTATCCGCTCGCTACCGCTTACTACAAGTACAGAATGCATTACACTCGTTTATCCGCTCGTTACCGCTTACTACAAGTACAGAATGCATTACACTCGTTTATCCGCTCGTTACCGCTTACTACAAGTACAGAATGCATTACACTCGTTTATCCGCTCGCTACCGCTTACTACAAGTACAGAATGCATTACACTCGTTTATCCGCTCGCTACCGCTTACTACAAGTACAGAATGCATTACACTCGTTTATCCGCTCGTTACCGCTTACTACAAGTACAGAATGCATTACACTCGTTTATCCGCTCGTTACCGCTTACTACAAGTACAGAATGCATTACACTCGTTTATCCGCTCGCTACCGCTTACTACAAGTACAGAATGCATTACACTCGTTTATCCGCTCGCTACCCTTACTAGCAGGTGTTTCAAATGTGGTAAAAATCTGCTGTGGTATATGATAACATAAAGTCGATATTATAAATAAAGCAAATTATAGTGTTAATGTTTGTACATGAATAATATAATACGTATTGTAAATAACAAAAAATGAAAATTAGACCACGCTATCGACTTCAACGCCACGAATCCGTGCGAAATTTAAGTTTTAGACTTACGGTCAAATTGTTCGTAAGTCTGAAAGTTCGTAAGTTGAACGTTCGCAAGTAGGGGAGCATCTGTAATTCAAAAAAGATGATTTACTTGCTGTTTTTTCTTTTTCTTTATGTGTATGTACAAACATAACTATATAATAATATAGAAGAGATTTTACAGAAATATTGAAGAAATATTGTAATGTTTCATTTGTTCTGTAGACTTTCGGTCTAGCTTCAGAAAATCTACACTGTAAGCCAGGTTTCTCAAACTTTATACAGCCGTGGAAAGGTTTTTTTTAGTACTTTTTTGGTGGCTCAAAATTATAACGCATATAAAACAATGAAAAAAATTGAATAAAATATCCCTCTTTAATTTTATAAGAAGCCATTTATTATGTTGTATACTAGTGATGTGTTACCGCATTTATGAATGATGCGATTATTTGAATATTTTCTACAGATAGGAATTTTTTCTTCAAGGACCGGTGCTAGTCTACGAACCAAACTTTGGGACACGATGCTGCAGGGTATTCTACAACTACAAACAAATTTTTAAATATCCTATGTACTTTGTGTCTGCTAAAACATTTTTTTTGCATTTTTAAATATTGTTAACTTAATTATAAGTTGAGTATTTTTCTGAAGAATTAAATAACAATTTAATTATTGGAATTTATATATAAACGCAATTACGTTTTGAACTTTTTTACTCATTTTAAATCATTTGTTTTCCTACAGGCATTTGGGAGAACGTACCATTTAAGAACGTTGTGTATATCACCTGCCATAAAACCAGAAACGGAAAATTTCTAGCCACAGGGGACAAAGATGGTTTCATTCGACTCTTTAGGTATCCTTGTATGGAGAATGATGATGTGAGTAACGATTCTAGAGTAAAACTATTTCTGCCACGATAGGTTCATATTTGAATATCCCAATCTTTAACCATATTTCAAATATACAGTACAGTCGCTCAAAAAAATATCCGAACACTGTGGTTGATTACAGAATTCAGAAAAAATATCTGGCAGCGATTTTTAGAAATTAGTGATCTGGCAACCTTTGTGTCACGTGATTACAGAATTCAGGAAAAATATCTGGAGCGTGTAGAGCAACTGTACACGCTCCAGTTATCGTTCACAGCAAACGAGCGTGTGCAGTTACTTCAAGGACCGGTGCTAGTCCACGAACCAAACTTTGGGACACGATGCTGCAGGGTATTCTACAACTACAAACAAAAATTAAAACTACTACAACTACAGTTTGCTGTGAACGGTAACTGCACACGCTCAATATTTCCGTGAGTGAGCCCGATCTAGTATCAAAATAATAGGACCACCTACAGTCGCTCAAAAAAGTATCCAAACACTATGGTTGATTACAGAATTCAGAAAAAATATCTGGCAGCGATTTTTTTAGAAATTAGTGATCTGGCAACCTTTGTGTCACGTGATTACAGAATTCAGGAAAAATATCTGGAGCGTGTAGAGCAACTGTACACGCTCCAGTTATCGTTCACAGCAAACTGGAGCGTGTGCAGCTACTTCAAGGACCGGTGCTAGTCCACGAACCAAACTTTGGGACACGATGCTGCAGGGTATTCTACAACTACAAACAAAAATTAAAACTACTACAACTACAAACAAAAATTAAAACTACTACAACTACAAACAAAAATTAAAACTACTACAACTACAACTGGAGCGTGTGCAGTTACTGCACACGCTCCAGTTTGCTGTGAACGGTAACTGCACACGCTCAATATTTCCGTGAGTGAGCCCGATCTAGTATCAAAATAATAGGACCACCTACAGTCGCTCAAAAAAGTATCCAAACACTATGGTTGATTACAGAATTCAGAAAAAATATCTGGCAGCGATTTTTTTAGAAATTAGTGATCTGGCAACCTTCGTGTCACGTTTTTTCTGAATTCTGCAATCAACTATAGTGTTCGGATACTTTTTTGAGCGACTGTACATCTCCCGCGAAGGTAGGCCCCTTTTACTGCGTAAAAGGACGGAGCGGGGTATAATAAATATTTTACGTCAATTTGAGGAGATATGATGTTAATGTGCATAATTGTAAGGTAATCAATGTTAATGAGAATGGTTGATGTCTACTTTGGCGGCATCCATGGAACATGGCTCAATGCATATTCCGAACACATACCCTCAAAACTGAAAAATTGCCTGGAGGAATATATTGCTGTAGCTGTAAGAAGAAAATGGAATATTCTCCATAACTTCTTGGGGGTTGGAAATTGTAGTGGGCTTCTAGAATCTCTGCAATTAAAGCTATAGAGAGAAGGGAAAAAACCAATGTAAAGTTTATTGCACCTCCCAATGATTCTGATCCAGAGGTGCCAGAAAATCAATGCAATACCACTTAGGCTGCTTACACTAGCGGTGAATTAGCAACACAGCTTCTGAGAAGGAAGTCTCAAAACTGCTATATCCGTAGAGTGCTAATAATATTATCTAATTTAGTTTTTAAAGTTGTGATTAAAGTAAAAGTCCTAGCAACTTTATAAAGTCAGTGGATAGCATTCAAAGAATTCTTCCTTATTGGAGAATCTTATACCAGAAGGAATTGTATTAGAGTTTTTACCTTCTGTGGGATTAATGCAGCAATTTGTAATTTTAGCATACTATATCTGAGGAATCATTTGTGGAATTTATATCGTCCCTGTGTTCGAGTGGTTACTGATCAAAGAAACCCTTATACCAGTTTTACTGGGGGCGGGGGGGGGGGGGGGGGCTCAGTCGGTAGCACGCCAGGCTCGAAATCTGTAGTTCCCAGGTTCGAGTCCCAGCTGGGTCAGCATTGAGATTTATCTCCGCCAAATTTCCCGCCCTGCCCACGGTCAGTAGGGGACACCGATGGGCTTGGAAAGGCCGCCGTCCGTCGGATGGGACGTTCAGTCGTGGCCCCGTGTGCGGGAGAGCCATACCCTGTGCACGTTAAAGAACACGCTGGATGGCCTTCATGGGAGGCTGCCATCTTTCTCCCAACAGCTGTTCCAGTGGATCCCCTCCCCCAACCTTCTCTGAGCCTTCAGGGTCCTTGTGACCTGGCCATTTAGCCCACGGTGTGCAAAAAAGTGCCGCTCAGAGGTAAAACAACCCAACCCAGTTTTACATTTTCAGCATGCTACAGTAATTTGTGCCTTCAGTGCTCTATATTGTGATAGTTTCACATAAATTAGCCAAGCCAAGGAGACCTTCAAAAATTTACGTTTTTAGACCTGTAACAGTACAGAACGTAATCAAAATTTCTAGTCATACTATATTTCACGCAGCTCTTCAGTTCCATATTTTTTCCGTAATTTTTCAAACCATTATTTATCGCATCTTTATTTTTTATTGCAACACTTCTTATCGTTTTGTTGGAGATCCTTCCTAATATGATTATTTTCAACACTTTCTTCCCCCTACGAACAGGCTAAGGAACTAATCCCAAATTTCCTTTAAGCCAATCAATAGTAACTACACAGATTACGTGCTGAGACACAGAAGTCATTAAAATCAATGAATAGTTTAATGAAAAAATGCTCCCACGTCTTCTGTAGATTCATGGCAGAGTGTTCTAACCACTGAGCTATCATTTTCGTGATGGTTATATAAAATCCGATCATAAGAACCGTAGTTTCATGAGACGTATTAAGTTCTCTTGCACACAGAACCACGACAAAACTCTTTACAGTACAATATTCTAATGCAGTAGAATAGCTAGGTTTTTCAGGGGGGAGGGTTGGAAAATGTTTTAGCTAGTTTTCAAAAAAAAAAAGAAAGAAACGTCGTTTTCACTTTGCCTGTAGACCTTCATTTTTTTTTTATTTTTAGACACAAATGCAAACAACAACGTTTCGGGGGGCTCTGAAATCTCCCCCCCCCCCCCGAAATCTAATCGTATTGTACGAACTTGTCTACTTGCTTTGAAATCCGAAACATGTGTCGTTTTATAATTTAATTTTAGCAACATGCGCTGTAGGGTCGTCTTACCGTGCGTTTGAAACAATTCTTTTCGTAGCAGTAGATTCAAAACACAAAATATTTCGTCCCGGGATGCAACGAAAAAACTAGACTTTTCGGTTTGTGCGAAACAAGATTTATTGAGCGTCACAAACCTGTAATGCTTCTCGTAGAGCATGGGTGTCCAACCTTTTGACTTCCCTGGGCCACATTGAGTGAAGATGAATTGCTTTGGGCCGCACATAAATAGCCAGAAAAGTTTTTAATTGGGATATTTGCTTGTGTCACTAATACTTTTATTAGTGCTCTGTAGTAACAACAACACTTGTAGCCTCTACATTCTCGTACATCCTCAAAATAGCCGTCTCGCACTCTAACCTGCAGTTCTTACCAGATTCCTCAGATCGTCTCCGGTCCATCGAAATGCTTTCCAGTCTTCTTCAACACCACTGATTGGATGTATCCCTCGATATGCTTATCGACCCCAATCATCCTCCTGTACTTTTCATGATAGCTCGTCATAATTCCTTCCCAAGTGATTGCATAAGGAATAATCGTGACATCACACTTATGTATAACCCCAAGCTCCTTTGCCAGTAGATCATACTTCCTCTTCTTCTTGACCTCCACGGTCATGGTTGTTCTGGGAGGACCACTGTGTCGGAGGACCACTATCCTGGAGTACCACTATGTCGTAAACACGTACATTTTACGATTTTCCGCATTACCAGCTATCCAGGGTCGAATGCGGCCCGCGGGTTGGACACGTCTGTCTTGGAGCTTCTTTAACCTATTCTAGCGAACGTAATTGAAAACAGCTTCTGCTGGAAAAACTTTATCACACAGCTGTTTAATTGTTTGCAGGAACTGTCAAAGGAACATTTAGTTCTCTAGATTAGGGATTCTCAACGTGGGGTACGCGGTAAAATTTTTTGGGGTACGCCGTGAGAGCTCAAAAGTTGCTAGATCTAGTAACAAAGTCGCTAAGTTGGCAACACTGCTACTGATTAATAATTTTAAGCTTTGTTAAATTGTTTATGTCGTTTTTTTTGTGTTTATCAATATGTGTAATTTATGAATACAAAATTTAATGCATATATACATATGTTTTATTTTATTCTCTTTGTTATACTATAACTATAGTTTTTTTCTATCTATACAAGGGGGTATGCCAGTTACACACACATTTCCAGAGGGTACGTGAAGCATAAAAGATTGAGAACCACTGCTCTAGATTATCCAATAGGCACGTGCCTCGAGGCCCTAAAAGTTAGGGAGCTTCCGCCACCGTGGGCAGTATCATTAAAAGCAAAAGAAACAAAAATGCCGGTTTTACTTATTCTAATGGCTACTAAGGGACCTGGGTTCGAGCCCCGGGTAAGGCATCGACGTTTGTGTTTTTTTTCTGCTGAGGTCCCGCCATCCTCTGAGACCTTCTTGTATGGCATATAAACTGACACACCTCTGTGGCAAGCAAGCTGCTTCAGGGGGTATTTATTTTTTATTTAAGGAACTGCAATAAAATTATTAATACAATAATCTCTGCATGTAATTTCCACGTATGATTTAACTACTGTAATTCATATTTTCCATACATTACCGTTGTATAACGTGTTTGGCTTCTGTTCGTGGAAGCCGTAGCCATTTTAATCCGATAAACGGTAACAGATTTTTATATTTGTTATTGCAATATTAAAAAGAAATTTTTCCATTATAAATTGCAAGGGAAAGATCCTCAAGGTCTTAGTTCCTAGGAGCTCCAGAGCACACCAGAGAATAAGACTTTATGTCTGAGAATAAAATAAAAATTCTATTCCATATAGAATATCGTTTAAGCCTTTTCTGTCCGGTGGAATATTTTAGTAATTGGGAAATCCTGCTCAAGTTTTATTCTCAGACCCCCCCTCCCCCCCTAGAAATTAAATCCTGGGTATAAAATTTCATTTCCTGAGTGCAATATTTCATTTGCGTTAGGTATTAATAAAACATTACGATTTACATTTTCCGAATTTTCAATAATTTTAATTCTTCTGTTAGAAAGGCCCTAAAGATGAAAAATTCATTCCACTATTGCAAACGATTCATTCATGTCAGAGGTTTGAAATTTTAGTGGTAGAATATATGACGGTTAACGAGTTTGACAGCAGATTTTGTTTGGCCGCCTTACCCTCATCAGGGGGTGAGAAAATGCAACGTGTTGCTTTAAAAAATGAGATTTTTTTTTTAGATTAGATGGGTATAAAAGAAATATTACTGTCGGAAATTTCAAATCATCCAACAATTTTCACCATCAGGTCCTAAAGTGGAAAACGCAAAATTCTAAAGGGAGACTGACTAAATGATGTTTGAAAATTTGGTTGTAGAATGCGATGATCAAGAGGTTTACACTGATAGCAGTGATTTACAGCGGGGGAGGGAATGCAATGCTTTGTAAAATACATATTAAAAATTCTTTTTGGTGAATAGGAACTAATGAGATATTACCATTTGTATTTTCAGAGCCATTAGTTCGAATTTCCATGATTAGAAAGTGATTAGACAGTTGCAAAATGACGAACTTATCCCTTTGGAAACTATCGTTCTACGGATATTGCTCGGGCGATACATTGCTCTTCCGCTATATTAAACTGTTGATTTCTGAAAACATTTCTCCACGTGACGGTTTATTCCAACGCTTTGGACATCTAAATATTTTAACGCATTTTATCGAAATGGAAAAACGAATTATATACCTCAAATATTTTTCGAATGAAAGTCGAGACACATGTTAGCCATCTCCAAAAATATCCTAGTTTTCTTTACAATATGACAGTGAACTCGTTCCGTCTCTGTAGCGGAAGCGTTGACTGCAAATAGAAATGGAGAGAAAATATAGGAGTGATCCGAAATAGAAGTGTAAAGGGTTAATATGCCCTCATCCAACGATCATTGCAAGCTTCGTCCTCTACATGTGATGCTGCATGGGACTGTAGGGTCAATTATCTGCTGTGGTAACTTCACTTGGATTCTACGTGTTGAATTAAAATTCTAACAGGAAGTAGAGTGAAATTCAATCTTAAATTCTTATTTATGAGTTATGTTAAAATATAATTCAACAATTGAAACTGTATATTTATGGACTAAAATATCTGAAAAGCTACAATTAGGACATATTTCTATCAGAATTCAAATTAATGAAATTCTTAATTATTCGTATTGAAGATTTTAAAAAAATTAATAAAAACAATGTTTTTAATTTCATTTTCAGGTAAAATATTACGAATACAAGCACAGTACATTTCCAGTAACATCAACCCGTTTCCTCAGTGGCAATAGATATCTCGTTTCTGTTGGTGGTCTTGATGGAGCCATCTTTATATGGAAATTGGTGTAATTGTGTACGAGCTATAAAAGATAATTATTAAAACTATGGACTGTTTCCGAAGCATCTGTTGAGGAATCAAAGGGAATAGGGGGATCAGTAGGCCTAAACTTCCCCGACAACTGATCTAACCTAAACAAGGAATCACCATTTTTCTTCTGTGCTGAAATATATACCTCTGGACTTCCAGTATTACATTGTGTATAAAAACACCCTCTTTTTGTCCAATTCATACATATGAAAATAAAATTTTCAAGTACTTTCATAAAACTGTTCATGTCTCATTTATACTACATTGCTAAATATCAGTACCCAGTACATTTCCAACTATCAAAAAAAGAAAAGTTTAAATCCTTTATCTACTGATTAGCCCAACCCAGAAAATTTCCTGTAGAAATAAACTTCAACAGTTATTAAAAACATCGGAAAAAAATTATCGCTGAAGCGGCGGAAATGGAACCCGCAACTCTCTAGCTACACGCCAGAGAGCTCTACCTGTTAAAGCACGCACCAATTCTGGAAGAGTTTAGCGTCTTATGCGTGGTTTAACATGTAGAGCGCTCTGGCATGTATCTAGAGAGTTGCGGGTTCAATAAGTACCTATTTAGAAACAATCAACAGCCTTCAACTATGTAAAAAAATTTAGATGTGGACTTTGCTGTGTTTTGTCCCGAAATGGTCAACTGAAGTCATAGATTTCCTCTGATTGTTTTGCAGGTGAGTCAACAAGTAAGCATAGATTAGGCAGTGAGGACACAGCTGCACCTTTAGTACAGTAAAAGAATTAAATTGGAAACAATGCTTCCCTTTCATTAACTTTCCCTACCTGGGAAAAGGGGAAAAAAAACGTTAAATGTGGAGACATTTTCATAATGGTAAAACTAAAGAAACCCAAAATTCGGAGAAAATCCTAAAAAAACGTAGTAGTTAGCAGCTATGCATATGTCATTCAATGCTAGCAACAGTAATTGTGAGAAGCTGCATACAGTTGCAGCAAGGATCTAAGTGCATATTGGGCGATTGATTAATATTTTGACAGGTAGCCGCAATGCACCAATGGTGACACTACCCACCTTCAGCAGAATGATTATGCCAAATTTGTGCCATCCCATTACACAACAAACCATTTCTCGATGACTTGCAGAGGCACTTCACCCGTTGCATCATCATCACCTCATCTTTAGGGATGAACCCGTTTTTTTTCTAGGTGCAATGATCACTGTATACAGCTGTATAGATGACAGAGTTAATGCTCCAATCTAGCTACCACTGTCGAGCAATACACTGCTTGAGCAGCAAGTTATGGTCTGAAGTGTGATAAGTGATAGCCAGTCTTCTGTGATGCCTCCCAGGCCATTTCACTATGTAAGACTATATCAATGATGTCCTGAAGCCCTTCATCAGAGGAGTGTCTGTGGAGTTCAGCAATGCCGGACCTCATACGACTAACACCAGGGAATGTCTACACTTGTTGGGGCGGGGGTGGCTCAGTCGGTAGCGCGCCAGGCTCGTAATCTGTAGTTCCCAGGTTCGAGTCCCAGCTGGGTCAGCGATGAGATTTATCTCCGCAAAATTTCCCCGCCCTGCCCACGGTCAGTAGGGGACACCGATGGGCTTGGAAAGACCGCCGTCCGTCGGATGGGTGGTAAGCCGTGGCCCCGTGTGCGGGAGAGCCATACCCTGTGCACGTTAAAGAACACGCTGGATGGCCTTGACGGGAGGCTACCATCTGTCTCCCAACAGCTGTTCCAGTGGGTCCCCTCCTCCAACCTTCTCTGAGCCTTCGGGGTCCTTGTGACCTGGCCATTTAGCCCATGGTGTGCAAAAAAGTGCCGCTCAGAGGTAAAACAATCCAATCCAAAAGTCTACACTTGTTGATGCTCTTCCATTTGCCAGCAAGGTCCCCATATTTATTGAACATGTTTGGGACTTGGTGGAATGTCATTTGCAACCAGAGCAAATGGTGGCTGCCCTGAGGGACCAGCAGCAACTGTGAATTTCTATAGGAGATTATACGATATTGACTACCAACATAGGATCCACCTCTGTGAGAAAAAATATGTGCTTCTTCTCTGTTACTCTAAGCATGCCTTACTCATCTGCCGACCTGTCTTGTCTCCGATCTTAATCTGATACCAACCACTTCTCGTTGGTGCAGTTTTCAATGTCACAAAGTGTATGTCGATTCAGTAGGTGATAAAGCGACTTAATTTCCGGGATGGAACTAATACTGTACATCATATGAGTGAGTGCAATGCAGTGGTCGAAAATTACTTCTATGGCATTTTTGTGTGGCTTGCCATTCACACAATGTTTTCTTATTGAAAGTGATTTTTTTTACACATTACAAATTGTGCTCTTACCAATACAACTTTATTTAGATTGAAAAATTCTACATCTCTTAATTGTAACATACACTATCTGATCAATAGTATTTGGACACCCCTTCTGGGTAGAGGATTCGCCCATATATGCCACAGCCATGGCTCAAACAGATATAAAAGGACGCATGTAGCCTAGCAAACCTCATAGACACGCATGAACAGGAGAATGGGCCATACAGCAGAACTCAGTAACTTTCAACGTGGCACGGTCATATGATGGCACCTTAGCAAAAGTCAGTTCGGGACATTTCGGCCCTGCTGCAGCTGCCCCGATCAACTGTAAGTGATGTTATTGTCAAGTGGAAATGAATAGGAGCAACAACAGTGCAATCGCAACATGGTAGGCCACGTAAAATGAGAGTTGGACCACCGAGTGCTGAAGAGGGTGGTGTGACAAAATCGCTTCTCCTCGGTTGCAACACAAACCACCTCGATAAAGAACAGATTCCTATCTGAGTGATGAACTGTAACAAATCCAATAGAATATTGAAAAGGGGTGAAGAATTAACAATATGTTAACCTGTTACCTGGGTAACAAGTATAAACGACATAGAAGTTACTGACTCAAATCAACACCATACAGACATCCTATCTCATCTTATTGACTTATGGAGAGAAACAAGTATATTAACTGAAGACCAAGCTGCTAAGGCTGAGAACCTATTGAAAGAGTTTTCCGACATTTTTTTCTGCTACTTCAAATGATTATGGCCGTTAAGCAGTGAGGCCTAAAACTAAATAAAGCATTTTAAAATACCGTTCTGTCCTAGTATAATATCAGATGTAGTTCACGATTTTTTTCATAAATGAAACTAATAATATTTACAGAAGAAAAGAAGGCGATTTATAGATTTAAACAGCATGGAATTTATAGAATATTTTCATGAATTTTGTTTCTAAAAGGAATATTAAACTTAAACAACAATTTTATGAGACTTCTGCTTTGCATTTTTATTTTGCCAAAATAACACAAATTGTTTTTTTTCCTCAAACGAAACGCCTGAAATGCTTATAATAGAATCGTCTGTTTGGATTCTGCCGAGACGTGGATAAAGTGTTTCACTGTGTAAAACATACCATAAAACTGGAAAAAAGTGACGACAAAGACATTATTCAGAGAGTTGGGGCTATGTTGTATAAATTTGAAATATCTCACGTATCTTGGTTTTTTCCAAAAGTGGAACCATCACTACAAGTACTTGCAAAACTAGAATCTCAGTTGGCAAGCGGCAATCCACAGGAAATCTTTTGGGAATTGTGCAAACTGTACAAATCTGATACTCGAATTGACTCTCATGTCAATTGGCTGGTTACTACAACTCAAAACAAACCCGTCCATTTTTATGTCGTCTTACTGACTTTTTATGTCGTCTTACTTTTATGTTGTCTAACCGATTAAATAATCAAACCATAAACAATATGGTGTTTGATCACATGTTACTAGAACGGATTCAAATCAGAGTGAATAGCAAACAGTTTCCCGAACAAGAATTCGAGTGCAACTTTGAACCCAACAGTTTAGATTATGCGCGAGTTTACAACAGCTTCTTAGCTGCAAAAAATATGGACATCGACTCGGGTACACAAGTCAGTTACCAAGCTTTTATGAAACTGTATCCGATATTCCACTTCGATGTCAGCAAATACGAATCACGTCAAAGAATTATCAGCAACTGCTGACATCGAAATACGATTCAAATTAAATAGACCGCCAAATGAATTATACCACGTATGTTGCGTAATTGTCTCAGAACGGAAAGCAACTTTACAACCACTAGAGGGAAAACTTTTAGTTGTTAGCTAAAAAAACTATTTTAAATACAATCAAAATTTACATCGATTTGCACGTTAAAAAAATATGTATGTTCCCCACTTCTAATTGAATCTTATGAAATGTTTTTAAGAGAAAATTTCAATTAATCCGTTGAAATATTGTTGAAGATCCTAAAAGTTCTGATCATTAAGATTGTTTAAGGATTTTTTTTTTTCACTTCAGGAGACATTCTTTTCAAACTTCTATCTGGACTAGAAAAATTAACGGCCGCCCGCGCCAACGGGCGACCAGCGTTCAACTAAGCAACTTTGAAAAAACATACAAAAATAACTACTTACTCTCTTGAGGAGGGGAAAATCAAAGGGACTTGGAATCGCTTGAGACCTTCTTAAATACTCCATAGAACCAAAACTGAATCTTGGACTTTGCTACTGAATCTTGAACTTTGGTTTTGGATAAACCTTTCGGTTTGATAGCAAAATTATTACTTGGACTTTGTTACTGAATCTTGATCTTTGGTTTTGGATAAAAAATTTTGGTTTGGATAGAGTTTATTACTTGGATTTTGCTACTGAATCTTGAACTTTGGTTTTTGATAAAAAATTTCGGTTTGGATAAAGATTATTACTTGGACTTTGCTACTGAACCTTGAACTTTGGTTTTGGATAAAAATTTCGGTTTGATAGCAAAATTATTACTTGGACTTTGCTACTGAATCTTGAACTTTGGTTTTGGATAAACATTTCGGTTTGATAGCAAAAATTATTACTTGGACTTTGTTATCAAACCGAATTTTTTTTTTCCAAAACCAAAGTTCAAGATTCAGTTTTGGTTCTGTGGAGTATTTAAGAAGGTCTCAAGCGACTCCAAGTCACTTTGACTTCCCCCTCCGGTAGAGTGTCCATATCTAAGGTAAGTACGATTTAAATAGATTTAATTGTAATGCTGGAACGGGAATTTTTATGTGGACTTTAGTTAGATAAAAGTTTTAATATTCTTATAGCAAAATTATTACTGGAACTTTGATTAAATGAAAATTTTAATATTTTTCTATGATAAGAAATTTATTCAGTTTTGGTTTTAAATTTCGGTTGAGTATTTAAGAAAGATCTCAAGCGATTCGAAGTCAGTTTGGTATAGAGTCCCAATCTAAGGTAAGTACGATTTAAATACATTTAATTGTAAAGCTGGAACGGGAATTATTACGTGGACTTTCGTTAGATAAAGTTTTAATATTCTTATAGCAAAATTATTACTTGAACTTTGATTGGATTAAAATTTTAATATTCTTCTATGTTAAATTATCATACACTTCACAAAGTTTCGTTTTGATAACAGAATTATTAATTTTGACTTTTATTAGATAAAAGTTTTAATATTATTGTTTAATAGCAAGATTATTACTTGAACGTTCCTTAGATAAAAGTTTAAATATTCTTGTAGCAAAATATTTACTTTGGACTTTGATTAAAACTTTTAATATTTTTCTATGATAAGAAATTTATTCACTTTTGGATAAAACTTTTAATATTCTTCTTTGATAACAGAATTAATACTTTGGACTTTGCTTAGAAAGTTTTGATTCTGCTGTATCCAGTGAAGTGTGTGATAACTTAACAGAACACATCATTTTTTATCTCATACACACACATCTCATTTCAACCTAATTCATTTTAGCTCATACACACACACACCTCATTTCAACCTAATTCATTTAAACTAATTCACAAATTAGTTTAAACCTCATCTCCCCAAAAAAACTTAAATTAGTTTTTCACATGCTGAAAAACACCCCCGTTTTTTCTAATTTTCACACATATTTTCACAAAAAACCACAAGAAACATACTTTTTACCTCACCCCCAATAATTTTTCCCAAGGATTTTCAGAATTTTCGAGCACCTTTTACTGTGCTAGAACTCTCATTTAAGCTACTACTCACTGATATCGATAATTCACATATAGAATTGTCTAAGCTTGTTTAATGAAACATCATGTTAGATGAAATGCGAACTATTTTAGCTACATGATTCTATATAATAATAATACCATAATAATATACACCTATCCCTCGATTTACACGGTACTCAGTTCACACAATTTTGGCTTTGCACGGTCAAAAAATGCAACCAGTTCCGATTTACACGGTACTGACTGAGATTTCCTTTCCATGTACGTCTCAGTCAGTACCGTGTAAATCGAAACTGGTTGCATTTTTTGACCGTGCAAAGCCAAAATTGTGTGAACTGAGTACCGTGTAAATCGAGGGATAGGTGTATATAAAAAGTATTTGTCTTTTAGTTCTTAAATTAAAAACGTTGCTTTTTCTCCCACTCCTCTGAAAATAGTGGGCAGATCATTGCTGTCAGTAGAATTTCAACCATAATAGAATTATACAGAAAAAATTTCTACCAAAAACACACCACGTGAAACATTCGTTAAAGGTTTTGAGGTTTGAATATTTGATGATCTCTAATGATATAAATTATAACTACCTTTGAAAATGCGAATTATATTTCATTAGTACCAACTAAAAAAAAGATTTCGAATTGTTTCTTAAAATAAAACCATTCCGTTTCCTACCTATATTGGGCGTAAGGGTCAACTCATTGCTGTCACTAAAATCTTAAATACTGTCACATTCCACGACCAAAATTTCAAATTTCTAGCTTAACTACATCGTTTGCAATATTCATTTCAAATTTTGAGATTTTCGTATTTTTTTCCACGGTTAGAGGGCGCAATTATAGCTTTCGGGAGATTTGGAAAATGCAAATTGTAATTCAGGGTGTTTCATAAAGGATGCAACCCTCTGTTGTACTTTTCTCTTTAAACTTGACAAAAGACAAATTTCAAAAAATGTAAATTAGACATATAAATTAGACCTTTACAGAGATGTTGAAAGTGGTTTCCTGCAACCTGGATGCAGGTTCGTACCCGTTTCATGACATTTGCAACCACCTTTCATAATGTTTCTTTTCTCATATTTAAAATCTCTCTTTGAATGAGTATTGTTTTGAAACACTACACATTTGAGATATCCCCAAAGGAAAATATCTGGAGGAGTAAGATCTGTGGATCTTGGGGGCCACAATTTTTTTTTAATCAAATGATCACCAAACAATTCCTGCAACATGACCATTGTGTCATTTGCAGTATGGGCAGTCGTGCTATCTTGTTGAAACCAACATTCTCGTTCATTCACATCCAAGAGTCTCAATAAACTGTTTCATGAGGTCATGATAAACTTCACCAGTTACAGTTGAGTCAAAAAATAATGGCCGTATCACACGACGACTGGAAATTTCACACCAAACACCAATTTTCTGTGCATGTAATGGTCGTGAAAAGTGTGAGGATTTTCACTGCTCCATATTCAACTGTTTTGATTGTTCCCATACCCATCCAAGTGAAACTGCCTTATCACTGAAATAAACACAGTCCAACCCCTCAATTTCATTTTCACTATGAAAATAGCGAAACCAACGACAGTACCGTAAATGTTTTTCATGGTCTGCTTCGTTCAGCTCATGAACGACACCAATGCGATATGCATGTAATTTTAACTTCTTTGTAGCCCTTAAAACAGTAGCTGGTGATAGTCCAGACTGTGAAGATAAGTTTTAAATATATTTCTGGGTGAGCGAGTTATACACTGAGACACATCATCAAGAACTTCGGCAGTTAACAGTGATGGTGGCCTGGGCTCTTTCGATCCTGTACAGACCCAGGTGGCACGAAATTTATCAATCAAACGAGATATTGTCGACTTGTTGGAAGACTGAGGAAACTTCAACTCAAGCTCCTCTCTCACATGTTTGTAAGATTTGTACGCAAATAAGTCTGAACAATAAATACACGTTCGTTTTTGGAAAACGACATAGCTGACACAACACAAAGGAATGAATGCTTGACTGAGACTAGCGCGTGACAAGGTCATTTCAACTGCTAAAGGCTGTTAACTTTGAGTACAGTAATGCCAACTGACTAATATTATGGCATAAAATGTTCATGTGCGTAAGTTCTACTCTTTTATATTTAGGGTTGCGTCCTTTTTGGAACACCCTCTATTTTATCAATACTTGTGTAACCCAAAGAGAATTTTTAATTGATCTCTAAAAACATACAATTATTTCTTAAAGCAAAACATTTGCATTCCCCCCCCCCCATGAATCTAAAGCAACGAGATAGAATAGGTTAGAGTGAACCTTAGTGAACAACCGTTGTGTTACAGCGCCACCAGTCGGAAGCCAAAGGAAACTCGTTTTGTGCCCACCCTTTATATTGCCAATGTATATGGTCACCCGCACCCAGCGCCATCTGGTGGAAACAAAAGGAAACAATTTGATCCCGTAGTTTAAGTGGTTGCTTGCCTTCCATCAACGAACATAATTTATAATGTAGGATATATTAAAATTATTCCAACTTTATTTGTTTTTTATGAAGCAGCAGCACTACATGAATTTTTCAGATAAATTTCGGTACATTTCATATAGAAATATATTGTAATTTTTTTCGAAACTGGTGGTTGGTGTAAATTAAAAAAATTTTACTTTGCGCCGATTACTATTATTGAAATAATATTCATATCTTTCAGATGCCAATGTCATGCAGGCTTTTAAACCTTTGTTTGTCCCGTCTGTTCTGTAAAATGAATGGTCGTACTTGATATGACAAACCTATGATATATTTCTTAACATTAAACACCTGTATATTATTTTTTATTTTACAAGGCATTTACTAATTTTAAACATATTCTTATCTATTTTAAGATCTATTTTAAACTATAAATAACAGTCTTTTTTTTTTCAATAATCAATATTTCAGTTTTATACTTGTGAACAGGTCCGGATGTGGAAACAATGGCAGGGGGGGAGGAGACTGAATTTTCAATGCAGATAACATTTGACCCTCCGTTTAGCAGCTCTTTGAAACATTTCTTGAAAACTGCATTGAATTTAAGATTCAAAATTTTTTGGGCAGACTAGATCTGGCTCTGCTTGTGAATGACATTAAACCATTTTTAAATACCAGACAAGAAAGGGGGTGGCTCAGTCGGTAGCGCGCCAGGCTAGTAATCTGTAGTTCCCAGGTTCGAGTTGCAGCTGGGTCAGCGTTGAGATTTATCTCCGCAAAATTCCCCGCCCTGCCCACGGTCAGTAGGGGACACCGATGGGCTTGGAAAGGACGCCGTCCGTCAGATGGGACGTTAAGCCGTGACCCCGTGTGCGGGAGAGCCATACCCTGTGCACGTTAAAGAACACGCTGGATGGCCTTGACGGGAGGCTACCATCTGTCTCCCAACAGCTGTTCCAGTGGGTCCCCTCCCCCAACCTTCTCTGAGCCTTCGGGGTCCATGTGAACTGGCCATTTAGCCCATGGTGTGCAGAAAAGTGCCGCTCAGAGGTAAAACAACCCAGAAAAGAATCTACTATATATTTGTGAGAGGTAGAATAGGTTTGCATGTCTTTTTTTTCTCGTTTTTCTGTTTCTTAGTTTTCAGGAATAACAAAATTTGTCACCCTCCCAAAATTTCTCGCCCTCCCTTAAAAAGTGATAGGAACTGCCTCTAAAGGGTAATAAGAGTTATAACAGTAAAATTTAGTATATAGTATCCTCTAATGGTAATTTAGAAAATCTAAATATTAGGACAAAAAAATTCCATTCGCAAAAAAATGCTCGCACCGAAAAAACAAAATGGTAGGAACTGCTTCTAAAAGATAAGAACTTGAACAACAAAATTTATTCTACAACTTCCTGAAACCACAACTTAAAGTAGGGAAAAAATTTGGCACTGAAATAATAAATCCCCTGAAGTTCTTTTTTTTTTAATTCTTTAGAAAAAACGGGGAATGATTTCTCTTAATATTTTAAATTTAAACATAAGGGTTATTGTAAAAACAAACTAAGAGCTATGATTATCGAATTCGATATATAACTTCCAGGTCCTAGCAGATTAAGGAAACATAAGTATTAAATCTTCCCATCTTTCTCTCCTTTTCCCACACGTAAATACAGGGAATTTCTCCTAAACATTTAAAGGGTCATCAAATTTGGTATAGAGCCTCCTCTTATCCTTACTTTAAGCAATGAGGATTCCATCCCCCAACCTCCCCCCCACAAAGAAGGCCTTCTACATAAAAAGAGAGAATAGAATTTTTTCTAAACGGTAAGAGCTATGATCACCGAATTTGACACATACAATTTCTTCTTATCATGGCTCTAAGACATGATCTGGGGGGACAAGGGGACCATACCCCCCTTTCAGAATGCTAATGATGTTAACAGGGGAAAAATTTGTGAAACTTTTTTATATTTCATGCATTTTTTAAGAATGTTTTTAAAAAACCTGTAAAGTGGAAGGGAGAATGTTTTAATTCATTTTTACATTTTTCCTACTCGATTTTGATTTTTGAGGTTCCCCTCGATTTTTTTTCTAGATCCGGGCCTGCACTCTACCACAAAAATTTCGAATTTCTGGCACAAATAGATCGTTTGAAATATTTGTCGAAACGTTTGCCATTTTCTACTGCTACAAGATGTATTAGCTTTTGAGATATTTTGCAGTTGTAATATTTCATCAATACCTATCCAACGGCTAAAATTTTTTTTATGACTAAAAACAAAAGAGTTGACACTAAGTGTCAGTTAAACGAGTGTCGAAAAAATGAAAAATGAGGTGATATCAATATTTTTTTATCTTTTTTTTTGCTTAAAAAAACAGCTATTTTTGTAAAAATAAGCAAAAATGGGGGATATTAAAATATACCAGATATCCCTAAACATACCAGTGATTTAATTTCGATAGGGGGGAAAGGATCCGAGAATTATAATTCTTTTATTCTTTTGGGGGGTCTCCCCCCAAAAAAAGTCCCTGTGACCAAATAGTTACACCAATGGCAAACAATAAGGTGTTCTGTTAAGTAACTAATAGGTGAATCTGAGCGAAATTCTCTTAAATTATACTTTAGAGGTTGATATCTAGTTGACCAGTGCAAAATCTAAAGAATGCTTTTTTTTATTAGCATATTATAGTGACAGATCAGGGAAATAAGTTACCAAACGTGTGCTAGAAAACCTAAAGCAGTTTCAGTTAAAATCGTTCAAAAATTTTCTTCAAAATAAAACTAGAAAGGGGATTAAAACAATTGGTATTATTCTATATCTGGAATGATTGGATCGTGTGAAAAACGGCTTAAAAAGTAGTTAAATGTGAAGGTGAAAAGAAGATTCCTGATAAAAAGTATGTCAAAATTTCGTTTTCTTTCAAAAATTACCTTTTATTTTGAAATTGAACTGTCAGATTATTGAACATTACACTAAAACATCACTATGACATGTTGAACTGAGAGGCGTGTGTATGATCTTTGGCAAGCTGTTGTTTCAGGGTTTTTTATTTTTTTATGAATAAAAATAAGAAAAACGTATATTAAATATACTTGTAGATAATTATGAGAATAATTATTTAGTTGAGTACTGTTTTTAGTGAAAATTAAATTGCCAACTCGTATAAAGCCAATGCTAAATAATAGCGTCTGCCCGCGTTACTGCCCACCCTGACATGGCCGCTGGTCGTTCGTTAAAGTTGCCTCAACTTTCCAAACCGGTTGTCTAAAGCAGAGGTTTCCAAACTTATCCTTTTCAGAAAAAAAATTACTCAGCACCCCGCTGGAAATCTACCTTTTTCTAAGCGAACAAACAGAAAGATGCAGTGACAAATTTGCGTCCTTTTTATGTATCTATATTTCTACCTACGTCCTACAACATAGTAAAGAAAGATGTTGTAAATAAGACACCTTGAAGCTTGAAATTATAAAATTATTTAATAAAATCAACCATAGAAACATTTGCGTACACACAGAAAATGAAGATAACGAAGAATAACTTTATGTGTTTATTCGGAAAATAAAGTAATCGTTAGGACTTTAACTCTATGTTATACAACAGATGAAACATGTACGAACGGTTTTTCAAAATTTGTTATCTTCCCTTCTTTCTTTTTGCTTCCATCGCCCCCCAACTGCACCCAAGGCTACTACCAACCCTCTGGATCATTCCAGCGCACCCCAGGGGGCGGTATCGCCAACTTTGGGAAACATTGGTCTAAAGGGTCAAGTGATTTTTGCCAATAGTAACTTCGTAGCTTTCACATTTCAACATCAAGATTTTAAATTTCTGACATAATTATATCGTTTGGAATATTTATTTATTATTTTGGAATTTAGATCTTTTTCCACCGTTACAGGGCACAGTTATAACTTTTGGGACATTCGAAAAATTCAAATCGTAAGATTTTAATACCTATCCAACACAAAATGTTTTTTTATTTATCTGTATAAACAAAAAGTTCGATGTCTACAGACGGACAGACAACAAAGCGAATCATCTTTTTTGAAAAAAAAAATCCCTAAAAATTACTTTTCCTTTTTTAGCCGTTTTCTAAAGTGCTTCCAATCGTGCACACATAAATCTGTATCAAATATTACCCTACCCTTTTCCAGAATCCATAAGTATCTGTGCAATACCATTCAGCTTTGCACGTCAAACAATCGGAGTTAGACAAAACATGGCATCCAATTTTGACATGGCCAACCTCTACCTCTATAGGGCCTCTAGTAGAAACCGGCAGTGTTCAGAACGTGCAGAGAGAGTTGTGGCAGCATAATTGTACCAATAATAATTTAAGGAGAAGAATGAAAGCTTCCATAGGCGTAATATAAGACACCTTTGACTGCAGTGACACAAGGCTACAGATAAACGTGCTGTGCTGCGGGGAAGCTGCTTTCGTGATCTCAGGGGCTAAAGTACTTGCATATTTTAGATCTTTTTCCACTTTCAATCAATTTGCATTTTTAGATCCGTGAGAACTTTTAGATTCGACGGCTGTTGTTTTTAGTGTCGTAAAGTTTATATGTTTTTTTTAATACGTATTATAAACATTTTGGAATGTTTTCGCATCGCCTGAAATATCTTTTTTTTTTCCTTTCATTTTCTTTTTCCCCTTCAGCACTTTTAAATATATATGTTCCTGATAGAAAATATTAGTAAAATCTTGATTGATACAATTTTCAATAATATATACAGGGTGAATCTGAAAAAGTGGGCAAAACTTTACGGGGCGGTAGAACGCAGCTATACGAGCAATATTCGTCATAGAAAGTATGGGCGGAACGCAAACGGCGAGCCGCTAGGTGGCGTTTGAAATGGTATAAAAGGGTCGGTCCTCGCACCCAACGGCATTTCTACCGTGGATTGCCGAGAGGATGGCTGGTTATACTAACCACGAAATGGCGGATATGCACTTTGCGTACGGTGCGGCGGACGGGAAATTAAAAAAAAATGTTGTTAATAAAATGTTTTCTGAAGTCTCTCCTCTCCTTCTTGTGTTCATTCTTTAAATGTGACAGTGGAAAACTACCTTTTAACTTCTCACCGCTTGCGTTCCGACCATACATTCTATGACGAATATTGCTCGTATAGCTGCGTTCTACCACCCCGTAAAGTTTTGCCCACTTTTTCAGATTCACCCTGTATATATAATTTTCAAATGCATTGTATTCCTTACTAACCCTTCCAGCTCCTTCCCTCCACTTTCTTTTGCTGTGTTCAACATATTTACTTGATAACTTTTTTTTGATGATTATTTAATTTTTTGTTGTTTCGTACAATCCTCCCCCAAATTTGTCCAAGGCGTTACTTCCGATCCAACAGACGGCAACCCTTCCAAGCCCATCGTTGTCCCCTACTGACCGAGGAGTTTTGTGGCAATAAATCTCAACGCTGATTCAGCTGGGACTCGAACATGGGAACGGCAGATTACGAGCCAGGCACGCTACCGACTGAGCATCCCGTCCCCATATATTTGAATAAAACTACAGATTGAAAAAGCAGAACAAGAAACAGCAACTTATTTTTTGTAAAAGAAGCGATCTTTTTTTGCTGACAAAGCAAATATAAGTAAAAAAAAATTTACTCGGGTGTTGACTAGAAAACTGGAATTAAATCTGCGAAAATTTCAGTCTTGGAGATTGCGAACTTTACAGAGTGAAATGTGGAAGAATGGTGTTGCTTAATAAAAGGAATCTGTTCCATAATCACGGATAACTGCGTTTAAAAGGGAAAATTTTACTCAGAAAAGTTGAAAACTCTTCTGAGGAAATTTTTGTTTAATTAGTGATGGTCTAACGATTATAACGCTTGGCATGTTTCTGGATGAAGAGATATCAAATCCTGGTGAGGACGACCCGAATTTTTTTTTTCTCAGCAAAATTATTCCGATTTTTGAAATTTTTTTGGTCCAAAGAGCTTTGTGCAGTTTTGCATTGTTGAAAGAGAACCTGATGCCTGTTTACCAATCCTCTGCAGAATTGAAGTATCACATAGTACACGTGTTCCAGTTGTGCTCAGTAGAGATCAGCATTGATGCGAGTTCGAAGTGCACTCTCAAGATTCCACCTACAGACAACATTTGCTTCGCTTCGAATCGTTGCTCTTTGGAACAGGAAGTGCGCGCTGGTCTAAGTTAAGCCACTGCTTTTAGGGTGTTTGGAAACCATCTTTTTTTCATCGTACATATCAATTCACTCGATGAAACGATGATCGTGTCTTTTAGAAAGAAGTATCTTGTAGACTCCGATATGGCGGTTTGCTTTCTTCGGTAATCAGTTAACGTGGAACACTTCAGAAACTCCTGGCTACTTTAACAATGCATTACAGAGCCGCATTAGAGTTGGTTGTGAGCAACGAAGTTCAGAAAAGAGCCTGCAAGAGTTTATTGATAGACCAGTTTCAACAACGTGGCACAGAATGTTGCAATCTACCGATATTGGTCCTCTCTCAAAAGCAGGCCATTGCAGCCTACTTTTGAGGCTCAGGTCACCACCTTTGAACTTCTAGAAACCAGCTTCAGCGGCAATAATGGAGAATGTCCTCTCACCTTCATTAGCATATTTTTCAGGCAGCTTTGGTAGATTTTAATCCTTTTCCCAGTAATGACGTAAACGTACAAAAATTTCAATATTAACTCACTCAAAGTACAACGATTCTAATGAAGGAAACCAAGACTCCGATACTTGCAACAAATATGGACTGACGGAGTGGAGTTTATACTTTCCCTTAGTACATAAATAGTTAAACGTTAATTTTGAATCGAATTTACCGAATCCTAAGTTATAGAGCCCGAGTCCGCCCGATCACGAAGTTATTGAACCCAAGTACTCCAGAGCTCGAAGTTATTGACCTGAGTATGCCACTGCTCGAAGTTATTGACCTGAGTATGCCACTGCTCGAAGTTATTGAGCCCACATACACCACAACTCGTGAAAATCAACTTACCTGAAATTCGAGATAATATCCGCTATCGTTCAGAAGTTATTGAGCCCAAGTACACCAGAGCCCGGAGTTATTGAGCCCGACTACAACAGAGCTCGAAGTTATTGAGCCCGACTACAACAGAGCTCGAAGTTATTGAGCCCGAGTACGCCACAGCTCGAAGTTATTGAGCCCGATTACATTACAGCTCGAAGTTATTGAACTCAAGCACACCGGAGCCCGACTAGAGCTCGAAGTTATTGAGCCCGAGTGTGCCAAAATTCCGGGTGATTTAGTCCGAGTACACCAGAGCTCGAGGTGATGGAGCCCGAGCATGCCAGAGCCTGAGGAAATTGAGCCCGAGCATGCCAGAGCCTGAGGAAATTGAGCCCGAGCATGCCAGAGCCTGAGGAAATTGAGCCCGAGCATGCCAGAGCCTGAGGAAATTGAGCCCGAGCATGCCAGAGCCTGAGGATATTGAGCCCGAGCATGCCAGAGACTGAGGAAATTGAGCCCAAGTCCACTCGAGCCCGAACCTTTTCGACAATTTTTGAGCCGTGCCCGAATTTGGGAAAAAAAAAATTTTTCGCACCATAACACTTATGTACAGAAATGAATGTGGCTAATAACTCTTTCTCTCTTATTAATTAATAACAGAAAAAATACTATGATGATTAAGACAACATTAATTACTATTTGGAGCGAAATTTTTTTATTTTTTCTTATAATTTATTTGAAATTGTTATAATCATATGAGTAGTGTCCTAACAACCCAGTCCCCCCCACGCACAGTGTTTTCCCCCCTATGACGTCACAAGCCACGCCCACTTTCGGTCACGCCCTATGACGTCACCGACCACGCCCATATGACGTCTCCGACCACGCCCCCTCCCCTATGACGCAACATGGCGTAATCATTACATAATCATTAGGAAACGGGCCACGCCCCTTTATTAATAATTCCTCCCCCTTTATTAAACCCCCCTCCCCCCTCAATGGCGCCACCTGTTGACAGTGAGAAGTACTATTTTCCCAAAAAACCCCTATTTTTATTCTAATTCTTCGATTTTTGATTTCCCCCTTTATAAAAAAATTCCTCCCCCTTATTAAAAACCCTCCTGGCGCCATCTGTTGACAGTGAGAAGTACTATTTTCCCAAAAACCCCTTTATTTTAAGTCTAATTTCTCGTTTTTGGCCCCCACGGTCGACCTACCTATATTTTAAGCCCTCCCCCTTATGAAAAACCCTCTGGTTGACCATTTTAAGGCCCCACTCCTTCACTCGGCTGATGCAAGTCTCAGAATAATTGCATGGAACGATTGACTGGTCTTAGAATAATTGTACAGAAAAGGATGATACAAAATTCCTTAGTAATTAAACACTCATCAAAATTCCCTTACCTCTATTAAAAATCATCCTACAGTTGAAACTCATTTTACTCTTACTGTTTCCATAGAAAATACCATAGGGTGAAATTAATAATGGTTTAAATTATTCGTAGGGATGACATGTTAAATCTGCTTTTAGAACACACGTCTGCAGTGGAAAAATTTTCAAACTCCGTTAATCAACTCCCTAGTAATTAAACACTCGTCATAATATTCCTCACCTTTATTAAAATCACGGTCGAAATAAAAATCAGTTTTTCTGTAGATGTGTTTCACCGGAAAAAAAAAAAATCGTCCCTCGCTCTGTGGATTCCGTCCGACCTACCATTCTTTATAACTAGCTTTTTTTATGTATTTCTTACATCAAAGCCAACACTAGCACTGAACTCTTTTGAATGCAGATCTCAAATTGTAAATCAACTCGCAGAGTTGTATTTATTCCTTAGTAATTAAAACTCTTTGCTATTCATTTAGCCAGGACGACTAAACGATTCCTTTATAATTAAAATTCCCTGCTATTAAACTCCCTAGTAATTAAACACTCGTCAAAATTCCCTTACCTTTATTAAATAAAACACTTTTCTGTAGAGGCGTTTTATCGGAAAAAAAAAAAAACTTCTCCTCGGCAACGAGAGTCGAACGCGTTACCCACAGCTTCACTCTGTGAACTCCTAACAAGAACCAACCTGCAATGGAAAAGGCATTCCTGAAGTCGTACGTGGAGTCATGCCCACACGTGTCCGTTTACCGGTCAGGTAGCAACGAAACATCTCGTGACACAATCGCCCTGGGAGGTTGAGTGTCCAGCGCTCAGCAGGGTGATGACTCATACGATGTTGTTCTCTGAGGGTAGGCGACGTCACAACAAGGGGAAAGTAACGTGGAGTGACCAGCGAGTGACACGTATCAGAAGACTGAGCACTGGGGATGTTTAACCTTCAGTATAATTTTACACAGTGTGTTAGGATTAACAACTCTTATAACATAGTTATTGCGGGTAGGCTCCCTCTCCCACTTTTAAAATTTAGATCTTACACCGACAGTCTTTTCATATACGTATTTTTATAACCATTTTAAAACCAACACTTATTTCTTTTATCCCTAGCGATTACTGGTTGTTGCATTTTTTACTAGAAGAAACCCTACCCCTGCAGTAACAGCCCCCGCAGAAAATAAAAAATGCTATCGGGCGAAAAATTAATAAAATCTGATTTTATTCGTCGTGATGAAAAATATTGATGGGGTAATAGGTTCGACTTAAAAGACTTCGTGTTCGGATCCTCACCACGGACAACCTCTCGCTGACGGATGGTTAAATCCTACGAAATTATTCCAAACGGGGAATCACAAGGTTTTTATTGACGAATGAATCTTGGACCTGTACTGCTTCCGTACATCGTGAAAACCCACTCACAGCCTTGATCCGTGTTCCCAATTTCCTTTACTAAGTCACTTCAAAAAACATTGTGATTGCAAAAGTATGACTAACAGTTTTATTACGCCACGTTTTAAAAATACTTATTACTGCTGTATCCGTGGTACGGGAGAGTAACACTGTTCGAAGAAAAATCAGGTAAAACAGTTTAAAAAAAAAAAATCGTTTTCTCCGTCGTTTGCGTATGTCTCATCACGCTGGTGAAACCGGGTGAAAAAATATTTTTTTTTTGTACGAGGTAGAATGTTAAAAGTACGTCGCGTGCAAAAACTTTAGTTCCATCACGAATGCACATTAATAGAGTAGGGAGGTCGTAGTTTAATACTTCAGCTATAAAAAAATAATACAATGTCTCTCACACACACCTCTCAACTTGTCTACACTAATCCGCTGAAATTTCATTTGCAACGGAGGCTGATACTTCGAATCCGCTATATGTTCCGGAGCTGCAGTGGAATGCATTGCCCCTGCTGAATGCTACGCTATCAGAAGTCCATGTGGCTGTCACGTTCTCCAAGCGCTCAGAATATTACTATACTTATAACTGATCTAAAGTCCGTTTTAATCAATACTTAATTCTTTCAACTCTGCGACTATTGGGCCGGCACATTTTCACTAGAAGGACCGCCTCACAGTGGCAATCCCGCAGAAAAAATTAATAAAAGGAAAAAATCTGATTTTATTCCTCCTGATGAAAAATATTGAAGGTAATAGGGTCGACCTAAAAGGCCCGTGTTCGGATCCTTGCCCCGAATGGTTTTTAACAAAAGTCCTACGAAATAAAAAACTATCCCGTTACACGACGGCGTTGTTTAAAAATACTTATTACGGTTGTATCCTCAGCAAACTCTTTCCTAGGAAGTAACGCTACTCGATGCAGTCCCAGTTACATGCTTTTACCGAGTAAAGACTGTGCGCCAGAATGTTAAAAGTAGAATTCATACGTTTCCGTAAAAAAAAAAACAACAACTTTAGTTCCTGCTTAAAGGAGTATGGTTCGATTCAGGAAGAATAGGATTTGACCTCGTGCATTAGAAAAGGGAACAAATCCGTCCCCGGTGTCATTTGTTAGGTGGTAGTATTAGTATCCTTATACAAGCTCACTTCAAATTTTCATATGACATTCTGGGGTTGAGTTTCAACCTTTTTATTTTTTCCAACGCGATAATGCGCAGTTTTCTGCGGAACGCGAGCGACTTCGGCGCCAAGGACGACCCGCACTAAACGATACGACCGTGCACTAGAAAACCGTGAACGGACTTGTGTGAAACGTAATGTACAGAGCTTGACAACAGTAATATAGACTGGGATCCTCGCTCACTATACTATCATAACCCTCGAGAAATTATCAAATATGAATAGACCTCTGTAAAGTTCCGACCCCACAATCTTCTGAGTTCATTCCCCGGTCGATGCGGTCAGGATCACAAGGGATGTTTTACACATTCAACGACTTTTTCTGACATTCGCTAATCAAAGTGTCTATCTACACATCAGACTTGTCATTACATCGACAAACTACCTGTCCATAGGCTGAGTAAGCATTTAGAATGAAAGATTGAGTCTGCTTCACGACACAGATTCGTAAAACGCTCATTAATTATTTTGTGAGAGAAAGCATGCATAAAGTTCAAACACTAATACATCTTCCCTTTCTAATAAACCATACGATCAAAGTAGATAAATTGCAAGCATCATCGGATCTGATTCCGTATATCTGCTTACGACGAAAATCTCACAATAGCCTATTCAGTACTTTAATCCCCCGATACAGTATGTGACTAGGTCGTTTAACTAAATTACGTGCATAAACGAAAATGTAAAGGGATATCTGTAAATTCGCACAACGGGATAGGTGAATATTTTCACAATTCTTTTGAAGGCAGAATAACTGTGACGAGAGAGAAAGTATAAAAATGCAGTGGGATGGCTGTAAAAACAACAGATTGCATCGCAAATACTGTAAGATAGAAAAAGCGACTATTAACAAGTGTCATATAAGGAGCGACCGATAAAAGTCACACCGTAGCGGAAGGAGTAATACAGGAAAAATCATAAAATATTAACCCCCCCCCCTCCCCCATGCTGGTAAATCACGGTCCATTGCGTATACACGGATGAATATCACAAAAATACTTTGCATATAGTAAAGAACCACCGAAGTTTGGAAATTTAAAATCTGAAAACTCACTTTTTATAGTATTTCCGTGAAAAGTCACCCCCCAGAAACGAGATCTAGCGCTGTCGCCAGTTATTCCAGCGTACTATCTCTTTTCAGCACGTTTGAATAAGTGCATGTGAAGGTGGCTAGCTGCAGACACAAGCTTTTCGACAAAGATAGGATGTTTCACTACAATCTAACACGGAGATGTCTGTTAAGTTATTTTTTCCTCCTATTTCTACACTAGTGTCGAAGTCTTAGAACAAGTGGTTCGGGTTAGCACACGTTTTTGATATTATCTTGTTTGGCAATCTGAAAGAACACTGTCTGTGGAACATTACCCCCCTGCAAGCTAGTACTAATTACTTTACGATTCTGAGGGACGAAGGTTGAAATCGTTGGCAGATATTTTTCAGAAATATGTAATCAACCATAGTGTTCGGATATTTGATCCATAGTAAGACATGAACGATGTTTACCTGCCATCAGCGACCCCTTCTACGGATCGTATGAGAGGTAATTGTTACGACAATTAGCTACGTGAAGTCGTGTTTATTTTTAAAAGCAAAGACACACTAATTACCGACTAGCTAGAGAACGATATATTAACCTACTAAAGTTTGATTTTAACGATCAGATAGTGTATATATCATCACTTTTTTAGTTCATAATAATATTCCAACTTTTAAAGGAAATATTGTCTCGTTATAAGCGATTACATACAAAGAAATACACACTCTATACTTTAAATCTATAGAGACAACGATCACTATCCCAGGAACACATCTGTGAAATATCACCACATTTTTGTTTTTAACGTACGGTTGAATCGTTCTACGATGCTAGCTTTGGTTTCCCATCCCTTTCTTTTACACCCACCCGATATAAAACATTCGACCCAACATAGCTTGCTAGCTGTGCGAGGTCTTGATACAGAGAACAATATTAACACTTCTAAGGCTGACCTTAAAATCCCCGTTAACTATACAAAAGAAATCACATTGACAAAAATATCAGAGACATTCATATTTATTTACATTAAGGTCACATTAATATTTAGTTCGTACATACCAGTTCACCGTGCACCTCTTTTAGTACTGTTGCAAAGTTCAATTTAGACATAAACGCGACATTAGCAGGACGATTTAGTTCGATACATGATTCTTCCACAAAACTTACGGCAATATCAGTTAGATTAACGTTTCTTACCACTTTGGGGAAATAATCGTAAGCTGATTCAGCGTTTATGGTGAGGCACGAATGGCGAAGTTGACTCGGATGATCCACTTCACACCCGAAACAGTTCTTACGTAGCAGCGTAAACAGTTCTTTTCGGAGATCTGTTTTCAAAGTCCGCTTTAAACAGTCCATAAGCTTTACGAAATCACTGCTGTCTTGTTCAAGGGGTCGATCGTTAGATGGTGGGCTTCGAGGAAGATTTGCCGCTAATTCTACCTTCCGCACTGCATTCCAAAATTTACCGTTTTCAAACTTCAGAGCCATCGATGCCACTGTTTGACGCTGAGCCGAACCGATGACGAAAATACAAGTCCTCCGTCACGGGTGATGCTTTTTTTAATGACCACGCCGTGTCCACCTTTGAGCACGACGAGGCAAACCATAGCGTCCAGTTCATACTCGCCGTATTCGACATCTTCGAACGCTTCGACGATTGTAGACGCATACGAAACCAGTCCATGCCACTGCTCTTCAGACAGCATCACACCGTCCTTTGTAGGATATAGTTTTAACGAGTCATCACTCTGGAACACACGTATGTGCACTTTAGGATATGACCGATATTCACAAACGCTCGCAAACAAATCCGATCCGAGTTGAAACATATGGCTATCATCATCTCTAACAGCAAGTCGCTTCGCAGGAAGATCACCATCGGTCAGGGAACGTTTAGCACAAGCCATAGCAAGTCGATACTGGAAAAAATAATGCCTTACAGCCCGTCGAAGGGTAATACTTATACCTTAAACCTGTGACGTGTCCCTGTAACTCCATCCCATTGGTCGAGATCTGGTAGATTTGCCATCTCTTAGTAAACATGATGACGTCTACAAATATTTACGAGCCTGTATAGACGTGCTTTCGAAATATGCATGTGGTGCTCCTTTAAAACGGAAATCGTGGGAGCTTTTGATCACAAAAACCTTTCAGAATATCTCTGAAATTACAAACAGATAAGGGGGGTTGAATTCATTAACAGAGTATTTCAAAAGTATCTTAAAAACACACTCATAATGAAACCAAAGCTAGCATCGTAGAACGATTCAACCGTACGTTAAAAACAAAAACGTGGTGATATTTCTCAGGTGTTTTCCATGGAGGCGCCACTGAGGGGGAAAGGGGGGGTGTTTTAATAAGGGGAGTGGCCTGTTACGTATTCATTGCGTAATCATTACGTAACAGGCCACTCCCCTTATTAAAACACCCCCCCTTTCCCCCTCAGTGGCGCCTCCATGGAAAACACCTGAGAAATATCACCACGTTTTTGTTTTTAACGTACGGTTGAATCGTTCTACGATGCTAGCTTTGGTTTCATTATGAGTGTGTTTTTAAGATACTTTTGAAATACTCTGTTAATGAATTCAACCCCCCTTATCTGTTTGCAATTTCAGAGATATTCTGAAAGGTTTTTGTGATCAAAAGCTCCCACGATTTCCGTTTTAAAGGAGCACCACATGCATATTTCGAAAGCACGTCTATACAGGCTCGTAAATATTTGTAGACGTCATCATGTTTACTAAGAGATGGCAAATCTACCAGATCTCGACCAATGGGATGGAGTTACAGGGACACGTCACAGGTTTAAGGTATAAGTATTACCCTTCGACGGGCTGTAAGGCATTATTTTTTCCAGTATCGACTTGCTATGGCTTGTGCTAAACGTTCCCTGACCGATGGTGAACTTCCTGCGAAGCGACTTGCTGTTAGAGATGATGATAGCCATATGTTTCAACTCGGATCGGATTTGTTTGCGAGCGTTTGTGAATATCGGTCATATCCTAAAGTGCACATACGTGTGTTCCAGAGTGATGACTCGTTAAAACTATATCCTACAAAGGACGGTGTGATGCTGTCTGAAGAGCAGTGGCATGGACTGGTTTCGTATGCGTCTACAATCGTCGAAGCGTTCGAAGATGTCGAATACGGCGAGTATGAACTGGACGCTATGGTTTGCCTCGTCGTGCTCAAAGGTGGACACGGCGTGGTCATTAAAAAAAGCATCACCCGTGACGGAGGACTTGTATTTTCGTCATCGGTTCGGCTCAGCGTCAAACAGTGGCATCGATGGCTCTGAAGTTTGAAAACGGTAAATTTTGGAATGCAGTGCGGAAGGTAGAATTAGCGGCAAATCTTCCTCGAAGCCCACCATCTAACGATCGACCCCTTGAACAAGACAGCAGTGATTTCGTAAAGCTTATGGACTGTTTAAAGCGGACTTTGAAAACAGATCTCCGAAAAGAACTGTTTACGCTGCTACGTAAGAACTGTTTCGGGTGTGAAGTGGATCATCCGAGTCAACTTCGCCATTCGTGCCTCACCATAAACGCTGAATTAGCTTACGATTATTTCCCCAAAGTGGTAAGAAACGTTAATCTAACTGATATTGCCGTAAGTTTTGTGGAAGAATCATGTATCGAACTAAATCGTCCTGCTAATGTCGCGTTTATGTCTAAATTGAACTTTGCAACAGTACTAAAAGAGGTGCACGGTGAACTGGTATGTACGAACTAAATATTAATGTGACCTTAATGTAAATAAATATGAATGTCTCTGATATTTTTGTCAATGTGATTTCTTTTGTATAGTTAACGGGGATTTTAAGGTCAGCCTTAGAAGTGTTAATATTGTTCTCTGTATCAAGACCTCGCACAGCTAGCAAGCTATGTTGGGTCGAATGTTTTATATCGGGTGGGTGTAAAAGAAAGGGATGGGAAACCAAAGCTAGCATCGTAGAACGATTCAACCGTACGTTAAAAACAAAAATGTGGTGATATTTCACAGATGTGTTCCTGGGATAGTGATCGTTGTCTCTATAGATTTAAAGTATAGAGTGTGTATTTCTTTGTATGTAATCGCTTATAACGAGACAATATTTCCTTTAAAAGTTGGAATATTATTATGAACTAAAAAAGTGATGATATATACACTATCTGATCGTTAAAATCAAACTTTAGTAGGTTAATATATCGTTCTCTAGCTAGTCGGTAATTAGTGTGTCTTTGCTTTTAAAAATAAACACGACTTCACGTAGCTAATTGTCGTAACAATTACCTCTCATACGATCCGTAGAAGGGGTCGCTGATGGCAGGTAAACATCGTTCATGTCTTACTATGGATCAAATATCCGAACACTATGGTTGATTACATATTTCTGAAAAATATCTGCCAACGATTTCAACCTTCGTCCCTCAGAATCGTAAAGTAATTAGTACTAGCTTGCAGGGGGGTAATGTTCCACAGACAGTGTTCTTTCAGATTGCCAAACAAGATAATATCAAAAACGTGTGCTAACCCGAACCACTTGTTCTAAGACTTCGACACTAGTGTAGAAATAGGAGGAAAAAATAACTTAACAGACATCTCCGTGTTAGATTGTAGTGAAACATCCTATCTTTGTCGAAAAGCTTGTGTCTGCAGCTAGCCACCTTCACATGCACTTATTCAAACGTGCTGAAAAGAGATAGTACGCTGGAATAACTGGCGACAGCGCTAGATCTCGTTTCTGGGGGGTGACTTTTCACGGAAATACTATAAAAAGTGAGTTTTCAGATTTTAAATTTCCAAACTTCGGTGGTTCTTTACTATATGCAAAGTATTTTTGTGATATTCATCCGTGTGTACGCAATGGACCGTGATTTACCAGCATGGGGGAGGGGGGGGGGTTAATATTTTATGATTTTTCCTGTATTACTCCTTCCGCTACGGTGTGACTTTTATCGGTCGCTCCTTATATGACACTTGTTAATAGTCGCTTTTTCTATCTTACAGTATTTGCGATGCAATCTGTTGTTTTTACAGCCATCCCACTGCATTTTTATACTTTCTCTCTCGTCACAGTTATTCTGCCTTCAAAAGAATTGTGAAAATATTCACCTATCCCGTTGTGCGAATTTACAGATATCCCTTTACATTTTCGTTTATGCACGTAATTTAGTTAAACGACCTAGTCACATACTGTATCGGGGGATTAAAGTACTGAATAGGCTATTGTGAGATTTTCGTCGTAAGCAGATATACGGAATCAGATCCGATGATGCTTGCAATTTATCTACTTTGATCGTATGGTTTATTAGAAAGGGAAGATGTATTAGTGTTTGAACTTTATGCATGCTTTCTCTCACAAAATAATTAATGAGCGTTTTACGAATCTGTGTCGTGAAGCAGACTCAATCTTTCATTCTAAATGCTTACTCAGCCTATGGACAGGTAGTTTGTCGATGTAATGACAAGTCTGATGTGTAGATAGACACTTTGATTAGCGAATGTCAGAAAAAGTCGTTGAATGTGTAAAACATCCCTTGTGATCCTGACCGCATCGACCGGGGAATGAACTCAGAAGATTGTGGGGTCGGAACTTTACAGAGGTCTATTCATATTTGATAATTTCTCGAGGGTTATGATAGTATAGTGAGCGAGGATCCCAGTCTATATTACTGTTGTCAAGCTCTGTACATTACGTTTCACACAAGTCCGTTCACGGTTTTCTAGTGCACGGTCGTATCGTTTAGTGCGGGTCGTCCTTGGCGCCGAAGTCGCTCGCGTTCCGCAGAAAACTGCGCATTATCGCGGTTGGAAAAAATAAAAAGGTTGAAACTCAACCCCAGAATGTCATATGAAAATTTGAAGTGAGCTTGTATAAGGATACTAATACTACCACCTAACAAATGACACCGGGGACGGATTTGTTCCCTTTTCTAATGCACGAGGTCAAATCCTATTCTTCCTGAATCGAACCATACTCCTTTAAGCAGGAACTAAAGTTGTTGTTTTTTTTTTTACGGAAACGTATGAATTCTACTTTTAACATTCTGGCGCACAGTCTTTACTCGGTAAAAGCATGTAACTGGGACTGCATCGAGTAGCGTTACTTCCTAGGAAAGAGTTTGCTGAGGATACAACCGTAATAAGTATTTTTAAACAACGCCGTCGTGTAACGGGATAGTTTTTTATTTCGTAGGACTTTTGTTAAAAACCATTCGGGGCAAGGATCCGAACACGGGCCTTTTAGGTCGACCCTATTACCTTCAATATTTTTCATCAGGAGGAATAAAATCAGATTTTTTCCTTTTATTAATTTTTTCTGCGGGATTGCCACTGTGAGGCGGTCCTTCTAGTGAAAATGTGCCGGCCCAATAGTCGCAGAGTTGAAAGAAATAAGTATTGATTAAAACGGACTTTAGATCAGTTATAAGTATAGTAATATTCTGAGCGCTTGGAGAACGTGACAGCCACATGGACTTCTGATAGCGTAGCATTCAGCAGGGGCCATGCATTCCACTGCAGCTCCGGAACATATAGCGGATTCGAAGTATCAGCCTCCGTTGCAAATGAAATTTCAGCGGATTAGTGTAGACAAGTTGAGAGGTGTGTGTGAGAGACATTGTATTATTTTTTTATAGCTGAAGTATTAAACTACGACCTCCCTACTCTATTAATGTGCATTCGTGATGGAACTAAAGTTTTTGCACGCGACGTACTTTTAACATTCTACCTCGTACAAAAAAAAAATATTTTTTCACCCGGTTTCACCAGCGTGATGAGACATACGCAAACGACGGAGAAAACGATTTTTTTTTTTTAAACTGTTTTACCTGATTTTTCTTCGAACAGTGTTACTCTCCCGTACCACGGATACAGCAGTAATAAGTATTTTTAAAACGTGGCGTAATAAAACTGTTAGTCATACTTTTGCAATCACAATGTTTTTTGAAGTGACTTAGTAAAGGAAATTGGGAACACGGATCAAGGCTGTGAGTGGGTTTTCACGATGTACGGAAGCAGTACAGGTCCAAGATTCATTCGTCAATAAAAACCTTGTGATTCCCCGTTTGGAATAATTTCGTAGGATTTAACCATCCGTCAGCGAGAGGTTGTCCGTGGTGAGGATCCGAACACGAAGTCTTTTAAGTCGAACCTATTACCCCATCAATATTTTTCATCACGACGAATAAAATCAGATTTTATTAATTTTTCGCCCGATAGCATTTTTTATTTTCTGCGGGGGCTGTTACTGCAGGGGTAGGGTTTCTTCTAGTAAAAAATGCAACAACCAGTAATCGCTAGGGATAAAAGAAATAAGTGTTGGTTTTAAAATGGTTATAAAAATACGTATATGAAAAGACTGTCGGTGTAAGATCTAAATTTTAAAAGTGGGAGAGGGAGCCTACCCGCAATAACTATGTTATAAGAGTTGTTAATCCTAACACACTGTGTAAAATTATACTGAAGGTTAAACATCCCCAGTGCTCAGTCTTCTGATACGTGTCACTCGCTGGTCACTCCACGTTACTTTCCCCTTGTTGTGACGTCGCCTACCCTCAGAGAACAACATCGTATGAGTCATCACCCTGCTGAGCGCTGGACACTCAACCTCCCAGGGCGATTGTGTCACGAGATGTTTCGTTGCTACCTGACCGGTAAACGGACACGTGTGGGCATGACTCCACGTACGACTTCAGGAATGCCTTTTCCATTGCAGGTTGGTTCTTGTTAGGAGTTCACAGAGTGAAGCTGTGGGTAACGCGTTCGACTCTCGTTGCCGAGGAGAAGTTTTTTTTTTTCCGATAAAACGCCTCTACAGAAAACTGTTTTATTTAATAAAGGTAAGGGAATTTTGACGAGTGTTTAATTACTAGGGAGTTTAATAGCAGGGAATTTTAATTATAAAGGAATCGTTTAGTCGTCCTGGCTAAATGAATAGCAAAGAGTTTTAATTACTAAGGAATAAATACAACTCTGCGAGTTGATTTACAATTTGAGATCTGCATTCAAAAGAGTTCAGTGCTAGTGTTGGCTTTGATGTAAGAAATACATAGAAAAAGCTAGTTATAAAGAATGGTAGGTCGGACGGAATCCACAGAGCGAGGGACGATTTTTTTTTTTTCCGGTGAAACACATCTACAGAAAAACTGATTTTTATTTCGACCGTGATTTTAATAAAGGTGAGGAATATTATGACGAGTGTTTAATTACTAGGGAGTTGATTAACGGAGTTTGAAAATTTTTCCACTGCAGACGTGTGTTCTAAAAGCAGATTTAACATGTCATCCCTAC
This sequence comes from Ryuthela nishihirai, assembly GCA_038380435.1. Lineage (NCBI taxonomy): Eukaryota > Metazoa > Arthropoda > Arachnida > Araneae > Heptathelidae > Ryuthela > Ryuthela nishihirai. Next base: position 7,073,835 of record JAWZYU010000027.1, read on the forward strand.
GAATAATTTAAACCATTATTAATTTCACCCTATGGTATTTTCTATGGAAACAGTAAGAGTAAAATGAGTTTCAACTGTAGGATGATTTTTAATAGAGGTAAGGGAATTTTGATGAGTGTTTAATTACTAAGGAATTTTGTATCATCCTTTTCTGTACAATTATTCTAAGACCAGTCAATCGTTCCATGCAATTATTCTGAGACTTGCATCAGCCGAGTGAAGGAGTGGGGCCTTAAAATGGTCAACCAGAGGGTTTTTCATAAGGGGGAGGGCTTAAAATATAGGTAGGTCGACCGTGGGGGCCAAAAACGAGAAATTAGACTTAAAATAAAGGGGTTTTTGGGAAAATACTACTTCTCACTGTCAACAGATGGCGCCAGGAGGGTTTTTAATAAGGGGGAGGAATTTTTTATAAAGGGGGAAATCAAAAATCGAAGAATTAGAATAAAAATAGGGGTTTTTTGGGAAAATAGTACTTCTCACTGTCAACAGGTGGCGCCATTGAGGGGGGAGGGGGGTTTAATAAAGGGGGAGGAATTATTAATAAAGGGGCGTGGCCCGTTTCCTAACGATTATGTAATGATTACGCCATGTTGCGTCATAGGGGAGGGGGCGTGGTCGGTGACGTCATAGGGCGTGACCGGAAGTGGGCGTGGCTTGTGACGTCATAGGGGGGAAAGCACTGTGCGTGGGGGGGACTGGGTTGTTAGGACACTACTCATATGTACACTATTTTTTTTAAATCAGTCATTTGTGACTAAATTTCAAAAATTGTTTAAATATCTTATGCACAAAGAGTAAAAATATAATGCATTCGTTTCGAATTCCATAATAAAAAATGTCTTGAAAAAAAGAATCGTAATTATCATTATTTTTCACATTACCCTAAGCAACTGAAATGTACCAGGAAATCGTTTATGAAGGACTCAGAGATTAATATCGAGATGGGGATGGCAATAAAAATATAATATAAACCTACCTAAAATAAATCAATCAATCCTATGTATAATGACTAATAATAATAATAATAAACTTCTTAAAACTAATTAATACCCATGAGGTAGGGGGCAAGTGTGTAATCCTCCCCTTTCAGAAGGGTATAAGAGATAAAAAATAATGATTAAATGTTTTTACTTCATGCATTTTTTAAAGACCTCTAAAACGTAGGGAGAAATTTCACACTGAAATGGAAATCGTAGATCATATGTACCGGGATATTCGATGTACCGGGTAATAATTTTACCCCTAACCATCTCCATCATAAAGATATGCCTATTTGGCACGAGTAAGAACAAAATATATAAGTAAATCACCCTTAGGTGGGCTCATAAGAAAAGCTAAAAATAGCAGTAAAATTGTACAAGAAACCTAAAACGGGTAGGTCTCCTGAGAGAACGCTACCGTTTTAGGCCTCTTGTACTTCTTCAAAACAGTATGATCGTAAAGAATCAGAGAAGAAATAATCTCATTGGGATTATTGCTTACAGCCTCAAAAAATCTTTTTGAGGTGCGTCTTATATTTGTATTTATATATGGTCGATGCCCAGGTCTTTATGGAGTTGTCTGTTAGTAACAAACCAAGGGGCATCGACTGCAGTTCTCAAAATCTTGTTCTGTAAGACCTGAATCTTACGAATATTGGTGGGGGTAGTATTCGCCCATATGGGTGCATAGAGAATCACCGGTCTGATGATCATATCATAGAGTAAAAGCTTATGATCAATCATTAAAATGGAATTTCTCCTAAGGAGTGGGCCTATCTGGCTCCTCAATGAATTGACTTTGGAGATTATGTTATTTATGTCATAGTCCCACTTTAACCTCTTATGTATAACAAGCCCAAGATATTTGACTGAATTACTCCAATCAATGGGAATATCTTGTAAATGGAGGCAAGTGGGATTCATAATACGCTTTCCAGTAAAAAAGATGGCAGAACTCTTGTCAGAGTTAATCTTTATCTTCCATTTTTCGTACCACGTGCCCAGCTCGGTCAAGCTATGCTGCAGCCTCTTCACATCGCTTTCGAATTGTAAATTAATTTTTAAACTAAGTTTTCATTTTCTCAATAACAAAAAGGGTGATTATTGTAATTAGCAATTCGTCGAATGTTCAATCTACCATGTTAAGTTTTTCGCAATATTTAAAAATGCAGCAGGAAACCGTGAAATAATTTTAAAACGAGTGAAAAGTTTTATAAAAATATGTGCACTGAAATTTAAATAGTTATTTGGCTAGAGATCAATAAATATATTGTCGTTTTGTCTTTTTTTATTCATGTATATATAATGTTGATTGATATAAATAAAAATGTCCATAATTTATTTTTGGGAAACAGAAACTATTTTCATGGCAGGGCTGAAATTTTTTTTCTAAACTCGAAAGCCATAGAATGATGTTTTTTGATATATTGAATAAAGAAATGAAGTGTCGGTGTTAACCTCTCCGAAATATATCACAACTTTTAGTCAGTTTCATAAAAACCAGCACCGTAGTGCCGCATTTCTCGGAAAAGCTTTTCAGTAGAATATATTGAAACACTGTTTATTTGTTGTGTTAGTATAAATCAAGTGTCAAACATTATTTGGTTTGCGAATGTATAAATTGTACAAAAGAGAATGCGAATAACTTAATGTTAAGTAAAGTGACGTTAATCTTCCGTGTATAAATATTTGCCAAAAGAAGTCACCATACTCTTGTTTAAGAGAAAATCTGCTTTTCTTTAAATGAAAAACTGGAAAATGTGCTTAGTGGCTGAAATACGAAGGCAAATATTTTCCCTGCAATTCTGTAAAGATCCACACGTATCAGAATCAAATGCTCTGATGTATCGCTAAACGATATCTAAATTCGCAGACTCATCTGCTAGTTTGAAAACGAAAATGTAATCTTACTCTCATTAAAATCTTCCTTACACTAACATGATAATGGGTGTCTGTTTTTCTTTTTCAGGTGTCTGTTTTTTCTATTGTCTATAAAATAAAAATATTTTTAACTCTCAAAAGTTTTTACTAAGTTGAGGAGATTAAAATTATTGTTCTTACTCAAATAACGAAAAAAAAAAACACAGAAATCTTAAAAAGCACTAAGTTAATTAGTGTACTTAGGATGTATAAAAAAAGTTTAATAGAGCTACTGAAAAATTACTCTTATTCAGGTGGGATCAAACTATAGTAATGTGCTCGACATATAGGCCATATCTTCTCCCTTTGAGAATGAGTATGTGTAATGGATGCAAAAAATTATTAAACTTATGTCAATGCATTTTTCAAGAAATTTTTAAAGACTTGTAAAACAAGGGGAAAATCTTACACTGCATTAGAAAACCATCCTCCTGCTCCCTCTTTACGTTTGTCTGACTCGATTGTATTTCCTGCTCCCCCCCCCCTCTTTTCTAGATCAGAGCCCGTATGTGCATATTTCACACATTTTTTCAAAACATTTTCGACTTCTAAAGCGGTGGGGAAAATGTTATACTTCAATGTAAAGCCAGTCTCTTGCCTTCCCCTCTTTTACCTTTTTCGGCTCCGTTGAGTCACTTGCACTCGCCCCCCCCCCTCCCCATTTTTTCTCCATCCTCTTTATATTTTTTCAGATCCTGGCCTGAATGATACTGATATGATATCTCGTGATATATATGTGTACACTGCAAAATTAAATTAAGAAAACGATAAAACAATGGTGTTTCTATTTCATTAAAATATGTTTTCCTAATGTTTTTTTCCAAAATATGATTTTAAGGAGGGGGAAGGGATTCAGAAAATAAGGATCGCGAGGAAGCACAGTCACCTTGCTACGTCACTGTTAGGAACCCTGTCACTGAGTTAGGATACCATTATAACGGAATAATACTATCAAGGAACCATTGCGCGGAATACGCATTAAAAGATTTTAAATCAGAATGTATCATTTGTTTAGTCAAAACGTTTTTACGGATATTTCGTTCATGGTGTAGTCTTTCATCTCGAACAGTTGTATTTAATTTTAACAATGAACAACGCAGGTAAAGCAAAATAAAAGTAACACGGAATTAGGTAACCTTGCCTCCAATTCCTTTACACTGCCAAGAAGTGTTTTAGTTGTGACTGAGGCAGTGGTGAAACAAACACTCAAGTTTGATGAGCATTGTCAGTATGCTTTGTATACACTTGAAAGTATGCTTTGTATATTTTGAAAAGTATATAGTTAATGATAGGGCATGTCCTTGTACGGGAAGTCCTGGAAAATCTAGGAGTAGGATTCTTTGCCCGAAGTGTTGCGAATTATTAGAAAACCGAAGTCGGCTATCCAATGAAGCTTTTTGCAAAATTTAATTACCAGAATTAACTTCCAAGAGCAAAAAGAAAGTTCTATAATACGTTGTTTTTAAAAAAGTTCCTGGCAGCTATTGCAGACTACTTGTTCAAATGGAATTAGCGAAAAATAAAGCAAAATTAGAAATAGTTCGCTTTACCCAATAACATGAAAAGATGACACTATGTAACACACAAAAACTATAATATAGACCAGTGGTTCTCAAACTTTTATGCTTCACGTACCCACTGGAAAAGTGTATGTAACTGGCGTAACCCTTGTATAGATCGATAAAACTATAGTTATAGTATAATAATGGGAATAAAATAAAACATGTATATCAGTGGTTTTCAACCTTTTATGCTTCACGTACCCCCTGGATATGTGCATGTAACTGGCGTACCCCTTGTATAGATAGATAAAACTATAGTTATAGTACAACAATTGGAATAAAATAAAACATATATACATATATATCAGTGGTTCTCAAACTTTTATGCTTCACGTACCCCCTGGAAATGTGTATGTAACTGGCGTACCCCTTGTATAGATAGATAAAACTATAGTTATAGTACAACAATGGGAATAAAATAAAACATATATATATATCTCGGTTCTCAAACTTTTATGCTTCACGTACCCCCTGGAAATGTGAATGTAAGTGGCGTACCCCTTGTATAGATAGATAAAACTATAGTTATAGTATAACAATGGGAATAAAATAAAACATATATATCAGTGGTTCTCAACCTTTTATGCTTCACGTACCCCCTGGAAATGTGTATGTAACTGGTATACCCCTTGTATAGATAGATAAAACTATAGTTATAGTATAACAATGGGAATAAAATAAAACATATATATCAGTGGTTCTCAACCTTTTATGCTTCACGTACCCCCTGGAAATGTGTATGTAACTGGCGTACCCCTTGTATAGATAGATAAAACTATAGTTATGTATAACGATGGGAATAAAATAAAACATATATATATATATCAGTGGTTCTCAAACTTTTATGCTTCACGTACCCCCTGGAAATGCGTATGTAACTGGCGTACCCCTTGTAGAGATAGATAAAACTATAGTTATAATATAAGAATGGGAATAACATAAAACATATATATCAGTGGTTCTCAACCTTTTATGCTTTACGTACCCACTGGAAATGTGTATGTAACTGGCGTACCCCTTGTATAGATAGATAAAACTATAGTTATTGTATAACAATTGGAATAAAATAAAACATATATATCAATGGTTATCAAACTTTTATGCTTCACGTACCCCCTGGAAATGTGTATGTTACTGGCGTACCCCTTGTACAGATACATAAAACTATAGTTATAGTATAACAATGGGAATAAAATAAAACATATATATCAGTGGTTCTCATACTTTTGTGCTTCACGTACCCCCTGGAAATGTGTATGTAACTGGCGTACCCCTTGTATAGATAGATAAAACTATAGTTATAATATAACAATGGGAATAACATAAAACATATATATCAGTGGTTCTCAACCTTTTATGTTTCACGTACCCCCTGGAAATGTGAATGTAACTGGCGTACCCCTGTACCCCTTGTATAGATAGATAAAACTATAGTTATAGTATAACAATGGGAATAAAATGCAACTTATATATCAGTGGTTCTCAACCTTTTATGCTTCACGTACCCCCTGGAAATGTGTATGTAACTGGTATACCCCTTGTATAGATATATAAAACTATAGTTATAGTATAACAATTGGAATAACATAAAACATATATGTCAGTGGTTCTCAACCTTTTATGCTTCACGTACCCCCTGGAAATGTGTATGTAACTGGTATACCCCTTGTATAGATAGATAAAACTATAGTTAGAGTATAACAATGGGAATAACATAAAACATATATATCAGTGGTTCTCAACCTTTTATGCTTCACGTACCCCCTGGAAATGTGTATGTAACTGGTGTACCCCTTGTATAGATAGATAAAACCATAGTTATAGTACAACAATGGGAATAAAATAAAACATATATATATATATCAGTGGTTCTCAAACATTTATGCTTCACGTACCCCCTGGAAATGTGTATGTAACTGGCGTACCCCTTGTATAGATAGATAAAACTATAGTTATATACAACAATGGGAATAAAATAAAACATATATATATATATCAGTGGTTCTCAAACTTTTATGCTTCACGTACCCCCTGGAAATGTGTATGTAACTGGCGTACCCCTTGTATAGATAGATAAAACTATAGTTATAGTACAACAATGGGAATAAAATAAAACATATATATATATCAGTGGTTCTCAAACTTTTATGCTTCACGTACCCCCTGGAAATGTATATGTAACTGGCGTACCCCTTGTATAGATAGATAAAACTATAGTTATAGTATAACAATGGGAATAAAATAAAACATATATATCAGTGGTTCTCAACCTTTTATGCTTCACGTACCCCCTGGATATGTGTATGTAACTGGCGTACCCCTTGTATAGATAGATAAAACTATAGTTATATTATAACAATGGGAATAAAATAAAACATATATATCAGTGGTTCTCAACCTTTTATGCTTCACGTACCCCCTGGAAATGTGTATGTTACTGGCGTACCCCTTGTATAGATACATAAAATTATAATTGTAGTATAACAATGGGATAAAATAAAACATATATATCAGTGGTTCTCAAATTTTATGCTTCACGTACCCCTGGAAATGTGTATGTAACTGGCGTACCCCTTGTAGAGATAGATAAAACTATAGTTATAGTATAACAATGGGAATAAAATAAAACATATATATCAGTGGTTCTGAACCTTTTATGATTCACGTTCCCGCTGGAAATGTGTATGTAACTGGCGTACCCCTTGTATAGATAGATAAAACTATAGTTATAGTATAACAATGGGAATAAAATAAAACATATATATCAGTGGTTCTCAACCTTTTATGCCTCACGTACCCCTGGAAATGTGTATGTTACTGGCGTACCCCTTGTATAGATAGATAAAACTATAGTTATAGTATAACAATGGGAAAAAATAAAACATATATATCAGTGGTTCTCAACCTTTTATGCTTCACGTACCCCCTGGAAATGTGTATGTAACTGGTATACCCCTTGTATAGATATATAAAACTATAGTTATAGTATAACAATTGGAATAACATAAAACATATATATCAGTGGTTCTCAACCTTTTATGCTTCACGTACCCCCTGGAAATGTGTATGTAACTGGTATACCCCTTGTATAGATATATAAAACTATAGTTATAGTATAACAATTGGAATAACATAATATATATATATCAGTGGTTCTCAACCTTTTATGCTTCACGTACCCCCTGGAAATGTGTATGTAACTGGCGTACCCCTGTACCCCTTGTATAGATAGATAAAACTATAGTTATAGTATAACAATGGGAATAAAATGCAACTTATATATCAGTGGTTCTCAACCTTTTATGCTTCACGTACCCCCTGGAAATGTGTATGTAACTGGCATACCCCTTGTAAAGATAGATAAAACTATAGTTATAGTATAGCAATGTGAATAATATAAAACATATATATCAGTGGTTCTCAACCTTTTATGCTTCACGTACCCCCCTGGAAATGTGTATGTAACTGGCGTACCCCTTGTATAGATAGATAAAACTATAGTTATAGTATAACAATAGGAATAAAATAAAATATATATATCAGTGGTTCTCAACCTTTTATGCTTCACGTACCCCGTGGAAATGTGTATGTTTCTGTCGTACCCCTTGTATAGATAGATAAAACTATAGTTATAGTATAACAATGGGAAAAAATAAAACACATATATCAGTGGTTCTCAAACTTTTATGCTTCACGTACCCCCTGAAAATTTATATGTAACTGGCGTACCCCCTATATAGATAGATAAAACTATAGTTATATTATAACAATGGGAATAAAATAAAACATATATATCAGTGGTTTTCAACCTTTTATGCTTCACGTACCCCCTGGAAATGTGTATGGAACTGGCGTACCCCGTGTATAGATAGATAAAACTATAGTTATAGTATAACAATGGGAATAAAATAAAACATATATATCAGTGGTTCTCAACCTTTTATGCTTCACGTACCCCCTGGAAATGTGTATGTAACTGGCGTAACCCTTGTATAGATAGATAAAACTATAGTTATAGTATAACAATGGGAATAACATAAAACATATATATCAGTGGTTCTCAATCTTTTATGCTTCACGTATCCCCTGGAAATGTGTATGTAACTGGCGTACCCCTTGTATAGATAGATAAAACTATAGTTATAGTATAACAATGGGAATAAAATAAAACATATATATCAGTGGTTTTCAAACTTTTATGCTTCACGTACCCTCTGGAAATGTGTATGTAACTGGCGTACCCCTTGTATAGATAGATAAAACTATAGTTATAGTACAACAATGGGAATAAAATAATACATATATATATATATATCAGTGGTTCTCAAACTTTTATGCTTCACGTACCCCCTGGAAATGTGTATGTAACTGGCGTACCCCTTGTATAGATAGATAAAACTATAGTTATAGTACAACAATGGGAATAAAATAAAACATATATATATATCAGGGTTCTCAAACTTTTATGCTTCACTTACCCCCTGGAAATGTGTATGTAACTGGCGTACCCCATGTATAGATAGATAAAACTATAGTTATAGTATAACAATGGGAATAACATAAAACATATATATCAGTGGTTCTCAACCTTTTATGCTTCACGTACCTCCTGGAAATGTGTATGGAACTGACGTACCCCTTGTATAGATAGATAAAACTATAGTTATAGTATAACAATGGGAATAAAAGAAAACATATATATCAGTGGTTCTCAACCTTTTATGCTTTACGTACCCCCTGGAAATGTGTATGTAACTGGTGTACAGTCGCTCAAAAAAGTATCCGAACATTACGGTTGATTATAGAATTCAGAAAAAATATCTGGCAACGATTTTTTTAGAAATTACTGATCTGGCAACCTTCTTGTCACGTGACAAGAAGTTTGCCAGATCACTAATTTCTAAAAAAAGTTGCCAGATATTTTTTCTGAATTCTGTAATCAACCGTAATGTTCGGATACTTTTTTGAACAACTGTACCCCTTGTAGAGATAGATAAAACTATAGTTATAGTATAACAATGGGAATAAAATAAAACATATATATCAGTGGTTCTCAACCTTTTATGCTTCACATACCTCCTGGAAATGTGTATGGAACTGGCGTACCCCTTGTATAGATCGATAAAACTATAGTTATAGTATAACAATGGGAATAAAATAAAACATATATATCAGTGGTTCTCAACCTTTTATGCTTCACGTACCCCCTGGAAATGTGTATGTAACTTGCGTACCCCTTGTATAGATAGATAAAACTATAGTTATAGTATAACAATGGGAATAAAATAAAACATATATATATATATCAGTGGTTCTCAAACTTTTATGCTTCACGTACCCCCTGGAAATGTGTATGTAACTGGCGTACCCCTTGTAGAGATAGATAAAACTATAGTTATAATATAAGAATGGGAATAACATAAAACATATATATCAGTGGTTCTCAACCTTTTATGCTTTACGTACCCCCTGGAAATGTGTATGTAACTGGCGTACCCCTTGTATAGATAGATAAAACTATAGCTATAGTACAACAATGGGAATAAAATAAAACATATATATATATATCAGTGGTTCTCAAACTTTTATGCTTCACGTACTCCCTGGAAATGTGTATGTAACTGGCGTACCCCTTGTATAGATAGATAAAACTATAGTTATACTACAACAATGGGAATAAAATAAAACATATATATATATATCAGTGGTTCTCAAACTTTTATGCTTCACGTACAGTCGCTCAAAAAAGTATCCGAACGCCATGGTTGACTACAACATTCAAATAAAATATCTGGCAACGATTTTTTCAGAAATTAGTGATCTGGCATCCTTCGTGTACTGAACACGAAGGATGCCAGATCATTAAATTCTGAAAAAATCGTTGCCAGATATTTTTTCTGAATTTTTTTAATCAACCATAGCGTTCGGATACTTTTTTGAGCGACTGTACCCCCTGGAAATGTGTATGTAACTGGCGTACCCCTTGTATAGATAGATAAAACTATAGTTATAGTACAACAATGGGAATAAAATAAAACATATATATATATCAGTGGTTCTCAAACTTTTATGCTTCACGTACCCCCTGGAAATGTGTATGTAACTGGCGTACCCCTTGTATAGATAGATAAAACTATAGTTATAGTATAACAATGGGAATAAAATAAAACATATATATCAGTGGTTCTCAACCTTTTATGCTTCACGTACCCCCTGGATATGTGTATGTAACTGGCGTACCCCTTGTATAGATAGATAAAACTATAGTTATAGTATAACAATGGGAATAACATAAAACATATATATCAGTGGTTCTCAACCTTTTATGCTTCACGTACCCCCTGGATATGTGTATGTAACTGGCGTACCCCTTGTATAGATAGATAAAACTATAGTTATAGTATAACAATGGGAATAAAATAAAACATATATATCAGTGGTTCTCAACCTTTTATGCTTCACGTACCCCCTGGAAATGTGTATGTAACTGGTATACCCCTTGTATAGATATATAAAACTATAGTTATAGTATAAAAATTGGAATAACATAAAATTATACTTTTATGAGAGATATATATCAGTGGTTCTCAACCTTTTATGCTTCACGTACCCCCTGGAAATGTGTATGTAACTGGCGTACCCCTGTACCCCTTGTATAGATAGATAAAACTATAGTTATAGTATAACAATGGGAATAAAATGCAACTTACATATCAGTGGTTCTCAACCTTTTATGCTTCACGTACCCCCTGGAAATGTGTATGTAACTGGCATACCCCTTGTAAAGATAGATAAAACTATAGTTATAGTATAGCAATGTGAATAATATAAAACATATATATCAGTGGTTCTCAACCTTTTATGCTTCACGTACCCCCCTGGAAATGTGTATGTAACTGGCGTACCCCTTGTATAGATAGATAAAACTATAGTTATAGTATAACAATAGGAATAAAATAAAATATATATATCAGTGGTTCTCAACCTTTTATGCTTCACGTACCCCCTGGAAATGTGTATGTTTCTGGCGTACCCCTTGTATAGATAGATAAAACTATAGTTATAGTATAACAATGGGAAAAAATAAAACATATATATCAGTGGTTCTCAAACTTTTATGCTTCACGTACCCCCTGAAAATGTGTATGTAACTGGCGTACCCCTTGTATAGATAGATAAAACTATAGTTATATTATAACAATGGGAATAAAATAAAACATATATATCAGTGGTTCTCAACCTTTTATGCTTCACGTACCTCCTGGAAATGTGTACGTTACTGGCGTACCCCTGGTATAGATACATAAAACTATAGTTATAGTATAACAATGGGATAAAATAAAACATATATATCAGTGGTTCTCAACCTTTTATGCTTCACGTACCCCCTGGAAATGTGTATGTAACTGGTATACCCCTTGTATAGATACATAAAACTATAGTTATAGTATAACAATGGGAATAAAATAAAACATATATATCAGTGGTTCTCAACCTTTTATTCTTCACGTACCCCCTGGAAATGTGTATGGAACTGGCGTACCCCTTGTATAGATAGATAAAACTATAGTTATAGTATAACAATGGGAATAAAATAAAACATATATATCTGTGGTTCTCAACCTTTTATGCTTCACGTACCTCCTGGAAATGTGTATGTTACTGGCGTACCCCTGGAATAGATACATAAAACTATAGTTATAAGTATAAGAATGGGATAAAATAAAACATATATATCAGTGGTTCTCAACCTTTTATGCTTCACGTACCCCCTTCAAATGTGTATGTAACTGGTATACCCCTTGTATAGATACATAAAACTATAGTTATAGTATAACAATGGGAATAAAATAAAACATATATATCAGTGGTTCTCAACCTTTTGTGCTTCACGTACCCCCTGGAAATGTGTATGTAACTGGTATACCCCTTGTAGAGATAGATAAAACTATAGTTATAGTATAACAATGGGAATAAAATAAAACATATATATCAGTGGTTCTGAACCTTTTATGATTCACGTTCCCCCTGGAAATGTGTATGTAACTGGCGTACCCCTTGTATAGATAGATAAAACTATAGTTATAGTATAACAATGGGAATAAAATAAGACATATATATCAGTGGTTCTCAACCTTTTATGCCTCACGTACCCCCTGGAAATGTGTATGTTACTGGCGTACCCCTTGTATAGATAGATAAAATTATAGTTATAGTATAACAATGGGAAAAAATAAAACATATATATCAGTGGTTCTCAACCTTTTATGCTTCACGTACCCCCTGGAAATGTGTATGTAACTGGCGTACCCCTGTACCCCTTGTATAGATAGATAAAACTATAGTTATAGTATAACAATGGGAATAAAATGCAACTTATATATCAGTGGTTCTCAACCTTTTATGCTTCACGTACCCCCTGGAAATGTGTATGTAACTGGTATACCCCTTGTATAGATATATAAAACTATAGTTATAGTATAACAATTGGAATAACATAAAATATATATATCAGTGGTTCTCAACCTTTTATGCTTCACGTACCCCCTGGAAATGTGTATGTAACTGGCGTACCCCTGTACCCCTTGTATAGATAGATAAAACTATAGTTATAGTATAACAATGGGAATAAAATGCAACTTATATATCAGTGGTTCTCAACCTTTTATGCTTCACGTACCCCCTGGAAATGTGTATGTAACTGGCATACCCCTTGTAAAGATAGATAAAACTATAGTTATAGTATAGCAATGTGAATAATATAAAACATATATATCAGTGGTTCTCAACCTTTTATGCTTCACGTACCCCCTGGAAATTTGTATGTTTCTGGCGTACCCCTTGTATAGATAGATAAAACTATAGTTATAGTATAACAATGGGAAAAAATAAAACATATATATCAGTGGTTCTCAAACTTTTATGCTTCACGTACCCCCTGAAAATGTGTATGTAACTGGCGTACCCCTTGTATAGATAGATAAAACTATAGTTATAGTATAACAATGGGAATAAAATAAAACATATATATCTGTGGTTCTCAACCTTTTATGCTTCACGTACCTCCTGGAAATATGTATGTTACTGGCGTACCCCTGGTATAGATACATAAAACTATAGTTATAGTATAAGAATGGGATAAAATAAAACATATATATCAGTGGTTCTCAACCTTTTATGCTTCACGTACCCCCTTGAAATGTGTATGTAACTGGTATACCCCTTGTATAGATACATAAAACTATAGTTATAGTATAACAATGGGAATAAAATAAAACATATATATCAGTGGTTCTCAACCTTTTATGCTTCACGTACCCCCTGGAAATGTGTATGGAACTGGCGTACCCCTTGTATAGATAGATAAAACTATAGTTATAGTATAACAATGGGAATAAAATAAAACATATATATCTGTGGTTCTCAACCTTTTATGCTTCACGTACCTCCTGGAAATGTGTATGTTACTGGCGTACCCGTGGTATAGATACATAAAACTATAGTTATAGTATAACAATGGGATAAAATAAAACATATATATCAGTGGTTCTCAACCTTTTATGCTTCACGTACCCCCTGGAAATGTGTATGTAACTGGTATACCCCTTGTATAGATACATAAAACTATATTTATAGTATAACAATGGGAATAAAATAAAACATATATATCAGTGGTTCTCAACCTTTTATGCTTCACGTACCCCCTGGAAATGTGTATGGAACTGGCGTACCCCTTGTATAGATAGATAAAACTATAGTTATATTCTAACAATGGGAATAAAATAAAACATATATATCTGTGGTTCTCAACCTTTTATGCTTCACGTACCTCCTGGAAATGTGTATGGAACTGGTGTACCCCTTGTATAGATAGATAAAACTATAGTTATAGTATAACAATGGGAATAAAATAAAACATATATATCTGTGGTTCTCAACCTTTTATGCTTCACGTACCCCCTGGAAATGTGTATGTAACTGGTATACCCCTTGTATAGATACATAAAACTATATTTATAGTATAACAATGGGAATAAAATAAAACATATATATCAGTGGTTCTCAACCTTTTATGCTTCACGTACCCCCTGGAAATGTGTATGTAACTGGTATACCCCTTGTATAGATACATAAAACTATAGTTATAGTATAACAATGGGAATAAAATAAAACATATATATCAGTGGTTCTCAACCTTTTATGCTTCACGTACCCCCTGGAAATGTGTATGGAACTGGTGTACCCCTTGTATAGATAGATAAAACTATAGTTATAGTATAACAATGGGAATAAAATAAAACATATATATCTGTGGTTCTCAACCTTTTATGCTTCACGTACCCCCTGGAAATGTGTATGTAACTGGTGTGCCCCTTGTAGAGATAGATAAAACTACAGTTATAGTATAACAATGGGAATAAAATAAAACATATATATCAGTGGTTCTCAAAGTTTTATGCTTCACGTACCCCCTGGAAATGTGTATGTAACTGGTATACCCCTTGTATAGATAGAGAAAACTATAGTTATAGTATAACAATGGGAATAAAATGAAACATATATATCAGTATTTCTCAAACTTTTATGCTTCACGTACCCCTGGAAATGTGTATGTAACTGGTGTACCCCTTGTATAGATAGATAAAACTAAAGTTATAGTATAACGATGGGAATAAAATGAAACATATATATCAGTATTTCTCAAACTTTTATGCTTCACGTACCCCCTGGAAATGTGTATGTAACTGGTATACCCCTTGTATAGATAGATAAAACTATAGTTACAGTATAACAATGGGAATAACATAAAACATATTTATCAGTGGTTCTCAACATTTTATGCTTCACGTACCCCTTGGAAATGTGTATGTAACTGGTATACCCCTTGTATAGATACATAAAACTATAGTTATAGTATAACAATGGGAATAAAATAAAACATATATATCAGTGGTTCTCAACCTTTTATGCTTCACGTAACCCCTGGAAATGTGTATGGAACTGGTGTACCCCTTGTGTAGATAGATAAAACTATAGTTATAGTATAACAATGGGAATAAAATAAAACATATATATCTGTGGTTCTCAACCTTTTATGCTTCACGTACCCCCTGGAAATGTGTATGTAACTGGTGTACCCCTTGTAGAGATAGATAAAACTACAGTTATAGTATAACAATGGGAATAAAATGAAACATATATATCAGTATTTCTCAAACTTTTATGCTTCACGTACCCCCTGGAAAGGTGTATGTAACTGGCGTACCCCTTGTATAGATAGATAAAATTATAGTTATAGTATAACAATGGGAATAACATAAAACATATATATCAGTAGGTCTCAACCTTTTATGCTTCACGTACCCCCTGGAAACGTGTATGTAACTGGCGTACCCCTTTTAGAGGTAGATAAAACTATAATTATAGTATAACAATGGGAATAACTTAAAACCTATATATATAACATATATCTAGCGACTTTTGAGCTCTCACGGCGTACTCGAAAAAATTTTACCGCTTACCCCACATTTAGACCCCTACTTTAAAGTGAACTAGTGGCATCTGTCGGATGAATAGAAAATGTGAAATTCGTTTTAATATTTTTATGCAAACTTTGCGGCCTTACTGGTTCACTGACCTCGATATTTACGATATGCTGTTAAAAATCGAGTCCAACCGTGACTTTCGAGACCCAAGGCCTTTGAAGTCTAAAGTGACGTCACATCCTGTGGATCTACAATACTTCCTGCGTACGTAGTACTACCGTCGCAAATCGAGCATTTACTTTTTTTATAAGATCGGGAGGGCATTTTTGTTTGATAATGTGCTCAAAACTGATTGACATAGTATGATTATATTATATATATGTACATTAGTGTAATATTTCTATGAAAAACCTTCAAATAAGGAAGACGTTGAAACTAAAATAGATCTTGATTTGTAATTGTGCTAAATTGATGACTCAAAATGTAATCGTCGTTTAACATTCTCTGAACATGTAGAACGATATATAAATTACCAGGAGCGTCATAATCGGTTGCACGTATAATTGACGTAACAATATGTTTAAAAATAAAGTTAAATGCAAATAATTACTCGGTTATATATTAACACAAATAAAATCATTTCCTTCACATATTTTTCGCGATAAATGCTGTCAATAACTGATCCAGTTGTTTGTACCATTAATAATATAATCGTGACATATAAATTGTTATGGAAAATTAGTGTGTTTTGTTAAAAAGAGAAAAAAACACACAAAAATTATTCAGAACAATTTTATTGGCAAATGTGAACTAAAAATTAATGATATACTGTAATAGCTTTAGCTGTAACAATTTCAGTTAGTTATGATTTAATTTCAATACTTTTTCTTAGTGATTAGACTGAATTAATAGGAATATTGAGCTGTATTTTTTTCTGAACTCTCATTAAATCTGAATAATATTTGGACATGGATACAACCTTCCGATGGAATACATATTCAAAAACTAACAGGAAAAGTGCATCTAAACTTTAGAAACTACAATTTACTGCAAGCACATACACATTTTGGTTTACAAAACTACCTTTAAATCTATGACTAAAGATTTGACAATAAATCGCTCAACTAACCTCCCAAATGTAAAGAAAATAGTCTCTAATCAATCTTCGATTGTTAAAAAATAATTCTATGTACCCTGGTAAAGAAGGCTTAAATCATTTAGGCATACATTAAATCATTTAGACCACTAAACTAACAGACTCCGCCTTTTTTCCACTAATATAACTTATTAGTTTAGTGGCCTTAGAACACTGTGGCATGTACCTGGAGAGATATGGTTCAAATCCCACCTGCCAGAAAAACTGTGTCACAAAACTATTAATATCAAAGCCAACAGTTAACTCTGTGGATACTATTTATTGAGGGCAACTTTCTCTTTTTGGCACTAAGATATTTTTTCTTATTTCCTAAATTCTCTAACAAACAATCATTTTTTATCTTGCAAAAATTGTTTAAAAATACATTTGTTGAACACCAGATAATTATTAAAGATAATAATCCCGCCAACAAACACACAAGCAGCTACGGGGTGTCAAGGTGCTAGATCGACGAATGCTGACGTCAGAACGTGTGACGTCACCAGTGAAAAGGCCTTGAGTCTCGATGGTTACGGTCCAACCCAAACTTAGTGAATAGCCACTAGGAAAAAAAACTATATTCTGAAAGAGCAGCAGGAAAAATTATCTCTCTTAAAACGAAAAAATACAATTCTAATGAGTAATGAATTGGAAAAATCACTCCATTCTTTTTAGCAAATATTAAAATATTTTGAGTAAGAACCAGTAATATACATTTTTGATGAGTACTATGAACTGATTATTATGTACCTAAAAGTATTTGGTCAAAAAATTTTCTAGAAATGGATCAGAATCGTCATTTTTATTGTTTGTATTATGTGCCTACGTTTGGTATGAAAACTATTGGGATATTCGAAAAATACGAATCGTAACATTTCATCAATATCTATCCAACTCAAAAAGAATTATCTATAAAAACAAAAAAAAGTGAATATCTACACACGACAAAGTGAAAACATTGGTGGCTTTTTTTTTTTGAAAATGAACTGAAAATTCTGTGAGCTGTAATGAATTATGTTTCTATTCTTCCGCCAAAATCTTATTCCACTGTTGTCTGTCTTGAGACATTTTAATAAACTAACAATGATTATGGATCTGGAAGAGGAATTCAAAGAATTCTTTGCTCATAAAAATTTATACAAAGCGTGAACAACTCATTCCATTCCGCTTGAGACGTTCTTCCGCTCATCACATCAAATCTCTCATTGGTGTAGTTGCAATGAAGCTTAGCAGAAACGAGTTCAGAACGGGATCAGTTTTACGAACCCGAGCTCAAAGCTGTTGAATCCGATACTGCCTGAACCATTTCGTCAATTATTTGAGCCCGAGATCCATTTGGAGAAAACATTCTCTGACGCATTCATAAGACCTACTATACAGAGAAATGCATGTCGCTAATCATTTATTCTTCTTAATTATAATCATTTTATAATAAAATTAAAATGTTAATGCTATTTGAAACGAAAAATGGAAATACTAGTAGAGACTGAAAATTCGTAGGCCTCCTGCTAAACGCAAAGAGCTATTCATTTAAAAACGCTAGAGAATCTGTAAAAAAATAATCGAAATCCACATGGTGCTTATTTCAAATTGCTATGTATTTGAAACTTAAATTATTCTGAGCCCAAGCCCACTCGAGCTAGAACTCATCTCAGAGAGCCTAAGTTCAATATACAGGGTGAATCTGAAAAAGTGGGCAAAACTTTACGGGGTGGTAGAACGCAGCTATACGAGCAATATTTGTCATAGAATGTATGGGCGGAACGCAAACGGCGAGCCGCTAGGTGGCGTTGGAAATGGTATAAAAGGGTCGGTCCTCGCACCCAACGGCATTTCCACCGTGGATTGCCGAGAGGATGGCTGGTTATACTAACCACTTTTCCTGTGTGGCCATATGAAAAGCCTAATCTATGAGTGCCCCATTGAAACCGATATGGATCTAGTCGCCAGGATCGCCGTTGTTGCCGGCGATATTCTGGAAATGCCTGGTGTCTTCGAAATGTGCGTCGGTCCCTATCCCGCAGGTGTGAAGCCTGCATTACAGCTGGCGGCAGCTCTTTTGAGCAATTTCTTTGAGCATGTACCTCAATTACATTCCTGTTAATAAAATGTTTTCTGAAGTATCTCTTCTCCTTCTGTGTTCATTCTTTAAATGTGACAGTGGAAAACTACCTTTTAACTTCTCACCGCTTGCGTTCCGACCATACATTCTATGACGAATATTGCTCGTATAGCTGCGTTCTGCAACCCCGTAAATTTTTGCCCACTTTTTCCGATTCACCTTGTATATAGTTAGGAATCTGAAAAAAAAATTTTATTATATATTGAGCACTTGAATTTCGTTTGCTCATTTATAAAAAGAAATTTCACGTAAAAATTTAAAATTCAACCAAGGAATGGTATTTAGAAAAATGTTAATAATCGGTATTACATTTCTTACGATATTCAAAAGCATTCAGAGATTATTTTGTGCAGTTCTTTTCGCATACGTTAGATGTCAAATTTGTGTAAAACCATTTCGAAATAGGTCAAGGCAACGCATTAAATATTTCAGCTAGAAACTTCCAATGGGCATTAGGAAAGACTTTTTCAGAGGCTGGGGGGGGGGAGGGCAATAAACAAATAAATTTTTCAAGAGTGAAATATTTAAGCCGTTCAGTAATGAGCGCAGTTACAAATATAGCAATTATGCCTACATCTTACTCTAACGCAACTACGGATAGCCGAAAACGAAAAAATAGGATCGTCAATGGTTTTACCTCTGAGTTACACTTTTTTGTCCAAAATGGGCTAAATGGCCAGGTCAAAAGAACCCCGAGGGCTCAAAGACAGTTGAGGGAAGAGAATTCACTGGACAGATTGTAGCTCCCGTCAAGGCCATCCAGCATGTTTCTAAAGCGCACAGGGTCTCCCACACACGGGACCACGACTTTAAGTCCCATCCGACGGACGGCGACTTTTCCAAGCCCATCGGTGTCCCCTACTGACTGAGAGTTTTGCCGAGATAAATCTCAACGTTGGCCCAGGCGGGACTAGAACCTGGGATCTATAGATTACGAGCCTGGCGCTCTACCGATTGAGCCATATAGGCAGCTAGTATGGGAGGAAGAAGAGGGATAAAGATACTACAAGGTTGCATTAAAGTGTGAATCAACATTTTCTGTTACATAGAAATATGTCTGCCAGATGGTTTAGTGAAAAGCTCTGACGCCACGTCAAGGCACCATCCATGTCAGAGTGTTTTGCTCTAACTTGGAGAAAACCCCTCCCCACATAGGCAGTTAGTGTGGAAGGAAAAAGAGGGATCAAGGAAATTTTTCTTCTTCAACACTTGAGGAGAATGCTGATCCAGCTAATTCGCATACCAAGTATCCTTTTCGGATTTTCCTTCAAAGATTTCTTAGAGCAGTGAAAATGTCACTTTACTAGATAATTTGTTTTGTACGATCGTGCATCCTTTCTACACAATATGTGGCTCTTAAAAGAGCCTTTTGTTTCGGGTGTGTTGATTTATAGTTTGCTTCGACTTTCAGATAACTTTCTTTTGATGTTTTTCTTTACCACGGAATGCTTCTTGCTCTCACATTCAGAAACGGAATCTGGCTGCTTATAAGCTATCATTACTCTTTTAGGTAGCATTTCATTAGGAGGCGGTTCATTCACTTTGCCATTCTTAAAATCTTGTCTTTTTTTAGTAGACTTACAGCAGCAACTCATGCAGAATATTCTCCTGAAAAATTTGCATTTGCGTAATTGTCCCATCCTTCTACCATCATTAGTTGGTGAAGCTTTATCGCATTCTTTCATTTCAACATCTGGATTTTGATTGGACGAAACAGTTTTTGGCTTTTTCGAACCTTCAGCTTTATTAGCATGAGCGCCTCTTGGTATCACACGAAAACAGGGATCCATCACTTTTGCACCATCACACTCAACCTTATTATCTTCATCCTTCAAGAAGAAATCATGGAGCAGCGCTGCTTTCGCCCTTACTCTTTTCTGCGGCTCTTCACAAATAAAGAGATCTAAAAAGGTGATTAGTTGCTTAGCAGCTTCAATTTTAATGGGTGAAGCAGGATTAGCCTTTAACAGAAGCGAACGCATGAACCGGGGATCTTTCATGCTCGTGAGTATCGGTTTAACGTGGTTGTCGAAAGTGGGCCGAGGTACATTAAGTTGAATGCTTTTTGAAAAAAATCGTTTTGTCATTATCTGAAGAATTACGATTCCTGCCACCCAGAGCTCAGCATCTATGGCATCAAAAGGGTCATGCATTCCAGCAGATACTATTTCCGGTTGTAAATACAGAGGAGGCGCAGCCATCTTGTTAAAGTCTGTTTCAAGCGCTTTCTTAAGGAAAGTGAAATCTGCTATGACAGCTTTATTCAGTTCTCGATTTACGAGGATGTTTTTTTCCTTTAAATCATTGTGTGTTAATCCTTGACTATGTAAATAATCCAGTCCTTTGAGGAAATCAAAAACAAATCTCTTTTTCCTTCTCATACAATCTGGAGCATTAAAAAATTCAGGTTCGTGTATTAAATTGAAAAGATCCGTATCCATTAAGGGCATAAAGAATGCTTTTGCTCTTCCAATTAGTGTTATTGTTCCATATAAGCACACAATGTTGTCGTGGGATAAATGTGGCCATAACATATTTTCACCAATAGAAGCTTCTGCCACTATCTTGGTTGCTACCTTACAAGCTTTTGCTTTGTCATACAACGCTATGACTTTTCCGTAACCTCCTTCACCAATGTCATGAAGGAACTCATATTCATCTTTACGTTTAAGTAATTCATCTACCGACGCTTCAATAACATGACTCATACTATACATGTTTATTTTCATTAATTCAACTCATAAGAACTTACCTCTATTCTATCATACGCGAATCACACACACACATTTCTCTTCATACGATGCTAAAACATCAACTCCTTTTTTTCCCCATTCGCTTTCATTTTTGAGTTGCGATCATTGTTACGTATCGATGCAAACAATTGTTTTTTTTCTTCTGCTAAATCCACTGATTCAGTGACATCATCGGAAGAGTGTTGAGTAATTTTTCTTTCAATTAATAATAAAATGGTAGCCAAGGGCAGGTGGTTACAAATTCTGTTATTTTTTCATTCTCAATTTGCTGTAAATTATTTTCTAAATAAAAGTGTCATCTAAAATTTTTTTCTTAATATAAAAATTCACATTTTACGAAATGAAAGCATTTCTAATTTCGCTTTTCTTTTTCATAGCTCATAAATATCAAAATCGTGTTTGGATCAGTTTGTTCGTTAAAAGACATGTTGTCACTAAATCAGTTGCAATCAGTTGAATGGCTTCATAAAATTTGGACCAATACAGAAAACGAAATTTTATTCATGGTTTGATAAAACAACTCAATTTAGGTTTCAGTTTTCAAGTAGCTATTAACGAACCCATTTCGCAAACCATCAACTAATGTTGCGAAGATTATCTCATATATGTAGTCCATTATTTTAACAGATACATTTCATAATCATTTACATATCTAAAAACACTTTTATTTTGTGTCGAAAACTTTTTATTCTGTTACAACTAATCCCAAAAGATTTCTAACAAACTGACTGGATAGATATTCCACATTTTTTTGGTTCGTCAATTATTATAATAATAATAGAAATAGTAAAGGATAATGGAAATTTTTATAGCCCCTTTTGCAAAATTAATATAAATTCATTTGGTCCCTTTATTTATTACGACACATATAAATGGATTAATAGTAATAAATAATAAAAAATAAATTTTATGGTTCCCCCTTAAAAAAAGGGAAATGTGAAAAATTTCTTTATTTCATTTTTAGTTACATGGGGAATAATTATGAAGAGCACCTATCTTACCCCTGCTTTCGATAAGGATTGCTAGATTTATCCTGTGGCATTGCAGAAGCTTTCATCACGCATCGCTGCCATCGGACACCATAGGGGAGGCGATATCGCAACAAGTGCTACGCCACCTGGCGGCATTTTCACTTCACTTCCTATTGTTTTTTGCTTCACATTTCTAGGTTTCTGTGTCTATCGAAAAGCAACTGTTTTGACACCAACTGTTCGAACAATTAACTTTCGAACGCGACGGAGAAGCTTAATGATTTATGTGTGAAATGAAAGCTTGTAACCTGGGGAATGTCATAAGCTATTTAAAAATTAACTCCCCGTGTTTTCTTTCCCCCTAAAAAAGGAAAAATATGAAAAATATTGTTACGCTTTTTCTCCAGAACGCGAAAGCCGAAAGGAAGTGGAAGCTTGTGATGCGGGAAGTGTTCCCCCCTAAAAAAGGGAGAAATATGAAAACGATTGTTCCTCTATATCGCCAGAACACGAGCGTTAAAAGTAACAAGCTACGCATCAAAGCGTGTGATGCGGTGAGTGTCAAAAATTATACAAAAATTGACCCCCCCCTCCAATTGTTCACCCCTAAAAAAAGGAGAAATGTGAAAATGATTATTCCGCTATTCGAAGAGCGAAGGCCGAAACAAACAAGCTAGGCATCAAATGAAATTTTGCAAGGTCGCTTCGACTGCGGGACTCGTTTGCAAGATTCTAACAATCATTGGTGCAAGCGATTGACGTTCAGTTTCAAAACTGGATGCAGAACGATTTCATTACTTTTTAACCTTCACAGGTTTTGTGTCGTCATCCTTAATTATCCACCGAATTGTTGTTTTTATTCAAAACCAAATAATGTAAACCTTTTATTTGCATGCGTCCTGATGGACAGATTAGTGACGATGATTTAGTAAAGGTTATGTCCATCGTCTGCAGTAATGTTAAAAAAATTGCATTGGTTTACGAGCAGCACTATCGGTATCAAATTAAGTAGTGATGGATGTGATTTCCTCTCACAAAGCACAAATATTATTTCGAATTCAGGATCAATCAGTCATCAGAAATAGGAAATGATATCATCCTTTTCTTTTAGTGTGAAGCTGATTCGAAAAATAATATGAATTGAGAGAAATATAACTTTCTGGGAAAATATTTAGTCCAAATTACATAAATTTTAGATGTAATGTGTCAACCTAGAGATTGTCGACCCCAAAAGCTACAGAAGTATTCTGCAAAGAGAGTCACGATCTATTCCTGATGATATTAAAAAAAAAGAATAACTAAACACACTGAAAAAAAGTTTCAAGTGCTAATAAGTAGTAAGAAAATATCTCAGATTTTAACTACTGACGATGTTTAACCAGAAACGTCTGCCAAACTCTCAGAAATTTCGAACACGTTGAAGAAACTGCCAAAGTAAAAAAAAGAGACGAAAATCAAAAGGAATTTTCTATTTGAAAACAACAAATGTTTATGGAATGGAAATAAATATCTCATGTTAAAAGATCTCCTTATGGTTCTTTATTCCTTGTTCGATTGATTTTTTTTTCTGAAAAATAAGTTTCGCAAACTCATAGATTAGCGAATGAAGTTCAGTCGCCGAAACTGCGCTGCAAGGGAAATTTTTTTAGTACTAAATTTTGCATTCCTTCTCCAGTCTTTTACCAACACCTAGTTCATCACAAATAGGCTCTACTGGATCACCTTTGTCAATACGTTCTAACGCTTTTAATTTCATTTCCATGGTAATGACATTACGCTTACGTTTGCACCAACTCATTTTGTACCACAGAAATAATTAATAGATCACAACACACACTCCTGTATACGCACAGTACACTGTACTATTCACAAAGAGGATATTGAAGCAAATAGCTACTGTACTATAAACAAAACACGCGGCGACTTGCTTCCACTTCTTGGAACGACCGGTTAAATCGGAGGCTGGTTGAGCCGAGACCGGATAAGTGAGAGCTACTGTAGTTACAAAATTTTAATTAGTGAATCTGAAAATTGCCATGTAAATCCGAAACGTTACTGGATGCTGTTTTATTATATATGGAGTCTATTTAAAAAAAACTAACCTCCTCATGCTTCCTTTCCCGCTAAAAAAGGGGAAACATGAAAAAGATTGTTTAGCTACATCTTCCGAACGAGAGAGGGGGCGGGGATGGCTCAGTCGGTAGCGCGCCAGGCTCGTAATCTGTAGTTCCCAGGTTCGAGTCCCAGCTGGGTCAGCGTTGAGATTTATCTCCGCAAAATTCCCCGCCCTGCCCACGGTCAGTAGGGGACACCGATGGGCTTGGAAAGGCCGCCGTCCGTCAGATGGGACGTTAAGCCGTGGCCCCGTGTGCGGGAGAGCCATACCCTATGCTGAAAGAACACGCTGGATGGTCTTGACGGGAGGCTACTATCTGTCTCCCAACAGCTGTTCCAGTGGGTCCCCTCCCCCAACCTTCTCTGAACCTTCGGGGTCCATGTGACCTGGCCATTTAGCCCATGGTGTGCAAAAAAGTGCCGCTCAGAGGTAAAACAACACTACCCAAATCCGAACTCGAGCACCTACAGTTACGAGTTACGTGTGAAATGAAATCTCATATGAGGACTGTCGTAGACTATTTCGAATTTTGTCTTCCACCATTTCCCTCCCCCCTAAAACAAGATTGGCGGCGCCCTATCTTCCTTTGAAGTGAATACGAACTCAGTGAGTGATTACACCATCGATGTGTTTTAATGTCATTTCCTACTTTTTAGGGCACATATGGTAAGGACGTAAAAGGTAAGGATCCAGATCATGAAATCTTTCAATTCATATTAAGTACAAAGAAAGATTGAATGATAGCAATAACCTTTCAGCTGGTAAGGGAAATAAATTTAGATGACATATCTTCTCTTATTTTTTGCATTATATTTTTTGCTTGTCACTAAAAATACCTACTTTCATAAACTTTCATTTGATATGACTCAAGAGCATCGACCACATTTTTTTTCCCTTCCTTTGGAACAGTGTTAAAGAGAGCCCATGACATTGGGGACGTCACAAGCTTTAATTGGATACATGACTCGTTAAGTTCCGTACCCCCACGCCAAAATCTGCCTCCTTTTTTTTAGGGGGGAGGGAGAATGGTGGAAGTCAAAATTAGAAAAAGTCTATGACAGTCGCAAAAATGAGATTTTTTAATATTTTTTTATTAATATATATATATATTTATTATTTTATGTCCACGCGTTCAGAAGATATAGAGGAACAATCGTTTCATATTTCCTCTTTTTTAGGGGGGAAGAAGAAAGGAAGTGGAATTCTTTTCCCCTGTAACATTCCCCACATGGCAAAATTTCATTTGATGCCTAGCTTGTAGTTTCGGCCTTCGCTCTCCGAAATAGCGGAATAATCATTTTCACATTTCTTCTTTTTTTAGGGGTGAACCATGGGAGGGGGGGGGGGATCAATTTTGTATAATTTTTGACACTCACCGCATCACACGCTTTGATGCATAGCTTGTTACTTTTAACGCTCGTGTTCTGGCGATATAGAGGAACAATCGTTTTCATATTTCTCCCTTTTTTAGGGGGGAACACTTCCCGCATCACAAGCTTCCACTTCCTTTCGGCTTTCGCGTTCTGGAGAAAAATATTTTTCATATTTTTCCTTTTTTAGGGGGAAAGAAAACACGGGGAGTTAATTTTTAAATAGCTTATGACATTCCCCAGGTTACAAGCCTTCATTTCACACATAAATCATTAAGCTTCTCCGTCGCGTTCGAAAGTTAATTGTAGAACAGTTGGTGTCAAAACAGTTGCTTTTCGATAGACACAGAAACCTAGAAATGTGAAGCAAAAAACAATAGGAAGTGAAGTGAAAATGCCGCCAGGTGGCGTAGCACTTGTTGCGATATCGCCTCCCCTATGGTGTCCGATGGCAGCGATGCGTGATGAAAGCTTCTGCAATACCACAGGATAAATCTAGCAATCCTTATCGAAAGCAGGGGTAAGATAGGTGCTCTTCATAATTATTCCCCATGTAACTAAAAATGAAATAAAGAAATTTTTCACATTTCCCTTTTTTTAAGGGGGAACCATAAAATTTATTTTTTATTATTTATTACTATTAATCCATTTATATGTGTCGTAATAAATAAAGAGGCCAAATGAATTTATATTAATTTTGCAAAAGGGGCTATAAAAATTTTCATTATTCATTACTATTTCTATTATTATTATTTTAATTTCTCTTTAATTTTATACCGATAGTGTGCTGCTCACAAACCAATACATTTTTTTTTTACATTACTGCAGAGGACAGACATAACCTCTCTGAAATCATCAGGACTCATGCAAAGGAAAGGTTTACCTTATTTGGTTGTCAATAAAATCACGGATGATGACACGAAACTCGTGACGAGTAAAAAGTAATGAAGTCATTCTGTATCCACTTTTGAAACTGAACATCAATCGCTCGCACCACCAATTGTTCGAATCTTGCAACTGATTCCCCCACTCCAAGCGATCTTCTAGAGAGTCATTGGGTATGCATCTCACTGGAGTATCCGAGTTCGGTTCCGTGGTGACATATTTGTTGCTTTGGTCGGGGGAACTGAGGCCTGAGGTGCCTGGAATCACTGGAGACAGCTGCTAGATCGGTGGACTGCAGATTGAACATAGCAGTGGTTGTACTATGTAACTTTTCGACCATATATTCATATATAAAGAAGCATATAATATAGAATCTAGGAAAAGCCAGTATAGGTAATGGCCAGTAGCAATTAGTTTAGCATTGCTCCTGATGTTCGACAAGGGTGGATTATGTTTTCCTTTCTCTTCTGTTTGAATATTATGTTATGTGAAATTCACTGCAAGGAAAAGATTAAAAGCCTAAATGTCGTAGACATATGAAAATTTCTGATTTAGGTTATGCTGATTATTTAGCTCTTTTGGCAAATGATGTTGATGAGATGAACTCTTTCATTAGGGCTATTGTTGAGACTCTCAATAGGGTACGTTTGGTGATGAACAGAGAAAAAACTAAAGTCTTGAAAAGTGGTGAGGCAGATGGTGGATTAGTTGGTTTGAATGGGTGCACTTTTGACCAAGAGTCTGAAATTAATTATCTTGCGAGCTATGCAACAGATAGTGGTAACGTGTAGCGTACTATTAACAGAGGTATAATAATTGCTGGCAGGACATTTAAGAATTTGTAGAGAGTGTTGAGAAATAGGAATAAGACTAAAATTGAACTGTGTAGTAGATTGCTTCTCTCAAGGGTTAGTTATGTTAGTGAAAGTGGACTCGTTGTAAAGAAGAAACCAGAAAGTTGATGCTTTGGATGTAGATGCTTGCGCAGTATCTTGGGCATTAGGTGGTTCAGCTATGTAAGTAACAGTGAGTCTAGGCAAAGGAGTCATCAATCACCGTGAAACAGCACATTGTACAGAGAGAGATTCCATTGATACAGCCATGTTGCACTTATCGATAATTATAGATTGGCGAATAGCCTTATGCACAGTGTACCTAGAGACGTCAGAAACAGGGAGATTCGTAGGGGGTCCTTGAACTGGCAATTAAAAATAGGATCGTTTTAGAATTGGTGTGCAGTTGCCAGAAATAGGAGCTGTAGCTCAGGACAGATTTGCCTGGAGACTAAAACTGCGATGTCTGTTTGAACCTCTGTAACCCATGGAATGTTTCAGTTATCACATGGATAATTGAATTTAAAATATCTTATATGATAAAAACATGGTTCCTAAGGATTTTACCAGGACTATTATTATCAGTTTCTATAAAATAGTGATCTTAGCTCTTGTGATCTTGGGTATCAGCGTACTTTTTGTTCCAGATAAAGTTCCTTGCACGATTGTGCTTAATAGAATTAACAATCTGTTTGCCAGGGAATTGCGTGATAGTCAGTGTGGATTCATAATTGGTATCGAATATGTTCATAAGAATTTTAATACAGTGAATGTTTAGAATTTCAGAAATGTTTGGCTACAAGCTTTATTGACTTCAAAAGCGCTTTCCAAATTGTGGTGCGCTATAATTTGTGGTTGATTGTGAGATCTTGTGACATAGTAGAAAAGTTAGCAAATATCAATGATATAATGTTATAACAGCCAATTTTCCCCCTACAAACAGACTACTCTAATACCATTCTGATCTTTTTTTTAAGGGAATATAATAGTGAAATTTACTATTTTACAAAAATTCAACTGGAAAATGAGGACTTCCTTAAAAAAAAAAGCAAAAGTTTGAGATCTGGGTTCTTGTTACTTGATTGGCCTTGCATAAATATAAAAATAAAGCCACCCTTCAAGCAGCTGCTTGTCACAAAGGTCTGACACGAGACTGTCAGTTTAATATGCCATGGAGGAGATCTGTGAGGAAGGCGAGACATCAGCAGAGAGACAATTGCAAACATCCATGCTTTACCTGGAGCTTGAACCCAGGTCCCTTTGATCAGTAGCCAAGCACTCTAACCACTCAGCCACCAGGACGGTGGAGGTACTAAACAGATGTACTAGAAATGATAAATATTAAGTGTTACACAACTTAAACAATAAGTTTAAAAAAGCCATTGAAAAAAAAGCCTTATATTAACCAGTGACAAATATGCTTATAGGGTAACAAGTGGAGTGCAACAGTAGGTATGGAAAAAACTATAACACTATTTTTGGGGGTGAGGGATATTTGTGAAGAGTTTTCTTTTTTTATTAGTAAAACTTGTGAAGGTTTTGTGGACCCTACATAAGCACTATTAAAAAATTATATACTTTTTTAACTTTATAAAAAGCATATTTAAATATGCAAATATTTAATCAAAGAATCACAAGGTGATTTAGTCATTATTTATATCACAAGATGGGATCATATATGATCCCTCAAATTTATGTCACAAGAAGAATGAAACAATTTTTAACTCACTAACAGGGGCCGTCCCGTGGCCGAGTGGTTAGCACGCTTGGCTACTGATCTAAGGGACCTGGGTTCGAGCCCAGGAATTAGGCATGGATGTGTGTGTCGTTTTTCTGCTGAGGTCCTGCCATCCTCTCAGATCTTCTACTATGGCATATAAACTGACAGGCTCCTGTCAGACCTCTGTGGCAAGCAGCTGCTTGAGGGGGTATTTATATTTTATTTTGCCAAATTGTTACTTATGTGATATTTTATGAAACACTGTACTTATGAATCAGCTGTATTTAACATGACAATAGGTATTAAAATATAGTTGACAAAAGGATCGAAAAGATTTGATTACCAAATGATTTGGGAACGTCACGTAACTTCGCCGCCATAACAGTGGGATTGTGTAAAAAATTAGAATTGATAAGCAATATGGAACAGTACTCAATTGTCATTTTTTTCCCAATAGATACGGAAGATCTCTATAAAATAATACATTATTAATTATCAGTGACATCTTCCCATATGCCATCCGCGTTATAACAAATTTTCGTTTCTTCTCAGCTTAACTGCTACAGTACCCAAGACTAGCATTTAGAATACAGAGCGACATTAAGTATATTATGTTGTGTGATAATGGGACTGAGAATGATTCGGTTCTCACATGTGCATTTTTAAGATTCAGAGTTCGAAATTAATTTCTGATGAAAAAATAAATCTACTTCTATTCTTCAAGGTTCTGTCAGCTTATTCCTGATCCCTTAACAGCAAATATGCTAGTTCTGTTAGGAATACCAGGTCATATAGGGGAGCTGAAATTGCATCTGATCATTACCTTGTTAAAGGTGTCTTGCAATTTAAATTTAAAAAATGTTGTGCTAGGGTTAAAAAATTTACTTTTAATACTGAAGCTCTGAAAGATCCAGTTATAGCCAAAGCTTACCATGATAGGTTACTTAGTCATTATGACAGTCATGGTTTGCTTACTACTGAAGTTGAGGAAGAATGGGATCATTTTAAACAGGCTTTTTTGGACACTAACAGTACTCTTTTAGGAAAAAAGGAGCAGAGGAGACAGAATTATCTTAGTGATAAGGTACTTGAGCTTATTTCAGAAAGAAAGAACTGCAGGAATGTCCTTAATCAATACTGATTAGGACAGACTAATCATTACAGAGAATAAACGTGTAAAGGATCAATTAGCTGCTGATAAGAATCTTTGGCATGATGGCTTGGCTGATAAAGCCGAGGAAGCAGTTAAACAGCACAACAGCAGAGAGCTATACCAGATTGTTAATGTTTTGTGTGGTAGAAAACAGACAGGTATACAGGGATTGAAGGATAAACAAGGTAAGGTTACAGAAGGTGAGGATTCTGTCATGGCTAGGTGGGCTGAGCATTTCAGTTATGTTCTAAACAATGTGGTTAGTTCTACTCCCATTGTTTGCACTTATGATAGATGCATTGGTGGCTTTAATGTTGGCCCTATAACACAATCTGAAGTTAGTTTGGCTATTTCTAAACTTAAACTTCATAAATCCCCAAGGGTAGATGAAATTACAACCGAAATGCTTAGAGCTGGGAATGTTTCGGTTACCACTTGGATGACTGAAAATTTGAATATCTTTTATGATAAGGGCATGGTTCCTAAGAATTTTACCAGAGCTATTGTTATCCCTATTTCCAAAAAAGGTGATTGCAGTTCTTGTGATAACTATAGGGGTATCAGCCTATTCTCTGTTCCAGGTAAAGTTCTTTCCATGATTGTGCTTAATAGAATTAAGAATCTGGTTGACAGGCAATTGCGTGATGAGCAATGTGGATTCAGAAGTGGTAGGGGATGTGTAGATCAGATATTTTCACTTAGGCAGATTCTTGAGAAATGTTTAGAGTTTCAGAAACCTTTGGTTGCTAGCTTTGTTGATTTCAAAAAGGCTTTCGACTCTGTTGATCGTCATAATTTGTTGTGGATTGTGAAATCATATTGTATACCAGACAAGTTAGTTAACATAATGAAAGCTCTCTATAATAACACTGAGTCGTGTGTGAGAGTTGGTAAGGCTTGTAGCAATTGGTTTAGCATTACTTCTGGTGTTCGACAAGGGTTTTCTCTTTAGTTTGGTTACTGATTATGTTATGCGAAATTCACTGCAAGGGAAAGATTTTGGCCTTAAATGGATTGGAGATACAAAAATTTCTGATTTATATTATGCTGATGATTTAGCCCTTTTGACAAATGATGTTGATGAGATGAATTCTTTCATTAAGGCTGTTGAAACTGGTAGTAGAGTAGGTTTGGTTATAAACAGAGAGAAAACTAAAGTGATGAAAATTGGTCAGGCAGGCTGTGATTCAGTTAATCTGAATGGTTGCAGTCTTGAGCAGGTGTCACAGATTAATTATCTTGGGAGCTATGTAACAGATAATGGTGATGTGCGATTAGCAGACGAATAGGGATTGCTGCCGGGACTTTTAAGAATCTATGGAGAGTGTGGAGAAATAGGCGTATACACCTAAAGACTAAAATTAGACTGTATAATAGTTTGGTTCTTTCTAGGGTTAATAATGGTAGTGAAACCTGGATACTTTGTAAACAACAGGAA
Organism: Ryuthela nishihirai; assembly: GCA_038380435.1. NCBI lineage: Eukaryota > Metazoa > Arthropoda > Arachnida > Araneae > Heptathelidae > Ryuthela > Ryuthela nishihirai. Next base: position 7,106,282 of record JAWZYU010000027.1, read on the forward strand.
GCTAGATGCTTTTGATTCCAGATGCTTACGCAGTATCTTGGGCATTAGGTGGTTCAACTTTGTAACTAATGATGAGGTTAGGCAAAGGAGTTTGCAACCTCCTTTGAGCAGCATATTGTGCAGAGAGAGACTCCGTTGGTTTGGCCATGTTGCCCGTAGGGATAATTATAGATTGGCAAATAGGGTTTCGAACAGTGTGTCTAAAGGCTTCACAAAGAGTGGGAGACCTAGGATGCGGTGGGCAGACAATGTCAAACAGGACCTTATTAAAATTGGTGTGCAGTGGCCAGATGCAGTAGATGTAGCTCAAGACAGACTTTCTTGGAGAACTAAATTGCACAGTCTGGTTCGACCTCCGTAGCCCAGGGATGCTTCAGGATGATGATGATGAAGCTTTATGGGACCTAGGCACTTGAATAGTTTGCTGAAGTGTACCGGGATACCCGGGGTACAAATCAGACAGATAATCTCTTCGAGCATCAGTTAAATTTGGATTGAGCATCAGAATGGGGAAAAGGAGCGATCTAAGGGACTTTGAACGTGGCATGATAATTGGTGCCAGGCGTGCTGTTTCTAGCATCTTCCAAACGGCTATCCTCTTGGGATTTTCATGCACAACTCTTTCAAGGGCTTACCGAGAACTACACTAACAGTGATTGGCAATTCTATGGACCAAACCAACTTGTGAAACCATTACTTGTGGATTCTATGGACCAAACCAACTTGTGGTAAGGGTCAAAGGAGACTGGCAAGAATCATACAAGGGAATAGAGGGGTCACAACCAGGGAAATCAAGGCAGAATTAAACATTGGTTTGCAGAAGGCCATCTCCGAATGCACCATGTATGGGACCTAGTCTCAAATGGGCTGCAATAACCGCTTACCATGTTGAGTGCCGATGTTATCAGCAAATTGAAAGTGCATCTGTACTGGGTGCAGGAGCCAATGCTTGAGATAATAATGGAAATACTGGAATAATATAAAAATAAAATGCCATTACTGGACTTTTGAGGACTGAAAACTCTGGCTTTTTCTGACCAATCAAGGTTCTTTTTGCATCATGCTGATGGAAGGCTAAGAATTTGGTGTAAGCAACTTGAGGCCACGGAGCCATCTTGTCTGGTGTCAACATTACAGGATGGTGGTGACGGTGTGGAGAACGTTTATTGGCAAACATAGGCCCACTGTTACCCTTGAAAGAAAGCTGAACATCATGGCGTATATGAACGTCATTGCTGACGTTTCATTTGTCATCTTAGATATCTACCAGATATATTCTGGACATTGTGGTTGCCTGTGTTCATCCCTTCATGGCTACAGTTTATCCTCGCTTGGATAGAAGCATTCAGCATGATAATGCGCCTGCTCACAAAGCACGTATCATCAGCGAATGGTTCCAGGAACATTCCAACGAGTATTTCCTTGCTTCATAGGCCTATTGAGCATCTCTGGGGTGAGGTGGTGAGGGCTGTTCGTATCGAGACTACCATGATCCACAATTTGCAGCAACTGTGAGAAAAAATAATTTCCTCATTACTTCGAAAATCAATTGTTCGAAAACTAGTTTTTCGAAATCATATTTTCGTAAATCAGTTCTCCAAAGCTCAATAGTTCGAAAATCAGTTTTTCAAAAGTGAATTCTTCGAAAGACGGGCTTTTCAAATGGTGAGTTTATTGAAAGTCAATGTTTCGAATGAAAATTTTTTGGACCGACAGTTTTTCGAATGACAAATTCTTCGAAAACGAAGAGTTTTTTCGATAAACAAGAGCCTGTCGATATATTGCATAAGATACTTTTGCAGTATGTACTCCCTCAATGAGTATGTATAATGCTTTTTTAGTTGTTAGAGAATAAATTAAACTTTTTTTTGGGGGTTGGACAGTTATTGATGAAATATTACCGTTCGCATTTTCAAAATTTTCCAATAGCTACAGTTGCGCCCTCTAACAATGGAAAGTTTTTAAAAATGACTAAATTTTAAAAGAATATTGTTACGACAGATGAACGTGCTGCAATGAGTTTGTGATGGGCGTGTCATGAAGGGTCGTGTGTGCTTCTGCGTGAGAATTAATTAACCAACGAATCTGAACATAGAATCAATCTGAAATATAAGAAATATAGAAGTGTGTTGTTGAAGCTGTGAGATCCAAAAGGAGGCATAATTAAGTCTGTGCACGATAGTTTAACGAATAATGTTTTTATTGGCCCTGTTTCATCGAAGGACTCAACATCAGAGTTGGTAGCTGTCTGGTACACCATCCTGTTTACATCGCTGACATCTACGATGAACGCATATTAGGCCTTGATTTCCTAAAGAAACATGGATTCAGCATTAAACCCAGTGACAGCCTACTCATCTATAAGACAGAAGAGATCCCTCTGCTTAGCCGAACATCTGATTTATTATCAAGTGTGACCCCGATATTAGTGACAGAAGGCATAGAGATCCCAGCACAAAGTGAAATTATAGTCCGTGGACATCGGGCGGAGACTTTTGGGACCTTCCGATTGGCAGTCACTGATGCACCTGGTAAAGGAACTTTTGCTTGTGGTATCCTAGTTCGAGAAATGCCTCTGGAAGGAATGCCAGCACCATATCAGTTTGTCATGAGCGTCAATAAATGGGTTTCCATGGCCGAGCAGCAACACACAAACCTAACATCAACACCAAGAGTAGGTTGGTGTAAAGCATGTCGCCAATGGACTCATGAGTAGAGCAACATTCTCTGGATTTCTCTTACATTCTCTGAATCATGCTTCACCATCTGGCAGTCTGATGGACGAGTCTGGGTGTGGAGGAACCAGGTGAACGCTACCTGCCCCCAAGTTCCAGTGAATGGGACTCTGAACGCCGCGACCTAAAGTGACTTCTTGACAATTCTGTACTCCCAACTTTATGGCAATAATTCGGCGAAAACCCTTTCCTGCACCAACATGACAATGTCCTCCATCCACAAACTGAGGGTCGTGCAGAAATCGTTTGATGAGTGTGGAAGAACTTGACTGGCCTGCACAGAGCCCTGATCTCACCCCATGGAACACCTTTGGGATGAATTGGAATGCCGACTGTGAGCCAGGCCGAACCACCCATCAGTGACTAACCTCACTCTAATATTCTTGTAACAGAATGGCAGGCAATTCCCACAACAACATACCAAAATCTAGTAAAAAGCCTTCCCCGTAGAGTGGAGGCTGTGATAGCAGAAAAGGATGGACCAACACGATATTAATTCCTTTCCTATTACCGGGAGATTGTGGATGAGCGATTATTCACATACTTTTGATCATATAGTGTATGCTCAAATCCACATACTCTTCACTGCCTAATAATTAAATGTTCCAAATACAAAAAAGATACCTTTATTTTTACAAATTTGAAAAAAATTCAATATCGATAATTACTCTTTTAAATCTATTTTAGAACCTGAAAATCAATATCTTAAACCAATTTTCTACATATTTTTACTCTATAATCTATAATATTATCTATAAAGATATCTATATTATAGATATTATTCAAAAACGTTAATATGATATTCATTAAACCTCCCTTCATAAAGCACAAAATACTATTACCCTATATATGAAAATACACAATGAGCTCAAATTCATCAACTCTTCACATGAGGAAACATAAAAAGTTCATGAAGGTTCACAAACATCTACTCTTCTTTCTAAAATAGGTATACTCCTTTTTTCAATAATTACCTTGCTTAATTCAACATGGGAATCTTAAATGCTTTGAATGAGTCAAGAACATAAACTGCTGTTCCTGGAATATTCAACTTGGGGGGTGTGATCCAGGTGTTGTATGGATCACACCCCCAATCGTCTGCCATTCTGTTACAAGACCGCAGACCCCTACTATATTTATTACCCTATATTTCAGCTTACCCTAAAAAGATTGAAAAATATGTTTTTCAAGTACATTTGCTATTCATTTCAAAACTGATATCAAATGATCATGATTATGAGATTCAAGTTAAATAATGATAAAACGTTTAAACTGAGACCGTTGTGCTATAAGGAAGTTAAAGTGAAGGACTTCATTTTTTAGAATGCAAGTCTTGTGTTCGATCAGTTGCATTTCACTACTTTCAGCCTCACAGCAAAATATTGCGTTCAAACATTTAATTCGATTTTATCATATCCAGTATCAGTATGGATTTTAACTGCATGAGCAGTCAAGAGAATGTAAATTGCAACTGATAAATGTTATCTTCAAAATTTTGCATCCTTGAATCCCATTTCGTTTTTTGCGAAATATTAACTTCCAGCTAGGCCCCATTAAGTACTTTTCATTCATCTGTGAACAATTATTTTAATTAACTTGACATTAACAACTTACACAAACAGAAAATAAACAAAAAAACTACTGGATAACAGATGAGATTCAAAACCTTATTAAAACAAGAGATAAATACTATAAAAAATTTGAAAGATATCCACCTCTCCCCATGGCAACAATATCGCACTTAGGAGCAATGATTACGAGCTCCAAGTTTTCTGTAAATTTCTAATAAACTACTTAGTGTAGATTTCTGATATCAAAGGAAGCATTACATGAAAACACGGCGAGTTGTTAGATGCTTTTAGTTTTTTCCAAAAAATATGCTGGAAAGTGTTACAAATGACACATGACTGGACAAAATTTGCATACGTACACGATCCCAGGAAGGGAATGGATGTATTATAAAAGTTGGCTATGAATCTGCACAATTTTCTGTTTTGCAAGAATTGTACTGATGTTGGTAGAGTATTTCATAGCAATGCTATGGTACAGATAGATTAGTGGATGCTTTTATATGTTGTGGGCAATCGTTACATTCGAGTCTGGTCAATCCCAGGTCCAGGTCCCCCCAATTTGTAAAAATAAAGGTTTCTTTGTTGAATGAAGCTTTCAAGCGTTGGAGACAATTTGAATATACAAGAGAGCCTAGCCATAGACAAGTGCTAGGTTGTCCTGGAATGAAAATAGCACAGGATGACAGCTCTTTAGCGCTAGCAGCCTGATGTCCAGTCTACTCTCTCTCGAGCTTTTTGCACCCGTTAAGAGAACAGTTTCGAAAAAATTGTTTACAGGATTCATCATAGACGGTTGCTTGTCATGGAAAAATTGGTATTCCCTTCAATCCGAAACACAGGTGAGCCCAACTAATATAGTGCAGACATTGTGAGTGGACCTCAGACCAATGGCCATATGCACTATTTGAAGAATTGCAATTAAGTACGAATTAATTCTCTAAGTGTTTTGATATGGAGAGAGGAACTACCAACCCCGAACATCAGACAATGACACCAGTAGGTTAATTATGCGATACCATTCAACATCTTTTCCGGGGACGATTTCCTTCAGCCAGTGGAGGTGTCCATAAAATCAAGTTCTCAAACTTTTTATGAAAATTTTTTTTTTAAATATACAAAATCCTCATGCAGCTATGGGCAAATGGAGATCCAATTAGCCTGTGCAAATTTTTCTCCAAACACATTTGTCCTGAGTTGGGTTGTTTTACCTCTGAGCGGCACTTTTTTGCACACGATGGGCTAAATGGCCAGGTCACATGGACCCCGAAGGCTCAGAGAAGGTTGGGGGAGGGGACCCACTGGAACAGCTGTTGGGAGACAGATGGTAGCCTCCCGTCAAGGCCATCCAGCGTGTTCTTTAACGTGCACAGGGTATGGCTCTCCCGCACACGGGGCCATGGCTTAACGTCCCATCCGACGGACGGCGGCCTTTCCAAGCCCATCGGTGTTCCCTACTGACCGTGGGCAGGGCGGGGAATTTTGTGGACATTTGTCCTGAACTAGTTGTTGCATTTGGCCACTGCAGACCAATTATAGCAAGGTCCAGTTTAACATCATCTGCCCATTGCATCTGTATCTCCTCCTGAAGCCTTCAGGCATGCTGTTAATTCACCAATCTAAAGTTATGATTACGAGCAGCATGGCCAAACCAATGTCTCTCTCTGCACAAAATGCTGCTCAAAAGGGGGGGGGGGGGCTCGGTCGGTAGCGTGCCAGGCTCATAATCTGTAGTTCCCAGGTTTGAGTCCCAGCTGGGTCACCGTTGAGATTTATCTCCGCAAAATTCCCCGACCTGCCCACAGTCAGTAGGGGACACCGATGGGCTTGGAAAAGGCCGCCGTCCGTCGGATGGGGCGTTAGGCCGTGTGCAGGAGAGCCATACAATGTGCACGTTAGTAAACACACTGGATGGCCTTGATAGGAGACTATCATCTGTCTCCCAACAGCTGTTCCAGTGAGTTCCCTCCCCCAACCTTCTCTGAGCCTTCGGGGTCCATGTGACACCGTGAGAGCTCAAAAGTCGCTAGATGTTTTATTTTATTCCCATTGTTATAACTATAATTTTATCTATCTATACGCCAGTTACACATTTTTAGGGGGTACGTGAAGCATGAAAGGTTCAGAACATCTCTGAAATGCTTGACCACCCAGCCACGACAAATTCGCACCTTCAACAGCCTTATCATTTTTATCCTTCTATCCCGTGTTTTTCCCACACAAAACTATCTGGTACAATTCTCTACTTTTATGGTGTCTAGCTGTTTGCTTTGCCATATACCCTTGGGAGGTGGGGCTCAGTCAGTAGCGCACCAGGGTCGTAATCTGTAGTTCCCAGGTTCGAGTCACAGGTCAGCGTTGAGATTTAACTCCGCAAAATTCCCCGCCATGCCCACGATGAGTAGGGGACACCAATGGGCTTGGAAAGCCTGCCGTCTGTCGGATGGGACGTTAAAGAACACAACGGAAGGCTACCATCTGTCTCCCAACAGTTGTTCCAGTGGGTCCCCTCCCCCAATATTATCTGAACCTTTGGGGTCCATGTGACCTGGCCATTTAGTCCATGGTGTGCAGAAAAGTGCCGCTCAGAGGTAAAACCAACCAAATATACACTTGGGGATTTATGCAGTTTCAATTTGGAGATTTTTTTGGCAAACACTATGTTAGTGTAGTAGTCTCCATTTACAGTCATTTTCTTAGGTAAGGTGCCCATGGCGACCACTCCTTGGGAATTGAAAAAAAAATTAATTATATATATATATATAAAAAAATTAAAAGGTTTGAAACATACGCAGTTGTATGAAGTGTTGAGCAAAGTTGCTTCCACGGGAAAAATTTATACTGGTTGAACGCGGAAAATGGTTGTTAAAATTTATGCCGGTTTCCGTCAACTGGAAGCTGTGCTGCTCATGTAATGTTGCCGCGCACTACACAGAATTCTCCACGCATCATTCTGACCAAATAAATAAACATCTCCTCAAAATTTTCTGAAAGATTTGACACTTCACAAAAAACAAACGAATTGTTTCCAAGAATTTTAAGTAGAGTATCTTGACCCTCGATAGCAATAATTGGTACTTACATCACCATGTATAGCATCCGTGTTTGAAAACGAAAAGTAGTGCCATAGACTTATGGACTAGGAGTGATAAGCCATAGATGAAAATTTAGCATCTTGTCAAAAAATATATGGTGTGATTTTATTTTACGTTTATTTTATTAAAATTTGTATAATTATCTTGTTAAATTACCTTGCAGGTCTTTAAAAAGGCTATTTTTCAATATTATACCTTCTCCTGCTTCTATGGCCCCAACTTGGCAAACTGGGTCCACTGCTTCGTGTGGATTACGCCACACTCCCACCGGCAGGGAAGTTGAAACCATGATTCGTCAGACCAGATATATTTCCAATCCGCGCTCCAATAAGGTAACTGTGACCAATGAACTAGTCCAGCGTCAGGCATGCATCAGATGGCATGACATTGCAGTTGAAATCTACAAGCTATCAAATCATTGCTGTCAAATGTAAATCCTTTGGCTATTAGACTCCACCATCGAAATTACATATTTAAGTTGCTTCCTTCAAAATGAGCTAAAACGTTATCCACATAGGGCTTGTAATATTTCGTATCAGTAACATAAAAAGCACTCTAAATTTATAGATAGCTTTTATACATATTTATTTCTTACATTTTTTTAAATTACATTGAGCAACATGTTTATACAAATGTTTTTCGTATAAATTATCAACTGCAGATTATGGAATAATAACCATTAAGAATAGGAGCTGTAAATCTTGCTTTTCTATGTATATGGTCTCTATTATGCATCAATAATAATAATAACAGTTTGTGAAATATAGTTATATTTCCTTATTTCCAAACAAAAATTAAAGTCTCATGAACTATGCAAACACATAGTAGATATTATTTAATTTTACACATTTTTAGAAATAGTCTAGAGTAATATAAAATAGGAAGATTGACACAGATTTAAAATAAAAAAACTTATTACGTCAAAACAAGTAATACAAAACATTATTTCAAGTCAGATTACACGTTTTCTGTATCGCACTCTGCTAACCATACCAGTCAGAGAACAAGGGTATGCCTTGCTGGAAGAATATCCAGCATGAAAAGCAGGTTTCCATCCAAAGGCCAAGTTATTTTCTCCCTATGCTCAGCCAAATAACGTTATTACCAAATAACTAATGAAAGGAATTGTTGCATGCTGTATGCCAAATTAATCAGCATTTAATTCTGGATTTTTCTGAAAATAAAGTATTTAACAAAAAAGTCGACACATTTTAACTGGACTTTTTTAGTCATGTATTAAAAAATGCATCTGGCAACACAAATAAAAATTTATTTAAAAACATCGAATAGAGAGAAATGATTACAATGCACATGAATAGAAATAAAATAAATAAATACCTCCTCAAGCAGCTGCTTGCCACAGAGGTCTGACAGGAGCCTGTCAGTTTATATGCCAGAGTAGAAGATCTGAGAGGATGGCAGGACCTCAGCAGAAAAACGACACTTACATCCATGCCTAATCCGGGGCTCGAACCCAGGTCCCTTAGATCAGTACCCAAGCGTGCTAACCATGGCTATATATTTCTGAATAACATAAAAATTATTTGTTTGGTTTTAAGTAAATATTTCTCTCGTTTTGCAATTTTTTTCTCGGTTAGAGTAGGTTTGGTGATAAACAGAGAGAAAACTAAAGTGATGAAAATTGGTCAGGCAGGCTGTGATTCAGTTCATCTGAATGGTTGCCGTCTTGAGCAGGTGTCACAGTTTATCTTGGGAGCTATGTAACAGATAATGGTGATGTGCTGCATGAGATTAACAGACGAATAGGGATTGCTGCCGGGACTTTTAAGAATCTACAGAGATTGTGGAGAAATAGGCGTATACACCTAAAGACTAAAATTAGACTGTATAATAGTTTGGTTCTTTCTAGGGTTAGTTATGGTAGTGAAACTTGGACGCTGTGTAAACATAAAAGGAAACTAGATGCTTTTGATTCCAGATGCTTATGCAGTATCTTGGGCATTAGGTGGTTCAACTTTGTAACTAATGATGAGGTTAGGCAAAGGAGTTTGCAACCTCCTTTAAGCAGCATATTGTGCAGAGAGAGACTCTGTTGGTTTGGCCATGTTGCCCGTATGGATGATTATAGATTGGCGAATAGGGTTATGAACAGTGTGCCTAAAGGCCTCAGAAAGAAGGGGAGACCAAGGATGCGGTGGGCAGACAATGTCAAACAGGACCTTGTTAGAATTGGGGTGCAGTGGCCAGATGCAGTAGATGTAGCTCAGAATAGACTTGCTTGGAGAACTAAATTGCACGGTCTGGTTGGACCTCCGTAGCCCGTGGCTGCTTGAGGATGATAATGACCATACTTTGAGAAAATTCCAGGTTTTGAGCCAATTGTGCTGTCAAATAAACAAGTCAACTTTAGAATTAAAAAAAAATAACCAATCAACGGAAATATGTCATGCTATATAAAAAATTAAACAGAGTTTAATTACGAATTTTATGAAAATAAATAATATAAATAAATTTGCAAGCATATTGATTTTAATAAGCCTTTTTCAATGTGATATGTTGATAAAAAAAGATCGCACTATACAATTAAAGCTTCATTTTGGAAAACCTGCTGAATTAAAATAGTTGATATATTTATCGAATGGAAATTTCCTCCCGAATAATATAATATTCACCTGATATATTTTAAACACGGTCAGTGTTATTACACAACATGACTTGGACTTCTCACATTCACGGGATTTTCTGAACTGATTATGAAATAGAAAAAAACTTCCTCGGCTGATTTTTTTGCTAAACATTATGAATATTTTCTTCGGGTGTTGAAGTTTGGCGATCTTGGCTAAGTGCAGAAAAGGTTTGTGCACCAAAGCAAAAAAGAAAGCGTTATATAATCTGTGTGGCACAGCCAAGGTACAGAGGAGAGGGGGGGGGGGGGGGGGGGCCGCCTTTAAAATCATTCAATATGAATCTAAAAACTCGCAATTTTAAAAAAATTATACTTTTCTACAGCGGGGGTGAAACTCTCTACGTAAGTTTAGCGGATGGGACGCCTTCCCGAAATTGCCCTCCCAATAACGGCTGATTTCCGTAGCAAGAAAGTCTATTTTGCTTCCGTACCCAAGACATTTATTTTCAGAAAATGGTACAAGCTCAAAGTTTTTTTTACTAAAAAAACAAGAAATAATAAAAGAAAAATTACATATAACTTAATGGGATGTTAAATAAAATATCTGCAACAACTTTTAACCGGCCTCCGATCTAACATAACTCGGAAAGATCAATAAATCAGCCAATTGAAAGGTCGCTAACTAACGGAAATGAATTTGCTCCCATATCCAAGATCTCATTTATTTTCAGAAAATGATGCCAGATCAAGGTTTTACTGGAAAAGTAATAAATAATAAAATAAAAATGAACATATAGCCTAATGCGATGTTAAAATAGCCACAGCAAGTTGTAGGCTGGCCATACGATGTAGCACAACTTGCGAAACAAAATCTATACTTATCAATCAGCCAAAAGATCGCTAATTTCCGAAAATAAACTACTCAAATGAAAATTAAAGTTTAAATATAAAGAAAAGTAAATACTAACTTTACAAAGGGTATCCAATATGGTGGACCAAAACTGTAAAAAACACTTATATTACAAGCAAGGGAGATTACATGTGTCAGCCAAATGCGTTTTGTTTGTTTCAGTGATGCATAACTAATTAAATGCAGCTGCAACCAGAATTTATAAGATGGATGTTTTACTTCCAGTTTCGATTTTAAGGCAGGAAAGATGCATAGAATGCTGGGAAAAATAACTTGGGAATACTGAGATAAGTTTATGACAGAAGAGGGTGCGAAACGGGGGAAAAAAAATGGCGGTACGTATTTCGTAATTGCTTCCAAAATCTCGTTTTTGAAAATATCAGATTTTTTTCGCTATTTGGGGGGCTTTCGAAAATTTAAGGAAAAATTTGTTGATAGTTCAAATCAAACTTGTGAGCTTAAATCAGAGGATTGTTTCAGCAAATAGGAACGTTAACAAGCAATTCGGCAATACCGTTTAGTGCTTCTAAGAAATGATAATCATGGTTTTATAAAATAATTTATATTGTAGTTTAATAAAATATGCACCAAATTAAAAAACAAAATATTATTTTGGAAGCCTGAATTACATATTTTTTATTTTTAAAAAGTTGTTTTTTTTTTTGTTGTGCTAAAAACGGATACATACATCCCTGGCAAAAAAAAAAACTGCTAGTTTTAAAAACAATAGATTTTGGGAACAAAAACTATAGTTTTTGAAAAATAGTTTTTAAAATAAATGAGCCTCTCAATTCAGATTCTCCGAACGTATACAGACGACGTAGACACTGGAAGGGTTAAGGATAACTTTACCAGAATCTTAACAGCAATCCTCCTGCTTGCATGTTTTAACCTGCTCACAATTCAGCTATAACGAATAGTGGAAATAGTTGGGAAAATTCTGTTTTGAAAATATTAATATTTTCTTTTTTTTGGGGTTACCATTTTGGCTACTGATGAAAGAGATCACAGATCAATCCCCAGAAATAACATGGTTGTTCCCTTTCTTGCTTTCTCACAGATCTCTATGCATATTATAGTGACAGGCTCTTATACGACCTCTGTGGCAAGCAACTGCTTGAGGAATAATTTACATTCAACAAACTAACCTGCAAAGATAAAACAATAATAATATACATAGGTGGATCATTTAATTCATCGACTGCCATTGCCTGCAATAAGCAGGTTTTTGCTCAAGGTAATAAGTGATATGGGGCACACAGCAACTCTTTTAGGGCATAAGGCAGTGTGTGGACATATGATACTGTCACAAGTAACAGCAGAACAAAATGCAGTCAGTCTCGTCATTTTCTCGCTTTGGAAGGTGTTTGTTTTTGTGCATGTAACATTTTGAAGGCTATGGCTGATCCGGAAACTGAGTTGTTGGGTTGTTTTACCTCTGAGAGGCAATTTGCACACCATGGGCTAAATGGCCAGGTCACATGGACCCCAAAGGCTCAGAGGTTGGGGAAGGGGACCCACTGGAACAGCTGTTGGGAGACAAATGGTAGCCTCCCGTCAAGGCCATCCAGCGTGTTCTTTAACGTGCACAGGGTATGGCTCTCCCGCACACGGAGCCACGGCTTAATGTCCCATCTGATGGATGGCGGCCTTTCCAAGCCCATCGGTGTCCCCTACTGACCGTGGGCAGGGCGGGGAATTTTGCGGAGATAAATCTCAATGCTGACCCAGCTGGGACTCGAACCTGGGAACTACAGATTACGAGCCTGGCATGCTTCCGACTGAGCCACCCCCACCCCCCGGAAACTGAGAAGTGATATGTTACTTGTGTTTGGTGAGGCTTAAGTGGTGTACAGAGAGCCACAGAAATGACCCAAATGTATGGAGAGAGTGCTTGAAACAAAAAGTGATTTTTAAGTCACACAAATGCTTCACAGACAAGAAAAATCCTGTGGAACATGACTCAAGATCTGTGTAACCACACTTTTATCAATGTGCAACAAATTGCCCAGGCCCAAGATATTCTCAATAAAAAGAAAATAATCCTGCATGCCCTAGCAGCAATAATAGGTCTTTCTTATGACAGTGTTCATGCAACAGTGACAGTGCACTTGAAAATGCCAAGAATTTGTGCTTGTTGGATCCTGCAAAACCTGGACCCTGAACAAAAGATAAAACATGCTGATGTGTGTTGGAAACGGTTGGGAAGGTTTTCTTCCTAGGATCCAGAAATGAAACACCAATCCAACGAATGGAAACAATGAAGTTCACAGTGGACTATGAAATTTCGAGCTGTGACCAAGAAAATGGGTTGGATGCATTTTGATTGGATAGGCATTTTCCTATCGCATTTTATACCATGGTGGTCAACAATGAAAAAGGAAGCTTATGCAGAAGCCCTTTGAACAAAACTTCCATTATACAATTCACGGAAAACAACCAGAATTCTGAGGGCGAAAACAGTTTCTGTTCCACAAGGGTTGGGTTGTTTTACCTCTGAGTGGCACTTTTTTGCACACCATGGGCTAAATGGCCAGGTCACATGGACCCCGAAGGCTCAGAGAAGGTTGGGGGAGGGGACCCACTGGAACAGCTGTTGGGAGACAGATGGTAGCCTCCCGTCAAGGCCATTCAGCGTGTTCTTTAACGTGCACAGGGTATGGCTCTCCCGCACACGGGGCCATGGATTAACGTCCCATCCGACGGACGGCGGCCTTTCCAAGCCCATCGGTGTCCCCTACTGACCGTGGGCAGGGCGGGGAATTTTGCGGAGATAAATCTCAACGCTGACCCAGCTGGGACTCGAACCTGGGAACTACAGATTACGAGCCTGGCGCGCTACCGACTGAGCCACCCCCGCCCCGGTGCCACAAGGCCCCATACTGCTGTTTGGTTCAAACTGTTGTCACCAACATAAGTGCTGAGATATTAAGGCATCCCCCTTAGTTCCCCAATCTTGCGCCTTGTAATTTTCACCTGTTTCTGATGCTGAAAACAGTGGCCATCACTTTGAAAATGATGAGAAGGCTCCAGTGACCTCAACAATGATGCTCCGAACAGTTTTCCAAAATGGCTTATAGGAAGCATTCGATGCCTGGGTTAGATGCTGGCTAAATGACAACTCTGACAAAGATTAAAAACATTGTTAATCAACAAATCAAATGATCCATCTTTGTACAGATTAAAAAACAAATCACTATGAAATTTTAATGATCTTGTCATAACCTATTAGTAAATATATGGTGTATCACTTTTGACACATTTCTGTCTTGCATGACACTTTGCATTCACATCTCACATTGGACTCTACTTCTGCACTCAGCTTCCCCAGAGAATTTTACCTATCTTCTTACTGCTTTTTATTTTCATTTGTTTGTCAAAATGGTTGTTCAGTTATATCTTCCTAAACCATTCACTGACTGCAATGATTTGTACAGCAAATGAAGTATGTAATGGGGAGAATGTCACAGGCACTACTTTCTTCTCCCCTAAAACAGGAAATATGAAAATTATTGCTCCACTACATCCAACTTCTGAGTGTGAGGGCACAGTTTAGGTGTTGTGTCAAATAAAATCTTAGTATATGGTGAGTGTTATAGGCTACAAGTTTTGCTCCCCCACCCTTCTTCCCCCTAATGAGGAAAATTTCATGGTCAACCCAAGTTAAATTTGAAACTAAAACCTGTGACATCTACAATGTAGTGGATTACTTCAAATTCTCACCTTCCAAATGGGAGGGTGAGAAATGTGGGTCAATCTCTACAAATCATGTCAAATGAAAGCATGTACACAGTAGTAATTACAACGTAAAAAATAAAAATTAAAAAACAATCTTCTTATGTGCACTTGAGAAAGTAAAACTAAAACATATCAATGGTTAAACCACTTATGAAATTCATTTTCATTTCAAAGGAAAATAAGGCAATGACATTTTTGTTCAATAAGTAATTGGTATACTATTCCTTTGAAGTGAATACAAATTTAGCAAGTGATTTCATCATGAGTATGCTTGTTTTATTTTCAAATTTATATCTTTTCTCAGTTTAGCTCTGCATCCAAATTACACACATTTCTCAAGATATTTCTTAAACATGGAATTATTTATTATATTAGACCTACAGTATGTCAACATTGACTGCTACAGTGGCCTAAAGCTAGCCACTGTTACAGCAAGTAAACTTTGTCGTTTTTGTGTTAGCTGTACATGAGGTAGTGACTTTGGTCTTAGTAAGGCATGCCCTTTTATGAGAAGGCTGTGCAAATTAGTAGGTTCTATGATCCTTCCGTCCTATATATCACAAATGTAAAAATCTGAATATATCAAAGCACAAGAAATGATACTAAGGCTTTTTATATTTACATTAAGAAATATTGTCCATTCGGATTATTGCACAGATTTCAATTTCTTTTTGGCAATGTTTTAAGTAGCATTATTTACTACTAAATGAATTTACATTAATGATTGCTACTGTTGGAATTTTTGTATTTACTTAAATCTATTATCAGAATATTTTCACTATTTAGCAAAATACAATTTAAAAACCATACGATTTATTTACAGATGTCACAATGAAGCAATTTTGCATGAGATGAATGTAAAGCACAATTTAATAATAAGTAAAAAAAAAAAATCAACGCAGCATATTAATGCTTAAAATGAATAATACCAAATATTATCCTTTAAAAAAAAACTATCATTAAAATAAGACACCCAAATATTGATGTTAAATTCGATGAGCAGACTCAGTTGCTAATAGTTGCTTCCTTGTGTATTCTGTAAAGAAAAAATACATATAATTAAAATATTGCAAAATATTCTTTAATTATTAAAAACATCTGAGAAAAAAAATTATAGCTGACATGGCAGGAATTGAACCTGCAACTCTCTAGGTACATGTAGAGCACTCTGGCATGTACCTAGAGAGTTGCAGATTCAATTCCCGCCATGTCAGCGATAATTTTTTTCAGATATTTACAGTAATTGTTAAAATATATTTCTACAGGTAATCTGTGTATTTACTAAGGATGGATTATAATACTTCAGTTTCGTTTCTACAAATTGTTTAGCACATTAAACTTATATTTGTCTTTTGTGTAATAGATAGATAGGTGTCACTTAAAACTAGAGGGAAGAAATAATTTTAAACCAATTTAGTTTTCTCTTTAAACTGGAAGCATGCATTTATCACTTTAAGCTGAAGTTATAAATATACTTTCTAACTTAAAAGGTAGAAAATGATGAAGTAAAACAGTAGTTTCCATATTTCAGTAGTAATTCACAAAATTGTAATTATATAATTAATTAAGAAACAAACTAGTAATCTTCAATGTAGTTCCATACTGCAATTTCTAAAATAATATATGCTCTGCGAGATGTTTATAGCAAAAAAGAAAATGTATATAAATAAATATTAAAAAACTATAAAATGATATTTTTTGCCTTATCAAAATACAAGGGGAATACTCAGGATTTTCAAATAAAATTAGTCAGCTGCTCTATGTTCTCATTTATCTAAATACCTTTTAATTAAAATTTTCACTAAATGCCTAATGTTTAATAAAATCCAATTATCCAAAATAAATTTACACACTGTAATCATAAACAACTTTGCTCCATGACAGAAATAAGTCTATTTAATATTGCTGGTTTAGCTACATTAATTTGCTGGTTTAATATACACTGGTTTTTAATATTTAATTAACTGGTTTCTTAGTATACCTTGAGAATATAATTTGTATAAAGATATTGCTCATTTTCAGTAAGACAATTATTCTTTTACTTTTTGATTCATTTGTACTCACCTTAGTGTATTAGTAACTTTTAGTATTGTACAAAATCTGTCAATGTTAAATAAATGCTAGTTTATATGATAATAAACAATATGACAGCACTTTGCTTCAATAGGGTTGTATGACTTGAAGTTGTTAATATGATGCTGGACAAAGTTGCACCATGTACTTACATTGCAACAAAGTTCCATAGTGTCATTAGCATTATTAACTGCTCCATTCAAAATTTTTTAAACTGGCATTTAATTAGGTCTCATCATGCTCAGACCTCCTCTGTGGTTTATTGTACAACACATTCTGTCAAACTTCTGTGTCAAGCAGCTTCTTGAGGGGTAATAATTTTTCATTTATGATTTAAAAATAATCAGCAATAAATTAAAAATCTACAGAGCACTTTTTAATACAGATATCATATTCAAGTAGGGCTCTAATGTATGGTATCACACTGTCACTTCACAGCATCATGTTTGGACGGATTTTTTTTTTTTCTTGAACATTGTATATAAACTGTAAATATGCATGATCACAGAACATAATCTTACTTGTAGAAAACTATAGACTCCACAATACATTAGTTAGAGTAAATGTGATCCTCTAAGAACATTTTTAATGTAGGGTTATTTTCTCTGTGAGTGGTCATAACATTTATTGGATCTAGAGTTATGGCATGGAATGCAAGTTACCTCAAGCAGCTGCTTGCTACAGAGATCTGATATGAGCCTGTCAGTAAATATAATACTAGACATGAAGGTAGCAATAATTAGACATATGGTAAACATTCCTGAAGTTTTATTGAGTGAAAGATATATTGGAATTACATAAAACCACAGATAAGAATATGAAATACCTAAAAAACACAAAATCTGGAATTATTATTTGCTCCGATGCTTCAGTACATTTTGAAGAGATGGATGGCTTCAGCACATTTTTCATAATCTGCTGAAGGTATCTCTAAATATATAATTCTTCCAGTGATCTCCATTGTCTGTAGGTATTAAAAGATTCTGAAATAACAGTCCAAAAACAGACAGAATGAAATCAAATGTTGATAATGATGGGTATTTAGGAATGATATCACAATGGTAGCAAAGATTTTTATTTTATAGTGCATCAAAATTTGCACAAAATTGGATAGGTAAATATTATTTATTAACCCTTCCAGTGTCCAACCCATATGTATACGTAAGGAGAATCTGAATTGAGAGGCTGATGACGTATACATACGTTCCTAGTACAACACACCAAACTTTATTTTAAAAAAATCGAAATATCGAATTTAAAAAATTTTAATATAGATGCTGAAAAACTTATATTTTAGAGGTGTTAAAAATACAAAACCTTTTTAATTTAGGATAAATTATATTCTTAGGTGGCATAAAATATCTCTCCACACTCCCAGTAGCCATTCAGATAGCTCAAATTACGCTATCACTGCATCCCGACTTCCTGACGAAACGTAACTTTCCTGCCGCTAAATTTGCGGTTATGATTACGATTTGAAATGTTGCCAGTTGGTTTTTTCTTAAAAGTTTGAAAAACTGCCGAAAATTAACAAAAAAAAATTTTTCAGAGCAACTTCAAAGCATTTAGCATGCACATACTTTTACTCTTGATTTTCATTTTACTCTTTCCTGTTTTAATTTTTTTTTTCTCTTACTGAACATATATTTTGATGTTGAAAAACAAATCGATATTTTTGGTGTAATCGTAACAGCTAAGTTTCCATAGCAGACAGTTCAAAGTAGCTTTGGTTCTGGAATCGCCCCTGCTTGCTGTACTTAGGATTATCATTGAGTTCTTTTATATTTCATAAGTTATTTTTAATAATATATATTTATATGATATCTAAATATTAATTGATTTAATTTATATCAGTGATAAAAAATGGAAATGGCTTCAACATCAAAAGTTACTGATAAAGAGTTGAGTGAAGTGATTCCCGAAAATCGGTATTTTTTTTTTTTGCAATATTTTGGGGACTCCTCATGACAGCAGCATAGGCCATGAACATGCTGTCACTATAAAGCTGATGGATGGTTTGCTATACTAAGGCTATCATTTGTACACGGTTCGCTGGTATTCCTCTCCAGCCTTGTACCAAGAACTGTATGCAAAAACTCATGTCACAGGCACTGTAATGCCAAATAGAAGGGGTCTACCTAGTTATAATTTACAAGAGAAGTTGGGAAAGGGAGATGTCATTTCATTCAAAAAAGGTTCTCTTTTAGGTATGAAGTGGCATGATAAAAGAGATGCTATCATGCTCTCTACTTTTTATAACACTGAAATGTCAGAAGTCCAGCAAAGGAGAAAGAAGCAAGAAGGTGGAGGTAAAACTATTTTGAAGTCCAAGTGAATCATTGACTACAATACTCAAATGGGAGGTGTGGACCGTGCAGACCAGTTATTTTAGTATTATCCAATAAAACATAGATGTTAGAAATGGTGGAAAAAGCTATTTTTCCACATAGTAAATATTGCTGTTGCAAATGCCTTTATTTATTTAGGGAAAATAATCCATCAGTAAACCATTATCAGTATAGGATTACTCTTGTGTTGTTGGGTTGTTTTACCTCTGAGTGGCACATTTTGCACACCATGGGCTAAATGGCCAGGTCACAAGAACTCCGAAGGCTCAGAGAAGGTTGGGGGAGGGGACCCACTGGAATAGCTGTTGGGAGACAGATGGTAGCCTCCCGTCAAGGCCATCCAGCGTGTTCTTTAACGTGCACAGGATATGGCTCTCCCGCACATGGGGCCACGGCTTAACGTCCCATCCGACGGACGGCGGCCTTTCCAAGCCCATCGGTGTCCCCTACTGACCGTGGGCAGGGCGGGGAATTTTGCGGAGATAAATCTCAACGCTGACCCAGCTGGGACTCGAACCTGGGAACTACAGATTACGAGTCTGGCACGCTACCGACTGCGCCACCCCTGCCCCGATTACTCTTGTGAATCAGTTGCTTGAAGAAGGTACAGATCTGTCTAACCAGAGCAAAGCACGTACCCAAAGCACTATACCTCCAATTATGCGGTTAACTGGACACCACTTTTCCAGAATAATTCCAAAACTGCATCAGAAAAAACAATCGTCTCAAAGATGCATTGTGTGTTCAGCATCAGGACATAGAAAAGAAACAATATACGAGTGTGAACTATGTGAGGTTGCCTTATGCAATGGTGCATGTTTTAAGTTGTATCATAAAGAAAAAAATTGCAAGAGGAAGTAGCATTCTTCTTCAAGGTAAAAAAAAATATATTTTATTATTTGGAGTAAAATATTCTTTGTACTTGAATCCAATAAAACAACTCTAGTTTGTAGAATTTTCAGAATTAGGCCTTAATTGCCCTACCAAACCCTTATTTTCTACAGCATCACTCTGAAAAAGTTTTATTTAAATTAAAATTCTTCTCATTTTCAAATATATTTTATTTTCATAATATTCGTAATTAAATTTTGTTTAATTTGATATATAACATGACCTATTTCTATTTGATTGGTTATTTTTTTTCTAAAATTTTAATATTGACTTTTTATCTGACTCAGCACAGTTGGCTCAAAGCCTGGAATTTTCTCAAAGTATGGTATCGTGAAAAATATTCACTTAAAACCAAAAAAGTAATTTTTTGTTATTCAGAAATATATAGTCATTCTATTCATGTGCTTTGCAATCATTTCTGTCTATTAGTTTTTTTAATTAATTTTTATTTGCATTGCCAAATGCATTTTTTTACTACATGACTCTAAAAAAGTCCTATTAAAATGAAATATATGGTCTTTTTTGTTAAATATTATAATTTTGGAAAATCCAGAATGAAATGATGATTAATTTGGTATACAACATGTCATAATTCCTTTCATTAGTTATTTGGCAAAAAAGTTCTAAAGTTAAAGTTATTTTTGGCTGAGCATAGTGAGAAAATAGTTTGGCCCTTGGATGGAAACCCATTTTTCAGCCTGGACACTGGAAGGGTTAAGCTTAAATTATATATCTTTCAAAAATACACATCCCTCGATTTATACAGTTTCATCTTTAAATGGTCAAAATATTGCAACCAGTGTCAACTTACACAGTAACAGACTGTTTTACAAAAACATGGTCAACAAAATGCAGCCAGTTTTGTTGACCATGATTATAGACTTGATTTTAGATAGTAAAGATTTTGACATTTTCTTATGTATGTAGATGTAATACATATTAAGAAGTAACAGTGGTATAAGTGTCAAGGGAGATTATTAGACTGTCATTCAAAGAAAAAATCAACTAAATGACTTTAATTGATATCACTTATTTTCAAGAATGAATAAATAAAATAATAAATATTCCCTTAAGCAGCTGCATGCTACAAAAGGTCTGTAAGGATGGCAGGACTTCAGCAGAAAAACAACCCAAACATTCATGCGTTTTATCTGGGACTCACTCAAACCTAGGTTCCTTTGATCAGCAGACAAGCATGTGCAGACAGCAGCAAGCCAAGTGGTTAGCACTTGGCCAGGGGACACTCAAGAATGAATAAATAATGGTAAATTCCTATATTAATAAAATTGTCATATGTAACAAGTTATATTTATGTTCTGTTGCTAAAATTATATTCATACAGAAATACAAATTATATACATCTAGAAATGAAGTCTGTTTTGAAATGACACAGAGATCTGAATTTTATAGACAGAATTTTTCGGACTAGTAAAAGTTATTTTATCTTATTTTCAGCAACAAGTTTAACTTTATAGACTATTATGTGCAGCTAAATACAGCTGATTCATAAGTACAGTGTTTCATAAAATATCACATAAGTAACAATTTGGCAAAATAAAGCATTAGTAAAAATGCTTAATTTCTAATTTATATTCAGTTCATAAATATTCTTCTTTCAAATTCACTAGTGTACATCTACATTAATGATGAATATTTTTAATGACCAAAACAAAATGTATGAAAAATTTCTCCAAGCTTATCTAAATTAATACAAATAAAGTAAAAAAAAAAAATGTTATATTAATGCTTATTGTTACCGTTGAACTGGAATTTGAGATAAATATGTATAAATAAAAATTTCAATGTACATTTTATTCATAAAGGATTTTTTTTAAAACTTATCCCATTTTTTCCATAAGTTGGTTTTGATTTACATGCTGATTTTCTGGAACCTATCTAGCGTGTAAATGGAGAAATGGATGTAGTTTATGCTTAATAAATAATGTTTACCTATTCAATTTGCTGCAAATTCTGATGCACTGTAAAATAAAAATCTTTGTTAATGTTATGATCACCATTCCTAGATTGAGTTGGGGTGTTTTACCCCTAAGTGACATTTTTTTGCACACAATGGGCTAAATGGCCATGTCACAAGGATTCAGAGAAGGTTGGGAATAGGGAATCCACTGGACAGATGGTAGCTTCCTGTCATGGCCATCCAGCATGTTAGTTAACATGCACAGGGTATGGCTTTCCCACACGAGACCATGGCTTCCATCCAACAAAGGCCTTTTCAAGCCCATCGGTGTCCCCTACTGATAGAGGGCGGGGTGGGAGTTTTGATCACCACTCCTAAATACCCTTTATTATCACATTTAATTTAGCTAAATGCCTATTTTCAGCATCACCATCATTTCTATTTACTTTATACAATGTTCTATCAAGTATCCCATCTGTACTCACAAGTTGAATCTGACTGTTGCCAACACATTTTTATATAATTCTAAAATACTTTGAAAATTAATCAAAATCTCTTTGTTTCTAAATCAGAAGATTTTAGAAACAATTACTAAATAACTTCCATTTATAATTTTTCATTACCCATCTTCCTTTTGCTTTTCAGTCATCATTTGTTGGTTTGTGGATTTGTCAAAACAGTTGTTCCACCATATCTTTCGAATACGACAGCTAAACTTAATGATTTATGTGTCGTATGAAAGGTTATGATATGGGGAGTGTCAGAGGCTACAAAAAAAATAAATAAATTAATTAAAAAATTACTTTGCATGCCTTCTTGCCCTCTAAAAAAGGGGAAATAACAAAACAAGTGTTCCTCTATTATCTCCAGAATGTGAGCACTGAAAGTAACAAGCTGTGTGTCAAATGAAAGCTTGAGATGCAGAGAGTGATAAACTATACAAAATTGCCCACCCCATGTTTTCTTCCCCCTAAATAAGGGGAAATGTGGAAAAGATTGTTCTGCTGTATCTTTGGAATGGGGGGGGGGGATTGAAAATGACAAGCTATGCATCAAATGAAAGTTTGTGACATGGGGAATACTACAGCTTAAAAAATTACACCCTCTTTCCCCCTAAAATAGGGGAAATATGAAAATGTTCTGCTATAGCATTTGGAACATGAGGGCCAAGAGTAACAAGTTATGAGTGAAATGAAAGCTTGTGACACAGGGAATGTTACAGGTTAAAAATATTCCACTGCCCTCCTTGTTCCCCCCTCCTCCTAAAAAGGGGGAAATATGAAAACGGCTGTTCTGCTATATCTGTGGGCTACAATTAAAGTCAGGTGTCAAAAGAAAGCTCATATAAGAGTTTCTGAAAATGGGTATTTTTAGTGACCAAAAAAAAATGTAAATAAATTAAAAAATCTATCTACATGGACCCTAAAAAGTAGAAAAAAAATCTAAAGCATATTGATTTTGCAATCAGTCACTGAGTTCATATTCACTTCAAAACAAGGGCACCAATTTACCTACACAACAAGACTGCAAGATGCCTTATCTTCCTTTGAAGATAATACAAATTCAGTGACTGCACCAGTGACATGCTTTAGTTTTATTTCTTACCTTTTAGGGTGAATATGTAAAGATAGACATTTTATAATTTATTTGTATTTTATTATATTTTCTCATTTCAGCATATTGCAATATTTCTAGAATTACTTTTATCATTCATTGCCATTTTCAAAAAAGTGAGGCCAAAACTGCTAAGAATTTTAGGTTCTGGGAAATAATATTTTCAATACTGTGAAGCAGAAATGTAGACCCATCTGTCTGCACTGGCTTGTCCAAGGTTATTGAATCCAGCTGTGTTTTCTCAGTCACTACAACTTTATATTTTCCTTAACTTTTATTTCTATAAATTAGCTACTAAAGTCTTTAAGAACTATGGCTACATCTTCATAAGCTTCAACTCTTCTGTGTCCACTTTGTCTGTATAAGCAGTCACAATTTGCAATGAGAGGAAGAGGATTTATGCATCTGGTTTTAGTAAAATATTTTGATTTAAAAAAAAATTGCTGTTTCAAAATTTTCTTATATATATGTATTACATATCTTATAAAAATACATAATTAAAGTTTGAAAAATAAAATTTTTTTTCCTTTGATGCATATTTCATTAAACTACAATATACATAATTTGTTAAAGCAATCTGATTGCCATTTCTTGGAAGTGCTAACGGTATTGCCAATTTGTTTGTTAACATTACTCTGTGCTAAAGCAACCACCTGATTTAAGCTCACAAGTTTGATTTGAAATATTATCAACAAATTTTTCCTTAAAGTTTCAAAAATCGCTTGAAAATTAATAAAAAAAAACTGCTATTTTTAAAAACAGAAGATTTTGGAAGTAATTGCAAAGTATGTACATACCTTTGCTCCACCCCCCCCCCAACCCCCATAACTGTTTTATACTCTTTTCTGCCTTAAACCTATTTCACTATTCTTAAAATTATTTTTATCCCTTATATCATTTATCCCAACATTTTATGTGTTCTTCCCACTCTTCAAATCACAACTATAACTTTAAAAAAAAGTCTTCTTTGCTACAGCTTCTTCAAAACTGAATGCAGTGCAGTGTCACGGGACACTGGAGAGGAAGCAGGTGTTCTAAATGCTCACTCACACATGCAAGTGTGGTGAGAGCTGTCTGTTAAGTGGCTGCATGTCAAATGGTTTATGTGGATGATTTTAGTCATGTAGGATATACATTCCCTTTGTACAGTTAGTATTTCATTTCCTTCAATAAATAAACCTTAGTTTTTATTTCTATGGATTTACTTTATTTCTGTAAATTATCAACTTTTGGTAGATCAATAATTATCGTTTTTTCAGTTGTGCTACAATGGATGGCCAGTTTACAACTTATTGCTGTGGATATTTAACATGCATTAGGTTATATGTAATTTTTTCTTTTATTATTTAGTTTTTCAGTAAAAACATTTAATCTCATATTGGAAATTGGTCTTCATGTAGGACAATTTTGCAAACGCTCTCCCACTAAACTATTAAGGATATTTTTTAATGATGCAATATTAGATGCAATTTAACGATGCTTTTTAAAAATGAAATTTTGAAGGGGGAGCTCTTTTGCCAAAATTTCATTTTAAAAAAGAAATTACAAGTTTTTATGTTTAAATTGAATGATTTCAAAAGCATCCCCCCCACCCTCAGTACCTTGGCTGTACCACTTTAACGATATAACTTTTTTTTTTTAACTTTTTCTTGCACCAACTTTTCTGCATTTAGCGAAAATACACAAAATTAAACATCCAAAGAAGAAAAAATCATAATATTTAGTAAAAAAAAAAAGCAACCAAGAAGTGTTCCTCCATTTCATAAACAGCACAGAAAATCCCATTCATGTGTGAGCAATCCAAGTCACCTTTATAATGCAGGCCCATGTTTTAAAATATACAGTACTGAAAAGAATCATTAACAGAAATAAAAAATAATGTTTCAGGAAAATATTATAGAATTCGGGAGGAAATTTTCTTTCGATTAATATATTAATGACCAAAAAAAAAAGAAGATCGGACTACATTATTTTTTAGTTTTCTAATAATAAAATGCGCCTCTTTAATAATTTTCCAAAATGTAATGTCTCTGAAACTGAAGCACACTCCCCACTCCTCCATAGCAAAGGCTTTGGGTTGTTTGGGTTGTTTTACCTCTGAGCGGCACTTTTTTGCACACCATGGGCTAAATGGCCAGGTCACATGGACCCCGAAGGCTCAGAGAAGGTTGGGGGAGGGGACCCACTGGAACAGCTGTTGGGAGACAGATGGTAGCCCCCCGTCAAGGCCATCCAGCGTGTTCTTTAACGTGCACAGGGTATTTCTCTCCCACACACGTGGCCACGGCTTAACGTCCCATCCGACGGATGGCGGCCTTTCCAAGCCCATCGGTGTCCCCTACTGACCGTGGGCAGGGCGGGGAATTTTGCGGAGATAAATCTCAACGCTGACCCAGCTGGGACTCGAACCTGGGAACTACAGATTACGAGCCTGGCGCGCTACCGACTGAGCCACCCCCGCCCCCATAGCAAAGGCAGGAGGGGAATGACATCAAAGGGATTGAACCCTATCCCAGGTTAAAGTTAATTTTAAAGAAATTATTAGTTAATGGATTTACATTGAACACAAATATAAATCTTTAAATACTCCCCTCCCCCAAGAAAAAATGGAAAAAGAAAACTTTGGCTATGCCAAAATCTTTTTTAGCTTTACTGCAACAAGCTTATAGGTTTTCTAAAACTAAGTATTAGAACACCATTTTTTTTTTCAATATCACTTTGGAAAAAGTTTTTAAATTAATGCTTTTTTTCATTTTCGCAAGAAATTTTGCTTTTATAAAATTCAGAATTAAATGCTGTTCAATTTGCTACATAACACGACACATTCATGTTCATTAGGTACCTATAATTATTCCAAAGTTAATTGTTTTTGGCCTATCACAGAGAAAAAAAAAAGTTGGGCCTCTGGATTCAATCATCTTTCAGGCTAGATCCTATAAAATTAAACTGGAAACACTGGGCAATATGTGTTTTAATATGAGCATTAATTAACAATTTTATCCAATAACTAATTCTAAATTGCATCTCATAAATTTTTACTAAAACCTATCCTTTTGGGATGGGACAACTTTATATGAAGTTTAATACATACAGAAAAGTATACACAAAAACAAAGTAGAAGCATTGTACCACAATTGACAGAAGACCTACCTCTCAAGATAATCTTTAACATTTTCATATCCTTTTTCACGTGCTAAATGTATAAGGATGCCAGTACAGGAGTAACCTGCTTTCTTGCGGCAAAAACTACAATTACATATTCCCCGGCAAGGAGGGCAGACCCAACTCTAATAAAAGAAAATATTGTATATCAGTGGCATGAAAATCATTGTGAAAAAAAAAAACATTTACATGTAACTGCATAAGTGTGATAAAAATGTTACCAATTTTTATCTCACTTTTAAAAAAAAGACTTCTTTTTGTGTTGGATAGCTAGCTATTAATGAAGTATTATGATTCACACTTTTCAAATCTCCCAAAAAGCTGTAACTGTGCCATCTAATAGTGGAAAAAGTTGAAAATTGTAGAATTTTAAACTAATTTTGCAAATGACATATTTATGCTAGAAATTTGAAATTGTGGTGGTGGAATGCAAAGGTCATGAGGTTTCCATTGGTTACAAAATAGATCCCCCAGAGGAGGGGAGGGTCAATTTTCTAACCAAAATATTGATAAAAAAAATTATGTTTGGGTTGGAAAGGAATTGATGAAATATTATGTATGATATGCACTTTCCAAATCTCCCTAAAAAGAAAACCCTTAACACCTTCTAATAAAGGAAAATTTTAAAATTTCAAAATTCTGATGGTAGAATGTGAAGGTCATGAGGTTTGCATTTACAATAATAAGTTGTGCCTTACCATCAGAGGGTGGTATATGCAACTGTTTCGTTTTCAAAAAATTTTGAAAATTCCTTTTCCACTTGGATTAGTACAAATGAAATATAATTTGTATTTTTCAAATCCTTAGGTGATTTTAATTTACATTGTTACATAAAAAATTATCATCATCCTCAAGCAGCCATGGGCTACGGAGGTCCAACCAGACCGTGGAATTTAGTTCTCCAAGCAAGTCTATCCTGAGCTACATCTACTGCATCTGGCCACTGCACACCAATTCTAACAAGGTCCTGTTTGACATTGTCTGCCCACCGCATCCTAGGTCTCCCCTTCTTTCTGAGGCCTTTAGGCATACTGTTCATAACCCTATTCGCCAATCTATAATTATTCATACGTGCAACATGGCCAAACCAACGGAGTCTCTCTCTGCACAATATGCTGCTTAAAGGAGGTTGCAAACTCTTTTGCCTCACCTCATCATTAGTTACAAAGTTGAACCATCTAATGCCCAAGATACTGCATAAGCATCTGGAATCAAAAGCATCTAGTTTCCTGTTATCTTGTTTACAAAGTGTCCAAGTTTACATACATAAAAAATACATACATATAAAATTTTATATACATATGAAAAAAAATCCATATTATATGAAAAAAAACCCAAACTTTTAATGAATACTGCTAGTGATTTATTTATGGCAGAAATTTGAAATTTTGTTGAGTGTGAAGAGATATTCAACTGATGGCAACAATCTACTCCCTTTTCTTAGAGTGTGAGAAAAGCAACTTGTCAAATTTAAGGAATAAAAGTCAAATACTTTTTATGTTGTATAAATATTAATAAAATACTAGTATCTGCATTTTTCCAATCATGAATTCAAATTAAAACTTTTAAAGAGTGCAATAGCAGGTAAGAGAAAAACTTCAATCTCTTTGAAAATGAGATTCCCATATTCACCAGAGGTGATGTGCATTCTTCTAGTTTGAAGCTGAAAATTGTATTTCAATATAAGTTTGGGAATTACAGGGTAACTTATTTATAGAAATAGTGGTGCCTACGTTATGTGCATGACTTCTAAGGAATACCAGTAGAACATTAACAGAATACCATCAAATTGTGTCTCGATCTGTTTGGAACTTATATGCTAATGCAGTGATAATTATATGACTGTAAAGATAAGTAGCATATTGGAGATCATCAGTGGCAGCTGATCTTTTTATGACCAGCATTACACAGCCTATTCTTCTCCTTAGGACTAGAGCTTAGAAATATCTGGGCAGTGATAATTCCACCATATCGCCTGTGAATGCCTTTGTCAAAGCAATTGTACCGGCAACTAGGAAATGGTAACTATCCTTTTACTTTAAGGTCTAGTGTATCTTAACATAGATTTTAAGGCTACATCTATTACTTTTAAGTTACTGATGTAATAACATAAAATAAATAAATAAATACCCCCTCAAGCAGCTGCTTGCCACAGAGGTCTGACAGGAGCCTGTCAGTTTATATGCCATAGCAGGTCTGAGAGGATGGCAGGACCTCAGCAGAAAATCGACACAAACAGCCATGCCTTACCCGGGGCTCGAACCCAGGTCCCTTAGATCAGTAGCCAAGCGCGCTAACCACTCGGCCATGGGATGGCGACGTAATAACATAACTTTATTATAATGGTTCCAACTCATGTATATGTTGCACTTCGCTTATTAAGTCTGTAATACACTGTGTTATCTAAATGTAACAGCTTTATCGTGTTTTATTAAATCTTTATATATTGTTAGCTGTGTTTAAATCATACATAATCATACATAATTACAGGATAAATTACAAAAGTAGCAAATGCTTTCTTTCTCAACAAGCTATTATAGCAGTATAAATGTCTAATAAATCAGAGAACCAATTACAATGATTTTTTTTTTTGGTGTGTTTAGCTGTGGAGCTAGTTTGAAAAGCTGGAAAATATGAAGCACTAGCAGGATTGGGTTACTTCCTCTCACATCCATCAGAAGTTTTATACCAAAATTATCTTTTAGATTATGTATGCTGTGCAGTTACTCTGAAATTTAGCCTAATAAACATTGATTCTTTTAAAAAGTATGATTTATGAACATTACTTTTGTTTGCAGTTATAGGTCAAATTACACTAGGATACACTAGGATAGCTGTCACACACTTTTGTTAGGAGAATTGGGAGGAGGTACCTTTGGTTGTGCTGGAAAATTGTGTCAAAGTGAGAATAGATCGTCTTATCAAAATTTGTGTAAGCATACTTTTACTTATTTATGTTCAGCCATGTGTAAATGACGTGAGATGTGTCCTTTATTCAAAATTTGCTCGTCAAAATCTGTTAGGTCAAATCTTTTGACTCCCTTTGGAAGGGGGAGTTGTGATGCCCCCTCATTCACTTTTACTTTACCTTAACCAGTTTTGCTTAATTTTACGTTATATTTATCATTTTGGGGATTTTTATTTCCTTTTTGGCATTACAGCACTTGTTTCCAAGAGTTAGGAGTTGCGCATGCGCAACTCCGAACTTTCGACTGTCACCCGCTAAAGCGCATACACAAGGACACGCCCCCTCTTGCATCATAGCTTGCGCCGCTCGCCAATTTATCCAAATGTCTTTCCCGGCGTGCAACTTGACACGTGCGAGCACTGTATGCCTCTTGTTATAACCGGTAACATGCTAGTCACAGTAGACAGACAGCAGTTAGTCTGACAGAAGAGAGTGTGGTAGTAAGCACGGAGCACAGTTAGTGCAGTGTGTGTAGTCAAAGTTGAGAAATGATATATCTTCTTCATTGAAGTTTTGGCGAGTGTTTTTTGGAAATAAATTTGTTTATTTAAACCTTTTGAATCTTTACTAATTTTTTTCTCTTGAGCATCGTTAATTGTTTGATTAGAATTTATCTTTACATTTTGACAATCATTTAATATTTTTTGAATTCTTACTCATTAATGCTCACTGGTATTTTTGAACCCTAATTTAACTTTTTTTTTTGGCAATTTGTTAATTATTGCCTGGCGTCTGACTCAACTATCCAAAGCATAAAAATAATTGGATCAGACAAAGGGTCCAAACTTTAGAAGTATTTCACTTCTTTGGAGCATTACAAAGGCTGTCAGAAAAACAAATTCCAGCTTAAATTATCACAATTTATAAAATGTTGACAAACTGGCATAAACTGAGCAACAAACTATTATACTGCATTCCAACTTATAAAACAAGAAATAATGTTATTTTTATAATAATAATATGAAAATATATTACACATAAATATTATTCTAATTTCAGAAATAATTATGCTAAAAAATCATTAAAGTGATCATGGCATAAAGATTACAGAACTGCATTCACCTTGCTTTTTAGAGTCTCTCTAGCATCTTCTCCATAACGATTCCGCAAACATGGTCCACAGAATTGACCTTTAACACCAAAACAACTTTCTGAGTAACAGATTGTTTTTGTATCCAAAGTCTTTTGTCGGCACTGATGACATGTTGTTCCCTGTAAATTATACACTAAATAAATCACTCTAAAATAAGAACAATAACTGGAATTGGGGGTTTGATATTAATCTCATATAAAACAGAACAATGATAATTATGAAACTGTACACCAATAATAGAGAATATAATTCAGATTTTTTGCAATGAGAGACTATTTACTATTTAAGGCATAAACATCCAACAGAAAAACATGAATATTCCAAAAATGGTTGAATATTGCAAATTTACATAGGAGAATATTATTTGTGGATTGCCATCGCCAACAATTAGCAGTTTTTTGTGAGTTAATAATACTGTGAGATGTGTTTCTTCAGTGTGAGAGTTGAACCCAGTGATTCTCCAAGGATACAGAGCAGTTTGTGCAAGTTGAAACACACAATATGGTTGAAAGTAACAGCAGAACAATATACAGTCAGTCTTATTTTCATGTGATTTTTTGCAGACTATGGTTGATGTGGAAACTGAGCAGTGGTATGTGATATGTTACTGTGTTCATTGAAGCTATTGTGGTATAGTGACAGGAGAAGAAATGACTCAAATGTATGGAGAGCAGTGCTTGGTTGCCCAGATCTTGGCTCATACTCTGCAGAATCAGGCACATCTGTGAAGATTTTGTGCCACTTGAAAATTGCACTTTGTTTCAAGCACTGTTCTCACTACATGCAAGTCATTTCTGTGACTGCATCACTTAAGACCTGCTGAGCACAGTAATGTATCCACATACCACTTCTCTGTTTCCAGATTAGCCATAACCTGCAAAAAAAAAAAAATCACACACAAAATGAATACCTTTCTAAATTAAGAAAATGACAGACTGCAGACTGTTCTTCTGTTACCTTGAACCATATTGCAATGTGCTTCAACTTGCACACACTACTCTTGCTCTTGAAGAGTAGCTGTGTTGCAACATATGTATTAACTCATATGAAAAGTTGCTAATTGTTGCTGATAGCAGTCCATGAATTAATCATCCCCCCCTCATACATGCAATTTACACATTCCCCCCCCCCCCCACACACATGCATACATACATAACGTTTTGAAGCACAAAGTAAGCCAATTACACATGGGGAATTTTGCAACTTTTCATAAATATGTAAATTCTTTCAAACTTCTGTGAAAGAGATTCAACACAATATACTAAATTCATGATAGGTGAAGTCTGCAAGGCAACACGATTTTATTTCCATTTGCATGCTGAAAAATGTAATACATGCCGTCCTTCATATGCCTCTGTACTGGACTGAATTTTCTCTAGAAGAAATACATGCTTTGTAGAAGAGGCATTGAAGAGAGAGGGAGCCTTGGGCCATTTAGTCAATATGTACCAAAAAAATCAATAGTGAGAGGTAAAATAATCCGACAACAACCAATTGGTGATAAGGGTAAGCGTCAAAATTCAGGATAATTACTGCTAAAATTTCAGTTCATTTATTATCAATACACCTATCCCTCGATTTACACGGTACTCAGTTCACACAATTTTGGCTTTGCACAGTCAAAAAATGCAACCAGCTTCGATTAACACGGTACTGACTGAGACGTACATAGAAAGGATATCTCAGTCAGTACCGTGTAAATCGAAACTGGTTGCATTTTTTGACCGTGCAAAGTCAAAATTGTGTGAACTGAGTACCGTGTAAATCGAGGGATAGGTGTATTATCAAAAACTGTACAGTGGTTCAGTAAATATTTTTTCTCCTAATCATAAAACTGAACATGAAACTTTACACTTTGTCTGGTGGTGCCATCTTTTATTTCCCTATTTTACAAGGAACAAATATAAGTGATCGTTTTCCAAAAAATACTTGCAAATTTAAGCACTAATTAAGAGCATGCAAAGGCTGCTGATCAACAGAAACCAGGCCCATGAATATTTCTGTGATATATACTAAAATATTAACCACCAAATTAGAATGCATAATAAAAAAAAATCATAATTTATATGAATATTTGTTTTTTAAAGTATCACGACAGTTTAATTTCCATTTAATACGATTTTACTGAAGTAAATACACTTGAAACTTCCTTGCGTCACCTTAATTATAAGTGCAAATGAGCATTATTCTCATTACCAGTGATTATGATACATGGAACGTCACCAGGATTTACTTCAAGTAGATGTAAAAATTTACATCATTAACCATGCTGATGTCAACCATTTACCACACTTCTCACAACAGTTTGTGAGTTAAGGCATGGTCTGGGCAATGGAAGCTGCCCGCAATAATGCTTAGATATATCACTGATTACAATGTCACCACTAGGTAATTGATGGAAACTCAGGAGGCTCCCTTTGGGTAAGTAATATCGTATTATGAAGTAAAAATATGTGTAGTGAAACATAATTATATTAGTTTACATAATTCATATATTATCCACTCAGTTAACATTAGTGAGAGTATTACTATGCATTAAGAAATTTGAAGTTATTTTGATAGCAATTATGTAGTGTAAAGGCAGTAACCACAAATATGGCTTTCAAACAAGTTATGTAAAACAATATGTACTATATTAATGAAGCTTAATTTATTTTTAAATTATTATACAGTATTGTGTGTAGTTTAAATGAATACAGAGATTTTAGACTTCAGAAATTATGCATTACATTTCAGATACAGCTACATTAACTTTAAAATAAAACCATCTTGTTAGCTACTTATTAATACATTAATGTAAAGGAGAAAATGACATTCGAATAGTAATCCTGTCAATGAGAAATCAATATGAAGTACATAGCTATCTAATTGGAATTTTTACAAGTCTGGTAAAAATTTAAAATTGAGTTTAAATTTAAAGAAATGAAAGCTGAATACTAAATAATAGACGAGTGTAAATATTTAAGTTAGGCATCTAATGCTATATAATATAGTATGTGCAAAAAGATGGATCTAACATCAATTGTGGAATGTATTATACATTTCATTACTATTGCGAAAATGTTTTATTTATAACAAGTGAAATTTTTTTAACTTAAAAAACAGATAGTGGGTCAAATTCCTTCATATATTTTGTTACTGCACTGATATATAGAAACTTGTGTTATTTCAATCATTTTTATTTTGTTATGGAAAGTATTTTTTTCTTCTCATTCAGCATAAGGTTTCAACCATTTTAAATGCCATATTTTTTCAGTAATTACCACAGGTGTAAAATGCAATATAATTTTAATTATTATTTAAGTTGCATTTCAGCTTCTATTTATACTACTGAATTTCACTTATTTGAAATATGATAGACAATTTCATAATTATTTAGAACAACTTATTGATGTTTTCAGGTGAATTCTAGTTAGTTTGAAACGTGGTAAACAGGTGTATTTCAGAAGGGTAAACAATAATATATATGCTCTTGTATGGGTTATCATTAGTTATGGAATTAGGAAAATGTAATGTGATTCTTTATTGTAGTTTCTACAGTGACAAAGAACCGTCAACTACGTACAAAGTCTATGGATCTGTTCACTGTTTGGGAGTTGAAGTGGTCACAGATATATGATACAGTATTGCTTACTGATACAGTTGGTTGAGCTATAATGTTGCTAATAGTATTCTGCAAATTTGTGTTCATTGTCTGTAATGATATTTATTTGTTTACTGGAATATCAATTTTCTGGAATAAACTGTTTTAACAGTTTATTCCAGAAAATCTTTAATCAGGCTTAGTGGTTGGATTATTTAGTTTGAGTAACTTTCTTAACTGTGGAAAAGAAGTGTCTTGTTCAGGAATTTGCATCTTTTGGACAAGTTGTCCCTGATTGGATTATATTGATATGCTGATGTCACTAGGCAGCGTGTTCCATAATTAAAATCATCAATACTAAATAATTCAATATCTATGCCTCAATAACAATTTCCTGGAATAAACTACATCAAAGAGTAAAAAAAAATTAAGTCACTAAAGGCTTAATCACTCAGTCAATCATCATCCTCAAGCAGCCATGGACCTTTTGCCCAACCAGACTGTGCAATTTAGATCTCCAAGCATCTCTCTCCTGAGCTACATTTGCTGCATCTGGCCACTGCACACCAATTCTAACAAGGTCCTGTTTGACACTGTCTGCACCCCCCCCCCCCCCACATCCTAGGTCTCCTCCTCTTTCTGAAGACTTTAAGCACAAAGTTCAAGACCCTATTTGCTAATCTATAATTATCCATAACGGCAACATGGTCAAACCAATGGAGTATCTCTCTGCACAATATGATGTTTAAAGGAGATTGTCGACTCCTTTGCTCAACCTCATTATTACTTACAAAGTTAAACCACCTAATGCCCAAGATACTGCATAAGCATCTAGATTCAAAAGCATAAAGTTTCCTGTTATCTTGTTAGTTTGTTTCACTACCATAACTAACCCTAGGAAGAACCAAACTATTATACAGTCAAATTTTAGTCTTAGGTGTATACACCTAGTTCTCCATTCTCCATAGATTCTTAAAAGTCCTGGCAGCAATCTCTATTCATCTGTTAATCCATGCCACACATCACCAGTATCTGCTACATAGCTCCCAAGATAATTAAACTGTGACACCTGCTCAAGACTGCAACCATTCAGATCAACTGAACCACAGCCTGCCTGACCAATTTTTATCACTTTAGTTTTCTTTCTGTTTATAACCAAACCTACTCTACTAACAGTCTTATCAACAGCTCAAATGAAAGAGTTCCTATCATCAACATAATTGGTCGAAAGGGCTAAATCATCAGCATAACCTAAATAAGAAATTTTCGTATCTCCAGATCATTTAAGGCCAAAATTTTTCCCTTGCAGTGAATTCCACATAACGTAATCAATAAACAAAGAGAAAAGGAAACAAAATGCATCTTTGTCCACCAGAAGCAATGCTTAACCAATTGCTACAAGCCTTACCAACTCTCACATGACTCAGTGTTATTATAGAGAGCTTTCATTATGTTAACTTGTCTGGTATGCCATACAATCTCCAATCAACCACAATTTATGATGATCAACAGAGTCAAAAGCCTTTTTGAAATCAACAAAGCTTCTGAAACTTTAAACATTTCTCAAGAATTTGCCTGAGTGAAAATATCTGATCTACACATCCCCTACCACTTCTGAATCCACATTACTCATCAAGCGACTGCCTGTCAACCAGATTCTTAATTTTATTAGCACAATCATGGAAACAACTCATGGAACAGAGAGTAGGCTGATACCCCTATAGTTATCACAAGAACTGCAATCACCTTTTTTGAAAATTGGGATAATAATAGCTCGTAAAATCCTTAGGAACCATGCCTTTATCGTAAAAAAAAATACCTCCTCAAGCAGCTGCTTGCCACAGAGGTCTGACAGGAGCCTGCCAGTTTATATGCCAAAGTAGGTCTGAGAGGATGGCAGGACCTCAGCAGAAAAACACATACATCCATACCTTACACGGGGCTCGAACCCAGGTCCCGTAGATCAGTAGCCAAGTGTGCTAACCACTCGACCAAGATATTCAAAATTTCAGTCATCCAAGTGGTAACCGAAGCATTCCCAGCTCTAAGCATTTCCATAGTAATTTCATCTACCCCTGGGGATTTATGAAATTTAAGTTTAGAAATAGCAATAACTTCAGATTGTATTATAGGGCCAACATTAAAGCCATCAATGCATCTATCATCATTGCAAACAATGGGAGTAGAACTAATCACATTGTTTAGAACATCACTGAATTGCTCAGCCCAACTAGTCATGACAGAATCCTCACCTTCTATAACCTTACCTTGTTTATCCTTCAATCCCTGTATACCTTTTCGTTTTCTACCTCACAAAACATTAACTATCTGGCACAGCTCTCTGCTGTTGTGCTGTTTAACTGCTTCCTCAGCCAAGCCATCAAGCCAAAGATTCTATCAGCAGCTAACTGATCCTTTACACGTTTATTAAGTTCTCTGTAATGCTTTCTATTAGGACTAGTAGGGTATTGATTAAGGACATTGTTGCAGTTCTTTCTTTCCAAAATAAGCTCAAGTGCCTTATCACTCAGATAATTCTGCCTCTTCTGATGCTTTTTTCCTAAAAGAGTACTGTTAGTGTCCAAAAAAGACGGTTTAAAATGATCCCATTCTTCCTCAACTTCAGTAGTAAGCATACCATGACTGTCATAATGACTAAGTAACCTATCATGGTCAGCTTTAGCTATAACCAGGTCTTTCAGAGCTTCAGAATTAAAGGTAAATTTTTTAAGCTTAGCACAACACGTCTTAAGTTGCAAGACACTTTTAACAAGGTAATGGTCAGATCCAATATTAGCCCCCCTATATGACCTGGTATTCCTAACAAAACTAGCCCATTTGCTGTTAATATATAATCAAACATATTCTTATGCAGCCCATCTGATAAACACCATGTGTACTTATGAATGTTGTGGGTTTGCAATAAGTGTTAGTTATTTTGAAACCATTAAGTTTATTTACCTGTAGGACACATATTGCTCATTGCCATTGCAGCTACCAATATACCAACAGGGCCTATCAAAATGTCAGAGCATCCCCAAATGTCAGAGTCAGTACTAACTTTGGCAGTGAAGTCCCCTTAGAACAAGAGTAATATCTCCTTTCTTGATAGAATTCAAAATATCCTGAAGTTGTCCATAAAACCCATCCTTCCCATCGGCATCCTCAGTGGGGGCATAACAGCAGATAACATTCGAGTCTTTAATGCTTGTCTGAAATTTAGCTGTAAGAAACCTTTCATTAATGCACTCATATCCTAGAGAGCATCACTAGAGTGTCTGCTGAGAAGCAAACCTAAGCCTTGGAGATGCTTTTTATCTTCACTCCCTGAAAAGAGAAATTTAAGATTACTTTTAAGAATCTGACCTTTATCTGTCCATCTAGTCTATTGCAAGACGAGAATATCTAAATTATAATGGTGGAAATCTTGTGCAACAAAATCAGCTTTTTTTTTAAGCATGCTGGCTGGGTGAGTTTGCCCACCCTCCTTCCATGACCTCTAGCTAGCCGAGTGTGTCCGATCAATGTCATGACCTCCACCAGCATGTTCTCGTTGTAGTAGTAAATGCCATAAACTTCAATGCTCTTGTTCCTCTCTGCATCAGTCTTCGGTGCTTTAGACAGTGCCTTTCGTAGAGTGAGCTGGCTAAGTTGAATTAATCCCAGTATTTTAGGGCCCAATTTGTGCATCTTCGTGTAGTCGTCTGAATTCTCTCCACTATGAGTTCAATTGGTAACAGATGGAAACAGACTGCTTGTTTCTCTTCTAATTTGCTGATGGCAAGCTGCTGGTGACTCTTGGGTTTCCTATCAAGCATCTGTTTAGACTTTTAGAAAGTGTACATACTGCAGAACAAGCAGTTAGATTGAATCAAGTGCTCTCTCTGTAACTAACATGGAGCCAACTCCTTGCATTTTCTGTAAACAGAGTATTTTGACTATAGAATAAATTATTAGATGTTCCAGAGCATGTGCTGCTAACTATCATTATTTATGTGTTGGTTTTTTTTAAAACCGGATTCAAATCCCTAAAAAGAAAAAATTGCATTGATAGTGTTTAAACTGTAAAACACTGCAAATCGTTCATCACACACAACAAAGATCTTCTGCCACCATTAAAGATATGGAAACAACTTCCAATGATAAAATTAAATTGTTGATAATACAGATGTCTGAAATAAAACAAGATATAGCACTCATTAAATAAATTAAGGTATTCACTGACTTTACCTCAACAAAACTTGATGTATTAACAACAGTGATTAGAGATCTTAAAGAAATCTGTGATTTAAAAAATAAAACAGTGAACTTGAAATGAAGATCTTGGATATGAGGTAACTCAAATTAGAGATGAGTTAAACAATTTGTAGCAATATTCCAGAGGGCAGAATCTAGAGATACAGGCCATACCTGAAGAACCGAATGAAGATTTGCCAAGTATAATGAAAAAAAAAAAAATAGCCAATAAGATACAGGCAAAATCAAATGCTGATGATATTTTGGTGTCACACAGAGTTCCATCTGCTAATAAAAACAAAATAAAGCCCATTATTGTTAAATTTAAAAGTAAAGAAACACAAGATAAATGGTTAATTGCTAACAGATCTATTAATTATAAAATAAATTGTTGTGATATTGATAATAATAAAATAAAAAAATAAATACCCCCTCAAGCAGCTGCTTGCCACAGGTCTGACAGGAGCCTGTCAGTTTATATGCCATAGTAGAAGTTCTGTGAGGATGGCAGGATACTAGATTTAAAAACTCCAAAGTGCATTTGAATTATGGGTTTTATGAGCATTTAACCCCCATAATGAAACCATTACTATACAAAGCAAAAGTTGAAGGTAAAAAATTGGGTTTTAAATTTACCTGGGTTAAAGATGGCAAAATCTTTATGAGAAGGAATGAAACTAACAAAATATGGAGAGTTAGGAAAGAAGATGATATAGGTAAAATTATTAAGAATGATGTCAGGGAAAATGAATAGTGATGCCATTTTAAGGATATTCCTAATAGATAAAATTATTTAGAATGGTATTAGGGGTAACGAATGACAGATCATTTGAGGATACAATCTGATTACATGTCATATGACAACCTGAAGACATTTTTTTCATTCGAAAATAAATCTATATGTATACTAAACATTAACATATGTAGTATTAGAGCTAAATTTGAATTACTTGAAATGCTAATTGAAAAAACAAATAATCACATTGATATATTAATATTAACTGAGATCTGGGTAAAGGTAGATGAAATTTGTATATATAATTTAAATGGTTATAATAAATTCTATAAATGTAGAGTATATGATAAGATACATATAATAAATCAGGAGGTATGATATTTATCAAAAATAATTTAAACTTTATAATAAATGAAGATATTGGATTAGTTATGGCAGAATCGTTCTGTCTGATTTGGGAGAATCATGATATTTGTTTATTTGCATTATACAGATCACATCCCTTTACTCCATAACAAATTATTGTAGAACTAAACAATAACTAAAATTTTATATAAAAAAAAAAAGTTATCCTTACAGGAAATTTTAATATTGATCTCTTGAGAAACTACAAATATGTAGGAGAGTATTTAGACATGCTTTCATCACATGGCCAACTATCACATATAGAGAGAGCAACCACGGAAGCTAGAGACTGCATCATGCCTCGATCACATATTTATAAAGGTGGCTGCTACTGCTGGAGGTTCAGACAGCAGTAATTTACACTGATTTTTCAGATCATTTTCCTACTGGTGTAAAATTTATCGTACCCACAATAGAAAATATTTATAAAGAGATTATTAATCCAGGTATTGTTTACAGAATTAGCTATAAACTACTGCATGAAATTTTAAGAATTGCAGCTAGAAGGAACTTGAAAATCATAACAATGTTACTTTAAGTTACAAAATGTTTATAAAAAAGTTTTCCATCTTAATAGAAGAATCTAAACAGTATTCCATAAAAAGGTGTACTTAAAAATAGATGTATTGCTGAAGAAATAAAGCAACTTATTAAAGATAAATTGTATTAAAAAATATAGGAAATATCCTTATAATGTGTTTCATGGGGACAATTATAAAAAGATTAGGAATGAACTTCAAAATACAATGGGGTCTGCTAAGAACAATTTGTACAGAACACAGTTTATTAATTGCAATGGAGATAGTAAGAAACAATGGAAGTTTATTAATAACTGATAATAAAAAAAACTAGTTCTACCTAACAAGTCTGCTGGATCTAATCAAACTTTAGACAGTATTTGGATTGACACTGCTAATGATTTTAATGCCTTCTTTGTTAATGTAGTAGTGAAACTGCTGGCAACCAAATTATAGAGGAATATAAACAGACACTAAGATCTAATCAATTGGAAAAGAATTCAATACATCTTTCCCCAATAACTGAGGTGGAGACTAGAGAAACTATTCTTAGCCTTAAAGAAAATAAAAGTCCTGGATCAGATGGAATTAGTGTTAAAGAAATAAAAAATTGTGTTAATTATATTGCATGTCCACTCACTTATGTTTTTAATTTATCATTTGAAACCAGTACTTTTCCAGATGAATTTAAGAAAATGGTTATGACACCAATTTATAAGAAGGGCAATAGAAATTCTCTAACTATAAACCAATCTCTGCTATTTCCATTTTTGGTAACATATTTGAAAAAATGGTTAAAAAGCGATTGAACAACTATCTTCTACAAAATTCTTTATGATAATCAGTTTGGGTTTCAAAAAGGGAAAAATACAGAGAAAGCAGTCATATATTTAACTAAATATCCTCACAGACCTTCTACTATGGCATATAAACTGACAGGCTCCTGTCAGACCTCTGTGGCAAGCAGCTGCTTGAGGGGGTATTTATTTATTTATTTATATATATGAATCTATAGAGGAAAATTATTTAACTCTGTCATTTTAGATATACAAAAGGCATTTGACACTGTTTCTCATGGTATTTTGTTGCATAAATTAGAACACTTTGGAGTCAAGGGCATAGTGCTGAACTTGTTTAAGAGCTATCTATCAAACCGAAAACTGATTGTAAAAATTAAGTTTTTTAAGCAATGAGTTGACTTTAAAGCACGGTGTCCCACAATGAAGAGTTTTAGGACCAAATATTTTCTTGATATTTTTGCATGATTTTTAGTTCTTTAAAAATTAGTGGGCAGATCAACTGCTTTGCTGATGATACTGCCATTATGTTTTGAGTGAAAAACTTGATATATGGCATAACAAATGATTTAATTAAAGTTAATAAATGGTTTAAAAGAAATAATCTATTTCTAAATACACTCAAGTCTCATTTTATGTGTATCTTTTTAATGCGGTTTTGAAGTTATGCAGTGCGCCTATTTCATGCAAATTCGGGGGTTCCCCATTGTGACTTTCGCATTTACATACAAGTGAAAGTATAAGCAGTGAGCGTTCGAGAAGTTTAATGTACAGTTTTTTGTGTGAGTAGGTGTTTGTCTTTTCATTATCGGAAGTCTAAGTGTTGCTAATTTTTATTTTACAGATTTAATTTGGCCCAATGGAGAAAAAAAAGCACCAAAGAAAGCAATTTCTTTGGAAATGAAAATTTCAATTTTAGATCGCTTAGCAAAAGGAGAAGGATCTACAGCAATTGGTAAACATTTTAGTTTAGGCGAATCTACTATCAGAGCCATTAAAAAGAATGAAGTCAAATAAGAAAATCGGTCATTTCTGACACAAAGTGCCAAATTATCATCATACTCAAGAAATGCTTTATTAGAAAAAAAAAAAGGAACAAGCACTCGTAATTTGGATTGAAGATTTAACTCAAAGAAGAATTCCTATAAGTGGTTATTTAATTAAACAAAAAGCTCTCCAGTTTTACGAACAGATGAAGCAATCGGAGACATCTACTTCCACTTCCCAGGCTGATAAAGAATTTTCAGCTAGCAGAGGATGGCTGACCGGTTTTTTTAAAAGGAATGCATTGTTGAAGATGGTGAGTATTGCCCCGATCAGGTGTTTAACGCTGACGAAACAGGATTGTTTTGGAAGAACATTGGATGGCTAATACAAAGGCCTGGGTGACAACTGATGTATTTACTGAATGGTTTAATAATTGCTTTGTATCAGAAGTGGAAACATATATGAAGCAGAAAGCTCTCGATTTGAAAGTTCCATTAATTGCTGACAATGCACCAGGTCATCCACATTTAGAACATCCAAATGTGCAGCTAGTGTTTTTTCCACCCAATACAACAAGCATTATTCAGCCATTAGATCAAGGCATAATTGCTACTTTTTAAAAAGTATTATGTTAAAAGCACTTATCAATTTATATTGGATAAACTAGAAAAGGAGTCATTAACAGTAACTGGCATTTGGAAAAAATTTTCTATTTTGGACTGTTTAAAATCATGTTGCATCTGATATCGCTGAAATAAGACCACAAACATTAAATGCCTGCTGGAAAGCAGCTTGGCCTGGATGTGAAACAATGAAACCAATCAAACATTGATGTTATCAACTGAAATCATTACTTTGGCACATGAAACTGGTGGCGAAGATTTTGATAACTTTAGCAAGAATGATACCAATGAATTGCTTGTGGATGCCTTAAGTGACGATATTATTGATATGACTTTAGATATTGTCGAAGAACCAGAAAACGATAGTGAAGTGGAAGAAGAACCTGTCCCCCTCACTACAAATATAATTCGAGAAGGTCT
Organism: Ryuthela nishihirai; assembly: GCA_038380435.1. Taxonomy (NCBI): domain Eukaryota; kingdom Metazoa; phylum Arthropoda; class Arachnida; order Araneae; family Heptathelidae; genus Ryuthela; species Ryuthela nishihirai. The sequence goes on from JAWZYU010000027.1 coordinate 7,149,287, forward strand.
TTAACTTTGTAATAAATTAGAAAATCATTTTCTTGCTAATGATACAAATTCTGAATGAGCCTTCAAATTCTAACATGAGCTGAAGAATTGTATGTCTGGATATTGCAAACTTCATAAGAAATTGGTACAATCATTAATGCAAAGTTTAATCACTGATTACATTGTAAGAGGACAAAAATCAAAACAGAACGAGCGTGAAGTTGATGCTAATTCTATTCGTGAAGAACCATTGTCTTTACCATGCAGATCTGATGCGCTGACTATCTCTTCTAGTGATGAAAGTGATTTCGCACCAGTTCAAAAATGCTGCCGAGTATTGTCAGATAGCGACGATAATTCTGATGAAAAAATGCAAATATAAATAGTACTTTTTAATAAAATTATGTGGACACAATTTTAAAACAAACCTATTTTAAATATTATATTAATTTCTTTCAGCTTTTCGAACCAATTTTCCTCACTTTTTTTAGGCATTCTTATTTTCCTGAATTTTCAGGAACTTTTTTTATGCGATTTCTGGTTTATTTTAACTCATTGCTTTGGTTTTATGCGTTTTAGAAAATTATGGAATGTATTCCTAATTTTGCAATGTAAGGTATGTCTTTTTTTGCGCGACTTTTTTATATGCGGTTTTCTGTGGAATGTATCTACCGCATAAAAAGAGACTCGAGTGTACAGATAAAATGAAGTACATTATGTAAAATGCATAAATCAGACTGTAATATAGTGGATAATTGTGTCTGTGTTTCTATTGAAAGAGTTTATGAAATTATGTCTTTAGGGATAACAACAGATCAAAAATAGAATTGGAAACCCCATATCAATAATCTGACCAAAAAAAATTGAGATTAATGTAATGCAAAATATATTATCTAAAAAATTTTTTGAATCGGGAAACATTATCTGTTATATATCATCAATACAGTCTGCTATTCATTATGGGCTACTTTGCTATGGAGGTACCACTACCCCCTTTATCAAGGGGGAAGTGGGGGCAAAATTTGAAATAGTTTATGACTGTCATTATAGAAGCTTTGATTTGCCACCTAACTCAACTGTAGGCCATTGAATTCAGAAGAGTAGAATGACTTTCACATTTCCCATTTTTTAGAGGGAAAGAAAGCATATTGGGTCAATTTTTAATAGCTTATGACACCCCTGCTTTACAAGCTATCATTTGGCATATAGCTTGTTACTTTCTGCACTCACATTCAGGAGATATAGCAGAATAATCATTTTCATATTTTCTTCCTTTTTTAGGGAAGGACAAAGCACGGGGGTTAATTTTTCATAGCCTACAACATTCCCCACATCAGAAGCATTCATTTGACATATAGCTTGTTACTTTTGGCATTTGCATTCTGGAGATATAGCGGAACAATAGTTTCATATTTCTCCTATTTTAGGGGGGAAGTAAGCATGAATGGTAATTTTTTATAGCATATGAGAATCCCTGTGTCACAAGCTTTCATTTGACACATACCTTGAAACTCATATAGCATAATAAATATATATGTAAAAATTTATCGCAGTTCTGACCTAGGTTCAAGGTTTTTTAAGTTCTTGGTGAAATTAGTCTCCAATAAGGGGATCCCTACACCAGTCACAACAGAAAGGCAAGAAGAAACTGCCTCTCAGCTATCTCTCGAAGCTAATAAGAGTGCTAATCTGGAGCAAGAAATAAAGAAAACATTAAGACTTTTCAGAAGAGGCCAATGTTCTGAAAGAAATCAGTAACAAGGTAGAAGCATGTTCACTGCAGCTACAGATTGTGGTGGTTACCAAGTAGGGAGATGATGGACTAGTCTATGGTTCCAATAGCATGAAGCTCCCAGAACAAAACTTCTCTTTTGGCATTGTAGCGGGAGCAGTTGAGCAGAATGTGGGATACGGTCTCAGGTGTGCTGCAAGTGGCACAGTTTGAACTGTAAGCTCTGCCAAGAGTGTGAAGCATAGAGTTGCTGTAGATGACACCAACTTGGAGACGATGATGGAGGGTCTCCTCAGATCTGCAGAGATTACCGAGGTTAGGAGCAGTGAGAGAAAGTCAACCAGGTACCTGAATGAGGAACAGCTGCTGTCCTTCTGCCACTGGGCAAGATGATACTGGCTCATCAGTTGTGAGACAGAACTCTTGCAGTCACTGAGAGAGAGAGGGTTATTAGTTACGGACCTCTGACTCTCCAGCCTCCTTCGTGGTGCAATCAGTGAGCTCCTCACCAGGTATCCCTACATGGAAGGGGATCCACTGGAAATGAACCGTGATTCTGACAGAAGTGACCTGAAGCAAGTCTCCATGATCTGGGTAAGGAAGAGGTTGCAGCTCTTGCTGTCTCACTTCTGGAGAGCTTCCAAGGCTGATTTCGAGTCACAGAGGATGACAAAGTTACCACTCTCGAGGCTGAGGATGCAGAGTACAGCTTCAAGGATAGCATGAAGCTCTGCACAGGTGGAGGAAACAAAATGTGGGAGACAGAAACCTCTGGCAATGCCCATATCGGGGATGGCAAAGGAAGAGGCAGAACGTACCTCTCCTGGTCCACAGATCTGTCAGTGTAGACCTCAGTACATCTCTCATATCATACAGTGACATAGGAGGTGGAGAGAAGCCTGACAGACACTGGATCTGAGTTGCTCTTTTGACCTAGAGAAGGGAGAGTAACATTGATCACTGTTCCTCCAGGGTGGAAGGTCAGGGAAGAGTGTATTGCCAGCAGTGGAGCTGGCAGAGATGACTCAGTCGTAGAAGTCAGTGGCCGACAAGGCAATGGCAGAGTCTGGCCTGTCTTGCAACTTCCTGAGAAGCTCATGGTTAAAGTGGAGGGAATGGAGCCTCGAGAGATGACACAGTATATCTCTCTTCCGGTGCAGGTGGAAAGGCATGTCATCAGCCTCTGCAATGACAGATGCATTTGGTGGGTTAGGGCAGAGTCTGAGACAGAGGCACAGAGATATAGTGTGTACTGTGGCCAACTTGCTCAGCAGTGAAGCAGAGGCATTGATCAGAAGGTGACCACTGTAGTTGACACAGGAGAGGTTCTGACCTAGTTGGGACTTGAAATTGGAAACAGATTATGCATCTGTTGCATTTGAAATGAATATAAGTAACATACAAGTAGGGAACATAAAGTGCATAATTTATTATAACTAAAAGTACCCCAACTCTAGTGTAAGAAAAGTTTTAATCCCTATCAATCCAATAGCCCAACCCAGATAACAATAGACATTCATTAGATCCATTCAAGTTGCAATCACAGATCAGGGAAGTTCTCTAATCTGTATTATTCCCTTCACTCTGAAGTCTCTGATTCTAAGTAATCCAATTAGTATTTAGTTGGCCAGAACCAGGAAAGTTCCGTATAGGTTCAATTAACACCCATTTAGAAACAATCTATGACCTTTGACTCTGCAAAAGAATTTAGGTGTGGATTTTGCCACATGTTCTGTCTGGAAATGGTCAGCTGGAGTCATAGATTTCCTCTGATTGGTGCACAGATGAGCCAATGAGCCCACAAGCAAGCACAGATTAGGGAGTAGTGACCAGCTGCACCTTTAGTAAGAGAGCTAAATTGGAAACAATTCTTCCCTTTCATTAACATTCTCCTTTTAAGAAAACAGCAAAAATATTGCTTAATTTGGAGGCAGATTTTTGTTAGTGTGAAACTGAAAAAAAAAAACCCTAATAATCGAATTTTAAACCAAAAAAATGGAGAAAATCCGATAAAATTGGAGTAGTTGGCAGCTCTGCATAACTATGAAAAATCGCTAATAATTGATTGACTGAAAGACCGACAATTTATGGAAATAAATTAAATCTACAAAAATGAAAATTAAATATTTTATTTACTTTTTTAATAGTTCAACTATCTCAGTATGTGAGTTGTTGAAATCTCCTTAAAACACTGATGTAAACTTATGTACAATGAAAACATTTTCTGTTAATTGAAGTGCAAGAGCCAAGATGAAAGATAATTCAGCAAAATCCAATTTAATGTAATTGTCGATACATTTACAGTTCAAAACAGTAAGAAATGCATGGTAAATCCTTGATGAAAGAACTTGATGATACTATTCTGGAGCAATATAGAATAACTTCATGACAACATTGCGCACAATATTAAACAAGAAAATTTGTAGAACACATTGCAAAAAGATAGTGGAAATACATCAATGAAAAAAACAGCATCTAGATTTCAAATGTACAATACATTCTTCTTCAGCAAAATGGTAGTAAGTTCTATATCAAAATTTGCTGTAAGAAAGTATATTTGAAAAATATTGATGATTTATAATAATCATTACTGAGATGCATGTGTTTGAAGTGTCATTAAAGCAGTAGATGACATTATTGATGGCCCATTTTATTGCTGTGATATGTTGTGAGGAAATTGGCTGTTTTTCTTTTGGTTGATTAAAATATTCAGATTAGGGAAGTCTCAATAGGATTTTCTAGGCTGTAGGTAAAATCGGTAATTCATCATTGCAGCAGAATTCTTTGTTGATACGGATTATTTTTTTCACTATATGAGAGTTTATATTGAATATCAGGATTAGCAATGATTCTGGCTTCTTCAAAGATTGGAGTTCTATTATGGTTGATGACAATTTTAAATAAAGCTGTCACTGGCATTTTTTTCCATCTTAATATCATATTTATGTTCTTTAATTCTTTCTTGTAAGCTTCTTGAAGTCATGCAGATGTATCTAAGTGGTGATTGAACATCATTGTTGGGATTGGTATCTTGTTTTAAAGGAATTAGGTATATACCTCCTGTAGCTATATAGCAATCTCTTTCTTTCAAGATGAATCTTAATAAAATGGTGGAAGATTTAATGGAACTATACAGTTGTAGGTTCTCATGATGTTTTTGTTAGTATTATTCAAAGGTAAATATGATATAGAGTTTAAAGACTTTTCTTTGTGGTGTGATGATTATTTACTTGGAATATAATTGAATGGCATATTTGTATGAAATTTAGTGGATAGGCTGCATCTTTCCCAAAAAATAAATAAATACTCCCTCAAGCAGCTGCTTGCCCCACAGGTCTATCAGGAGGCTGTCAGTTTATATGCCATACCATAGTATAAGCTCTGTGAGGATGGGAAGACCTCAGCAGAAAAACAATGCGAACATTCATACCTTACCCAGGGTCCAAATCCAGGTCCCTTACCTCAGAGCCACAAGCTTGTGCTGATATCTTGTGCTGAATATCAGTATAAAGAGGAATATGAATTCAGAGGATATGAATCAGAGCCACAAGTTTTATTTCAAGAAATAATCTTGGTAAGTCATAGCTGAGAAGAGGTTTACATTTCTTTAATGAGGGTGGCAGATGAAGTTTTTTTTAAATTATTTAACTTTTTAATAAATTTATACATAGGATTGTAATAAATCTCACTGCAATTTAGGGAAATTAATACTTAATTCAGTTTGGTAGCATAATCATGATTATTCATGCTATTTGTTTACTTTTGTCAGCTGATAAAATCTTTATTTGATCACTTCTTTTTAATTTATTGAGTTCATACATTCCATCATATATTCTTTATTGGTAATTTGTCTGTTGCTTAGATATTATTTATGGTTCTATATAATTGAAATCTTTCTTTGTCTTGAGAACTATGTGGTATCAGTTTAATGATGTTTTCAATATCCGGGATTAATTAATCAATAGGTTGTATTTTTGGAGGGTAACAAAATTCAGACTTCTTGCAAGACCTTTTCATAGTATATCATTAGGAATAATATAGATTTGTTGACAAAAGGAATTGGCTTAATAGCACATGACTTTTTGGAGTCATTACACAAAGAAAGTTTTAATATTTAAAATTTTTTATTGTGTCTGTTGGCAATACTTAGGCTGTCATGAAGAAGAATGGAATAAGTTTACACAGTATGTCATAAAGTTGATATGATGGGCATTTGCTGGTTAGAATAAATGTTCTTTGTTAAGTTTTTGTTCAAGTATAGAAATTTTATAATGTTGTCTAATTAACATCTCTTAATAGTTTTAATTCTATTTTTTTAAATGATGTTTTTGGGTGAAAGGTTTTTGTTTCATTTTAAGAAATTTAGGGCTCAGATTTAACAATTTGCACAGAAATTGAAGATTCAACCAAAACGGTTTTCTTTTTAAATAGAAAAATAAAAATAATTTTTAGATAAAAAAATTTTAAGTAAAAAAATTTTTTTCTACAAATTTTCTTCTTTGTTTAACATTGTGAAGCGATGTTACAACAAAGTTATTCTACATTGCTCCAGAAGAGTATCATCAAATTCATTCATTTAGGATTTACCATGCATTTCCTACTGCTTTGAACTGTTAGTGCATCTACAACTACATTAAATTGGACTTGGCTGAATTATCTTTATCTTGGCTTTTGCACTTCAATTAACAGAAAATGTTTCAAATCATACACAAGTTTATACCAGTGTTTTAAGGAGATTCTAATCTTGTATTCTACTATTTATTTCCTTTTTTTGTAACGAAACCTAACTGTATGATTGAAGATGATATCCAATGTAAGGGGAGAAAGTATTTGGACTTTAATCAACCATGTAAACAATCTGCTATGCAACCATTTAACATGGCTTGCACATGAGAGCGAGCAATTAGTGGTACCTGTGTTTACGTTGCAGGTAGTCTTGAATAAAGAGCTCTGCGTAAGAAGCTCTTTTTAGTATAGTTTTGATTTCAATAGTGGGAACAAATGCATAGAATGCTGAGATAAATGATATAATTCTAGGAATACTGAAATAGATTTAAGGCAGAAAAGAGTGTAAAACAAAAAACAAAACAGAGATAGTACTTCTCAATTACTTCCAAAATCTTCTTTTTTAAAAATAGCAGTGTTTTGTTGATTTTTCTTGAGAATTTTGAAACTTTTAAGAAAAAATTTGCTGATAATTGCTCAACTATGACTTATGAGTTAAATCGAGGGTTGCTTCAGTGCAGAGTAATATTAACAAACAAATCAGTAATACCATATAACAGGTCTAAGAAATGGTGATCAGATGGCTTTAATGAATTATTTATATCACAGCTTAATAAAATATATGTCAAAAGTTTTACTTTTAAGCATGAATAATGTATTTCTATAAGGTATATGTAAGAAAAGTTTCAAACACAAGTAAAAAAAATAATTGAAGTTTCATGTGGTGCTGTGCTAAAAACTGATATAAGCATCTTCAGTCTCTCATTTTGGATCCTGTCAACTTGTATAGTGGATGGGAAGGTTAACCCTTCCAGTGTCCACATCGTCTGTACACATTCGGAGAATCTAAATAAATAAACCGAGGGCATATGCACACGTTTTTAGTAAAACAAAAATATATCAATTTTTAAAAAATACAAATTGCCATTGTAATTTTTTTATACATATATCTTATAAAAATATATAATTCAGGCTTCAAAAATAATATATTTTGCTTTTTAATTTGATGCATATTTTATTAAACTGCAATATAAATAATTTTATAAAGTCATTTGATTGCCATTTCTTAGAAGCACTAAACGGTATTGCCAATATGCTTGTTAATGTTCCTATTTGCTGAAGCAACCTTCTGATTTAATAGTTCAAATCAAACTTGTGAGTTTATCAACGAATATTTCCTTAAATTTTGAAAATCCCCTAAAAATTAAGAAAAAACTGTAGATTTTGGAATTGCAAAATACGTACCGCCATTTTTTTCCCATTTCACACTCTTTTCTGTCATAAACGTATTTCAGTATTCCCAAGTTATTTTTATCATTTTTCCCAGCATTCTACGCATCCTTCCCACCTTCAAAATCGAAACTGGAAGTAAACACATCCTTCTTAGAAATTCTGGTTGCATCTGCATTTAATTAATTATGCTTCACTGAGTCAACAAGATGCAGGTTGCTGACACATGATATCTCCATTGTTCCCATGTGCTGTGTATTTTTCAGTTTTGGTACAGCACACTGGATACTCTTTGTCAAGTTAGCATTTTTTTTTATATTTAAACTTTAGTTAGTTTTCATTTCAGCAGATTTATTTTCAGAAATTAGCGATCTTTTGGCCAATCGATAAGTATTGATTTTTTTCATAGTTATGTTATATCATATGACCAGCCTACAACTTGTGGCTGTGGATATTTTAACATCTAATTAAGCTATATGTTAATTTTTATTTTATTATTTATTTTATTATTTATTATTTTTCCAGTAAAACTTTGATAATAGTATCATTTTCTCAAAATAAATCAGGTCTTCGATATGAAAGCAAATTAATTTCTGTATATTTACTTCTGTTAGTTAGTGATCTTCAATCGGCTGTTTTTATCAATCTTTCCGGGTTGGCTAGATCGGAGGCCATCTTAAAAGTTGTTGCGGATATTTTATTTAACATCCCATTACATTATATGTAATTTTTCCTTTATTATTTCTTATTTCTTTAATAAAAAAACTTTGAGCTTGTACTGTTTTCTGAAATTGAATGCCTTGGATACGGAAGCAATAAATTTCCTTGCTACTGAAATCGGCCATCACTTGGAAGGACAATTTCGGGAAGGGCTGGTCCTTGGTGCACAAACCTTTCTGCACTTAGCCAAGATCGCCAAACTTCAACACCCAAAGAAAAAATTCATAATGTTTAGTAAAAAAAAAAGCAGCCAAGGAAGTTTTTTTTTCGATTTCATAACCATTTCAGAAAATTCCATGAATGTGAGAAGGCCAAGTTAGTTGTATAACACTAGCCGTGTTTAAAATATATGATACTGAAAAGAATCATTAAAAGAAACGAAAATCATATTTCAGGTTGAATATATTATTTGGGAGGAAATTTCCTTTCGATAAATATATAATTTAACTATTTTATTCAGCACGTTTTCCAAAATAAAGCCTTAATTGTATAGTGCGATCTTTTTTTTTCACCATATCGCATTGAAAAAGGCTTATTAAAATCAATACGCTTGGAATTTTTTTTTTATATTATTTATTTTCATAAAATTCGTAATTCTCTGTTTATTGGTATATAACATGACCTATTCCATTGGTTATTTTTTTTTTTTAAATTCTACAGTTGGCCTGTTTATTTGACTCAGCACAGTTGGCTCAAAGCCTGAAAATTTCTCAAAGTATGGTACCGAGAAAAAAAACTACAAAACGAGAAAAATATTTACTTAAAACCAGAAAAGTAATTTTTTTGTTATTCAGAAATATATAGTCATCAGTAATAAACAGACACTTTTTGACGTCGATTTCAATTTTAGGGGAAAAATTGTCTGAGCTGGGTGGGATACGAACCCACGATCCCCTGATAACGTGTCAGGTGCCCTGGACCACTGAGCTACCGGCCGCCGATCAAGATTTCCTCTAATTAACGCTATGAACATTCCTTTATGTTACATGTAGGCGTTATTTTAGGCAATTTTTAGCACTAGCAGCTTTTTATTTTGCCAATAGATGGAAAGCATGTCTTACAAGTATGCTAATGATAATAAATATTGAGATAAACTCAGATAAACTCGACAGTTCAACATACAGTAATAAATAGACACTTTTTGACGTCGATTTCAATTTTAGAGGAAAAATTGTTTGAGCCGGGTGGGATACGAACCCATGATCCCCTGATAACGTGTCAGGTGCTCTGGGCCACTGAACTACCGGCCGCCGATCAAGATTTCCTCTAATTAACGCTATGAACATTCCCTTTATGTCACATGTAGGCGTTATTTTAGGCAATTTTTAGCACTAGCGGCTTTTTATTTTGCAAATAGATGGAAAGCATGCCTTACAAGTATGCTAATAATAAATATTGAGATAAACTCGACAGTTCAACATCCAGTAATAAATAGACACTTTTTGACATCGATTTCAATTTTAGAGGAAAAATTGTCTGAGCTGGGTGGGATACGAACCCACGACCTCCTGATAACAAGTCAGGTGCTCTGGTCTGATCGGAGGCCAGTAGTTCAGTGGTCCAGAGCACCTGACATGTTATCAGGAGGTCGTGGATTCGTATCCCACCCAGCTCAGACAATTTTTCCTCTAAAATTGAAATCGATGTCAAAAAGTGTCTATTTATTACTGGATGTTGAACTGTCGAGTTTATCTCAATATTTATTATATAGTCATTCTATTCATGTGCATTGTAATCATTTCTATTTTTTTTTTAATTTTTATGTTGCCAGATGCAATTTTTTTTTACTACATGACTCCAAAAAAGTCCTATTAAAATGAAACATGTGATCTTTTTTGTTTAAATATTATAATTTCAGAAAATCCAGAATTAAATGCTGATTAATTTGGTATACAACATGCCATAATTCCTTTCATTACTTATTTGGCTAAAAAGTTCTAAAATTAAAGTTTTTTTGGCTGAGCATAGGCAGAAAATAGTTTGGCCCCTGGATGGAAACCTGTTTTTCAGGCTGGACACTGGAAGGGTTAAGGTGTTAAAAAATTTGGCATTCCAACTTTAACTCTATCTCATTTTTTGACATAAACTAAACCCATAAGTTGCTTTAAATTATAAAAGGATGTTGTATATCACATTTGGAGATCTAGCTCTTACTGTTTATGAGTTCTTGATCAAACAGACAAACTTTCTGATACTATACTGTTGAACTTCCATTCAGTATATTTCTGAAAAACTAATTTCAAAATGTATTCTTTGCTAAGTATACACCTAAAAAGGTTTTGCATAATGCTACTATTGTTAGTAATATATGCAAGCAAATCCATTCACTATTGCAAACATGACATACTTCTTTTAAATTTATTTTTGTCTATATCAAGGATAGAGAAACCCAGATGCTGTTTTTTAGGTTTGTTCACATTATACTTTAACACAAACATGCATGCTTAAAATAATCATCATCACAGCTTGTATAATAATACTTAATATAATTCACAATAATTGCTGTACAATATTCATAAGTCTAAATTACTCAATCTCAAAAATGAGAGCGCAAGTGCTATTACAAATTGTGAAGTAGTTGGCTGAAATTACAACTGCTACTATACAATTATAAATGATCTAAAAAATATTAATTAGTCTAAATATTTACTTATCAATGTATAAAGCATAATAGTCTAACAATAGTTATATTTACCAATAATATACTAATCATAGGTTCTCTGTTTTGAGATTGAGTAATTAGGCTTATGAATATTGTACAGCAAACATGCATGAAACCTGGGATTAAACTGAGACCATAGTGCTATATATATATAAGCATAGTTAATTTTTATGCACAAATTTTAAACTAACTCATAGTTACACACTAGGACTGTCTCCTTGTGCTCAATCTTAAATGCTTAACATTATTTTTATCTACAAGTTTTATGCATCTTTAAAATGAACACAGTTTTAATGAATTTAAAAAAATTAATGCATGATATTATTTTCCTACAAAACAAGTGTACAAAACAAAGTTTGCAATGTGAATATTATGAACATTTTGTATGGTGAACGGTTCATAAGCCAAAGGATAGCACTAAATTACTGTGCCTAAAACACTGGAGTAATTAATTTGTGTTTATGTGAGAGAAAACAAATTGTCAACATTCTTTACAAGGATGATGTGTGTAGTACATAAAAAATATAATCATTTTATGAACCCATCACTCAAAATTTACTCCTGACTAATGATAAATTAAAAAAGTCATTAAAGAATCATACCACTTCACTGTTATAAATTTTATCTCTCGTATTTAAAGCAACATTGTCAATATCCTCCTGGGTAACTTCAAGTAAAGCTCTATCATAAGTAATCATTCTATGCTTTTTAGCAGAAGGAACACTATAATCTTCACCTTCCTATATTTAGAAAGAGTAAAATAATAAACAAACAGAAAAAGATATGCAATATGTTAACTATAAACAAATTATAAGGTAAAGGGTGGATATTCCACTACAATTCAAAGAAACAATTAAAATTTAGCACACTGATACACTTTACAATAAAAATATTCAATTTTGATTAAGGTTCAAATAAACTTGGCTTTTGCAATAATTTAAAGTCCATAAGTTTTATTCAGTGGTAGGTTATTAAAGGCATTTAAACAAATAACCTTACTAATACAAACTTCATTTAAAATGCTAGAAACAAGTGACTGTGCCTTGAATAGCATAATCTTTTCTTTTTAATATGGTTTGGGATAAAAAGTGAAATCTGTCTCTTAAATTTTTATGAATTAGTAAGAGGGGTGTGATGCATGATAAGACTCTATTAAACTTAATTTTAAGAAATTACTGCAGCAGAGTTTAAGATGAGAATCTTATTTGAAGTTAATATCTTTCATACACCAATATTATTAAGTCCAGGATAAAATTGAACAATTAATTACTACATTGGGTAGCAGATTAATTTTTTTAGGGTCTGCCCCATGGCCAAGTGGTTACCGTGCTTGTCCACTGATCTAAGGGACCTGGGTTCGAGCCCCGGGTAAGGCATGGATGTATGTGTCATTTTTCTGCTGAGGTCCTGCCATCCTCTCAGAGCTTCTACTATGGCATATAAATGACAGGCTCCTGTCAGACCTCTGTGGCAAGCAGCTGCTTAAGGGGGTATTTATTTTTCTTATCTGAAAGATAGTCTGTGACCTTGATACTGAATTAATCTTCTATGTCATAGGTACTAGTAAGCATCACTAACACACAAAAAATTTTGAAATATAAATAAAATTTAAAAAATTTAAAATACCTATCATCCTATATGCACTGTAAAAAGTAGGAAATGAACCTAAAACACATTGATGGTGCAATCAGTCACCAAATTTGTATTCACTGCAAAGGAAGATAGGGTGCCAGTAATCTTGTTGAATAGGTAAATTGGCTAAGTATTTCTGTACTGCCATAAACATAGCAGAAAAAAGTAATTTTCTTGTTACAGGTAAAAAACAACATATTTTCCTATTATTTAAAGAACATTTCTTTTGCATTCACATAATGTATTATAATTATTTTTTTTCTTCAAAATAAACTTTTGTTTGCATACCCACATCTTTTTTTACTACTAGTCTTAACTAAACAGTATGAAAAGGTCTTATTAAATTTAATATGTTTCTAATTTTATTTTACAAACATATTAAATTTTAACTTTTTTTTTATAAAATGTATATATGATATGAACTATTTTTGTTCGGTAATTAGTTGTAGCTTTCACTGATATTGCCTTCTTTACAATATTGGAACAAAGGTATTAGGTTAAATTTAGTTTCGAAAGAGACTCAACAAAATGGGGTTGTTAGGACTTTTGCAGTCATTTAATTCTACAATTAGGTTATTTAGAAAACAGCATTTTGCTTTAGAAACTTCTAATACATTATTATTTAGATCTGGTATTAGAGATTTTATTTTCAGTAACATTATGAATTGTTAGTATATATATATAAAAGAAAAATGAAACAATGCATGGCCATTACTGTCAGATAGATGAAAGTCACTAGTCAGTTATTAGAATGAAGTCATTAGCACTAAAGCAGAAAAATCCCAGTCAAAATTTCATGCTGGCTGCTATGAATTCACCATATTATGATTCCCACAACAACCAGATCATAAAATCCCTATACCTGGCTTCCAACAGTTTGGCTAGCTCTTAGGAAACAAAGAAATATTTCCATCTCTGCATTAGCTGTTACTCGGTAATATTTAATGGTTTCTTAAGATTGCCTAATTACTTTTGTTAAACAGATCAATTACTTAATGTTATTTTACCAATATTAAGAGATTCTGAAATTATATTTCAAATCTTTAAGTAACTTTCCATGACTCTGATTTGAACAAAAATTTATTATTTTAATAAATTTAGTACAGATAATTACACTTTTAAAACATAGACAGAAAATTGAGGGGAAGTAGGACAGTTATGTTCTCTGAATTAGACTAATTTCTTTATATTACACTAGTCAGTTAGAATTAATAGCTTTTTTCAGTAATGTGCAGAAACAACATAACCACCAATGTTAAGCCCTTTAGTTGAGTAGTCACTGCATACTAACAATAATTTTGATACTGATATGCATTATCTATTAATCATTCTTCTACTTGAGTTTGTAGGATAATGTGCACAATGAATATTCCTTTCTGTAAACTTCTGGAAAACTTCATACCAGTAAAAATAACGACAGTGCAGAAATAAAAATTAAATTAACATCTTTAATTCAATATGACAATTTAAAATGTTTTAAAGCACTTCAAAACATATTTGCTACTTAGTATTAAAAATAATGAATGAGCAATGTCTAAGGCTACTTACTGCCACTTGACTGTGCACCCACGGTAAGGATGTGATAAACGTCATGGATTTTAATGTTCATAAGTGCTCTATGCTTCATACCAGGGTATCACCCTCTCAACTCACCATAGGTATCATCAGTTATTACTGATTCTACTGCAGTTAAGAAACTCTGATCAGCAGAAGAAAATTTCATGCAACCAACTCCAACTCATCAGCATCCCTCATCACCTTCTCCATTTTGAATATGCTGTGACTCATTACTTGCCAGCAAGGACTTTATAAAATAAACTTGTCACTCACTATCAACTTTCATCTATGAAAATACTTTCACTCATCACCTCTTTGGTGCATTGAATTCCATTCTTTACTTTTGACACTAGGTAGCATAGACATTTTATTGAAGTACGTTAAAACATTTCATTTTCATTTAAACAGTCATAGAGAATTAAGATATTATTCTTTTTATTTCACACCAGAGCATCAAAGAGAAAAAAATTCATGAACACCCTCAAAATGTGTTGTAACTATCACATGTCCTTTTATCATTTGTACCTCAAAGCAAGCTTCCTTTGCTTACAAGTTATTGAAGAAGCCAAGAGAGATTAGACTTAACCACCCTGATGAAGCACTTTGGGGATCTCAAAAGTGTCTTGGCAATATCATAATGCATGACTTGCACTGATCTTTTATCAGTCAAGCAGAAAAAATTACAATGCTAAGTAATAACATCTGTTTGAAACCACTTAATACAATTTTTGCATACATTCTATAATGCCTGTTGCCATTTTTGATTTGACACATTGGATAAGGTTTTGTCTACTATTCTTAAAACCAATACCACTAATAATACAATACATAGTTATACACTATATCACCAAAGATAATGGCACACTTCATTATTATGTGAATGGTAAACTATAATCAGAATTCTCTAATTTTGAAAACAAACGTTTTTATGGAACAATGTCATTGGAGATAAATGAAAATCTTGTTCATATCTCTTTGGGGTTAGATCAGTCAGTAGTGTCAGGCTCATAATTTGATGTTCCCAGGTTCAAGTCCCACCTGTGAGATATATCTCCACTAATTCTCACCCTGCTTTAAATGAGAAAGAAATTGAAAACACCAATAAGCTTAGAAAGATCAATGTCCATTCTTGATGGGATGTTAAGTCATGGCCTGATGCACATTAAAGAACATGTAGGATGAACTTAAGGGAGGCATCTATCTGTCTTTAACAGCTGTCCTGTGGATCTTTTAACCAACTCTGAGCCCTTGAGACTTGGCCATTTTACCAACTGTGTGCACACAAGTGCCACTCAGAGGTAAAGCAACAACCCAACTCATACCTTTGGTAATAAAACGCAGTTATACACTACATTAACAAAATAGTGGGACATTTCTATGTGATATAAATGGAAAGTTAATAAAACAAAAGAGTGGATACATTATTGATTAGTTATTTTTTACAATTTAGTATTTGAGTTTGAATTTTTGCCTAAAATCTGAATGAACTTTTATATTCAACCAAATATACACTGCTCAACATAGAAATCCATACCAAGAAGGAATGCACAAAATTAGACAAAACTTACCACACATGTAAGGATAAGTTAGTAGGTCGTATGACCACCTTGCTGGGCTTACATCTGGCAACATGGCGTGACATCGAGTGGAGAAGTTTCTGGATGGTGTGCTGAGGTATCATAGACCATGCATCGACCTGTGTCCATAATTCATTGGGATTGCAAGGGGGTCTGTGATGGTCCACCCATTCACTTTTACTTTCCCTTAACCAGTTTTGTTTTATTTACATTATATTTATTATTTTGAGGCTTTTAATTTTCAGTTGGATCATCATTTTTTTCTCATCCAAACTGTTAAAGGAATTGCACATGCACAACTCCGATATTTTATATCCTAATGTGTGCATAAGGACATGCCCCTTCTTGCATCATGGCTAGCATGAGAGTAATTTTATGCAAGTGTACTTCCCAGCTTGCAACACGTGTCATTTGCATGCTTCATGTATTGTAAGTACATTAGGTCACAGAACTAGTAGGAATGAAGTTAAGAGAATTGTTAGCAGTTTTTGGAGTAGAGAGCTAGTAGTTGAGAGGATGTGAGCTTTTAGTTGCTCAGACTATTTTGTATAGACGTTTATTTGGTAAGTCTTGATTTTTTGGAAATAAACCTTGTTTGTTTTATGAAATATTTTGACTTTTCAATTTTTTCTCTTGAGCAGGTTGGGTTGTTTTACCTCTGAGCGGCACTTTTTTGCACACCATGGGCTAAATGGCCAGGTCACATGGACCCCGAAGGCTCAGAGCTGTTGGGAGACAGATGATAGCCTCCCGTCAAGGCCATCCAATGTGTTCTTTAACGTGCACGGGGTATGGCTCTCCCGCACACAGGGTCACAGCTTAATGTCCCATCCGACGGACGGCGGCCTTTCCAAGCCCAACGGTGTCCCCTACTGACCGTGGGCAGGGCGGAGAATTTTGCGGAGATAAATCTCAACGCTGACCCAGCTGGGACTCGAACCTGGGAAGTACAGATTACAAGCCTGACGCGCTACCAACTGAGCCACCCCCGCCCCCTCTTGAGCAGGATAATTGATTTTGATTAGATTTAAACTTTAATAATTTGACAATTTTTGGATTCTTTTCATATTAACTAAGTAATGCTTATATACTTAGCGAACCCTTATTTAACTTTATTTGGCAAGATTAATTGTCTGGCACCCAATGCTACCCGGGAAATTAGTTTAACTTGGATCAGTCAAAGGTCCAAAGTGAAGAGGTTTAACATACTTTTGAAGCATTACAGAGTGAATAAAGAAAGTGGCTCTCAAACAGGGACTTGATATATATATGTATAAATTGTATGTTATTTAACATAATTGTCAAAATTTAAAAAAAATTTGAGTTCATTAGTTATATTAATCATAGATTTTAATGGCAGCTTAAGCCAAAATTTTTATTGAGCAAGAAACATAATTTTGTATTAGTCAAAGGTACTGAAGTTTCAGTGCAGTTATTGCTGATAGTTAAGATCTTTATTGCATTTATGTAAAGATTAGAAGTGTCCTGACATACGATAGATAAACTTTTTGATAAGCAAGTTTATTGCAAGCTTACTTAGTGTAGCTCTAGTATTATATTGTTGCAGAGAAGTACTTTTGGGCACTGCTCAAGATAAAGTTTCAAAATTTCATAAATTTAATTTTTGGCAGATCGCTAAACATGTCTGCTAGTATATATATAGCCGATTCTGCCATAAATCTCGACTTAGTAAAAGATAGGTTGCAGGATGTGATAAATGAAGCAGAAGTGTTAATGAATCTGCTTAAAGATCCTTGGGAGAAAAAGGGAACAACCCCACCCCAAATTTGCCGACAATGCAAACGTCAGCTCACAAACATATAAACTTTGAATGGAAAGTTCCATTTTTTGTTCTGTCAGAAGCAAGTGATAGAACAGAGTATTATCAACCACCTCAATGACGAGTTGCCAATCTATTTATTAACTATAGGCCTTATGTTAATTGGCCTTTACCTGAGATTAAGTTCAACAGTTCGAAACATCTGGCATCGTGAACATCTGTTAAGTCCATGGAAGAGCATTTCTGTTTACATGAAGTGCCAGACAACAGAAAGGTGGTCTAATGCAGTATTTTGTTTATTGGATGTGCTAAGCAATGGTGGAATATCGTTATGGAATAGAATTTTGTGAAGACTTTAAAAATGAAATTTTGGAAATTTATCCACCTTATGATATTTTACACATCTAGCTACAGAACTTTTTCACGAAGACAAAGAGATGATATCGAAATATTCATCTGGGGTACAGTAAAGTTATACTAGCTGCACAATGCTAATGCCACCAAAATTGACATAATAAACTGCATTATGTCCCAGTTACTTTTTCCTTTAAGAGAATTTTTAGAAGTTAGAAATGTAAATTCAATTTCAACTTTAGTCAAATTGGCTAGGCAATAGACTGCAAGAGAATCTGCAAAAATGGCATTAAATCAACAATGGATGCAATCCTCACCAAAGCAGCGATATAAGGTTTGTCTCGCAAAACGACTCCCGCACGACTGGAAGTTACATGGTCCCAACAATTTGCACTGAATGTGCCTACAATGATGCAGGACAAACAAAACAGAGATTATGTTCCATGTCAAGCTTCAAACGACGAAACTAGACCAAAAAACATTTGCTACAAATAATAAACTTTCAGATGTAATTTTTATGGCTGATTAGGGTAAAATTACAAATTTACAATATTGCTACAGAAAAAAAAAAACGACAATTCGAGAAACTTAAATTAAGATCTTTGAAGCGAGATGCCAAAGTTCCTCAAGAAAATTCATCTCATGAGTTAAGTTTTGCCACTGTTGGTACACATAATGTTTTAGAATTATCTTTAGTGAAGCATTGTAACAAAAAAATTGAATTAATAGATTGCAATGATGCAGGAGTCGATCTTTCATGTTTACCTGAGAAAGTTTTAGATGAAATTAATGAAGGTTATGAATTGAAATTGCAGCTGCAGTCCAGTACATTTTCAAACTTGCCTTCTAGTCCAAAACATAATGTTCAGAAAGAAACTATAAAATGTCCTATCAATTTAATTAATTGGAATTTAGAGATTCAAGTTAGCAATAAGAAAGATATTGAAGTAGAATTTTTACAAAAATTTAAAAGGAAAATAGTCGTGAAATTGTTGATAATGAGAAAGTTGTTGAAGTAGAGGTTTAAAGGAAAATAATGCTAATGAAGAATTACTAAATGAAAATAAGCCAAGCACCCACAAATTGTTTTGAGTGTAAATAATGCTGATAATTTAACAAGTTAAGACATCTTCAGAGGTGCCCACACCTAGCTCATCGATCGATGCAGGAATGAAGTCTCCAGGAAAACGACTGGATGATGATTTATTTCAATGGAATGCTAACAATGAAAATTTAAGTATATTATTACTCTTCTACTGAGGCACTAATTATTTATGATGTCTTCTTTCTTTTTTCTGGAACAGATGAAGAAGGAGATGTTAGACTATTTATTGTTGTTTATACTTAAATTTTTTAAATGTTTTTATTTTACGTTGAAACTTTGGAGTTTCAATATTTATTTTTGGAAAAGTGAATTTTTTAACTTGAGTTTATAATGTGAAGTGATTAGAATTTTTTTGTGTATTCTGGTTCATCTGAAGTTCTAGTTGAACCATAAAGACTTACATATTGTATTAACCCTTATCATGTCCCAGCCTGAGAATTGCTTTCATCTTTCTGATTCTAGTAGTTGGAGACCAAAGCTTATCTCCCACAGTACAAGATTGTAAAAAAAAATTCCGAATAGAAATCTGATTTTTTTGCAACCGTTTTTAATCAAATATCAAAAATAACATTTAAATCTATAATATAAACTTTTTACCTGTTGATTCCACTTGAAAAAATCATAATAAAGTTTAAAAATATATCTATTTGAGTCGGATGCGCATGTTCAGTCATTGTAAACAGCATCAAGTAGTGCCAATTCAGTTCATGCCTTTATTCTGCTGTACCATGCTTAGAGTATTGATTTGTTGTGTTTCCTGCTGTTTTCTACTATTTATAGCTCTACTAGAGTTGTAATGGTTTCTAAACTTTTAACGTAAGGACAATGATTATTTTACTGCCGGAAATTGTGTTATCCGGGAACTACGTACATTGGCTTTCGATTATAAAGACTTTATTTACTTTAATGCTTCTAAAATTATTTCTGATTGCTTCTCAAATGGATACTGCGATTATAAACAATAATTGGAGAATGATCGAAAGCGAAACTGATAGCGATCTATAATGGCAGCAACCAGAACAAGCTTTAGGATTATTCAGAGTGCGATTTTCAAATGGTAGGACTTTATTTATCATTACTTTTAATTACATTTAAAGCATATAAACAAATTAAGGTTATAGAATTGAGTTTTTTAACCAAAATTTCTGCCAGAATTTTAAAATTAAACTTTTCCATAGCAGTTATGCACTATGTAAAAAAGCAACTAGCTCTCAAATTCAGTGCATCGATTAAATTTTAAATGCTTTGAAACATTTTTTTTATTTTTTTTTTCATAATTCTTTATCGCTTTTCTGATATATTTTTATTTCTTATTTAAATTACCTAGTTTCTAAAGCAAAATTATTTTTTTTTGACACTACTCTTTACCTAGGCTCAGTTTGCTGATCATCAAAAGTCTGAGAATATGCATAAATGACTAAATAATTTAGAAAAAATGAAATAAATGAAAGATTTAAACAACAATCAAAATATTATGAACTGTTTATATTAAAATAATAAAATAATATGGAAAAAACGGTAAAAAAATATATTTTTGAAATTTTACTTAAGATAAAGTGGAAAAAATACAGTAAAATTTTGCAATTTAAAAAAAAAAACTTAAAAAATTTAACCTATTATTTTTTTCTTTGAATTTCTGCCATTTTACAATTATTGCTATTTCTTTTGGCAATTTCTTTTGGTAATTGCAATTAAATGCTATTTCTTTTGGTATATAACATGACATGTTTCTATTCATTATTTACTTCAGGATGAGGTCCTAAAGTTGATTATTTTATTTTCTGAAAACACTTTAAAATAAATCAAGCCACCACAGCGAGTTCAGTTTCAGAAACTCGACACTGTAAGGGTTAATTAATGTGATTTCAAGTTTAAATTATGAATTTGTCATAAATTTTTTCATTTCAGCTGACTGAAAGCTGAATTGTGTGTTGTGTAAGCTAACTTTAACAGAATTTTGAATTATAAAAATGTTTATGGATGAGAATGAAAGAGAATTTAATATACAGTGATTATATAAGTCGCATTTTGAAGTATATTTTTGTTGAAAGTGATTCTTATTCTAAAATTTGGATGGAATTGTATTGGATGAAATGTTATCATATATGAAAAATTACTGATACAGCTTTCCTTTACTCTTAGGTAAGATATATATGTGTTTAAATCTGTTCAGTGTCATCAGTGATATTGATGCATAATTATCAGGATGACATTAGCAGCATTTAAAATTAAAAAAAAATACCCCCTCAAGCAGCTGCTTGCCACAGAGGTCTGACAGGAGCCTGTCAGTTTATATGCCAAAGTAGAAGGTCTGAGAGGTTGGCAGGACCTCAGCAGAAAAACGACAAATTCATCCATGCCTTACTTGGGGCTCGAACCCAGGTCCCTTAGATCAGTAGCCAAGCAAGCTAACCACTTGGCCATGGGACAGCATTTATTTGCATATATATATAAGCTGACCATGTTGTCCTGAAGTTTTGTACCCTTTTGAGCTGTCCCCAACAACAAAGCCTAGTTTGGCTGAGACTATCGCTAGCAAAATTGCTTTGGGAGGAGACATAAAGCTCACTGAGGGGAGGTAATTAATACAATTTTTATTTCAGCTAGCTCACAATTTATTGTGTTTAGGTGAAGTTTTAGGGGATGATTACACACCTGACAGACCTTCTACTATGGCATATAAACTGACGGACTCCTGTCAGACCTCTGTGGCAAGCAGCTGCTTGAGGGGGTATTTATTTATTTATTTTTTATGTTTATAAAATGAAATTATTAGCTGCGTGTATTTGATTTTAGTTAGGGGGATTTAATGGAGTACCAAAACCTGTTTTTATATATGGCAGGCATGAAAGATTAGATTTCATATATCTGATTGTTGTTAGGGGAATAAGTAGATGTTATGTACCCTGCTTCATGCACCTGTATTTATATTCTGTGAAAGAGCAAAATTTCGTGTATTTAAATTTTTTCTTTAACCTTTCTGGAAACTAAGCAGTAGCATAGGAGTGAGATTAACAAGCTTTTTGTAAGGGTTAGAGTATGCAACTTTCAAATTGTATCAGAATGTGATCTAGTTTGACTGATAACAATAGTATGCAGTTAACTGCCACAGCCATTGGTATGCATTTACACTAGGCAGATTTTGCACATTGTTAGAAGGAATAGGAGGTGGTACCTTTGGCTGTGATGGAAGATTGCATCAATGTTCTCAAAGTGATCATATTTTCTCATTCTAGTTCTCATATAGATCATATTAGTAAATTTGCGTATGCAGACACATTTCTTTATTATGTTCAGCGATATGTAACTGAGTGTTCTTTCATTCAAATTGGCTCATCAAAATCTGTTAGGTCAAATTTTGACTCCCTTTGGGAGGGGAGTTGTGATGGTCCACTCATTCACTTTTACTTTCCCTTAACCAGTTTTACTTTATTTACATTATATTTATTATTCTGGGGCTTTTAATTTTTAGTTGGATCATCATTTTTCCTCATCCAGACTGCTAAAGGAGTTGCGCATGCGCAACTCCAATTTTTGACTGACACTAAGCAACCATTCTCGCTTCTCTCTCAGCTAATGTGCACATAAGGACACCCCTTCTCTTGCATCATAGCTAGTATGTGTGTGTGATTGTAAGTTTATGCAAATGTACTTCCCAACGTGCAACACACATCAGTTGCATGCCGCATGTATTGTAAGTGATGAGGTCAGAGAAACTAATAGGAATGAGGCTAAGAGAGTTGTTAGTAGTATTATATACTTAGCAGCTATTAAAAGGTGCTTGGCAGATAACTGCCAAGCACCTTTTTATATTTTAATGTGCAAATAGAAGTGACATTGTTCATTAAATTATCATTCAGAATTATACTATGTTTATATTAGTATTTATATGATCTGTAAGAGCAACATCAATGTTTTGAGTCACCTACACCCCATTCAGTAGAAGAGCTCATTTAACTTGGTGCAAAAAAAAAAAAACCTTGGAGTCCATGCAAGCAGGCAAATACACTTTTCACATATTTAGTTTAAATATATATTCTTGATGTGGGTTTACCTGGAGAGAACAAGGAACTCATCACAACTGTTACATCAGAGAAAGGGTCCATTTTGGTGGCAGTAGTGCGATGGTCTGGGTTTGTATCTGATAACTGGCTGCACAGAGATTCGTATCTTTCAGTAAGGCACCCTGACTGCTCAGCAAAACAGAGAAGATTCTTCTGCTCTATACAAGGCTATTCAAGGATGCACTGATGACATGCCTTTCCGCCTGCATTGGAAGAAAGATATATTGCTTCATCTCTCGAAGATCCACTCCCTCCACTTTAACATGAGCTTCTCAGGAAGTTGCAAGACAAGCCAGACTCTACCATCGCAGTGTCTACCACTGATTTCTATGACTGAGTCCTCCCTGCTAGCTCCACTGCTGACAATACACTCTTTCCTGACCTTCCACCCTAGAAGAACAGTGATCTTATGATCAATGTTATTGTCCCTTCTCTAGGTCAAAAGAGCAACTCAGATCCAATGACCATCAGGCTTCTCTCCCCCTCCTATGTCTCTGCACGATATAAGAGATGTACTGAGGTTTACACTGACGGATCTGTTGATCGGGAGAGACGGTGTGCTGCCTCTGTGTTTGCCATCCCCGATACTGACATCATCAGAGGCTTCCGTCTACTGCATCTCACTTCCTCCATTAGGCTGAGCTTCACGTTATCCTTGAGGCTGTAACTTTCATCCACAGCCTCGGGAGTGGCAACTTTGTCATCATTGCAAGCCCCTCGAGAAGAGAGACAGCAAGAGCTGCAACCCCTTCCTCATTCAGAAGATCATGGAGACGTGCTCCAAGGTCTCTTCAGCTGGTATCACGTTCCATTTCCAGTGGATCCTCTCCCATGTAGGGATACCTGGCAATGAGTTTGTTGATCAGACCACAAAAGAGGACCTTGAGAGTCAGAGGTATGTAACTAATTACCCTATCTCTCTCAGCAACTGCAAGAGTTTTGTCTCAGTACTGATGAGCCAATATTGTCTTATCCAGTGGCAGAGGGACTCAGTTTTTACTCTTTCAGGTACCTGGTAGACCCTTCTCTCACTGCTCCACATCTCGGAGACCTTCGCAGATCTGAGGAGAGCTTCCTGCATCTTCTCCGAGTTGGTGTCATCTACAGCAGCTCAACGCTCCACACTCTCAGTAGAGTGTACAATCCTAACTGTGCTGCATGCAGCACATCTGAGACTGTATCTCACGTACTGCTCAACTGCTCCCGCTACAATGCTGAAGAGAAGCTTTGCTCTGGGAGCTTCATACTATCAGAACCACCAACTATTCCATCACCTTCTTTCTTGGTAGCCACTGGAACATGAAGCTACAGTGAACCCGCTTGCGACTGGTCACTGATTTCTTTCAGAATATTGGCCTCTTCTGCAAGGTCTAATGTCTCTTCTACTTTAACAAGATAGTTTTGAGTTTTGAGATTTTGTTTTGAGAGCTAGCTGAGAGGTAATTTCTTCTGCCTCTGCCTTTTCACCCTCCTGTTGTGACCTGGTGTAGAGAGCCCCACACTGGAGGTTAATTTCATCATGAACTTACAACCCCTTGAACCCTTGACCCTGATTTCATCATTATGGCCAATAGTGCTCCTTTCCATAAGGTGGAGTGGCCAGCTAGATCCTCAAACCTGAATCCAGTTGTTTATGTGTGAGACATACTGTGTGGATGAACTGTAGGATGCCAGCTCAGAATTCTACATGACCTCAGATCTGCTCTTGTTGAGAAATGGGCTTTACCATATAACCTCATCAACAATATGAGAATTCACTGTATGAGTTGCATGACTGTTAAGGGTTATAAACCTTACTAATGTCTCCTGTACCCAATGCCAGAATCTCCACTATGGAAATTCATTCTATCATAAGTAGCACTCAAGGGGTTGGGGGTTGGCTCAGTCAGTAGCATGCCAGATTCATAATCTGCAGTTCCCAACTGTGCCAGCATTGAGATTTATCTGCACTAAATTTCCACCCTACCTTTGGTCAGAAAGGAGACAGCAATGGGCTTGTCTGCTAGAAGATGTTAAGCCATGGTCCTATGTGCAAGAGGGCCATGATCCTGTACACATTAAACACTTTGATGTGAGGCTACCATCTATCTCCCAACAGTACTTTAGTGGGTCTCCTTCACACAGGGGTGACAGCCAGTAGAGTGAAAGTTCGTAATCTGCAGTTCCCAGGTTTGAGTCCCACATGGACTAGTGTTGAGTTGCATCTCTACAAAATCACCACCCTCAGTCAGTAGATGACACCAATGGGCTTGGAAAGGCTACCATTCATCAGATGGGATGTAAAACCAAGGCCCAATGTTTAGGACAGCCATACCCTGATTTCCCTAAAGATTCGAAGCTGTACCCAAGGGATAATACCAATAGTGAAGGCTATAGTTTTGTTTTTTAACACCTCAGAGAGCTTTTTGCTCTCTCAGCCAATGAGAGAATTGTATAAATATTTTGCTTAACTGTGCCATATATTTATGCAGTACCAGATCTAGAGGAGGGGGAAGTGGCTCAGTCAGTAGCATGCCAGGCTCACAATTTGCATTTTCCACATTAGAGTCCAAGCTCATTGAGATTTATCTCCAGGAAAATCTTCACCCTGCTCTTGGTCAGTAGGTAACACCGATGGGCTTGGAAAGGCCACCCTTCCATTGGATGTAAAGTTGTGGCTCCTTATGTGAATTCACAGGAAGCTACCCTATGTCTCCTAGCAGCTGCCCAGCAAGTCCCCTCCCTCCAACCTTCTCTGAGTCCTTGTGACCTGGCCATTTGGCCCATTGTTTGCAAAAAAAAGTGCTGCTCAGAGATAAAACAACCCAACTCATGCACATTACACAACTTCTTCATTATTCCACTTGCTGTTAGTCAATCATGTCATAGCACTTGTCAATATGACATTTAATTGCATTGGCTGAAAATATTTTTATGTTTTTATACATTATTAATTTTGAGTACTAGTGTAATATGCTAAATCAGTGCTATCCAAACTCTCTAAGACCGCGGGCCATTTTTTCCTTTGCCAATATTTCGCGGGCCAAAAAAAGAATAGGATAGGTAATTGAAAAGCCTTCTCTGAGCCTTCGGGGTCCATGTGACCTGGCCATTTAGCCCATGGTGTGCAAAAAAGTGCCGCTCAGAGGTAAAACAACCCAACCCAAAAATAATAAGTAATAACAAACCTCAAAAAATTATTTTATTTATATGAAAAATAATAAGTAATAATAAACCAATATAAATTTTCTAAACCTTATCAAATATTTAAGGAATTTAATTTGACCATTGTGGCCATAGTTGTTGGGCAATAATTTCTTTTACGTCCATATCGATATTTGTTGTTGTGAGCCGAAGTATATGCTCAAGTGTAGTCTTTCAAGCAGTTTCTATACCTTGATTTTACATATTTCATATCAGAAAATGAGCACTCGCAGATATATGCACTTCCGAAAATAGAAATTATTTGGAGTCCAAAATCTTTCATTTTTCGATATTTTTCTTTAGGCAAAAGTTTGAACAATTCTATTTCAATTTCTCTATT
Source organism: Ryuthela nishihirai (assembly GCA_038380435.1). Classification (NCBI taxonomy): domain Eukaryota; kingdom Metazoa; phylum Arthropoda; class Arachnida; order Araneae; family Heptathelidae; genus Ryuthela; species Ryuthela nishihirai. The sequence continues at coordinate 7,175,927 of JAWZYU010000027.1, forward strand.
AGATGTAATAATTGGGTCATCCTGAAGGTCACATAATTCCATTTGGTATTTAGGATCTAAGGTGCTAATATCAATTATTTAATGGATTACTGAATAAATTTAAACTTTGCTTAAGGTAATCAAATTGAGAAAATCTTCTATTAAAATCTTCAATTTAGGGTTTCTAATTTAGGAACAAATTTTTCAAAATTAACTGTTTTAAGTTGCTTCATTTCTTCGTAGAACTCTACAAGTTTCAAAATGAATTAAATTGCTTTCCTGCAAATTTGACTTCAAAAATTGTAGTTTGTTTCTGAATCCAGTAACATGATTATAAAGACAGCACACGTTTTGATCTTTTCCTTGGAAGGATTTATTCAAGACATTTAAATAATCTGTAATGTCTGTTAGGAAAGCAAGTGAACATAGAAAATTTTCATCAACAAAACTTGCTATTAAATCTTCATCGCTGCCCACTTCTGAGAAAAAGATGAATTTCTTTTCGAAGTGGAAAAAATCCATTGAGGCATTTTCCGGCACATAACCAGCGAATATTACTATGAAAAAGCAGATCACCATATTCAGCACACAGCTCGTCCGAAAAAGCTTTAAATTTTCTGTGTGTAAGAGAACGATTTCCGCCACGAATTAAATTGGTAATTTTGACAACCTTTTCCATTACGTCGTTTAGTCTCAGCGAAATGCCACACAATGCCTCCTGGTGCACAATAGAGTGCAACATTCGACAATATATGCATGCGCAGTGAGAACGATTCGTGCTGTCATTAAATGCTTCTTATTACTGCAGCTTCATAAAAACATTTGTTTGATGACGCCACACCGCTCTTAAAAGGTTTCAGAAGTTTGCTAATCGGCTTAAGAATGTTTTGTAAACTTTATAGAATAAGTAAGTTGAAGATTGCATATCAAATAAAGTAATATAAGTTGACAAAAAATTATAAAGTGGATCCTTTCAAAATGGAAAAAAGACACATAAGGATTAACATCTTTCAAAATGGAAAAAAGACGTTCATCACTTATCCTAGCTCATTCGCTGGTTAAGTGCTGGAAAATGCCTCAACGGATTTTTAGAATGTCTTTTTTCTATTTTGAAAGGAACAAAATAATATTTTGTTAATAAAATTCTATATTTATTAACAAAAAGGTAATTCAAATTTAGTTCTTTGAACAAAAATTTGAAATAAAAAATTAATCATTACCTAATTAAGTACACCCAGTTCACTAGCACAAATAAAAAAAAAAAGCAGTTTTTAAAATATGGCTGGTCTTTGACCAACATGATGGGGTCCTAGCTTTAACATGATTTCTGAACTATTCTATGAATGTTTATAATGTGGCATTTAGCATTTAAGAAGACACTGTATATTTTCCTTGTCTCACCTATCCTAGTTCATAATTTCAGCACTTCCAAAACATTTTTCCAAATTTTAATTTAAAAATTAGTGTGTTCAAAAAACTGTATGTATAAAACTATATGTAATAATATTATTTGTAAACAATAAAAGAAATTTTAAATGGTTGGTGACTGATGACAATGTGTACATAAATTCACCCTAATTGATTCAAGATTATAACTTGCTACATGTGGAGTAGAAATGCTTTGAAACCAACACTTTTATTTGAATTACTCAACTATTGTAACACCATTTCTCATTATTAATCTTCATTACTCAACAATATATATTATATACCATGTAAACTGCATTTATGTATCACATTAAAACTGCACTTGCATACAATGTATTAAAAAACTGCATTCACATACCATGTATTAAAAACTGCATTCACAAACCATGTATTAAAAAACTGCATTTACATACCATGAATTAAAACTGCACTGTCTTTTTTGTACCTTTATCGTTGTTTATTTTCAAGAAAAATGAGTTAGATGTGCAAAACATGCATAAACAAAAAATGCAAAGCTTTAACCAAAAATAGTGATAATAAAGGAATGAAATTAAAAATATATCAATCAAGTCAGGTATTTCAAAATGATTCACCCCTACTTACATTATTTCCTATGAGAAATTCATGTCTGACTAACATGATTTCACCTTAAAAAATAAATATTCCTTCAAGCAGCTGCTTCTCACAGAGGTCTGATAGGTGTTCGTCAGTTTATTTGCCAAAGTAGTAAGTCTGTGAGGATGGCAGGACCTCAGCAGAAAAACAACAAAGACATCCAGCCTTAACCAAGGTCCCTTAGATCGATAGTCAAGCATGCTTACCACTCGGCCACAGGATAGCTCTTTTCTACTGCCACACGAGGCAACTTCATCAGAACACCACACTGCCCGAGAACGTTTTGAAGAACATATCTATCATTAGTCAGTGACTGGGTGTATTCAGAACAAGTTAATGACAGTAATAAAAATAAAACTCACACTGTACACTCCTTGGTCCTCATCATCATGATTTATTATCCTTCTTGTATGTTTAAAAGGAAATTTAAATAATAACTTCTGTGGGGGAAAAAAAAAGATGAATTATTTAAACCCTAGATGATCAACATAAAATATAAATAATTCCTAAGATTTTTTTTTTTCAAATTTTGTACCAAACTTAATAACACAACTTTTATTAAACATAAAATGTTTAGTACTTTTAAGCATTTCCTATATAGCAGTATTTTGCTAACCCATTACCCAGAGTTATAAATATAAACATACCACCTAATGAGTCCTCTAATGGTTGCTTCATCCCTGGTAGACCCTAACCAATGCATGATTGCTTTCAATCTTCTAGGTTTTACAGTAGGATGACTGGATTTAATGAAAAAGATCCAGGAACATCTGTTTGAAAATTCAGTTTGAAAGATTCACCAGATGTCCCCAAATATAGGAACATCTGGTCACCTTAGTTCAACAGCTCACAACTCATGACTTTTATTATAAAATTCTAACCTACTTTTTCAGTCACATGCATTACCAAATGAAATTCGTTTTAGCAGTGCTGCCACTACTATTGTGTTACTAAAAGATCAGCTTATGTTGTAAAGTTAACCCTTTGCACTCAAGAGGAGACCCTCAGTCGCCACTTGGTTTGATGCAGCAACTCGAATGGCTATATAATATCCTAATGCAAACTGAGAATGCATCCTTGGTGAGTGCTTCCTAAAATATCACAGGAGGCAAAAGTACAAAGCTTGATTTGATATTAAATATTAAGTCTTGTATAATGTAAAAATAAATGAAATATTGAAATAAAACAGTTCTATCCATTAATTTATGTATGATTTATTTTTATGTTAGTTATAAAAAAATTCATCAACTTTTTAGCAAAAAAGTTGAGTTGCTACTTCCCTATGGCGAAAAAACCTTCAAGTGCAAAGGGTTAATTAAATGGTTTTAAAAAATCTAAAAACAAATTCCAGAGATCATTCTGAGGACATTTATTTATTGAGGACACAGCTTTTTATCCTGGGACTGTCCCCTGAAAACTGGGAAGTCTGGTCATCCTACTTTACAGTGTCCTTAATGTTACCCCAAGGAACACTCACTGCATCATCTTTGATTGATCTTCTTAGCCTTATCTATTTATAGGCTCATTACATGTCTTACATCATGTTGGCTTTCTTGCTTATGATTTTTCTGTTAAAATGGTTGGCAAAATAGAACAATATAGTGAGTGTATACTTAAAAGTAGTACAGATACTTTTAACCAGGATTGATAGACAAACCAACAATATTGCTGAATGAGCTCAACAATGTTTCATTTGGAGTGTTCAGGTGTTTTTGGCTCTGTGACAAACAGGAGTTATTGCTTTTTTTTTTTCCATTTGCGAAACATAGGACAGAGAAGAATCCTACAAGCTACTCCTAACTTTTACAGACCTTCTAACAAAAGGACATGCCCTACTAAGACCAATGTCACTGGTGACCACTGCCTTAGAGCTAACACAGCACACAAAGTTTGTCTTGCTAGAACAGTAGCTAGCTCCCTTACCACTATGCCAGTTAAGGCTATAAGTTTTTAAAAGCACAACTGTGTATTCAATCAAGTTAAAATATTTGATTTATTTATGGGTCCTAAGCAATTGAAAAGTGGTATAGAAAGAAAGCATGCTATTAACTATTCTCAACAAGTTGATATGATAGAACAATTTGAGAAAGGTGTTGCTGAAGAATTTGGTAGATTTCAGATTTGAGTACCATTATACCTGAACCACCTTTAAATATTTTTGAGTCATCTGTTGATGAATAAACGTGCTTGTCCTTTTTTTAGAGTTTAAATAAAGACACAAAAGTGCAATGTCTTTTTTTTAATATTTAGGTTGGTTTGAGATAGAAGCTCAATATTATAGAGTAAGTGACTCTGCATTTACATACATATTTAAGATTAGTACTATAAATTTCCCATTTATTTGTGTTAAAAGTTTTTGTCTTTTAGAGCAATCATTTGCTTAACTAATAGGTACACTTCCTTCCCCCAAATCATCCAAATTAACAAGGGTTTACTGTACATTTTTAAACTGATTAATTAATTTTCAAAAATCACTATGAATGAATTCCAGCATGTTTTTTATGCTTACTTACCATTTTTTCCCCTTTAACTTTTATAACTTTGTTCAGAATTAAATGCTTTTCCTTTTAGTATGTAATGTAAACTATTTTATTCATTAGCTGTTTCATAATGAGAGTCAAAAGTTGAGTTGAATTTTTAGAGAAAAAGAAATATGACATTGAAAGAGTTAAGTGCTTAATAGATGATATAAAGATAGCAAAAATAACTTTATATGGCTGTCATTCAGATCAATATTGTTTAACAAAAATCATCCTACATCCGTCTACACTAAGATGCCAATTTATTAGCTGCACCTACCTAGTAGTGTGTTGCATCTCCTTTGGTCTTCAGAACAGCTCAAATTCATCAGGGCATGGAACTTACAAGATGCTGGATGCATTGTGCAGGAATGTTGTACCATGAAGAAATAATTGTGTCACACAGTTGCTGCAAATTTGACAGTGGCACAGTCTCACTGTGAACAGACCTTACCACATCCCAAAGATGCTTAATAGGATTTAGATCTGACAACTGTATAGGACAATGAAGCAAAGAAAATTGATTGACATGCTCCTGGAACCATTCAGTGATGACACGTGCCTTGTGAGCAGGTGCTAACGTGTCCATCCAAGTGAGTGAGGATAAAGTGTAGCAATGAAGGGATGAATTTGGTCAGCAACAATGTTCAAATATGCTGTGGCATTAAGATGTCCTTTGACGAGTATTACAGGACTATTGTGTGCCAGGAACACATTCCCCACATCATTACACTGTCACACTGACTTATACTGTCGACACCAGACAGGATGACTCCATGGTCTCTGTTGCTTGTGCAAAATTCCAATCCTTCCATCAGCATGATGCAAAAGGAGCCTTGATTTGTCTGATAGTCTACCTCTTTTCCAGTCCTCAAAGGTCCAGTGTTGATGCTTCTGGACCCACTGGAGACAAGCTTTCATGTTCTTCGCTGACACTGGCACTTGACATGGTCAGTGGCTGTTGTAGGCCCATTCGCGACAAGGTTCAATATGTGGTGGGTTCGGAGATGGCCTTCTACTTACCAATGTTTAATTCTTTTTTTTTTGCCTGATTATGGCCATTCTCCTTTGACCCCTCTGATCCACAAGCTGTTTTTGTCCATAGGATTGCAGATCACTGGCAGTATATTGCTTTTCACATAATTCTTCGTAAACCCTGCATTGATTTTCATGATTTCACTTCATTGATTTTCATGCACAACCATTTCAAGGGTTTACCGAGAATGGTGAAAAATGCAAAAAAATACCAGTGATGCTGTGGAGAAAAACAACTTGTGGATCAGAGAGGTCAGAGGAGACTGGCGAATATCATGCAAGCGAACAGAATGAGCCAAAACCAGGCAAATCACAGCAGAATAAAACAATGGTGTGCAGAAGGTTATCTTCGTATCCACCATGTATTGGACCTTGTCGTGAATGAGCTACAACAGCCACCGAAGAATACGAAAGTGCATCTTTAGTAAGTACAGGAACATCAACATTGGACTGTTGAGGAGTGGAAAAGGGTGGCCTGGTCAAACAAATCCAGGTTCCTTTTGCATCATGCTGATGAATCGGAATTTGGAACAAGTAACACGAGACTATGGAGCCATCTTCTCTGGTGCCAACAGTACAGGCCTGTGGTGGTGATGCTGTGGCTAATGTTTTCCTGGTACACATTAGACCCCCTGATACCCATAATGTGTAGTTATGGTAGTGAAACTTGGACGCTGTGTAAGCAAGATAACAGGAAACTAGATGCTTACACAGTATCTTGGGTATTAGGTGGTTTAACTTTGTAACTAATGATGAGGTTAGGCAAAGGAGTCTGCAACCTCCTTTAAGCAGCATATTTGCAGAGAGAGACTCCGCTGGTTTGGCCATGTTGCCCGTATGGATAATTATAGATTGGCGAATAGGGTTATGAACAGTGTGCCTAGAGGCCTCAGAAGGAGGGGGAGACCTAGGATGCAGTGGGCAGACAATGTCAAACAGGACCTTGTTAGAATTGGTGTGCAGTGGCCGGATGCAGCAGATGTAGCTCAGGACAGATATGCTTGGAGAATTAAACTGCGTGGTCTGGTTGGACCTCCGTAGCCCATGGCTGCTTGAGGATGATGATGATGATGAATGCCACAGAATTTTGAACATTGTTGCTGACCCAAGTTCCTCCCTTCATGGCTACAGTTCATCTGAACTTAGATGGACACATTCAGAATGTTAATGGACCTGCTTCAGGCATGCATCTTAACCCTTCCAGGGTCTTGCCTGAAAATCTGATTTACATCCAGAGGTCCAGCTATTTTTTCACTATGATCAGCCAAAAAAAATATTTAACTTTGGAACTTTTTTGCCAAATAACTAATGAAAGGAATTATGACATGTTATATACCAAATTAATCAGCATTTAATTCTGGATTTTTTGAAAATATAATATTTAACAAAAAAAGACTAGTTTTATTTTGATAGAACTTTTATAGAGCCATGTAGTAAAAAAAATGCATCTGGCAGTGCATATAAATATTTATTTAAAAAAATACTAATACACAAAAAAGATTATAATGCACATGAATAGAAAGGCTATTTATTTCTGAATAGCAAAAAAATTAATATTTACTTGAAGCAAGAATATTACTTCTGTTTTGTAATTTTTTCCTCAGTAACATAGTTTGAGAGAAGTCCAGTCTTTTTGCCAACTGTGTCCAGTCATATCAACAAGTCAAATTTGGAATTTTTTAAAAGTAACTAATCAACTGAAATATATCATGTTAAACAAAATTACAAATTTCACAAAAATAAAAAACTTAAGCAAATTTTAAAGCATAGTAATTTTATAATACTTTTTTACAGTATTAAGGTAAAAGAATATTGGACTATGCAATTAAGGTTTAATTTTGGAAAACCTGATGAATAAAAAAAAAAATAGTTAAATTATATATTCACTGAAAGTAAATTTCTTTCCGAACAATATAATATTTACATGAAACATGAATTTTATTTCTTTTAATGATTTTTCTTTTCAGTGTGGTATGTTTTGAAACATCAGTCAGCATTATACAAGGTTATTTGGATTGCTCGCATTAATGGGATTTTTTGTCTAGTTTAGGAAATGGAGGAACAGTTTCTTGACTGCTTTTTTTTTCACCAAACATTATGAATTTGTTTCCTTGGTTGTTAAATTTCGAAATTTGCTAAGTGCCAAAAAGTTAGTCTGCCAAAGCAAAAAAAAAAAATTGTCAGAGTGGCATAGCCAAGATACTGAGGGGGGTGGGGGATGCTTTGAAATTCATTCAATATGAACAAAAAAACTAGTAATTTAAAGAAAAAAATTAAATTTTGTTAGAGAGGTGGGGAGCAAAATGTTCAAGTGAGTTTAGTGTGTGTGTGTGTGTGGGGGGGGGGGGTTAAATACCTTCCCGAAATTGTCCTCCCGCATGAGAACTGATATCCATGCAAAAGAAGTACTTTTTGCTTCCATATGCAAGACCTCCATCATTTTCAGGAAACAATACAAGATCAAAGGTTTTTTTTTGCTGAAAAATGATGAAATAATAAAAAAAATTAATGTGTAACCTAATATGATGCTCAATAAACTATCCACAGCAACTAGTTGTAAGGCAGACATTTGATGTAGCATAACTCTGAAAAAGCGATAATAATCGATCAGTAAAAAGATCAATAATTTACAGAAAAAAAGTAAATCTGCAGAAATGAAAATTAAAGTTTAATTTTTAAAAAAGGAAATAAAATACTAACTTTACACAGAGTTTATAATCCAATTTTTTTGGAGGAAGTATTTGACTTAAATCATCCATGTAAACAACTTGCTGTGTCAAGGAATTCCCTTTTGCTTCCATATCCAATACCTCATTCATTTTCAGGAAACGATACAAGATCAAAGCTTTTTTACAAGAATAGAAAGAAATTAAAGAAATGTTAAGATATAACCTAATGTGATGTTAAATAACATCCCCAACAACTTGTAAAGTTGGTCATCTGATGTAGCAGAACCCTAAAAGATCGATAGCTTAGCCGACGGGAAAAATTGATGATTTACAGAAATAAAATAAATCTACACTAATGAAAATGAAGGTTAATATTGTTAGAAGAATAGTGCCATTATCCTCTATCCCAGAAGAACTCTTTCTGGAAACATCCACTACAGATCCACTTTACTGCATGTGTGAACAATAACAAGGCCACTGCACTTAACTGCATCTGTTGCTGTGACTTACTTTGCAACAACTCCAAATCGGGTTGCTGGCTTCATTTCTAAGGATCATGTTACTTACAGTTTTGATTTTATGAGTGGGAAAGATGCATAGAATGCTGGGATAAATGATAAAAATAATTCTGGGAATAATGAAATGTTTATGGCAGAAAAGAGTGTAAATCGAGGGGGAAAATAGCAGTATGTCCTTTGTAATTATTTCTAAAATGTACTGTTTTTAAAAATAAGTTTTTTTGTTAATTTTTAGGAAATTTCCAAAAATTTAAGTAAAAATTTGTTAATAATTGCTCGAATCAAACTTGTGAACTTAAATCAGATGGTTGCCTCAGCAAAGAGTTAACAAGAGTTAACAAGCAAATTGGCAATACCTTCATGCTTCTAAGAAATGGCAATCAGATGGCTTTAACAAATTATTTATATTATAGTTTAATAAAATATGCATCAAATGCAAAAAGAAAACATTATTTTTCAAACTTGAATTGCGTATTTGTAAAAAATGTGTCTAAAAAAATTTAAAAACAGCATTTTTTTTTAAATCAAAGTTTTACATGTTGTACAAAAGACATTTATTGAAGTTCTTGACCTCTCAATTTCGGATCCTGTCAATGTCTATGCTCGATGGTGACCCGGGAAGAGTTAAAAAGCATGTATCATCATTGGAGCATTAAATCTTAAGGCATGTATCATCACCGAATGGTTCCAAGAACATGTGAAGAGTTTTCCTTGCTTCATTGGCCTTACTGTCCCCAGATTTATATGCTTTTGAGTATCTTTGGGATGAGGTGGTAAGGGCAATTCACAGGGAGACTGTGCTACCTATTATTTTTCCAATTTGCAGCAAATCCACACCACAATCATTTCTGCATCATATAACATTCCTGCACATCTAATCCAGCATCTTGTAAGTTTCACCCCAATGAATTCGGGCTGTTCTGAAGGCCAAAGAAGGCACAACACGCTACTGGTAGGGTGCACCTAATAAACTGGCATCTCAGTGTATATACATAGAGACTTGAATAAAGCTTAATTAAATAAACTTATCAATACCATAAAAAACTTGAGACATTGTAAGCCTCCTTGATGTTTATATGATGCAACTGCATATGCTGCATTATAGATTTTAAGAAATCCTTAGTGTCTCTTTTTTTTAATTCCCCTCTAACTGAAAAAGTGATTCTCACATAAGCAACAACAAATGACTGAAAAGAATTATCCAAATCAAAAATATTAACAATGGAGAAAATTCTCCGAAAAACTTTGCACTTCTGCAATATCAAAATACACTAGTTTCCCATAAATTAAGGAAAATTCACGATAATTTGCCAAAAAAAATGTGCAATCCTCACCAAACTTGTTCGTGTAACCAATAATGCCGAGTGAGCATATCATATGCAAATTAGTCTAGGTTGTGTCAATTTGCACAATCGGATGGATCGTTATTTTGTGTTGTATATGTGAGTGCTGTCCCGTGGCCGAGTGGTTAGCGCGCTTGGCTACTGATCTACGGGACCTGGGTTCGAGCCCCGGGTAAGGCATGGATGTTCGTGTTCTTTTCTGCTGAGGTCCTGCCATCCTCTCAGATCTTCTACTGTGGCATATAAACTGACAGGCTCCTGTCAGACCTCTGTGGCAAGCAGCTGCTTGAGGGGGTATTTATTATTTTTTATTTTTATATGTGAGTAAAGAAATTCGAAATAGCCATTTTGTAGGAATGACCTAGAGACATCATTTGCCAAATGAACTGCAGTGAAAACTATTCTAAAAAACTATTATTGGCGGCTCGAAGCAGGCCAAATCAGTCAGATGTGGCACAATGGCTGAATGTGAGTCCTTCCGTGGTCCATAGACTATGGAATCAATTTCTTTGCATGGATTCTGTGTCTCGGAGGTTTAGCCAAGGAAGGGCTAGAGTTATAATCGCTGTACAAGACCGATATCTGCGATTAACAGCATGAAGGAGCAGGACGTCTACTCTCTCTCAGCTATGATCCTCTCTTGCAGCAGCCACTGGGAGGGTTGTATTAGCTTCAACTGTGTATAGAAGGCTTCATGAGGGAGGTCTTACTCTAGAAGGCCAGTAATTTGTATACCCCTCATCACATTACAGGAGAAAGCGGTTGAATTGGGCACACACACATTCAACTGGAGCAGAAGGAGCAATGGAGGTCCATACTATACACAGATGAGTCCATATATTGCTTGCAGAGTGATTCTGGACATTGTTTGATATGGAGAAAACGAGGTACCCACTATCATCCCAGTAGCATCCATCAAAGAGACAGTTACAGCAGAGGTAGCATGTGTGTTTGGGATGGAATTTCCTTAGGTGGACGAACAGATCTCTGTGTGTTGAGAAGTGGGAATCTCAATGCTCTAAGGGCTAGAGATGGCATCCTGGACCCTTATGTATGTCATTACGCTGGTGCAAGAGGTGAAACATTCATCTTAAAAGATGATAATGCTCGTTCACACAGAACTCGACTAGTGGAACATGGAGTGGCCAGCTCGATCTCCTGACCTAAAATTCAACTGAGTATGTGTGGACAGGTAAAGGTGAGATACTTAAAAATAACTTTAAATTTCTCTTTACAGGGAGGGAGGATGGAAAGCACCACCAAGGCGTGGGTCTGCTGCTCAGCAGACATGCTAGTGATGCTCTTCTAGGATATAAGTGCATTAACGAAAGGTTTCTTACAGCAAAATTTCAGACAAGCATTAAAGACTTGAATGTTATCTGCTGTTATGCCCCCACTGAGGATTCTGATGAGGATGAGAAGGATAGGTTTTACGGACAACTTCAGGATACTTTGAATTCTGTCAAGAAAGGAGATATTACCCTTGTTCTAGGTGACTTCAATGCCAAAGTTGGTATTGACTCTGGCCTTTGGGGAGGAGTAATAGGCCCTTTTGATATTGGTAGCTGCAATGGCAATGGGCAACATCTCCTACAGGTAAGTAAACTCAATGGTTTCAGAATAACTAACACATATTACAAACACCGCGACATGCATAAATACACATGGGTTTCACCTGATGGGCTGCATAGGAATATGATTGATTATATATTAATTAACAGCAAATGGGCTAGTTCTGTTAGAAATACCAGGGCATATAGGGAAGCTGAAATTGGATCTGACCATTACCTTGTTAAAAGTGTCTTGCAACTTAAACTTAAAAAGTGTTGTGCTAGGGTTAAAAAATTTGCTTTTAATACTGAAGCTCTGAAAGACCCAGTTATAGCCAAAGCTTACCATGATAGGTTACTTAGTCATTATGACAGTCATGGTTTGCTTAATACTGAAGTTGAGGAAGAATGGGGCCATTTTAAACAGGCTTTTTTGGAAACTAACAGTACTCTTTTAGGGAAAAAGGAGCAGAGGAGGCAGAATTATTTAAGTGATAAGGCACTTGAGCTTATTTCAGAAAGAAGGAACTGCAGGAATGTCCTTAATCAGTACCCTACTAGTCCTAATAGAAAGCATTACAAAGAACTTAATAAACGTGTAAAGGATCAGTTAGCTACTGATAAGAATCTTTGGCTTGATGGCCTTGCTGACAAAGCTGAGGAAGCAGTTAGACAGCACAACAGCAGAGAGCTGTACCAGATAGTTAATGTTTTGTGTGGTAGAAAACGAACAGGTATACAGGGATTGAAGGATAAACAAGGCAAGGTTATAGAAGGTGAGGATTCTGTCATGGCTAAGTGGGCTGAGCATTTCAGTGATGTTCTAAACAATGTGGTTAGTTCTACTCCCATTGTTTGCAATGATGATAGATGCATTGTTGGCTTTAATGTTGGCCCTATAACACAATCTGAAGTTAGTTTGGCTATTTCTAAACTTAAACTTCATAAATCCCCAGGGGTGTATGAAATTACTACGGAAATGCTTAGAGCTGGGAATGTTTCAGTTACCATTTGGATGACTGAAATTTTGAATAACTTTTACGAAAAAGGCATGGTTCCTAAAGATTTTACCAGAGCTATTATTATCTCTATTTTCAAAAAAGGTGATCGCAGTTCTTGTGATAACTATAGGGGTATCAGCCTACTCTCCGTTCCAGGTAAAGTTCTTTCCATGATTGTGCTTAATAGAATTAAGAATCTGGTTGACAGGCAATTGCGTGATAAGCAGTGTGGATTCAGAAGTGGTAGGGGATGTGTAGATCAGATATTTTCACTTAGGCAGATTCTTGAGAAATGTTTAGAGTTTCAGAAACCTTTGGTTGCTAGCTTTGTTGATTTCAAAAAGGCTTTTGACTCTGTTGATCGTCATAATTTGTGGTTGATTGTGAAATCAATATGGTATACCAGACAAGTTAGTTAACATAATGAAAGCTCTCTATAATAACACCGAGTCATGTGTGAGAGTTGGTAAGTCTTGTAGCAATTGGTTTAGCATTACTTCTGGTGTTCGACAAGGGTGCATTTTGTCTCCTTTTCTCTTTAGTTTGGTTGTTGATTATGTTATGCGAAATTCACTTCAAGGGAAAGCTTTTGGCCTTAAATGGGCTGGAGATACGAAAATTTCTGATTTAGATTATGCTGATGATTTAGCCCTTTTGGCAAATGATGTTGATGAGATGAACTCTTTCATTCGAGCTGTTGATGAGACTGGTAGTAGAGTAGGTTTGGTTATAAACAGAGAGAAAACTAAAGTGATGAAAATTGGTCAGGCAGGCTGTGATTCAGTTAATCTGAATGGTTGCAGTCTTGAGCAGGTGTCACAGTTTAATTACCTTGGGAGCTGCGTAACTGATACTGGTGATGTGCAGCATGAGATTAACAGACGAATAGGTATTGCTGCCGGGACTTTTAAGAATCTATGGAGATTGTGGAGAAATAGGCGTATACACCTAAAGACTAAAATTAGACTGTATAATAGTTTGGTTCTTTCTAGGGTTAGTTATGGTAGTGAAACTTGGACGCTGTGTAAGCAAGATAACAGGAAACTAGATGCTTTTGATTCTAGATGCTTACGCAGTATCTTGGGTATTAGGTGGTTTAACTTTGTAACTAATGATGAGGTTAGGCAAAGGAGTCTGCAACCTCCTTTAAGCAGCATATTGTGCAGAGAGAGACTCCGCTGGTTTGGCCATGTTGCCCATATGGATAATTATAGATTGGCGAATAGGGTTATGAACAGTGTGCCTAGAGGCCTCAGAAGGAGGGGGAGACCTAGGATGCGGTGGGCAGACAATGTCAAACAGGACCTTGTTAGAATTGGTGTACAGTGGCCGGATGCAGCAGATGTAGCTCAGGACAGATATGCTTGGAGAATTAAACTGCGTGGTCTGGTTGGACCTCCGTAGCCCATGGCTGCTTGAGGATGATGATGATGATGATGTGTGGAATGCTGTAGGAGACGTGTTGCTGCCCTCAACCTGCCATCTGAAACAAAGGGGGAGCTTATTCCTGTGTTATTTTTTGATGAAAAATGTTTCTAGTGTAAAATATTTTATGCCATTTTGAAACTAGCATCGTAATTCATATTTTCAATAAAATCATTCATATATTTTTTTGTTTATCATAATTTTCTGTTTTCCTTAATTTATGGAAACCAGTGTAGGTAAAAACCAAGGGATTGTATACTGAATGGATAAATTATTATATACACCTCCTTAATTAATAACCAGTTGCTCCATCTTTTGTCCTCACAACAGCAGCCAGACATCTTGCTAAGGACTCAATGCAGTTTGAAAAAAGTGGTATTGCAGTCCATGAAGCGAGGATCACCTTGCATAGGGTGTCCAGTTGTCAATGGGGTTGGCAGGCTCAAACAGATCTTTCCAATTCCTCCCAAAAATTCTCAATGGGGTTAAGGTCCAGCGATCAAGTATGGTAAACTCACTTGAATGCTCCTGGAGCCAATTAATCACCACTCAGAAAGTATGTGGTGTGGTGTTACGAATGGGTGTATATAGTCGGCGAGGATGTTCACATACCTTGTGCCAATGATGGAGGTCTCAACAGGTAAGAAGGGCCCTAAGAAAGCCCATGTAAATTCACCCCAAACTGTTACACTCCATCCATCTGTCTGTCTATATGACCCAAACTTAGCAAGCTGGGTTCATTATTTAATGTGATTTACACCACACATACATCCTTCCATTGGCGAGGTATAGTTGAAACCTTGATTCATTAGACCAGACGATGTGTTTCCAGTTCTCCGCACTCCAGTTACAATAGGCCTTTGCAAACTGCAGCCTAATCTTAGTGCCTTGCAGTCAACAAGGGTATACAATGTGGATGTCGACTGCCATAGCCCATTTTTACCATGCAAGACGGATAGATTTTGTGCATTAGGTTGTGAACATGCCTTCGTTCAATTAGATGTTATCAGCTCCACAATAGCTGTGTAATTCCTTGTAATGATGCAGGACAGTCTGAGCTCACCTCAAGAGTCAATTGCATATTTACATCCACATTTCTCCCACTGGTTGGAAGTTTTGCCATATTTCATGTAGTTTTGGTATACACGTGTGACAGTTTGACGTGGAAATACCAACAGTTGCTGTGATTGAACAATCAGCCTTCCTCGCACCTACTATCTGGCCGTGATCACTTTTCCATCACTGGTTTCCAATGCATAGAGATCTGCTCTATGCATTGGAAACCAGTGATGGTTTCCAATGCATAGAGCAGATCAATGCATAGAGCAGATGCAATGATCTATTTATAGGCATTGCCAGTTTCAGCATCCCAAATGACTGAGTGCGATACTTCTGCTTTGAGTATTGTTATCAGGGTCTATAATAATTTGTCCATTCAATGTACATTTGATGTATTTTATGTTTACTTATGAATAAAATTTTTATTTCAATCTTATATTGTAATTTTATTTTAATTACAATCTTATTAAATACAAAGGAAATTTCTTTCCAAATCTGTCTCAAATGGCCTTAATCAGCTAAATGTTTTTCTGGAAAAACTTTTGCCGACATGCAGGAAATTTTTTCCACCAAAGCATTTATTGATTTATAGACATTTAAACATTTACAGGTAACGGCGAGATTATCAATTATTACCTTAATCAGCTTTTCTCATTTTTAAGAACCTCTAATTGTATTAATATGCAAAATTACACCCACAAACGAGTGGGTTATTATTTCTGTAAAGTATCTTGCTTTATCATTTATAATCTACTTCAAAAATCACTCATATGAAGTATTTTGAATATTTCATTTGCACTGTTCATTTGTTTGTTGGAAAATAATTAATGCTTTTGTTCGTATACACTGAAAACATTGGAGGAAAAGTGAAGTTGAAATTTACGAATACTATTCTTTATTTCCTGTGAACAATGATATATATATATATTTTTTTGCAGCAACATAGTGTAGAAAGGCAATAATTTGTAATAGTAATTTGATTATTTTCAATAGAAGTTTACTTCATAATTTGTTCATGGAAAACATGTAACAGGTAGAACCACTGAATTAGAAACCTTTATTCAATACTGAGTTGGACTTCCTTTAGCCTGAATTACAATACATATGTGGTTTGGCATAGATTCCACAAGGTGTTGGTGTGCCTTTACATCTCCAGCATACCAGGGGTTCCTGGTATGCTGGAGATGTCCTTTAACTTACCCACCAGACAGTCCTTTAACCGCTAACTTAACCCACCAGACAGTCCTTTAACTCGCTCAAATTTGACGAAAGAGGACTTTGGGACACGTTGGAAAAACGGATCTGGGGACATATATTCTCAATGGGGTTCAGATCTGTTTTTTGTGGTGTCCGGGAAAGATGGAAGACAATGTCATGCTTGCTGAACCACTGCTGAACAGTAGCATTGTCGTCCATGTAACAGCCGTCACCTGCTGGATAAAAAGTCAACATTGTAGGATGGACCTGATCGGCAACAATGTTCAGATAATCCTTTGAGAACATCCAACCTTCCAGCAATATCAAGGGACCCATTCTGTACCAATAGAACGTGCCCCCACACCATGACACTGCCTCCAGAACCTAGAGTTGTGTTTACAAGGCAAGCTGGGTCCAATGTTTCATGAGGCTCCCACCAAACTCTCTGCCTACCATTGGTAAACAAGGTGTACCACGACTCATCGGGCCATGAATTTTTTTCCAGTCTTATAATGTCCAGTCACAGTGTTCCTGATACCACCGTAGACAAACTTTCCGGTTCTTCACATAAATTAATACAGGCATACAACTATATGGTGGTTTCCATAGACATGTAACTGCTAATACCGATCCTCTTTAATTTCCTGCACACAGCTTGCTGAGATATGGGTTGGGAACAGCCTTCATTGAATGCTTCAATCAATTGTTGCACACAGGAAGTACTGTTTCCCCATACAAGCCTTCTCAGACGACGGCAATCTTGTTCCTGACAGTCATCGCGCCACACTTATGCCCCTTTGACAAACAATGTGGATTATTTTCCACTGATTCAAGATTCAAGATATCTCACCTTTTGAGAAACCAGTCAGTTCTGTTTTTAAAATTGTTGTTCCAGCAAGATAGGCACCTACAATAAGCCCTTTATCGAAACCTGAAAGATCCTATGTTTTTCCCATTGTGATAAACACTACTGATGAGCAGCAGTTTTAAATAGTTGCCTAGATCACATGGTGATGCATATGACCACATATTTTGCATATACACTATGCAAGTGATGTTTACGTACATCTGCATAAAGGTTTCTAATTTAGTGCCCAGTTTATAAACATAAAGGTTTCTAATTTAGTGCCAGTAATTTAGTGTGTGTAGGTACTTAACACTAACTAATTTATTTTTAAGACTCATTCATTCATTTCTGGTTAGAAATCTGATGTAAAAATTATATTTATAAAAATTCAGCATAATTTAATATGTGAAAAATTAAACATTTTTAGTCAAAATTGTTCATTAGTTTGTTTTAGACAACATACTGCAAACTTTATATACTAAATTTTGGAATGCATTTCACTGATACCTGTGGACTTTCAGCAGGTGATGACTGCACTGAAGAGCTCACAGATGATGATCGTTTTCTTTTCCTATTAAATTGTATGGATGTGAATCTTGCAGAACGAGGAGGATTTTGGCGTCTTATTGCAGTATCAGTCTGAATTTTTTTCTTACGTCGTTTGGGAATCTGAAAGAGTTTTTTTTTTTCAAGTTGTGTCATCGAAAATGAAAATTCATTATAAGCAAAAAATAGGATGTAGGTTTACAGAAACAAATTAAAATTATTACAAGGATTGGTAAACTATGGCTTGCAAGCCATGTGCATCTCCTAGGAAGCTTATCTGTAGCTTATAAAACATATTAAGTATGAAGCCTAAATAGAATTTTTGAGAAATAATTTTATTTCCTGAATCTTTGTAGGTTTTAGATCCACAGCTATCATACAATGTAATAAATATATTATATTTTTCATTCTGTAAGGCCGAGTGGTTAGCGCGCTTGGCTACTGATCTAAGGGACCTGGGTTCGAGTCCCGGGTAAGGCATGGATGTATGTGTCATTTTTCTGCTGAGGTCCTGCCAACCTTACAGATCTTCTACTATGGCATATAAACTGACAGGCTCCTGTCAGACCTCTGTGGCAAGCAGCTGCTTGAGGGGGTATTTATTTTTTTTATTTTATGTTTTTCTAATATCAACATAAAAATTTCAATTAAATAGCATAATTCTTATTTGAATGCATGACATTCTGTAATAAAAATGTGCAATGATCACAATAACAGATTTTCTTTTTACCTATCTTCAAATTGCTTTTCATTTGACATTTGTAGGTCTGTCAGTTTGCAGATTTTTCAAAACAGTTGTTCCACTATATCTTTCGAACACAATGAAGAAAATTAATGATTTATGTATCAAATGAATGCTTGTGATGTGAGGAGTATCATAGGCTAATAAAAAAAGTTATCCTCATACTTTTTTGCCCCTAAAAAGGAGAAATATGAAAACCATTCTGCTATATCTCCAGAACACATGGCAAAAGTAATCAGCTATATATCAAATGAAAGCTTTTGATGTGGGAAGTGTCATAGGCAATAACCCCCCCCCCCCCCCATTTTCTTCCCACTTAAAAAAAAGGAGAAATATGAAAAGGATTGTTCACCTATATCTCCTGAACATGAGTGCAGAAAGTAACAAGTGATGCATCAAATGAAAACTTGTGATGCAGGAAATGCCATATGCTATAAAAATATTTGACCCACATGCTTTCTTCCTACCTAAAAAAGAAGATATATGAAAATGACTGTTTCGCTACATCTTAAGTATGCAAGTGCTGAAAGTAACAAGCTATGCATCAAATGAAAGCTTCTGACAAGGAGAGTGTCATAAGCTTTAAAAAAAACTACCCCCCACACTTCCTTCCCCCCTAAAATGGGAAATAAGAAAATCTTTCTATGATATCCTAGAGTTATGAGAGGTATCAAATGAAAGCTCATATAATGACTCTTATAAACTACTTTGAATTTTGGCCTAACTACTCCCCCTTTGAAGTGGAGGGATAGTTTTAGGCTTTAATGAGTCACATTTCAAATTAAAGCTTATGATGTCCCCAACGTCATGGGCTACCTCAAACACAATTCCAAAGGAGAGGAAAAATGTAGATGCTTATTAGTCATATATCAAATGAAAGTTTTTGAGGTAGGTATTTTCAATGATAAAGAAAAAAAAAATTAATTAAAAATAAAAAAAAAAATACCAATCTTTCTATATGGACTCTAAAAAGTAGAAAATAAACCTAAAGAATAGTGATAGTGCAATCAGTCATTGAGTTCACATTCACTTCAAAGGAAGGTAGAGCACCAATTTCCCTACACAATAAGATTACCGACACTCATCTTACTTTGAAGTGAATACGAACTCAATGACTGACTGCATCATCAATATGTTTTCGGTTTATTTTCTACTTTTAGAGCCCATGTAGGAAGATGGGTATTTTTTAATTTTTTCAGTTTATTTATTTTTAAAGGAAGAAAGTACTTCTCTACACAAAGGACTAAGATAACCTTGAAGCTACATTAACCTTGTCTGATTTCTCATACAACATACAAATTACCATAATATATTAACACACAACATACAATTAAAATTTAACATACTACATTTTACAAACATGTACACAAGGACATGGCTGCTGGTCTTGTTAACTTTAGAATTCTTACCACTAGATCAGATATGGCTAAACTTTAGAAATGGAAAATAAAGAAAAATTAGATGTGAAATCAGTTATAATCATGATAACATGCCATTCCTCAAGATTTGGAGTGCAGCTCTTGGCAGCCTCAAGAGCATTTAATGTGGACCTCACTCGCTCTTGTTTTAACCCTTCCAGGTTCTTGCCTCAAAAACTGATTTACATTCAGAGGCCCAGCTATTTTTTCACTATGATCAGCCAAAACAAAATTAATTTTAAAATTCTTTTGCCAAATAACTAATGAAAGGAATTATAGCATGTTATATGCCAAATTAATGAACATTTAATTCTGGATTTTCTGAAATAAAATATTTTACAAAAAAGAATGACATTTTATTTAAATAGGGCATTTTTAGGGTCTTGTAGTAAAAAATGCATCTGGCAATGCAAAAAAATTTTATTATAAAAAAAATACACGTAAATGATTATAATGCACAGGAATAGAAAGGGTATTTATTTCTGAATAACAAAAACAAAATATTTGAAACAAGAAAATTACTATTATTTTGTCATTTTTTGGTACCATACTTTTTGAAGAAAAATTCATGCTTTTTTGCCAACTGTGCTGAATAAATAAACAAGTTTATTTTAGAACTTTTTTTACAAATTACCAATAAACCAAAATATGTCATGTTAGCTACCAAATTAAACAGAATTTAATTATGAATTTCATAAAAATAAAAAATTTAAGAAAATTTTAAAGCATATTAATTTTAATGACTTTTTACAGTGATAAAGTGAAAAAATAGATTGGACTATGCAATTAAGGATTAATTTTGGAAAACCTAATGAAGTTTTCTATTGTGTTTATGATATGGAGACACACTTATTGGTTGTTATTTTTACTAAATATTACGAATTTTTTTCCTTGGATATTGAATTTTGTGGATTCCATCAGGAAAGCCTTCAAAAAATCAGAGTCTGATTTCCCAGAATATTATGGGAAAAAAATCCATGATCATGGGGATGGATTCTTCATTGATGACTTTTGATGATGATACAGCCATTTCCTTTCTTAAAAATATATATAATAGATATAAAATTATACAATTAATATTCACACATCACAAATAAAAATATCAAAGATAAACTTTTAAAATATACACTGAAGTGCCATTGAATTAGGGATAGGAAATGTTTTCCAAATTCAGTACTGCAAATCCCGCATTTACACGCATGTGTGACTGAAATATATAGCTGTCAGCTTTGGCTTCCCCAAGCATTTGTCGTGAGAAGCATAATGGGAAAGGTTATAGATGCATTTGACAAAGGGACATCGCAGGTGACTGACAGATGGGACACTCGATCTCTGAAATTGTCAACGAACTTAGATTTTCTCATAAGATAGTTTCAAGAGTGTTCTGGGAATATGAAAACTCCAGCAAAAAAAACAAGCACCCTGACAAACTGAAAAGGACAACCAGCCTTGAATGATCGTGGGCTTCGCCATCTGACCCGCATCATACGGAACAATAGGGCCAAATATTATCTAAAATCACCTCCCATCTGAACATGAGTTCCAGCCGGGAAGTCAGTGAATGGATCGTGCAACACTCACTTCGTCTCAGCTTCGGGAGCTGCCGACCTACAAGAGTCGCACTTCTAATGGCACTAAACTGGGCTCAATGCCTTGCCTGGGCTAAAGATCATCGAAACTAGACCATCGAAAATTGGCAATGGATAGCCTGGAGAGTTGAATCCCGATTTAAACTTCATCATGCCAAAATGTTCCAGGAATATGAAAATTCCATCAAAAGAACAAGCACCTGGACAAACTGCATAGGGCAACCAGCCTTGAATAATCGGGGGCTCTGGCATCTGACCCACATCGTATGGATCAATGGGGCCAGACATTATCTGAAATCACCTCCCATCTGAATGTGGGTTCCAAGTGGGAAGTTAGTGCATGGACTGTGCAACACTCACTTCATCGTCTCGGCTTTGGGAGCTGCTGACCTACGAGAGTCCCACTTCTAATGGCATGACACTGAGCTCAACGCCTTGCCTGGGCTAAAGAACATTGAAACTGAACCATCAAAAATTGGTAACAGATAGCCTGGAGTGGTGAATCCCAATTTAAACTTCATCATGCCAATGGGAGACTGAGGGTATGGTGCCAACCCCACGAAATCATGGATCCTTCATGTCAGGTTGGAACAGTACAAGCTGGTGGTGGCTCAGTGATGGCATGGGGTGTCTTCAGTTGGATGTCTGTGAGACCTTTGGTACATGTACTGACAACTCTCAATGGTAGGCAGAACTCATGGCTGACCATTTACACTCATTTATGGCCATCGTGCATCCCAATGGAGATGGCACCTACCAGCAAGACAATTGTTCATCTCACAGGTCCAGGTTGGCTACTGCATGGTTGCAGGAGCATTCTGCTGACTTTGAAATAATGAACTGGCTACCTAGAAGCCTAGATTTAAATCGCATCGAAAATCTTTGGAATACCGTCGAGCAGAGTGTTCGGCCCATGTCCCATCAGCAACAACCTAGAGAGAATTGTGGACAGCTCTGGAGGATGCATGGTCACCATACTTGTGGAACATTTACGCAAACTTGTGGAGTCCTTGCCTCGTCGTGTGGTGGCTGTTATCAGGGCCAGAAGGCATTCAATACATTACCAGGTTGCTATCCCTAATTCAATGGCACTTCAGTGCAAAAACACTCATTGATTATCCTATGTGCAGCTGGCAAGAACGATTCCATAACTAAAACCACTATGAACTGCCTGCCACGGAAACGTTGATGGTTAAGATTACACATACACAAAAAAAAAAATGATTTTTCTACATTGTAATATATTCAGTAAGTGATAAAGAAAATATAGGAATATTAAAATTTAAGATAGGAAAAGGGAGTAAAATAAAAGTACATTGGTAAACACTTTCAAATTACTCTGCAAAAAAAATAAGGTTTATTTTTTGGAAGTTTTTCAAACTTTTAACAAAAATGAGATTGGGAACAATTCAAACTGTAACCTAAACAAGTTCAGCAGCAGCAAAGATTTATTTCAACTGGAAGAGTAAGTGCAGCAATACCATGATTTGAGTTATCTGAATGGTAACTGGAAGCATTCCAAGGTTACTTTATGCCACTTTCAATAGAAATTCATCATAAATTAAAAGAGTATTACTTTTTTTAATACCTCTTAAATGTACATTTTTTAGAGTAAATATATATTAAAATTTTTTAAATATGATCTTTCCATTTTTAAAAAAAATCAAAGTTTCATGTGCCATACAAAAGACATCTATTGACATCTTTGAACTCTCACTGCAGATTCTGTCAACATCTATGTTTGATGTGACCCTGAAAGGGTTTTGTTGTTGTTGTAGTGAAAAGAATATAGACATTTTGAGGCCTCGTTTCAGATTCTGTCAACATCTATATTCATCGGGAACCCTGGAAGGGTTAAGAATCCTGAATGTAGTTATCAACATTAGGATGTTTGGCCATCCATTATACAGGCGTCATTATAATACAATTATATTAAATAATTAAGTACAATACTGTGTAAATTAGTTGGGACAATAAGAAAATGCAGTAACAAAGACACAACTAAAATATTTATTTGTTTATTAGTGTAGTTAATAGTGAAGGTGATCCTCCTTAGCTTTAATTACTTGTTTCACCCTTTCAACCATTGATGCCACTAGCTTTCCACACATTCCTTCACTTCAGTGGCATGGTACCACACTTTCATGACACTTTCTATCATTTTGGTTTTCGTCGTGCAATCCATCTTAGATATGCGCGATTTAATAATGACCCACAAATTTTCAATGGGGTTTAGATCGGGTGAATTTCCTGGCCACTTCAATACCTTCAAATGTTGCTAGGTAAAGAAGCTCTTAGCAAGCTTAGAATTGTGGCATGGAGCCAGATCCTGTTGAAATACCCCATCACCATTAGGAAACAGCTTCTGCAGTGTTGGGGCCATTTTTGCCTCCAGAACGCCTATGTACTTTTTGTTGTCCATCATTCCTTCAATGGGGTGAAGCGTCTGTGGCCCGGAAGCTGTGAAACATCCCCAAAACATGACCTTGGGTGGATGTTTGGGGGATTGCTGGATGTGGCCGGATCAAAGAGGTTCTCCAGGAGAGAGTCAGACGAAATTTGATCTGTAGCCATGCACCTCAAAGTGTGTTTCATCGGAAAATGTCACTTTTTCCCAATTCTCCACAGTCCAGTCTTGATGTTTCTTTGCCCAGGATAGCCTTTTTTGCTTCATAGCGGGTGTCAAAAGCTGCTTTTTGGAGGGGCGTCGAGCCCGGCGGCCACACTCCAGAAGGCGGCGACGTACGGTGGAAGCATCTATATTAACCCCATGAGATGCAATCTCCCTTTTGATGTCTCCACTAGTCTTCTTCAGGTCTATGATACTAATTCTTCGAATTAGACTATCATCTCTAGGGGTGGTGTCCACGGATCCTATCTCCTTATGCAGCTTCATGATGCTTGTCCCAACTAATTCGCACAGTACTGTAACAAAAGCAATTGTATACACAAAAATGTAATAAAACCCTCTCATTTTCATTTTTCTTTCTCTAGTTTTGTTTTGTGCTGAACAGCCTTCAATATGGGTGCCATTGGTGGTGTGCCAATATGGGTGCTATTGGTCATCCATGTGATATTCAACTTCCACTCATACTCAACTCAGCATTTTTGGTAATGCTTGCAGCAGATGCAGTGATTCTTTCTTTCAAATGCTATAAATTATGAATGTTTTCAGAATAAATATTTTTAATACACTCCTAAACAAGAAATCCAATGGTCCAAATCAGAACTTCTCTCCAGTCACAGGATCAGTTCACCTCTACCAATCCACCAATTTGGAAATATGACATTTAAGGTTTCTTGAACATTTGCACTAAAATGCAGGATGGGCCATCTCGTTGAAAAATAACTGGCATTCCAATTTCACAATTCCAATAATATCCTAAAAAATTTGGTCATCATTTTTTTCCACAAAAAATAAATGTCCAGTAACACAATTACACATCATCCCACACCATTCATCTTTGTACTATCACGCACATTTCACTACATCTCAAGACATCACATGGATATTACAGTACTGTGCGAATTAGTTGGGACAAGCAAAGGAACGCTAAGTCCCTTCCGCTGCAGAATCTAAACTGCTGCAAGTCTAAACTTGTTCGTAACCTTCTGCTGCAAGTCTAAACTTGCGCATGTCCCTGCAATGGACACGCACAAGTTTAGACTTGCAGCAAAAAGTACATATGCGTTCTGGAGGCGAAAATGGTCCCAACACTGCAGAAGCTGTTTCTTAAACAGCAATGGGGTATTTCAACAGGATCTGGCTCCATGCCACAATTCTAAGCTTGCTAAGAGCTTCTTTACCCAGCAACATTTGAAGGTATTGGAGTAGCCAGGAAATTCACCCGATCTAAACCCCATTGAAAAATTGTGGGTCATTATTAAAGCGCGCATATCTAAGATGGATTGCACGACGAAAACCAAAATGATAGAAAGTGTCATGAAAGTGTGGTACCACGACCCTGAAATGAAGGAGATGTGTGGAAAGCTAGTGGCATCAATGATTGAGAGGGTGGAAGAAGTAATTAAAGCAAAGGGGAGGGTCACATTCACTATTAAATACATCATCATCATCATCCTCAAGCAGCCATGGGCAACGGAGGTTCAACCAGACCGTGCAATTTAGTTCTCCAAGCAAGTCTATCCTGAGCTACATCTACTGCATCTGGCCACTGCACACCAATTCTAACAAGGTCCTGTTTGACATTGTCTGCCCACCGCATCCTAGGTCTCCCCTTCTTTCTGAGGCCTTTAGGCACACTGTTCATAACCCTATTCGCCAATCTATAATTATCCATACGTGCAACATGGCCAAACCAATGGAGTCTCTCTCTGCACAATATGCTGCTTAAAGGAGGTTGCAAACTCCTTTGCCTAATCTCATCATTAGTTACAAAGTTGAACCACCTAATGCCCAAGATACTGAGTAAGCATCTAGTTTCCTGTTATCTTGTTTACAAAGTGTCCAAGTTTCACTACCATAACTAACCCTAGAAAGAACCAAACTATTATACAGTCTAATTTTAGTCTTTAGGTGTATACGCCTATTTCTCCACACTCTCCATAGGTTCTTAAAAGTCCCGGCAGCAATCCCTATTCGTCTGTTAATCTCATGCCGCACATCACCATTATCTGTTACATAGCTCCCAAGATAATTAAACTGTGACACCTGCTCAAGACTGCAACCATTCAGATTAACTGAATCACAGCCTGCCTGACCAATTTTCATCACTTTAGTTTTCTCTCTGTTTATAACCAAACCTACTCTACTACCAGTCTCATCAACAGCTTGAATGAAAGAGCAGCATCTCATCAACATCATTTGCCAAAAGGGCTAAATCATCAGCATAATCTAAATCAGAAATTTTCGTATCTCCAGCCCATTTAAGGCCAAAATCTTTCCCTTGAAGTGAATTTCGCATAACATAATCAATAACCAAACTAAAGAGAAAAGGAGACAAAATGCACCCTTGTCGAACACCAGAAGTAATGCTAAACCAATTGCTACAAGCCTTACCAACTCTCACACATGACTCAGTGTTATTATAGAGAGCTTTCATTATGTTAACTAACTTGTCTGGTATACCATATGATTTCACAATCAACCACAAATTATGACGATCAACAGAGTCGAAAGCCTTTTTGAAATCAACAAAGCTAGCAACCAAAGGTTTCTGAAACTCTAAACATTTCTCAAGAATCTGCCTAAGTGAAAATATCTGATCCACACATCCCCTACTACTTCTGAATCCACATTGCTCATCATGCAATTGACTGTCAACCAGATTCTTAATTCTATTAAGCACAATCATGGAAAGAATTTTACCTGGAACAGAGAGTAGGCTAATACCCCTATAGTTATCACAAGAACTGTGATCACCTTTTTTGAAAATAGGGATAACAATAGCTCTGGTAAAATCCTTGGGAACCATGCATTTATCATAAAAGATATTCAGAATTTCAGTCATTCAAGTGGTAACCGAAACATTTCCAGCTCTAAGCATTTCTGTAGTAATTTCATCTACCCTGGGGATTTATGAAGTTTAAGTTTAGAAACAGCCAAAATAACTTCAGATTGTGTTATAGGGCCAACATTAAAGCCACCAATGCATCTATCATCATTGCAAACAATGGGAATAGAACTAACCGCATTGTTTAGAATATCACTGAAATGCTCAGCCCACCTAGCCATGACAGAATCCTCACCTTCTATAACCTTACCTTGTTTATCCTTCAATCCCTGTATACCTGTCCGTTTTCTACCACACAAAACATTAACTATCTGGTACAGCTCTCTGCTGTTGTGCTTCTAACTGCTTCCTCGGCTTTGTCAGTCAAACCATCAAGCCAAAGATTCTTATCAGCAGCTAACTGATCTTTTACACGTTTATTAAGTTCTCTGTAATGCTTTCTATTAGTACTAGTAGGGTATTAAGGACATTCCTGCAGTTCTTTCTTTCCGAAATAAGCTCAAGTGCCTTATCACTCAGATAATTCTGTCTCTTCTGCTTCTTTTTTCCTAAAAGAGTACTGTTAGTGTCCAAAAAAGCCTGTTTAAAATTATCCCATTCTTCCTCAACTTCAGTAATGACTAAGTAACCTATCATGGTAAGCTTTGGCTATAACAGGGTCTTTCAGAGCTTCAGTATTAAAAGCAAATTTTTTAACCCTAGCACAACACTTTTTAAGTTTAAGTTGCAAGACACTTTTAACAAGGTAATGATCAGATCCAATTTCAGCTCCCCTATATGCCCTGGTATTTCTAACTGAACTAGCCCATTTGCTATTAATTAATATATAATCAATCATATTCCTATGCAGCCCATCAGGTGAAACCCACGTGTACTTATGTATGTCGCGGTGTTTGTAATATGTATTAGTTATTCTGAAACCATTGAGTTTACTTACCTGTAGGAGACGTTGCCCATTGCCATTGCAGCTACCAATACCAAAAGGACCTATTACTCCTGCCTAAAGGTCAGAGTCAGTACCAACTTTGGCATTGAAGTCACCAAGAACAAGGGTAATATCTCCTTTCTTGACAGAATTCAAAATATCCTGAAGTTGTTCATAAAACCTATCCTTCTCATCCTCATCGGCATCCTCAGTGGGGGCATAACAGCAGATAACATTCAAGTCTTTAACGCTTGTCTGAAATTTTGCTGTAAGAAACCTTTCATTAATGCACTCATATCCTAGAAGAGCATCACTAGCGTGTCTGCTGAGAAGCAGACCAACACCTTGGTGATGCTTATCTGTCCATCTGATCTCTTGCAAGCCGAGAATATCTAAATTATAATGGTGGAATTCTTGTGTGAGGACATCAAGAGAAAAAGCTCTGTGCAGTGTCCTCACATTCCAACTACCTATGGAGAGAAAATGGTTAGTAGGATGTTTAAAAAACTATGTTTAATGAGAGAAGGAATGCCGACAATATCAAACAGCCCACTAATCGCAGACATGGGGCAAAGACCCGTTCCCCCACCACTAAAGGCTGAAGCCATCTACACTGGAAGACTTCCTCCAATGGAGAATTTGACGATGCCAATAGAAGCAAAGAGTTCAGGTGCCTGCGATGACCTCTGCTCAGGATTATCCACCAGCTGATAAACATATCCTGCGAATCTATTCACTTGCAGGGCTGTCAACCCACAAACAAACAGAAAACACAGCGGAAGATTTTCCCTCCACAGAAGCCCACCAGTGCAGCAAAATCAGGATCCATAATGAAGCTCAGAGCCATATATCTGTCCAGTCCAGTGGGTTTATATGGTCAGCACCAGGACCCTGTGTGGTTGACCACTCCTCAGTAGGGTAGAAAAAAAAAGGCAAAGTAGCCATAGTTGTCCAGATCAGTAGGCCACACTAATCTGGCAGCCCTCCCCTTCCGTTCACTTCCACAAGAGAGTATCTCTTTTGAAAGGTACTAACG
The DNA here is from genome assembly GCA_038380435.1 of Ryuthela nishihirai. Classification (NCBI taxonomy): domain Eukaryota; kingdom Metazoa; phylum Arthropoda; class Arachnida; order Araneae; family Heptathelidae; genus Ryuthela; species Ryuthela nishihirai. The sequence continues at coordinate 7,204,842 of JAWZYU010000027.1, forward strand.
GTCTGCACCACGAGAAGGCGGGGTCGGACATTCTTAAACAAATAAATATTTTAGTTGTGTCTTTGTTACTGCATTTTCCTATTGTCCCAACTAATTTGCACAGTACTGTAAGCCCACACCATCTAACAAGGAAATCTGCTGAGCATCTGAACACTACATGCATATTATTACTTTTATTTATTGATAAAATAAAGCACTTTAGAATATGGGCATTCTTGTACAACAAGCCTGTATATATAAATGGTACAGGACTATATCTATGAAAAGGAAGGGGGGGGGGGCAGCAAATGATGCAATTGAGACAAAAAAAGTAAAAAAGAGGGGGTGCAAGAAATTGGATTTGAATTGAAGTACAATATTTTCTCCTCCAATTTATAAATAAATAATAAATAAATACCCCCTCAAGCAGCTGCTTGCCACAGAGGTCTGACAGGAGCCTGTCAGTTTATATGCCACAGTAGAAGATCTGAGAGGATGGCAGGACCTCAGCAGAAAACAACACGAACATCCATGCCTTACCCGGGGCTCGAACCCAGGTCCCGTAGACCAGTAGCCAAGCGCGCTAAAAGGTCTTTAAATTTTACTAGTGGGGGATTACCTGATCTGGGGCAACTCTCCCAGATCAGGTTCTGGTATACAATATACTGTTCACATAAATGTTTTCAACAAGCATCAACAAATAAGATCACACTTTTGTCCATCTAATATAAAATTATTCTCTGAGTGAATTTTATGAAACTTCATGGATAAATAATTAGACTATGGGGTCACTTAGAAGTAATTCACATATTTCTCATTAGCTAGTAAAGATTTTTTCCCTTTTTTCAGTCAACAGGAAAAATGTACATATCTTTATTCTGTTATCCATAAACATTCAATGTAAATATAATGTTCACTTCAATGAAATGGCAATGTCTCAATGAACTCAGATTAGACAGCAGAACTTCACTATGTGCTCAGTATACTTTGCTGGAAATAAATTTTTTAACTGGCAGAGCTAAACAGTGTCATTTTACTGCTCTATAAATTATGCCATATAGCATATTGTTATGACAGATAAATTAGCAACAATGAAACCATGATGTGATGTATCTGATGCTCGCGTACTTCAGTATGAGAATTACATCACCAGAGGATTAGAACAATCAAACTCAAAATCTAATGATGTTCTGAGAATAATGAAAAAGTTGGCTTGTATTAACTGAATGAGTTACGATTCTCAGGAGAAAAAATGTCAAGTAGAAAGTTAATTGTTTACATATTCTACTAAAACCAAAGTTCAGGTTTGACTGACCACCATCACTAAGAGCTAACATGTCACACAATGTAAGCTGCTGAAACAGTATCTGGCTCCATAACTACTATGCCAGTGAAGACTATTTATTTTAAAGACCAATTTGTTTAAGGAGTTATTGTGTTCTCTTGTGACTAGCAACACTGTTGTTAAATATTTCATTTTCCCAATTCTTTAACCCTTAAATTCTGCTTACCAAGTTGGTCCAAAAACTGGCATAAGATATTAGAGAGCAACAGTACTATTTAGACTAGTTCATTTCAAAATTTGGCTGTTAATGCTGTTAAACGAATATTGTTGAAAACCAAGACAAAATTTGAGTGAGATCTCCAATATTTTTCCACGGAAAATTTATTTCAAAAATCAGGAAGCTTTAAATTGTATGTTCTATTCACATAGCACAGAAGTGTTTCATATACACATGGTGATTCAAAAGGTCTTAGACAAACTGTAAAGGTAGGTCAGGAATATAAAAACAAGCCATTTTTACATAGGAACATATAGCCGCAAACACCACCTGAGTGTGCTAGAGGGTGTTATTTGCCAAAATATTGAGTTGGGCAGCTCAAGTCATCATCATTCAAGTCGTTGACGTTGCGGGAGTAGGATGCATCATTACAGTAATACTGAGATGGCAGATACGCACTTAGCTTATGGGGCAGCAAATGGAAACGGGCGAGCCGTGGTGCGATTGTATCGTGAACAGTTCCCAAACAGACGGGTGGCCCATCATCAAATGTTTGCGCGTTTGCACCACAGATTGTGTGAAACTGGATCTTTCGAAGTAAACAGCCATTGTGGTCGGGAACAAACGATGCGCACACCTGTCATGGAAGAAGCGGTGTTACATGAAATTGAATGCAATATGCAATCAAAGTACATGTACACGAGCTATTTCACATCACATTCGTGTACCTCAACACGGCATGTGACGAGTATTACATGAGGAGTTGTTACACCCTTTTCACATGCAACAGGTCCAGTCATTGAAAGAAGATGACCACCCGCGTCTGGAATTTGCATGTTGGTTTTTGCAAAAATGTGTCACACAGCCAGAATTTCCAGCGTTGGTTCTCTTCACCGATGAAGCTACCTTTACAATATGAGGGTGTTGTTAATGTTCAAAATTTGCATGTCTGGGCACATGACAACCCATGAGCTACACACCCCAGTGCTGCGCAACACTGGTTCCCCATAAATGTTTGGGTGGGCATTGTTGGAGACTGTTTGCTTGGGCCATACCTTCTTCCATCACGACTAGACGGGCGTAGTTATCGACTATTCCTGGAGGAGGTCTTGCCGGAGCTACTGCATGATGTTCCTGTATCTGTGCGCCGACGCATGTGGTTTCAGCATGACGGGGCGCCAGCACATTTCACCTTGGTTATGCGCAAGTATCTCAACAGTACCTTTCCTGCACAATGGATTGGCTGGGGCGGACCTGTCGCTTGGCCACCAAGATCACCTGACTTGTCCCCCATTGATTTCTTCCTCTGCGGTTACCTCAAAGGCCTTGTGTACGACCTCCCCCCCCCCCCAGTCTCTGACACTGACCTCGTCACAAGAGTCGTTGAGGCAGCAGCACGTGTCCGCGAGAGGCCTAGCATTTCTGAACACGTTTGCCGATCCATGTGTCGATGTTGCGAGGCATGTACTGCTGCGGATGGAAAGAACTTTGAGCACTTTCTCTGAAATTGTAAACATGATGTCTAATAAACATGTTGTTATACCTTACTTGTATTCCTTTATTTTTGATTCTTCCTGTACCTCTAGCACACTCGGGGTGGCGTTTGCGACTATATGTTCCTATGTAAAAATAGTTTGTTTTTGTATTCCTGACCTACCTTAACAGTTTGTCTAAGACCTTTTGAATCACCCTGTATATATAGTATATATTGGAAGGTACTGTATATATATATGCTTACTAAGTGAAATATGTTCATGACAGCATTACAACTGCTGTGATACACTAAATTTGCACACCCTGGGCTTTATTTTATCAGTTGTACAAATATAGCCGTCCCGTGGCCGAGTGGTTAGCACGCTTGGCTACTGATCTAAAGGACCTGGGTTCGAGCCCCAGATTAGGTATGGATGAGTGTGTTGTTTTTCTGCTGAGGTCCTGCCATCCTCTCAGATCTCCTACTGTGGCATATAAACTGACAGGCTCCTGTCAGACCTCTGTGGCAAGCAGCTGCTTGAGGGGGTATTTATTTATTTTATTTTTACAAATATGTTGCTTTACTGTATTTATGTTATGATTTACTCTTAAATAATACTGTAAAATGTAATGTACCAATACTCTAAGAATTCATAGGTAAAGACAATGCTGCCAGGAATATAGAGTTTCCAGTTCAACACAGAGTTCATTTGCCTGGTGTCATACACTTTCACTCTGTAACATATTTATTTCTACATCCAAAGTGATGTTTTTATTGTTGTCTTGACATATTTCCAATACTAACACTTGCTAGTTCATTTTCAAAGTCTAAATAGTCATAACACACCAAAATGAGGAATAAATGGTGACTCTGTTAGCGGGCAATATTTGTTCTGAAGGTGTCAGGTACTGATTGGTTCTGATCATTCAAATGAATGTAGCTCTGAATGATTCAAGAAGTGATGAAAGCAAAAGATGGCACGAAATTGCAATATAAAAATTTGAAAATACTACTCATAACTTTAATTAAAATTTTTTCTTTTTCTATTTTGTGGTTTCCAATTTTATTTTACCAGTGAAATCAAAATTGCTGCAATAAAACAGTACTGTACAGGGCATTGCTGCATAGGTAATTGCAATGTATATATTATCAACACATTAAAACTGTAGAATTGCTGCAGTAAAGATGAACAATGAAGCTTTTTGAAAAGCTCATTGCACACAACATTGTAGTCTTCAACATTTTTTTAAGTTTATGCAAAATGAAAAATCACGAAACTTATTACACCGGGTGTCCACTTACAATAGATCGAGACCAAAAAATGTTTCGCAAAGTAAATTTCAAGTAAGCGAGCAATGGGGTAAGTTTTTTTTTATTCTGATAAAATTATGTAAATTGTTACTTTATGATATATAAATAGTATTTTAATATAGAATATGTAAAAATATGTTTTCATAACCATTCCTTTTTCAAGAAAAGAGTATGTTAAAGCAAACACAACTGCAAATTAAAAAAATAAATACCCCCTCAAGTAGCCGCTTGCCACAGAGGTCTGACAAGAGACTGTCAGTTATACGCCATAGTAGAAGATCTGAGGATGGCAGGACCCCAGCAGAAAAACAACACGAACATCCATGCCTTACCCGGGGCTTGAACCCAGGTCTCTCTGATCAGTAGCCAAGCGTGCTAACCACTCAGTCCCCCTTCAATAAAAAAACAAAATTAAAAATCTAACAAAAATAATATGAAATTTTGTATTGAAATCTGTAAATTTTTGATGCACTAGTTTTGCTTTTGTCTGAAACATTCACTGCTATCACTTTTATTTTTTATGGGATAACTAAATATTTTCTCAATTAAAAAATTAATATAATGGGATAACTAAATATTTTCTCAATTAAAAAATTAATATAATTAGAATTATTATGAATAATAATAATGTACAGTATAAATGCACTAGCATCAACATTTCACCAATACAAAAAAATGACATTGAATCACTAAAGTTTGCATTTAATGATAAAAATAGTACAAAAATTCCAAAATCCAAACACGTGCAAAGCACAGACTCCATACTCCATGAGTCCAGTCTCTGTTGGTGAGTGTCACATGACCATAAAATGCTTTCTTGCATCTCTTTTTCACATTGATGCTACTTGCATGGTATATTGGATTGATATCACATGATGACATTTGATGTTATAAGGAAATGTGCAGCAGTCTTGTAAACAATGTAAAAGACAGCACATGCATAGCTCGGATATCTAATGACATTCAGTACCAAGATTTAGTTTATACAAGTGATAACAGGCATTTCACATTGACAACTCGAGATGTGTGTATTCATTCCACCATGCTGTACAAATTCAGAAATGGTGTTGGTGTCCAAGAGTGTTTGTGTAAACTGTGCAAAGCTTATGGGGACAAAGTCATCTCTGAAAGTACCTGTAAATATTGATCTGACAAGTTCCAGTCAGGTGAATTTCAGCTTGGAAACGAAACTTGAAGTAGCCAGACAGTGGAGTTGAATAATGACACTGCTGTACAAAAATCCATGTTGGACATCCATGGAACTTTGGGAGACTACTGAATACCAATCATCTTCTGTAATTTAACATCTGCAAAACCTGGGTTGTGTCAAAATTGGATACTTAGATCCCATATCAGTTGTCACATCAGAACATGGTGGCTTGCTATATCGCATGTACGTCACTGCTTGCTCAGCAAAAGGGGCAATGGTTTTCTTGAAAGAATTATTACAGGTGATGAAAAGTGCATTGTTTTTGATAATGTTGTCTGTAAAATATCATGGTGTCAAGCAGGAGAATCACCCCACACTACAGCAAAACTGGAACTGCATTTTTGTAAGGTGATGCTCTGTTGTTGATGAGATTGCAGGGGTATCATCCACTATGAGCTTTTAAACCAGTCTCAAACCATCAACTCAGATGTCTATTATGAGCAGTTGAGTCACTTAGTGTAACACTGACAACCAAATGCCTGACATTGAAGTGAAAAGGAATCATGTCCCACCAGGACAATGCACGGCAGAAGTGGCAGCAGTTGAGCTGGGAAATAATGATGCAGCCCCCATATTCTTTGGAACTGGCTCTCTCATATTTCCATCTGTTCTGATCCTGAACAATTTCATTTCTGATAGGAAGTTTCAGAATGACAATGAGATGGAAGAGTGCACTGCTGACTTTGTTGTCGTGAAAGACAAGTTTTTACAGGAATGGCATCTACAAACTTGTAGAACATGGTCATATCTACTAATAGTAATTATGTTCGTGATTAAATAACACATTGGTTAATCATGGGAACAATTATTATAGCATGTCTCATGTTTTCCCATTACTTTTGTATCAATCCCATATTTTGCTATTTCACAATAAGATGAAAAATCAAAAAAAAATTTTTTTTTTCTCTTGACTAATTGAGGGCAAAAATAAATCTAATACATAAACATACAAAAAGTGGGTCAAATTTTGGTAGACTTAAAAAAATACACTGGGAGATTGCAGGGGAATCATCCATTGAGCTTTTAAACCAGTCTCAACCCATCAACTCAAATGTCTATTATGAGCAGTTGGACCACTTAGTACAGCACTGACAGCCAAACAGCTGGTATTGAAAAATGCACATTCTATTTAAATTGAAAGTAGCTGGCACTGAAAAGTGCACATTCTTTTAAATATTCATTCTATGGTGTGACATCTTGTGGGTAGTTCTTCTCCCAATTACATACTTGTCGCTGATAGGCAATATTAAATTTCACTCTTTGACCTGAAAAATGTTTTTTCATGTCTTGGAAAATCGTGGTCAAGGAGATTTCACTGGGATATTTTCTAATGCATTTTCAAAAGAACTCACAGCAGACACCCACTATATTATAAGTTCTTATCTTTTATCAGCTGTTAAGTTTATCAATTTAATAATAAAAATTTGAAATGTGAAAATTACTGAATGACACAACACAAGTTAAAAAAAAATAGTTAATCTGGTTTTCAAAAAAATATTACTGACTTGTCTCTTACCTCTCTTATTTTATCTTGAACAGTGCTTTTAATATCATCAAAGATTTTAGATAGCTGAAAAGAAAACAAATTATGAAAATGATTACAATTTATAAAGTGTCCTTTAAATAAAAACACACTGTAAAACTTAGGCTTTTAAAGAAACTACTGCTGTCAATATTAAAATGAAATTTATTGACCATTTGCACATTGTAATTATTCACTGTGTCATCAATGCACTGGTCCCTACTGCTATTTGTAAAAGTAGCAACTTTATAAATGAGCTGGTTTTATGTTTCAGAGCTCCATTATCAAACAAACATTCTAACACATTAAAAATACATATGGTAACACTATACCAATGATGATGTTAAGGGATGGAATGCACATTTTCACTAAATCACAAATGCATTTAAATAATCACTTTTATTACTGAGAGTAGTGTAGTCAAGTTGCTTCAACAGTTTACATATTATTATAATTAAATCTTCAATATACACACAATCATAGCAGAAAAAGTGAAATAATGAACTTTAATAATGATTTTATAATGACTTTTAAATAACAATAATTTTATTGCTGATGTACGTAGTTTACAGAAGAAAATATCAATCATTGATGGCATAAAAAGTAAGCCATAATGATTCACTACACTTGGATAATAATTGTACAATTATCATGATTTCAGATGATAATAAACTTTGCTGCAGATAAAAGAGATGACCTCTGGGTTTGAGATCTGGATAATATACAGTTGTTTTTTTCCTGATGTGATTTTCCTGATGTGATGTGTTTGTAATGTGCAAAGGTGTGAAATAAATCTGAACTGAGTTGGCAATTAAATTGGTACCCTAAATTAAAATTTCAGGTTATATTTCTGATATTTTGTTGAGCTATCTTGGGTGATATGGCTGTTTCCTTTCCCTGTCACATTTGACAGAAAACCAACAGAAGATCATCATAAATCATCCAAAAACCAACAGAAGATCATCATAATTGAGGAAAGGTAGGAGTGGTCACATTTGACCACCCCTACCTTTCCTCAATTATGATGATCTTCTGTTGGTTTTTGGCAGCACTGCCATGTGCAACCCCTGGTCTTAAAACATCAGCAGTATCTGGGTTGCCTGATACACAGAATGTAGTTAAATAAATTTATGCATTCCTCCTAGCAACAGTTTCCAGACTGAAGGAAGTGATATTGTCTGTGTTGCATACAAAATTCCTATTGATGTAGATGAGGAGGTCTTCATTATTTTCAGCTGTTATCTAGTGGGTGGAGTGCTTACTATTTTGGCCATGTCGAACTGTGAGGATTTCTTTAGTTATAGTTGTTGTGTAAGGGTTGTGAGTTGCAGTTTGTTTTGGAAGTCCCACTAGTGCTCTTCCAGGTGAATTTCGAAGTTTCAGAATGTTTTGCCAATATATCTTTTCTTTTCTTGTAGTATTTTGTTTGCATCACTTAATGGTATCAAATAAATTCCACCAGCAGGTTTTCGTAGGTCGCAATCTTTCCTTACTAAGTTGGAGATAGTATTTCTGAATGATATGTTTATTTTGAATTTGTACTGCATCACGATGCTGCTGAGGGTGTTCAATTAGGGGGTATGTAGGGAAATGCTATAGTGTATTTAATTTCGGGTTGTTGAGCGAGAGGGGCTGGCTGATAGTTTTCAAATTGGTCCCAAGTTCGTCACAAATTGTTTCTTGCGATAACATGTGACTAGTCCAGTACCTAGTGTTTATAGAGTTAATTTAATCTCTCTTTAATTCAGTACAATATATTTTACTCTCAATATTAACTTACTAATATTGAATTAAACTTTTACAAAATAAAATTATAACTTACCATTTCTTGCTTTTCTTCTATATTTTTCTGCCTAAGACGTTCATAGTCACTGACAGACATCTATAATAAAACAGAAATTGACATGTACATTAAGAATTCCATATTCAGCATGCTGGAATCATTAATCATTTTAATTTATTAATTATTTCATTGGTTAGCAGAGTTTACTCGGTCCTCAGCCAACAGATGGCACTGCTCAAGTAGCGTAAGACATTAAAGTGTATAGTATGACATAGAAACATAACTATTGGCTGTTGGTGACCTATAGATCTTTGATTTGTTTCTTTTAGGTGGGTAATGTGGAGTCGTGTTACGTGTGTGATTTGATGGGAGTGTGAAGTTACACTGGACTTTTTTCGCCATTTTTGCTGGAGAAACGTATAAAGTGAGTTTTCAGAGGATTCTAATGTAGTGGTGGGTGGAGTATGCTTGGGGGAAAGAATATTTTAAGTTTTTTCGTGTGGGACTAAACATGGCAGTAGTAACGAACACGAGTGTTTCGTTATAGTACTTTGGGATGAATTGAGTGATTTTTAGTAGTTACGTGTAGTATGGTAATTATTAGTGTATTATAAAAAAAAATAAATAACCCCTCAAGCAGCTGCTTGCCACAGAGGTCTGACAGGAACCTGTCAGTTTATATGCCACAGTAGAAGGTCAGAGAGGATGGAGGACCTCAGCAGAAAAACAACACGAACATCCATGCCTTTCACCGGGACTCGAAACCGGGTCCCTTAGATCAGTAGCGAAACGCGCTAACCACTCGGCCATCGGACAGCTTAGTGTATTATAGCGATTTATTAATTTTGTTATATATTTAGGAGTTTTTTAAAGGTTTTTCGATGCAGAAATTATGGGTATTGTAGAATTGTTGGTGTGGAAAAAATTGCAGTTTTTGATGGAGTCGGGAAAGTTAATTAATAATAATTTAAGGTAGGTTTTTTTGTTGTTGTTGTCTCTGATGAGATTATTTGGTTTTAGGGACTTTGTTATAATTCGGTCGGCGGTGCACTATTTTCGATTTTCATGTTTTTCAGTTTGTGCTGTGTGGGAGTGCATTATTTTGTTTGCTTTTTGGTATGTATTATCATAAAAAATAAAAATAAATAAATACCCCCTCAAGCATCTGCTTGCCACAGAGGTCTGACAGGAGCCTGTCAGTTTATATGCCAGAGTAGGAGATCTGAGAGGATGGCAGGACCTCAGCAGAAAAACGACACACACATCCATGCCTAATCCGGGGCTCGAACCCAGTCCCTTAGATCAGTAGCCAAGCGTGCTAACCACTCGGCTAAGGAAATGAGATTATTTAGTTTGGGGGGGGGGCTTTTTTAGCCCTCCCCCCAAACTAAATAAATGGGTTTAGTTCGTGGTATATTTGTGGATTGTTTTAACTTTTGGGAAAAGGTGGGAATTTGTAGTATAACTTCAGGAATTTGTAGTATATGGGAAAGCAAATGTGTTGTAGTTTCTTTGTTGTTGTTTTTATTGATAATTTTAATTTGTTAGTGATTTGTGGTTGTGAGGAATGCTTTTTTAATGGAATGATTTTTTTTTATGTTGTGTTTCTTTACAATGTAAATTACCGTTATCAAGGTAACAGCAATTTGTGTTTGATGTAAACTCAAGTTACCATTCCTTGGTAACAAAAAAAAAACAATTTTTTTCTAGGAACCTCCGTTTGCATTACAGTCTGGGAGGTTGCGGGAATCAATTAAAAGGACTGTTTTGTTACGTTGCGGCGAAAAAAAAATGGAGGCCAAGGACTGTGACCTGTACTACTGCCATTTCATCTTTTGCAATATTTTATATACAGCGATACTAAGTTGGCAATTTTATACTTCCTGCATGGTGTCACTATTCAATTAATTTTATACTTCCTGCATGGTGTCACTAAGTTGGCAATTTTGTACTTCCTGCATGGTGTCACTAAGTTAATTGAATAACTTTTTCAGTTAATGAAAATCAATACCTTTCTTCAAGGAACTGAGCAAGCTGAATCCAGGGCTCACTATTCATACACTAGTTTCCATAAATGAAAGAACAAATGAGAAAATGCAGTTTCATAAAATTACAATGATGGAAATGCACAAAAACTGTATAGTATGTAAAATATAATACAGAATTAAGATATGTTATGCAAATGAATGACACTAGCAATGGGAAGTGCAAATACAGAAGTGTTAAAAACGGCAATTTCAAAGTTGTTTTCCAGCGAAGTGCAAGGTAGAGTTGATAGCAAAGCATGAAAAGATTTTTTAGGTATGTCTACCAGACATCATTTATAAAAAGCAGTGTGGCAGCAAGCTATAGGTAAGGCAAAGTCAAGTAGATGTTGCCAGATGGTTTAATGCAAGTCATTCAGTGGTTGATAGACTTTGGTAAAGATTCCAACAAGAACAGAGAGAATCAAGACAATTCAGTAGTGGATGACAACAGGTAGCAACCTGAGAGGATTGCTATCTGGTGTTATGCACCAGGAGCAGGATGTCAATACCACATCAACAATTATCTAACTTCACATCAGCTAGCAGAATGACAATAACGGCAACTACTGTATGTTGAAGACTTCATGAGGTGTGCCTGTACAATCAGCAGCCACTGGTGTGAACACCCTTGATCTGACATCACAGGAGAGCACCTAAATTGGTGCAGACATCATGTCAACTGGATCAAGGAGCAATGGCAGTCTGTGCTCTTCACAGATGAATCAAGATTTGCTTTCTGCAGCAACAACGGATATGGAGGGAATTAGCAACACACTATCATGCCAAAATTATCCATGAATGAGGTACCTACAATGACAGTAGTGTCATGGTTTAAGGACCCTCCACATGTACATTTTTCCTTCACACTACGCCAACCCCACCCTATTTGCTGGTGTGGCATGTGAACACTAATTGGTTTTCCTCCACATTGTCAGTCTATCTGCCATTCCAGTATCTCCTCATTGTGTATGTGCTATCAATCAAAGATGCCACGTGGTTCTGCACCAACCCTCAAACACTCAAGGCTATGGAAGGGATGGGAGGAGAGGATGGACAGGAGTGGACAATGGTTGGAATTCCAAAAGGCATAGAATGCCAAATTTCCCCAACATGCCATTCGCAGTAATAAGCTCATTAGAGGGAATTAGGAATGGTTGGTATGAACCACTTATGAAAGGCATGTACAAAAAAGTGTGCATGTGGAGAGCCTTTTAGTGAAATACCTTTGGGGGCTGCATAAATCTTTACATGCTTCCAAAAGACTACATCACTAGTTGCATGTATACAAATGAAATCTTGGATCCTTTTATGTGACCATGTGCAGGTGCAAACAATATCTTCCACTTACAGGATAATATCCAGCCACACCACTGTTGCCTTGCCAATTGCTATATAGAGTAGGAGTTCTCAACATGGGGTACATGGTAAAATTTTTTGGGGTACACTATGAGAACTCAAAAGTCACTAGATCTAGTAACAAAGTCAGCGTTTTATTTTATTCCCATTGTTACACTATAACTATAGTTTTATCTATCTATACAAGGGGTACGCCAGTTACATACAAATTTCCAGGAGATACGTGAAGCATAAAAGGTTGAGAACCACTGATCTAGAGAATAGAACTAGCTATATGAAGTTCAGTCTGCAGATGTAAATCTGTTAGGACAAGAATATGATGCTCTTAGAAGATAGGTTACTCCCACAAATATCATTTCTGCAAGCTTCCCAGAGCTCTATCATTCTTTGGAAGAGCAACGGAGATTACTACACACAGTGCTGCTATAGTCTCATCAACAACATGATACAATGCTGTGAGGCCTGCATAGCAGCAAAAGATGAAAACACTCCATATTGAACCACTTGGATTATTTCAGTTGACTTTAACTTTTCTTACCATGTATTCATTATTATATATTTTTTCATTTGCAGCATTTAGAACAGAGAAGAATCCTATAAGCTACTCCTAACTTTTACAGGCCTTCTCAAAGACATACTCTACTAAGACCGAAGGCACTGCTGACCACTGCCTCAATTAAAGCTAACACAGCACACAAAGTTTGCCTTACTGAAACAGTTATACACTGAAGTGTCATTGAATGAGGAACAGCAACCTAGTAATGTGTTGGACCTCCTCTGGCCCTTATAATGGCCACCACACAATGAAGCAAGGATTCCACAAGCTTGAGTAAATGTTCCACAGGTATGGCAACCCATGCATCCTCCAGAGCTGTCCACAATTCTCTCAAAGTCATCGCTGATTGAACACAGGCCCAAACACTCTGCTTGACGGTATCCCAAAGATATTCGATGGGATTTAAATCTGGGCTTCTAGGTGGCCAATTCATTATTTCAGAATCAATAGAATGCTCCTGCAGCTATGCAGTAGCCAACCTGGACCTGTGAGATGAACAGTTGTCTTGCTGGTAGACAATTAATGGGTGTAAATGGTCAGCCATGAGTTCTACCTACCATTGAGAGTTGTCAGTACATGTAGCAGAGGTCTCACAGACATCCAAATGAAGACACCACAGGCCATCACTGAGCCACCACCAGCTTGTACTGTTGCAACCTGACATGAAGGATCCATGGCTTCATGGGGTTGGCACCATACCCTCAGTCTCCCATTGGTATGATGAAGTTTAAATTGGGATTCACCACTCCAGGCTATCTGTTACCAATTTTTGATGGTCCAGTTTCAATGTTCTTTAGCCTAGGCAAGGCGTTGAGCCCAGTGTCATGCCATTAGAAGTGGGACTCTCGTAGGTCGGCAGCTCCCAAAGCGGAGATGATGACGTGAGTGTTGCACGGTCCATGCACTGACTTACCACTTGGAACCCACATTCAGATGGGAGGTGATTTCAGATAATGTGTGGCCCCATTGGTCCATACAATGTGGGTCAGATGCCAAAGCCCCTGATTATTCAAAGCTGGTTGCCCCCCTTTGCAGTTTGTTCAGGTGCTTGTTCTTTTGATGGAATTTTCATATTCCTGGAACACTCTTGAAACTGTTGTACAAGAAAATCCAAGTTCGCTGACAATTTCAGAGATCAAGTGTCCCATCATTCGGGCACCTACGATCTGCCCTCTGTTAAATGCATCTAAGTCCTGCGCCTTTCCCATTATGCTTCGCATGACAAATGCTTGGGGAAGCCAAAGCTGATAGCTATATATGACCAGATTTTCAGCCATGCACGAGTGCAAATGCAGGACTTGCAGTACTGAATTTGGATAACATATATCTTTAATTCAATGGCACTTCAGTGTATTTGCATTCACTTTCTATTTCTGGGAATTAAAAGTATTATTTTACTTTTTCAACTGTTATTTTTGTTAAGTGTTTAAATAAATACCCTCTCAAGTAGCTGCTTGCCACAGAAGTCTGTCACTTTATATGCCTAGTAGGTCTGTGAGGATGGCAGGACCTCAGCAGAAAAACAACACAAACATCCATGCCTTACCCAAGGGCTTGAGCCCAGGTTCCTTAGATCAGTAGTCAAGCACACTAACCACTCAGCATTTATATACACCTATTTTTAATTCACGTGAAACAGAGCCAATGAAGTTTTGAGCAAAACTGGATTTTCAGGTGGTTCCTTAATTTATGGCAGTGTAGTATCTGGTATCTTGTTCTGGCTTTGAAGAAAGGCTTATATCTCAGTGAACCATCATAAAAAGCTCTCATTTTAGGTTTTCTATCTATATACTTCAAAATGTATTTTTATGACAAATTTTTCTCATGTTGAGTCTGCCTGATATTTCATTTCCTAAGTTCTTTTCTCCAGGCATCAACATACATAATATTTCCGATGGTTTAATGAAGATCTGTTAACACACTTAGCTACTGAATAGACCTGGGTTCAAGCCACGGACATTTAATCTTTCTGCTGTGGTCTTGACTTCCTCACAGATCTATTTTATGGGGTATTAAACAGGCTCCTGTCAGACCACAGTGACAAGCAGCTACTTCAGGGGTATTTATTTATTATTACTCTTTCATAAAACCAGTTCCTTTCTGCCATACTTTACAAATCAACATCATACTTTACACTTCGACGTCACACGCCACTTGAGCAATGCCATCTATCGGCTGAGGACCGTAATCACTACACTGGCCTTTTTTTTTTCTTACATTTTAAATCTAGATCTCTTTGCAAGCAACTGACAAAAAACGAAAACCTGCCAGATATATGTGGAGCAAATCTCTGCAACAAATAGATCTTGCTTGGCAGAGATATTCCAAAATGGATCAAAGCTGATTTCACAGTTGGCAATGATCTTTGAAAGAAAAATATTTCCCTGTCAATTGTGAATGTGAAACTTATGAAAACATTATAACAATGGCTAGCTTATATTAAAATATATACTAGATTTCGTGGCACAACTGTATCATGCTGGTTCACTAACAATTGAACTGCTGTGGTACAGATCGCTTATTCTGACATAACCTGCAGCTAAACTTTGTGTCTGATCTCAAACGGAAAAAATGCATGTAAAATTTGGGTTTTCAATTTTCCTAATATAACAAAAATTTGATTTGGACAATAAAACAACATTATTAAACATTTACAAAATTTATCAGATTTTATGTCTTAGAAAAAGTACAAAATATTATATATACACACTTACATTTGAAACAAATTGCTCGATTTGTTAAATAAAGTTTTTTTTGCTTACTAATCACAAGGCAAATATTCTAATAAACGATCGAGGATTTTAAATCACCCTCCTACCTTTAACAAAAGAGAGTACTTTAACTTGGCTTTAACTATGACTATCTTCGACATGTGGCACCTATTTTCCCGCCACTCACAAGGAGTTGTCTACTTCCTTACGCTAGAAGAAAAATTAGCTACCAATTTTCATTTCTTTCGAATGTTCTCTAGCAGTTTTCTAATAAGTTTTTAGTTCTCTTAGTTCTTCATCACTGTTAACTTTGTTGTCAATTATAAACCCCAAGCGTCAAATACACTTTCCCTTTGAAATTTAAAAAAATGAAACTTCTCTGCAGCCGCCATATATTTTCATCTGGACAATGTCCAGCAATGATACTCGGAAACAAAGTGTTTGACACATTCTGCCACTAGCATAGCAAATTATTCAGAGATTGGGAATATTACCTAAACGATGACTTGCTTCTATTTTCCATGTAAGGCTTTGTACTAAAAGAATATAACATGTCTAAGACCAGAGGCGGCTCGCGTATAGGCACTGTGGAACTCCAGCACCCCAAATTTCAACTTGATATTGTCGATAACATTTAATATAATGAGTCCTTTTTTCTTTAATTCTTTCTTTATACTTGTACAATATATAATCCTTAAGCTTAATGTCAGTAGCCATCCCCCAGTTTATGAAAAAGATACAAAAATCTTTGTATGGAACTGTGCGCTTCACAGTACTAGCGGCGAGGTGTTTGACTGTTGTGCGCATGCGCACATAGGAAGCTACACGCGAGGCTGCAAGGGGGAGAGAGAGAGCACTGTCGTTCCGTAGTGCCGACCCTGGCGTGCTGGTTGAAGATAGTTTTTTTTTACTCCGCGTGCGTTGTGCTTAAAAACCGTGTATCATATTCTTGAGTGTGATAAAGTGTAGGATTAGATTATTATCCTGCTTCCAGCTATTCTATTTCATTCATTTTTTTTTTCGGTTCTTTAATTTAACAGAAAATTTTAACCATGGCCTTGCATCCCCAAGAAATAAATTCTGTGACTGTAAGTGAACTTCAACAGCTTAAGTTTTCACAGCTGTCTCTCCATGAGAAAGTTGCAGTTAAGAAAAGAGGTCGTTCAATACCTGATATTCTAATATCTCAGCCAGGCATAAGCAGCAACAAGAAATATATTCGTAGCTTTAATTCTGAAAGGTACCAATGTAACGTGGACAAAAGATGGTTTTAGAAATATAAAAAAAATGAAAGAAAAAACTGAAAAGCATGAGAAGTCAAAGAAGCACGTTGATAATGTAGTTTCACTGGCATTTTTAGGAACCGTAAATATTAAGGAGAAACTTAGTGAGGCATACAGACTGTCAATCAATGAGCATAATATAAAGGTTAAAAAGAACCGTGAAATTTTGTCCAAAATAATAGAATGCATTTTCTTTTGTGGAAACTTTGAAACTCCCTTACGTGGACATGATGAAAAAGACGGTTCAATAAATCCAGGGGTATTTAGAGGATTAGTAAATTTTGCATCTAAATTAGATTCAGATTTAAAGAATCAGAAACCAGTGCAGTCTTCAAAGGTGTTTCTAAGACCATTCAGAATGAGATACTTGACTGCCTGCTACAAATATACCATGAGGAGATAAGGACGGAAATTAGAAAAACGTCCTTTGTAGCTGTGATGGCTGATGACACAACAGATGTTTCGGAACACACTCAAATGGTCCTTGTTCTACGGTAGGTATCGAATGGAGAAATATTTGAGCGTTTTTGGGGATTCTTTATTCCAGAAAATCAAACTGCAGATGGCATATCAAAACGTATTTTAGAACAATTGGACATAATCCTTCAAGGAAATGAACAAAAACTGATAGCTCAGACATTTGATGGTGCAAATGTCATGAAAGGCAAAAAAGCAGGAGTTCAAGCAAAAATAAAAGCAGTTTATAGTAATGCACATTTCATTCACTGTTATGCACATCAACTTAATTTAATAATGAGAAATGCAGCAAGTATTACACGAAACGCAAGAATATTTTTCTCTAACATTCTGGCTATTCCAACATTCTTCTCAAGATCACTGCAACGTGTGCCCATTCTCAAGAAGCATATGGAAGTCAGCATTCCACGTCCATCTTCTACAAGTTGGAACTTCAACATACAGACCATAAACAGAGTTCATGAAAATTTGCAACCTTTAAAAAACTGCCTTACTGAAATTCAGTCAACATCAAATGCAGATCAAACCATTGCAGAAGCAACAGGAATTTTAAAATACCTGAATGATGATAATTTCAAGTTTTGGTTAGAGCTTTTTCATCAGCTTATGCCTCGTGTTGAAATAATTTACAACCAAATGCAATCTCGAGAAATTAGTGTGTTTAGAGTTAATGAACACATAACTAATTTCAAAACTGCTATTTTAGAATTGAGAAACTCAAAGTACTGTGAGAATCCTTCAAAGACACTCATGGCAGAAGCTAAGGAAGTGTGTGACTGTATATGTGTTGATATAATGGACAGATATTCTTCCACTAAACACTTAGTAGCTGCTAAATTGTTCAACAAGAAATGCTTCACTAGTTTTAAGAATGAACATCCCACAGAAGAGATAGTACTGACCACTGAAGCATATCCCATGATTGACAAAGAAAAGCTTGAAACTGAACTAGAAGTATTCTATTGTAGGTCTGATATTCATGAATATTGCAAATTAATTGAGCTGCTGAAATTTATTTTGGAAAATAATCTAGATGATGTTTTTAGTGAAATTACGAAACTGATAAAAATCCTATTGACAGTTCCCATGACTACATCAGAGGCAGAACGCTGCTTTTCAACATCGAAAAGAATAAAAACTTTTCTAAGAAGCACTATGAATTCGGAAAGACTAAATGCGCTTGCAGTGCTTTCAATGGAGAAAAATTTCCTCAGTTGTCATCCAGAGATCAAGGAGAAAATTATTGATCTTTTCGCGCAAATTAAAACAAGAAGAATGGATTTCATTTTTAAATGAATAGATTAAGCTTGAACTGTAACAATTCAGATTAAAGTAAGTAAAAATGTTTGATTTTGTTCTTTTAGGATTTTATCAAGTTTCTGAATAAATTTTCTTTTTATACATGTTTGTTTCCTTTTACACAATTTTAAAACAAAGGCTAAAAATTTTCTGGAGCAGCACCCCCACTAATTTCAGCTACGAGCCACCACTGGATATTACAAATAATATATTGACACCTATTTAAAATTAATATTTTACAGGCATACACTATAATAATATTTTACAATCATTTATTTTTAATATTTATATTTATTTGCTGGGCTGTCAGTTAATATTTAAGCTAATTATAGTTAATATTTACAAATTTTCTATTTATACATTTAGATGTCATCAGTCATCTAGATCTTAATTGACTGATTTTAAATACTGGCAGCACTTAAAGGTGGTGAGTCACTTTCATCCTCTTCCAATCAGCTGGGCAGATGGTATCGCCATGATTCTTGTCCAGCCGTGCACGTTTATTCTTGAATGCATCAACTGTTAAAGGACGCTTAACTGTCTTGGTTTTAATTTCTTTGGTGACTTTAGCACGGCTGTTACTCACTCGAGCACCCTTCTTGTGTTGTTGTTCAGCCTCCTTTACGATCACCCTTTCCTTCAACTGGCTGATGACTTTTTCAGGAACACGGGCAATCGGTCGCTTGGCATTCATCACGATGATTTCATCCTGCTTCACTACATATGCTGATGTTCGTTCTTCATCCAGTCTCTGTCTCTTAGTCACTTCCTGTGCCAGCAGACTGACCTTTTTGTTTACGAGAGCCATGATGCAGTTCTTTGCTTCTCCCTTTCTCCTATCCCTTCCACTCACACTGTCATAGCCTTTTCTCTTTCCATGCAAACACACGGCATTCTTCTGAACTTGCATATATTCCTCTTCTTTATCCTCATTTTCTGGCACTCTCTTCATGCCTCTTTTAATAACACTAACTCTACAATTTATAACTTCCGAATCCACACCTTCTTCAGATCTTTTGAAGCTTTAAATCTGCAGGTTGCTGGGGGTTTATCCTTCTCAGTCCTTGGACTTCCAACGACTTCTTCTTTTAATTTTTTCGAAACACTATCTGGATTCTGACTAACTAGCAGCTCTTTCTCTTTAACCTCACTTTCTGACCCTCTCTTCTTGTCTCTTCCATTAACACTAACTGTACTTTTTCTAACATTCGAATCCACACTCTTCTTCATATCTCTTGAACCTTCAAGTCTCTTTGTTGGTGGGGATTTATCCTTGTCGGTCTTTTGCCTTCCAATGCGTTCTTCTCTCAGCTTCTTCAAAAAGCTAACTGGATTATGACGAAGCAGCAGCTCTTTTCTCTGCTGCACTTGTGTCGTGGACCATTGGTTCCAGGCCCTTTCCTTTGCGCTACCACTATTGATCTTGACCTTCAGACTGCCTTCCGCATCTATTTTCTTCGTTGCTCTACTTCCTTTGGTGAGACTGGAAAGAATTGGGCATCTGGAAGAGAAGATATAGAAATATTTTGAGTAATTTGATTTTTACATGGGTTATGAATTCATAATATGCATTCTTTATACATATGTGCAATCACGATACATAAATTAATTAATAATCTTTAGCTTCTAAATAATAGTTTTTGATCTTACATTTCTATTTTTTAATTCTTTGTGAAACAAAAACTTTTAGGCAAGCGAAAATATTTTAAGGAAAGAAACTTAATATTTTCGATGCAAATCAGAATTTATACAGTTTTTATATTATTGCTAGAGACAAAAGTTTATTTTATTTCTTAAATATATATTTTTTAATATAAATCATTGGGAAATATCGTTGAACTGCTAGATAACAATTTCTAACTGACATAACCTTAAGATGTACTGTTTCTTATAATTTAGTGGAAAATTAAAAGTTCACAAAATAAACTTTAGTATTAAAACTTCAAATATGAAAGAAACTTCACTCACCCAATGTCTCTATGTAAATATTCTCCGTTTTCTTCACTATACGACGCCATCATTTGCAAAATTCGCTGAGAAAACTTTTAACCCTCTTGATATGATCAAGAAAAGCCACGAAATGGTACCGAATGTTCGGTAATTTCGGTAAAGTTTCTTCTCTGTTGTTTAGCAACAATAGTATTGTTTATGACGTCGACTGTTGAGCATGCGTTATCACGTAGTAGTGACCATTGTTTTGCACATGGATTCGAGATTAAAAAACCTCACGACTTAACAGCATTCATTTTAACGAAGAAATTTAAATGCTTTAAACAGAGCTCTTTTAATGAATTATCAATTCTTTTTTGATATTAAGTATTTACGCAAACAAACAGATCTTTTACTTTAATCAATATGATGATTTTTAATACTCTGAAACATTGGAATTTTAAAGAATTTGTCGTTAAATGTTCGGACGGCAACATACCATGTTTTATTAAATAGAAACATCAACTTTAGAAGGTTCGGGATAAGAATTTTTTTAGATATACACATGCACATACACACACATACATAAGTAAACATACACACACACATACATATGTAAACATACACACACATACATATGTAAACACACACACACATACATATGTAAACACACACACACATACATATGTAAACACACACACATACATATGTAAACACACACATACATATGTAAACACACACACACATACATATGTAAACACACACACATATGTACACATGCACACACATATGTACACATGCACACACATATGTACACATGCACACACATATGTACACATACACACACATATGTACACATACACACAGACATGGTTGTCGAAAATATGGGATTATTATACTATCAATTTAATTACTGCTATTTGATATACATAACTTGATGTAGAACCCTGAATTGAATCCTCTACTTCCATCATTAAATCCAACGTTGTTAAACGTTATCGTTATGGAAATTTGTTCGAAACAAAATTTGACTGAAAATTCTTTGAAACGGAAATTTGTTCATTGCAGAAATTTTTTCGAAAAGGAATTTCCTTTGACGGAAATTTGTTCAAAACAGAATTTTAAGAGACTGAAATTTATTTAAAGAGCAGGTTTGTTCAAAACGGAAATCTGTTCGAAACTAAATTTTGTTTGATGGAAAGTTGTTTGAAACGGAATTTTGTTCAACGGAAATTTGTTCGAAACAGAAATTTGTTCGCAACGGAATTTTGCTCGACGGAAATTTCTTTGAAACGGAAATTTGTTCGATGGAAATTAGTTCATTGCAGAAATTTTTTCAAAAGGGAATTTCCTTTGACGGAAATTTGTTCAAAACCGAATTTTAAGAGACTGAAATTCATTTAAAGAGCAGGTTTGTTCAACACGGATATCTGTTCGGAACTAAATTTTCTTTGATGGAAAGTTGTTTGAAACGGAATTTTGTTCAACGGAAATTTGTTCGAAACAGAAATTTGTTCGCAACGGAATTTTGCTCGACGGAAATTTCTTTGAAACGGAAATTTGTTCGATGGAAATTAGTTCATTGCAGAAATTTTTTCGAAAAGCAATTTCCTTTGACGGAAATTTGTTCAAAACCGAATTTTAAGAGACTGAATTTCATTTAAAGAGCAGGTTTGTTTAAAACAGAAATCTGTTCAAAACTAAATTTTGTTTGATGGAAAGTTGTTTGAAACGGAATTTTGTTCATCGGAAATTTGTTCGCAACGGAATTTTGTTCGACGGAAATTTCTTTGAAACGGAAATTTGTTCGATGGAAATTCGTTGGTAATGGAAATTGTTCTGAACGGAATTTTGTTTGAGGGAAATTTGTCCGAAACGGAATTTTGTTTGACTGAAAACCTTCTGGTTTGTCACTGGGAATTATGGGTAAAGGAGGGGTCTGGGAAGAGAGAGGACAGAAGAAATCTTACAAAAAAAGAAGAAGAAGAGAAGGGTCAGTTTTTGATTAGGCAGAATGAACACTTGCTTTAATGACAAACTAGACACCGTTTACTTCCTTTTAGTTTTCGCTGTTCTTATAAGCTATATTCAGAGCATGGTAAAAGAGGAATTATGCTTAATATTTAAAGCTGGAGTATTTTCCACAATTGTACGCTCAGTGATCATTGGAACCTGACAACCCTACTCCATATTATGTCAATGGAACGCTAATTTCGAAGTCCCATAACTTTTAAATTAAACATTTTACGTGGAATGTGACTAAGGTAAAAAATTAATGATCTAAATCATTTTTATCTAAATATCAATTTTTAAACAATATTCTGTCAGTATTTGAAGCGTTATGAAAGTTTTGAACCTATAACAATAGTGGTGATGGACATTTGAAGTTAATTGAAACTAAAATAGGAAGTATTATTTCAAACCAGTTCCTTCACAATTGCATATTTCAAAAGTGTTTGTAAATAATTCCTTCAATATTTGGTTGTCTTTTTTAGAAGAGATTGCTGCTCTGAAAGGTTTAATCTTCCTTATCTGCATAATTGCTGTAAGAATATGATTCGATTTAGATAGATTTGATTCAGAACTTTAAATTATCCTCCTCCACATTTTCTGAAAAAACTCTTATTTTAGAAGTTATAGAGATTCAAAGTTAGCGTCTGATTGACATAACATGAGGTGGCCATGTTATGTCCGTGAGTCGCTAACTTCGAACAGATTGACTTCAGAGATTACTCAGAGTCTGTCTCTTCTTAATGGTCTAGATCGAGTGAATACTTGATTAAATACTTTGGGTTTTAAGAGAGCGCCAAGTGATCGGATCGAACAAGAACGAACTCTAACGCAGTCACAGTATGTATTTTTCCTTCCATTTTATTGATCTTTCAAAACTTTTTCTACAAAATATATATTCATATATATTATGTTTTAAATAAAATATATATATTAATATATATCATTAATATTTTTTGGCAAGTTCCAGTTTAATATTCTGTAAGAGGGAACCATGGACCTTCAAATTGCTGTCACCTAGATTCAACATTTTTGGTATTACTGTTTCAAAGAGAAAAACTAGAAGCGCGGAGAGCAGACCTCCCCCCACCCTGCCCACGGTCAGTAGGGGACACCGATGGGATTGGAAAGGCCGTCGTCCGTCGGATGGGACATTAAGCCGTGGCCCCGTGTGCGGGAGAGCCATACCCTGTGCACGTTAAAGAACACGCTGGATGGCCTTGACGGGAGACTACCATCTGTCTCCCAACAGCTGTTCCAGTGGGTCCCCTCCCCCAACCTTCTCTGAGCCTTCGGGGTCCATGTGACCTGGCTATTTAGCCCATGGTGTGCAAAAAAGTGCCGCTCAGAGGTAAAACAACCCAATCCAACGCCCGCCCCCACCACCACCATTCCAGAAAAATTTCTTATTGTATTTCGTGACTTAGCCTCCATGACTACGAGCTATATCGACATGGCTATCATCATTTTCACACGAAATCAAATACACATCATTTAAAACAACAGAAAAAAAGCACAGAATTAAAGGAGAGTAAAAACTATCACACCCCCATCGAATTTCCCATTGATACACACTAAAATCTTTCGCACTGGATAGATACGATCATCCCGACATTTTTTCTAAAACAACTGATTCTGTTTCAAACAGATTTCCGTTTCGAAAAAAATTTGGTTTGAAACACAGTTCCGTTTCGAACAAATTTCCGCCGAAGGAAATTCCGGACACCGGAAGAAAAAGGTGGGGATTCCGGGTATATCTGCTTATTCCCAGAACAAAAAAGATTTAGTATTATATATGTATAATATAACTATGAGTTATATCCCAGTAACAAGGGGGTGGGGGGGTGGAATCTCCCATCATTCAGGAAATTTATTTTTGAGATATCATTTGTTCATCGCGCTCCAGGGAACAAATGGTTAGCTTGCTTGGCTAATGATCTTTAGGGATCTGAGTTGAAACTCTCGATAAAAGGCATGAATTTTATGCTGACAGGCTTTTGTAAGATTTCTCTGGCAAGCAGTCGCATGAGGAAGAATTTATTTATTTGCTCATTAACGCATTAATAAAAATCTGAACAAAGTTTTTGAAAACTCCCATACCTCGAAATGTTTTGGTCCATTTGGCTACACTGCTGTTTGTATAGGAAAGAATTATGTATAATTCTATTATTCTTGTTCTTTTTCATCTAATTGACATTGTGTCGTCGTTATCGTCATCATCATGATGATGACGATGATGACACACTTTATTATGAAGCAGCCATGGGTTATGAAGGTCCAACCAGATTGCGCAATTTAGTCATCCACCATTTCTAACAAGGTCCTGTTTGACATTGTTTGTCCACTGCATTCTAGGTCTCCCCCTCTTTTTGAAGCCTTTAGGCACACTGTTCATAATCCTAGTCACTAATCTATAGTTATGTATATGGGTAACATGGCCAAACCAACGGAGTCTCTCTCTGCATAATATGCTGCTCAAAGGAGGTTGCTGACACCGTTGCCTCACCTCATCATTACTTACAAAGTTGAACTACCTAATGCACAAGATAATGAATAAACATCTAGAATTAAAAGCATTAAGTTTCCTGTTATTTTGCTTACAAAGGGTCCAAGTTTCACTACCATAACTAACTCTAAAAAGAACCAAACTCTTACATAGTCTAATTTTAGTCTTTAGGTGTATACGCCTATTTCACCACACTATCTATAGATTCTTAAAAGTCTCGGCAGCAATCCCTATTCATCTGTTAATTCATCCACACATCACCAATATCTGTCACATAGTTCCCAAGATAATTAAACTGTGATACCTGCTCAAGACTGCAACCATTCAGATTAACTGAATCACAGCCTGCCTGACCAATTTTCATCACTTTAGTTTTCTCTCTGTTTATAGCCAAACTTACTCTACTCCCTGTCTCATCGACAGCTGAAATGAAAGAGTTAATTTCATCAACATCATTTGCCAAAAGGGCTAAATCATCAGCATAATCTAAATCAGAAATTTTCAGATCTCTAGACCATTTAAGCTCAAAATCTTTTCCTTGCAGTGAATTTCGCAATAATCAAACTAAAGAGGAAAGGAGACAAAATGCAGCCTCGTCGAACACCAGAAGCAATGCTAAACTAATTGCTATAAGCTTTATTAACTCTCACATACATCTTGGTGCTATTATAGAGAGCTTTTATTATGTTAACTAACTTAACTGGTATGCCATACGATCTCACAAACAACTACAAATTATGACGATCAACAGAGTCAAAAGCCTTTTTGAAATCAACAAAATAGTAACCAATGGTTTCTGAAACTCTTAAACATTTCTCAAGAATCTGTCTAAGTGAAAATAACTGATCCATACATCCCTACCACTTCTGAATCCACATTGCTCATCACGCAATTACCTGTCAACCAGATTCTTAAATCTATTAAGCACAATCATGCAAAGAACTTTACCTGGAACAGAAAGTAGGTTGATACCCCTATAGTTATCACAAGAACTGCGATCACCTATTTTAAAATACGGATAATAATAGCTCTGGTAAAATCCTTAGGAACAATGCCTTTATCATGGGCCTAACCACTAGGCCTAAACTGAGGTTGTGATTAGGAAGCTAGCGACTGCTCCATCAAGGCTAACTTTGTGTGTTGTGGTAGCTCTTCTAACTAAGGCAGTAGTCAACAGTGACTTCGGTCTTAGTAGGGCAGGTCCTTGTATGAGAAGGCCTGTAAAAGCTAGGATGAATCTCTAGAATTCTTCTCTGTCCTTATATATCGCAAATAAATAGAAGATATTCAAAATTCAGTCATCACGTGGTAACTGAAATATTCCCTGCTCAAAGAATTTCAGTAGTAATTTCATCTACCCTTGGGGATTTATGTAGTTTAAGTTTAGAAATAGCCAAAATAACTTCAGAATGTGTTGTAGGGCCAATATTAAAGCTAGTAATGCATCTATCATCATTACAAACAAGGGAGTAGAACTAACTGCATCGTTTAGAACATGTGTGAAATGCTCAGCCTACCTAGTAGCCATGACAGAATCCTCACCTTCAATAACTTTACTTTGTTTATCCTTAATTCCTTGTATACTTGTCCATTTTTCCCACAAAAACTTTAACTATCTGTTACAGCTCTCTGCTGTTACTGTGTCTAGCTGCTTGCTCAGCTTTGTCAGCCAATCCACAAACCAAAGATTCTTATCAGCTGCTAAACTGATACTTTACACGTTTATTAAGATCTTTGCAACGTTTCTGTTATTACTAGTAGATTATTGATTAAGGATATTTCTGCCGTTTTTCATTTCCAAAATAAGCTCCAGTGCCATATCACTCAAATAATTTTCCATCATCTGCTCCCATTTATCCAAAAGAGAATTATTAGTTAAAAAAAAGCCTGTTTTAAACTGTCCCATTCTTCCTCAATTTCAGCAATAAGCAAACCTGCCTGTTATAATGACTAAGCAATGGAATTAAAAAAATATTTGGTATTTTCTAGTTAGCTGATTTTTATGTGTTGTGTTTTGTAGATTTATTTGATGTACACCATTTTTGTGGCTGAATGACCTATGTTTAATATAATTTATTAATTTTCCTGCAGATAAGCTATTTAGCTTTGCGGGTCAAATTGTAAATGTATTTGTATTCTTTACTCATATGAATAAAAATTATATTCTTTAAAAAAAAAAAACTTACGGTAAGCTTTGTCTATAACCGGGTCTTTCATAGCTTCAGTGTTAAATGTAACTTTTTCAATCTTAACACAACACTTCTTAAGTTTAATTTGCAAGACTCTTTTAACAAGGTAATGGTTAGATCCAATTTCAGCTTCTCTATATGGCCTTGTATTCCTAATGGAACTTGTCCATTTGCTGTCAGTTAATATATATATAACTCTGGTTTACAAGGTTTTTATGCCATGAACAATTTATCTGCCTTTAACTATTTTTCAGGTGCTGATTTCATATCTGGCCTTAAAAAATGGCCAGCACGTCACTTTTTTTTATGTTATTAGTCAATTTGACTCCTATTAAGATCTTCCTACACCAATACCTCCAGGCAACTGGGAGGATACTAGATATTTTGCTTTTTTATGGCTGGCATCACTGATTGCCAAGTGGGAGAAAACATGTAACAGTAACCTCACCTCAGACCGCCATTCTTGTCGTTTTCATTGTAGCAGGAACACGTGCTGTACGTTGAAGAGTGAATTTTGGCGTTTAAATGGCACAAAGGCAGCGTCGCGGATGTCTTAATGTGCCAGATAAGTTTTTTTTATGTGTGTGGAAATTATATTTTAATATCCCAGGGTCGTTCTTTGACAAAGATTGTGAAGAAAGCCTATAACTTGTATTTTGGATGTCATGTTGGAGATCAGGACAAAACATGGGCTCCACATGTGTGCTGCATTTCGTGCTTCGTTGGCCTGAGTGAATGGTGGAAAGGTAAGATAAAATCCATGCCCTTTGCAGTTCCATTGGTTTGGCGTGAGCGAACTAGTCACTTGTATGATTGCTATTTTTGTTTAACTAAAATGTCCGGCTTTTCAAAAAAGAACGAACGCAAAATACAATATCCAAATATGTCTTCAGCCATAAGGCCAGTTCCTCATGGAAAAGATCTTCCTATACCAATACTTCCAACCAACTAAGAGGAGATGGATTCACATTCAATCGGAGGAAGACTTTGATACACATATAGATCCTGATCCTACATATACCTCTAAAAAGTTAGACGAGCCTCATCTGATTCATCAAAATGACCTAAATAATCTTGTTCGCGACCTAGGAGTTTCCAAACAACAAGCTGAGGTTTTAGGTTCAAGACTTCAAGAGTGGATTCTTCTGGCCAAGGGTACCAGAGTTTTTCTGTTTAGAAAGAGAAATTTGGTTTTGTCTGCTTATTACGAGATGCAAGATAGTTTGTTTCTTCACAGATATTTTAGGGCTGATGGAAGAAATTGGAACAACTCACGACCATAAGGAATGGCATCTATTTATAGATTCGTCAAAATTCAGCTTAAAAATTGCCTTTTTGCATAAAGGAAACCAAAACCCTTCCATTCCAGTGACACACGCTGTGGGAATGAAGGAAACTTATGAATACATGAAAAAAATATTCACTGCTATAAAATATGACCAGTTTAAGTGACAACATGTAGTGACCTAAAGGTCATCTCTCTCTTGCTCAGGCTTCAAGGAGGTTCACAAAATTTTGCTGTTTTCTGTGTTTGTGGGACAGTAGGGCCAGAAAGGAATACTACAAAACAAAAGACTAGCCCAAAAGAAATGTTTTTATTCCTGGAAAGAGTAATGTGAGGTATAAACCTCTAGTTGATCTCTCTAATGTTCTGCTCCCACCACTACACATCAAACTGGGACTTATGAAACATTTGTAAAGGCTATGGATAAAACTGGTAAAGGGTTTTTGCACTTGAAGGAAAAATTTCTAAGACTAAGTGATGTTGGGTTGTTTTACCTCTGAGCGGCACTTTTTTGCACACCATGGGCTAAATGGCCAGGTCACATGGACCTCGAAGGCTCAGAGAAGGTTGGGGGAGGGGCCCACTGGAACAGCTGTTGGGAGATAGATGGTAGCCTCCCGTCAAGGCCATCCAGCGTGTTCTTTAATGTGCACAGGGCATGGCTCTCCCGCACACGGGGCCACGGCTTAACGTCCCATCCGACGGATGGCGGCCTTTCCAAGCCCATCGGTGTTCCCTACTGATCGTGGGCAGGGCGGGGAATTTTGCGGAGATAAATCTCAACGCTGACCCAGCTGGGACTCGAACCTGGGAACTACAGATTACGAGCCTGGCGCGCTACCGACTGAGCCACCCCCGCCCCCATTCCCATAAAGATTTGCTTGGTTATAAAGATAAGCATGTATTATGTCCTCTAAGAACAATTTTCTTCGAGAATTTTATTTTTAGGCATATTAAACTCTACACTTTTATTAAACTATACACTTGGTAGAACATTTGGTGAAAATGCTATCAAGTGTATTGTTTAGAGCTCTATTGCACCAGTGTGATAAAAAAAAAACACATTTAATTCGGTATGGTATGCATGAATTTTTGTGTAAGAAAAATAGTTTCGATGTGTATTTAAAATATTTAATATCATTTTAAATCACAAATACAGTTTTGTTACTTCTTATGTATAGAATAAGTTACAAAATAGATTCTAATGGCAAAAGACATTAATCCATTAACAAGCTTCTTTTACAATGTTCACTGGAAAAAGTCCAGCAATGAAACTGTGTGAGACGGCTTCCAATTTCAAGAGATGTTTCTCTGCTTGATTTTGCAGGGTGGTCTATTAGAGCTACCTTTCGGGAACTGAACCTAATAATAAGGAATAAAACAATGTAAAACAATAAAAGCTAATATTTCTGTGGTAAAAAAGCTATGAAAACAATAATGGAAAAGTAGAAGAGCTTAACTGAGAAAAAGGAAATGGAGAAAACCGAAATAAGGAACAGAAGGAATTGCAGTAAATAGAACAGTTAAAGCAACAAGAAAACTCTAGAAACAACAGGAAAATCATCTATGACAACTGTAATAAAGGCAAGTCAGCTGAAAAATAAAAATAAAATGAACTTCAACTGTAGCGAGAATAAAATGAAGATCAACTGGGATAAAATGAAGATAAGCTAGATTAATAGGAATTACAGAAAGATCCGTTACAACAAGATGGTAACAGGATGGAGATTATTTAGAACAATACAAAATAAGCATTAGGAATCTAGGGCAATAGAAACAAAAAATAATAAAATGAGGTACAGAATGAATAAAAGCAAAATCATTTGAATAATTAGAAATAAAATGGAAGTATTCTACCAAAAGAAAAGGAGTAAAATTTAGATCAGCAAGAATAGTGGGAATAAAATGAAGAAGGTCGGATGCTTCAATTGGAATAAAAAATAAATTTATCTAGAACAATGGGAACAAATAAGAGATGTAGTAAAGCAATAGGAAATATATGAAATTCAGATAAATTACAGCAACTAAATTAGAAATGAACTTGAACCATGGAATGAAAGAATATGAAAATGAGAATAGAGATAAAAAGATTTTCTAGAACAATACGAATAACAGGAAGACGATCAGGTACAACAGTAGGAATGACGTAAAAACAATTTAAAGTAACGGAAATACTAACAGTAAGTATTGAATTGAAATAATAAATAAAAAAATAAATCCCCCCCTCAAGCAGCTGCTTGCCACAGAGGTCTGACAGTAGCTTGTCAGTTTATATGTCATAGTAGAAGGTCTGTGAGGATGGCAGGACCTCAGCAGAAACACAACACGAACATCCATGCCTTACCCGGGGCTCGAACCAGGTTCCCTAGATCAGTAGCCAAGCGCGCTAACCACTCGGCCACGGGAACCAAAAGTTTATTTGGATTTTAGGAAAAAATTCAAACTCAAATATTATTTAGTAAATAATACCTTTAATCAATAATGTATCCACCATTTTGTTCGATTTTCTTAAGCCATCTGTCGGGCAGCTTCATTATTCCGTCGGTGCAGAACTTGGTTGTTTTTTTCATTGAAGAACCGATAATGGTGGTTCTTGATGGCCTCCAAAGTTTGATACTCTTCACCGTTTAAACAGTTTTGCAGCGACTGGAATAATTGGCAATGCGAAGGTGCAATGCCAGGTGAATATGGCGGGTGGCACAAAACATCCCAATCCAATTGCAACAATTTTTGCCGGGAAGCCAAAGACGCATGTGGTCTCACGTTGTCAATGCGGAACCCAACTCCTTTGTGATTGGGGCGGGGGTGGCTCAGTCGGTAGCGCGCCAGGCTCGTAATCTGTAGTTCCCAGGTTCGAGTCCCAGCTGGGTCAGCGTTGAGATTTATCTCCGCAAAATTTCCCCGCCCTGCTCACGGTCAGTAGGGGACACCGATGGGCTTGGAAAGGCCACCGTCTGTCGGATGGGACGTTAAGCCGTGGGTCCGTGTGAGGGAGAGCCATACCCTGTGCACGTTAAAGAACACGCTGGATGGCCTTGACGGGAGGCTACCATCTGTCTCCCAACAGCTGTTCCAGTGGGTCCCCTCCCCAAACCTTCTCTGAGCCTTCGGGATCCATGTGACCTGGCCATTTAGCCCATGGTATGCAAAAAAGTGCCGCTCAGAGGTAAAACAACCTAACCCTTTGTGATTCGTCAATTCCGGATGTTTCTCATCGATCGCTGCCTTCGGGCAATCCAATTGCAAGCAATCTAATCTGAGTTAATCGTTTGATTGCTTGACAAGAGCTCATAGTGAAGGATTCCCTTCCATCCCACCACAGAAAGAGCGTGACCTTCTTTGGATGCAGGCCGGCCATGGATTGCTCCACGATCTTTTTCTTTGCACATTGTTGTTAAAAGGATCCATTTTTTATCGTCCGTCACTAACTGCCTGAAAAATGGACCGTTTGTGTTGCGTTGCAAAAGGAAATCACAAACAGAGATGCGATCAAAAAAACTTTTTTCGCTCAACCGATGCAGCACCCACACATCGTACCGATTCACGTATCAAAGCTTCTCCAAATGCCTTACAACTGATGTTTGCGATATTTTTAGTATCGCAGAAATCTTTCTTGGAGTGCTGCGCTGGCTAGTTTAGATTAATGTAGCGATTTGGTCGTTGTCAACTGTGGAGGGCCTTCTTGAACGTGAGGCATCTTACAGAGAGAAATTTCCAGTTCAGAACTTCGCGAACCACTTCTGACACGTACAGTCATTTGTAACATCATCTCAGTACACTTCATAAATCTTTTTTTCCGATTTTTGTTGCGTTTTTACCTTTCCGAAAAAAAAAAGTGTATAAAGATGGCAAAAATGCAACTTCGTATCTTCCATTTTTTTAAATTGATCCTAAGCGAATATCACTCCCTCAATCTGCCTGATTTCTGTTTCAGAATATGCTAGCAACTGGTTCACTGTCGAAAGTCCACACTGTTTATAGCTCTTAATGCACTTGGTTGTGCAGCTCACGTCCAAGACATCTCTTGGGAAATATCGGAACGGACTTTTGGTTCAACCCAATATCTGTTATATAGATGATTGTGAGTGGTTGACGGCTCACTGACTAATTCTAACTAAAGGAAGGAATGTTAAGAACGTTAAGGACGTTAAGGGAGAAGGAAGGACGAGGAAACGACGAAGAGGTATTGTATATTGATTAACTTAGGTTAAAATTGAGTTTTTACCTTTCAGAGCAGTTCTTTTAAGAACTAAACCTTAGATTAAGGAAGTGTTACTGGAGAACAATGTAAGACGCTGAATTGGAAAAAGTCTTCAAGATCTATCACAAAGAAGTGGAATTTATTGAAACTAGGAAAGAAGTCATTAGTACAGTCGCTCAAAAAAGTATCCGAACGCTACGGTTGATCACAGAATTCAGAAAAAACATCTGGCAACGATTTTTTTAGAAATAAGTGATCTGGCAACCTTCGTGTCACGTGACACGAAGGTTGCCAGATCACTGATTTCTAAAAAAATCGTTGCCAGATATTTTTTCTGAATTCTGTGATCAACCGTAGCGTTCGGATTTTTTTAAATATATATAATGCGTATGAATATAGAATGCAATGAATATGGAGCGTGTGCAGTTACCGTTCACAGCAAACTGGAGCGGTTGCGGTTAATGTTCACAGCATACTGAATCGTGTGAGCTCACAAAAACCTGGATCGTGTGGGCCCACTCACAGAAATATTGAGCGTGTGCAGTTACCGTTCACAGCAAACTGGAGCGTGTGCAGTAACTGCACACGCTCCAGTTTCCTGTGAACGGTAACTGGAGCGTGTACAGTTGCTGTACACGCTCCAGATATTTTTTCTGAATTCTGTATTCAACCATAGTGTTCGGATACTTTTTTGAGCGACTGTACCTGTGGTATAGGAACAGCAGGTTATCAATAACCTCACAATTATACTAATGAAAAATGAAGAAGCCTCAAACAAGCCTATTAAATTCTGCAGAAGAAATCGCTACAAAAGAACACAAGATATCTAAATTGTTCAAGTAGGTGGCCCTATCAAGATGGTCTACAACATCGAAGCTACCATTCTTCATTAGTAACGAAGATGTTGGAACAACACTACAAAATTCAAGGAATAAAAACAGGAACCAGAATTTGCAGAATGAAGATCAAACAGGAAATATAAAATTTTCTCCAAATAGGAACCTTTTTATCCAAAATTGAGTACAAAAGGCTAACCCGAGTACGCAAGAGATGCAGGAAAACAGGTCATTTCCTGGCTCAGTGTTGGAAAAAATTGGAAAAAAAATGGAAAAAAATCTACCTCAACCAATCACTTTTGCTGAAGTTATTACGGAATCCAAACGATTCCAAAAACAGCGAAGTCTCCTTTACTCATCAAACAACTAACTTAAGTTGAAGAACAACTATGGATGGAGGCAATAAAATCCTCCACTGCATCAACTCCTACTAAAGAAAAGCTTCCAAAAAATAGAGAAAAAAAAAGTCAACCAAAAAGCAGCATTCCAGAAAAAATACCGAGAAACAAGAAACAGAAATAGTACTCAAAAAGATAGAAAATGATGAAAACAACGAAAAAACGGACACAATAGACACGACATTACAATCAGATGAATCAGATGAAGAATCAGATGAGGGAGAAGAAGAAAAAATAGAAAGAAGAAGAACAGATTTACTGAGCAAAATGGGGTGGGGGTGGCTCAGTCGGTAGCGCGCCAGGCTCGTAATCTGTAGTTCCCAGGTTCGAGTCCCAGCTGGGTCAGCGTTGAGAGTTATCTCCGCAAAATTCCCCGCCCTGCCCACGGTCAGTAGGGGACACCGATGGGCTTGGAAAGGCCGCCGTCCGTCGGATGGGACCTTAAGCCATGGTCCCGTGTGTGGGAGAGCCATACCCTGTGCACGTTGAAGAACACGCTGGATGGCCTAGACGGGAGGCTACCATCTGTCTCCCAACAGCTGTTCCAGTGGATTCCCTCTCCCAACCTTCTCTGAGCCTTCGGGGTCCATGTGACCTGGCCATTTAGCCCATGGTGTGCAAAAAAGTGTCGCTCAGAGGTAAAACAACCCAAACAACCCAACTGAGCAAAATTGAGAAAGGAGCAGTAAAAATCATACAAGAAGGGGGAAAGGTCTTCATGAAATTGTCACGACCCAGCAAATATATGCGTTATTCACAATAAATGGAGAAATTAAAAAGTAAACCCTTGAAGTATTCCTGGCAATACTTGATAATAATTCCAGAACTTCAAATGTGAAAGCTATTATCAAAAAGGTTTTTGAGTTTTATAGCTACAAGCTGCAGGTAAAAAGAAACCAGAGTTGGAATGGAAATATTCCCTCTCAATAGACATGACTCGGCTGGGCTTCCTTTGCTGAACAGTGCTCTGCCAGGTCCGAAACGTTTCGGAGTTGATCTGATCTGATATCTTAACTTACCCTATACGAGTTCCAAGCCAATGGCTTATTACCTCTTAATCTCATAATTTAGTGCCTGATAAGCCAATGACGGAAATGCAAGAGATGAACCCAAGAGAGACCACAGGGGATGTTACAATTGCAAGTATTCAAGAAATACTGCTAGAGGACAAAGGAACGGTTCTCAGAGACCATTAACTTTGGTCTCTTATACTGATTCATGACCAGTGAATCGTAGTTGATCAATAATCTCATGATTTCCTATGGATGATCTCCCATTGTCGAAAAAGTTCTTCGCAAGCTTCTTCGATATGAATATAGATGTGGTCAGTGTTCAGGATCTCTGTGGATATGTTTGTTTTTGACAAACCATGGAGCCCTGACCACTAATCTGAGAACCTTATTCTGATAGCTTTGGAGCTTTCTGAAGTTCGTGTCTGTGGTATTAACCCAAAAAGGTGAGGCATATGTAAGAATAGGTCACAAAAAGGTAAGTTAAGATAGGTCAAGAAAAAGAGTTTCTTCTCCGGACGCAGTTTGGAGCTCCGTCTCATAAGTGGAGGGAGCTTACATTTGATAATGTTAGCTTTGGATAGCACATGGGTGATGTGAGCATCCCATCATTTTAAAAACGAGGTTGTCGATCCAGACTTTGTCAAAGGCTTTAGCGACATCGAGAAAAGTGGATGCGATGGTTTCATTTTTGTTAAAAGCCTCTGCCAGTTTTTCTATTACTCTGAGTATCTGGTGTACTATAGAGCGCTTCCACATAAAGCGAAATTGCTCTTCTGGAATCAAGTTGTTAAGCTCTATATGTTCTGATATACGGTTTAGGATGATCCTTTCAAAACGTTTCCCCATGCATCGAAGTAGGCTGATGGACCTGTAGTTCTTAGGGAAGGTTTGGTCTTTCCCAGGTTTAGGAATCATTTTAATTATGGCTTTTTTCCAAATTCCTGGAAAATGCTTGATTCAGAGAAGAGCATTGGAGATTGTGCAGATGCTAGCTATGGCTCTAGGAGGAAATTGTTTAAACATGGCATTTGTAACGCCATCATATCCAGGGGTATTTCTTGGTTTTAGGTTTTTAATGGCCTCACGAACTTCAAGTGGGATTGTAAATCTAATGGGTGAGATCACCCATCTGGGAGAATCGATTGAGAGTGTTTTCAACTACCTCTGAGGCGCTTTCGTCTGACAGATCACAACTGTCCTGAAACTATTTTCTAGTGTAGTAGCGATATATCCCCATATCGTCATTGCTATATTCTAATCCATTCATTCCATGAATGGGGAGATAATCAGTATGAGGATTTTTCAGGGCTGTTGTCATCCACCAGATAGAGTTGCCTTCTGTCGTCAGAGAAAGCAGTTTTCTGTCCCATGAGTCGTATCTATATTCAAGAATTTTCTCACGGACATAGTTTTTCAGTTCTTTAAGAAGCTCATGCGTTTCTGGTTTCCGGTGTTGTGCCAATCTCGTCTATTTTTGTTCTTTAGTGAGATTAACTCCAAGATGTCCGTAGGGAGCTGATTAGGATCCGCTAATCTTGGTTTTGGCCACGACTACTCTCTTTCGTTTCTCGCTGAACTGTTGGTTGCTAAATAAAAAATAAAATAAATACCCCCTCAAGCAGCTGCTTGCCACAGAGGTCTGACAGGAGCCTGTCAGTTTATATGCCAAAGTAGGAGGTCTGTGAGGATGGCAGGACCTCAGCAGAAAAACAACACAGACATCCATGCCTTACCCGGGGTTCGAACCCAGATCCCTTAGATCAGTAGCCAAGCGTGCTAACCACTCGGCCATGGGAAGGCAGTTGGTTGCCAACCTGAAATAATTTTAAATTGCGTGTTTTTTTCTCTGTATTTTCACATCAACACATTATTTCTCTATGTGGACTCATTCCAACATTTTACACTGGTTGCCTAAATTAAGGAAAAATGAGAAAAATCGCAATAATTCGCCACAAAATTGTGCGATCCTCACCAAATTTGTTCATGTAACCAGTAAAGTAATGCCGAGTGAGCATATCGTATGCAAAGTAGTCTAGGTTGTGTCAATTTGTGTAAATGGATAGCGGCATAAAAACGGATGTTTTGGAGTGGATCGTTGTTTTGTGTTGTAAATGTGAGTAAAGAAATTCGAAACAGCCATTTTGTAGGAATGACCTCGAGACACCATTTGCCAAATGAACTGTGGTAGAGAGCTATTGGCCAGCTCGAAGCAGGATGAAGTCAGTCAGACGTAGCACGATGGCTGAATGTGTGTGCTTTTGTGGTCCATAGACTAAGGAAACAATTTCTTAGCATGGATTCTGAATCTCGGAGATTTAGCCGAGGAAGGGCTAGAGTAGAGGGGAGACCGTTGTACAAGACTGATATCTGCGATTAACAGCACAAAGGAGCAAGACATCTACTCCCTCTCAGCTATGATCCTCTCTTGCAGCAGCCACTGGGAGGATTGTATCAGCTTCTACTGGGCGTAGAAGGCTTCATGAAGGAGGTCTGTACACTAGAAGGCCAGTAATTTGTATACACGTCATGTCACAGGAGAGAGCAGTTGAATTGGATACGCATGCATGTTAATGGAGGTCCGTACTCTTTACAGATGAGTCCAGATATTGCTTGCAGAGTGATTCTGGACATTGTTCGATATGGAGAGAACGAGGTACCAGCTATCATCCCAGTAACATCCGTCAAAGAGACAGTTACGGCGGAGGTAGCGTGTATATATGGGGTAGCATTTCCTTAGGTGGACGCACAGATCTCTATGTGTTGGCGAGTGGGAACTCAATGTTCAAAGGTATAGAGATGACATCCTGGACACTTATGTACGTCCTTACGCTGGTGCAATAGGTGAAACATTTATCTTACAAGACGATAATGCTCGGCCACACAGAGCTCACTAGTGAAACAATATCTTCAAGAAGAGAACATTATGTGAATGGAGTGGTCAGCTCAGTCTTCCGACGTAAATCGATTGAGCATGTGTGGGATGCTCTAGGGAGACGCGTTGCTGTCCTCAACAACCTTAAACAAAAGGGAAGATTACTGCCTTAAAGGAACAGTGGTCGTTATTCCCTACTGAGCTGATTCACATCATAAATAGTATGGAACATCGCTGCCGTGCCTGCATTGCTGTAAGGGGTGACCACACTCCTTATTTTTGCTCAACTTTGCCCATTGCATTCTGACACCTCATTTTTGGACAAGTTCATGTAAGTGTTATTTTTTGAGGAAAAATGTTTCTAGTGTAAAATATTTTAGTTCTGAAACTGGCATTGCAGTTCATGTTTCCATCAAATTTCATTAAAATCATTCATTTTTTTTGTTTATCATAATTTTTCTGAGTTTTCCTTAATTTATGGAAACCAGTGTATTATGGGTTTGTTCACCCCATTTATGGAGGTGAGGTATAAATCCTTGGTGGTGATGATTAATGATGATGATGATGCAGAAATAGTAGAGCTCTGAAAATTTGTACCTAAGGGTAATTCGAGTCTTAGATCTCAAGAAAAATCCGAAATTTGACTTTTGTCATGTCCTTCAAGGCCAAATAGATGTCACAATAGAAGCCAAACTGCTGGAAACGTGAAACGTGGTGTATGAGGGTATTTCGGGTTTGTAGATGTAGGAAACGTCACAAAATTTCGGATCCGGAGGGTCCTTCGAGGTCAAATTTCGATCTATCGGTGCAAGAGAGCAAAAAATTGGTTTCCTGGGGGTATTTTGGGTCATAGATATCGGAAATGTTGCGAAATGTTGGATGCGATGGGTCCTTCGAGGTCAAAGGCCAAATGTAGATCTACCGGTTGGGTTGTTTTACCTCTGAGCTGCCCCTCCTTGCGCGAAATGGGCTAAATGGCCAGGTCACAAGGACCAAGAGGGCCTCCGCAAAATTCCCCGCCCTGCCCACGGTCAGTAGGGGACACCAATGGGCTTGGAAAGGTCGCCGTCCGTCGGATGGGACGTTAAGCCGTGGCCCCTTGTGCGGGAGAGCCATACCCTGTGCACGTTAAAGAACACGCTGGATGGCCTTGACGGGAGGCTACCATCTGTCTCCCAACAGCTGTTCCAGTGGGTCCCCTCCCCCAACCTTCTCTGAACCTTCGGGGTCCATGTGACCTGGCCATTTAGCCCATGGTGTGCAAAAAAAGTGCCGCACAGGGGTAAAACAACCCAAACCAAGAGGGCTCAAACAAGGTTAGGAGAAGGGGACCACTGGACAGCACTTAGGAGACAAATTGTAGCCTCTCGTCAAGACCATCCAGTGAGTTCTTTAACATGCACAAGGTATGGCTCTCCTGTACACGTAGAACAATACGAATTGGCTTAACATCCCATCCACGGGATGTGGTCTTTCCAAGCCCAGTGGTAAAATCTACCAGTGGCGGAAAATTGGTACTGGGGGTTTTTTGAATCGTAGATCTCATAAAATTTGTCGAATTTTGGATGCGATGAGTCCTTCGGGGTCAAAGGTCATATCCCGATATACCGGTGCTGGAGAGCTAGAAATTGATGAAGAGGGATATTTCCGGCAGTAGAACTCAGAAATGAGAGGGATTTTCAGATCCGGTGTCGCATTCGAGGTCAAATAGAGACAAATATTTGACAGCAGATGTTACTGTTATGCTTGCCCTAAACAGTGTTTCAAATTCATTCAAAACGAGAAACATTACCCAAACTTCTAAAACTTCATTTATTTCAGTAAACAATTTAAGGTAAATTTTTACGAGTACCAACACTGATATTAAATGTTTCAGTTTTCAGAATTCTTTAAAGAGTAAAAAAAATTGCTCAAATTCTAAATTTAGAAAACTTTTCAGATTTTCGATTTATTGTGACGTTTTGTTATAAAAAGTTTAATTAAAAGTTGGGAGCTTTGAATACACTTCCCATTTACGCAACACGGAAGCCTCCCAAAGGTTTTATAATTTAGTGCAATTTGTTCATTCTCAGAGCAACAACAACGAGGAAGTAAGATGTTTCAATTTCAAATGAATAATCGGATTTTTAACTCTTACTGCATGTTGAATATTACAAATTATCTGATACGCATAGTATCAATTTATTTTTCATTTTACTATATATTAACAAATTCGTGTTACTGATCATTGAACTTCTCACACCCATCTGGATTACATCACTTCCTTTATTCGTGGTTGTGAACGCATGGTTGTCTACGCGTTCGTGAAATATAAATCGGGCCCCGATTATGGTCTATTTATTCGAACTTGCAACCAACATTTCATTGGATCCTATTGAGCGATTGATTCATAAAAGGGTGGCATAGATGACAGATTCCTCGAGAGTTGGAATAATTATCCAAAAGGATCATTCCAGTGAAACCGACAAATGATACGAGCATCGATGCCTTAGAATTGCATCTATTTTTTACCTTTACTGTAAACGCAAATTAGAGTTATTATTTTTTGTTGTTAACTGCTTTTTTTTTTCGCTGTGGACGAACAAACCTTAAAAATTCTGAAATATGTGTAGTAAACTTAAAATATCCTATTTTAGGTTCTAGTTTCGCTAGATTAATTATTCCAAATACATTGAATTTTAACAACAATTTAACATATTAATACTTTTTCAGAATTTATTTTGTGCATATAACAATTATTCTGTGCATATAACAATTTTTTACATATAAATGCCTTAAATAAGTTCCCGAAAATGTTCCCCATAAAGGTAACAAATCGTGGCTTATTACAGAATTAGACATTCGCTGAATACGAGGAATATGAAGCACGATAATTTCCTTTTTCGTGTTGAGTTGGATTGTTTTATCTTTGAGTTTAGACCCCAAGGGTTTACAGAAGGTTTGGAGAAGGGGAGCCATTCGACAGCTGTTGGGAGACAGATGGTAGCCTCCCGTCAAGCCCATCCAGCTTGTTCTTGAGCGTTTCCAAAGTATCGCTCTCTTCTGTACATGGAGCCACAGCTTAACATCCCAGCTTAACATCCCAGACAGAGGGCTTTCTAAGTCCAAGGGTTTTTCTGACTGAAGTCAGGGTCAGGGTTTAGCGGAGATGAATCTCAACTCTCTCACAGGTGGGACTCAAACCTGGGAACTGCAGATTTCGAGCCTGGCACACTCCCGACTGAGCCAACTTCTGCCACTTTTTCGTGGTGATTCTACCCTATCACAGGTATATATAAAGAAATAAACACATTCCATGACATATGTAAAAATAAGAAAGACAGATATGAGGATTTGACAAAAATTATCTAATCTGAGTAATATGAGGATTTGATATGAGGATTTGACAAAAATTATCTAATCTGAGTAATATTTATGGATTTTTTTTTTCTTTTCTGTATATGGAGAGGTGATATACACTGAATGACCATTGAATTATGATCATTCATCCCCATGTTATGTCAATGGAACGCTAACGTCGTAGCTCTATAACTTCTAAAATAAGTTTTCTTGTTTTGAAGAATATAATAGCAGATAAAGATCTCAACCAAATGTATCAATATCTGGATTTTCAACAATATTCGTTCAGTATTTAATTAGTTATGGAAGTTTGAATATTTAAGAATAATAATGCCAGTGTTAGGAAACTTATATAAAACCGATAAATGGTGAAAGAATTATTTACACAAACTTCTAAAATACAGATTTATTTTATTAAACATTGATACAATATTTATTACTAAGCTTTAATTAACTTCTGACGTCAATTTTTGTGACAGGCGTTATTGTTATATATATTGAAACTTCAATAACTTATTAAATATTGAACGAATATTGTTGAAAAATCAATATTTAGATAGCACTGATTGAGATTTTTAATTTATATTTAGTAACATTTTCCAATAAAACGCTTTTTTAAAAAAGATATAGAGTTCGAAGTTAGCGTCCCATTGACATAACATATGATATTGAGGTGTAGAGAGAGAAATGAGTTTGGTTGGGTTGTTTTACCTCTGAGCGGCACTTTTTTTGCACACCATGGGCTAAATGGCCAGGTCACATGGACCCCGAAGGCTCAGAGAAGGTTGGGGGAGGGGACCCACTGGAACAGCTGTTGGGAGACAGATGGTAGCCTCCCGTCAAGGCCATCCAGCGTGTTCTTTAACGTGCACAGGGTATGAGCTGTCCCGCACACGGGGCCACGGCTTAACGTCCCATCCTACGGACGGCGGCCTTTCCACGCCCATCGGTATCCCCTACTGACCGTGGGCAAGGCGGGGAATTTTGCGGAGATAAATCTCAACGCTGACCCAGCTGGGACTCGAACCTGGGAACTACAGATTACGAGCCTGGCGCGCTACCGACTGAGCCACCCCCGCCCTCGAGAGAGAAATGAAGTTTGCTATGGTATATATGTGAATTGTTACTATAAGCGTGAGAAATTTTACACTCTTCGAATTTCTTCAATGACTTTTTGAAAACAGATACATAATTCTATGTGTCAATAATTTAAAATTTTTGTTTACAGCGAATTGGTGAAAATGCAGAGTCCTTTTAATAATTACCTACATCATCAACGGATATGAAATGCGCAGCAACCATTTGCAAGCACAAATTTAACCCACTAGAATCGACTAGGAATGCATGCGATTTTGGAACATTAAAGCCTGAGTTGCTTAAGCGCCAAAAATCGCAAACAACCAACTTGGATTTTTAACAGTGAATTGCAATAACGCCTCGAGTTCTGAAACAATGCTTTCGTAAAAAACTGAATTAAATTGAGATTTAGTCCATATCCTTTTACTTATTTCCTTATTTCACTTACTTTGTCTAATTCTGCACAATGAACCTGACCAGCCTCGAGGACACAAACATTTCCCTGAGAATTTGTCGCATGTCGCATGATTGTGGCAACGGCACCTAAAAGCACAGTTGGGTCCGTACCTTCTGTCTTCACATTCTGGCAAAAAAAAATTTCAATTAACCAAAAAAGTTTCACTTAAAATATTTTATTCATATTCATTAGTATTCAAAATTTAAATTACAGATTCCACGTTATGTCAATGGGAAAGTTTTTAGGAGCTCCATAACTTTCACAATAAATTATTTATGAAAAATATGAATGAATCAATATTTGTTCAGTATTTCAAGAGTTATGGATATTTAAATATTTAACAACATAAGTACCAGTCACCAATTTAGCCCAGAAGTAAAACTAAGGGAGTATTATTCCAAACCATTTAAAAATTATATTTTAAAAATTTCTGTAAATATTACTTTCAGTATTCAATTGAACATGCTCATTAAGACTTATTCTGCTATTAAATATCCCATCTTATATAATTATTTAATTACTGAACGAATATTCTTGAAAAAACGAGATTTAGATAGATTTAAGTGAGATCATTAACGTATCTTCTATTACATTTTTCCATAAAAAGTTTATTTTTAAAAGTTATAAAGCTTCAAAGTTATGGAAGAGAAATTCGTTTCAGTGATGACATGTTTATCACAGATTAGGCAATTGTAAGGAAAAAATAAATCCCATCAATTCGCCTCATGGACCCGAACACAGGACATATCGGTCACATGTCTGAATCTAAAAGGAAGATTGACGTTTTATTTTTCAGAATTGCACATTTCAAGCTTCGAAGTTAACTTCTCATTTGTGTAGTAACAAGAGATTGTAAAAATATTTGGATCCCAGAGTAGATAAAAAACGTCATATAGATATTTGAGATATTTCAAGAAATATGAAACAAACACAATTAAACACTGAACATGAATTTTCAACTTCTTTCATGCACAGTTCACTAAAAGAAGTTTACATTAAAGAACTATAATTTTTCATTTCTCAAATTTCGCCCAAGATTGAACAATAACACTTGCTACCTCTCATTAGTTGGCATTAGCCTCTCATTAGTTTTCATTTGCAATAGTTTGAAGTCATTTGCCAGAAACATATGCTTTCAGTGAAGATAAGAGGAAGCCGTTTACAGAATTTTGTAATTTCGTTTTGTGCAATTTCGTTTGATGGGCTAATGAAACTCAAACAAAAACCTTGATCTCAGGAACTAAAATGCATAGGTTGGTTGAGATATCTTCAAAGATCTGCAAATGCCTAGAATATGTATAAGTTGACTTGTCACTAGTCACATGTTATCATAGGCAGGGAAATCAGATAGCTTTCTCCGTTGGGTTGGGTTGTTTTACCTCTGAGCGGCACTTTTTTGCACACCATGGGCTAAATGGCCAGGTCACATGGACCCCGAAGGCTCAGAGAAGGTTGGGGGAGGGGACCCACTGGAACAGCTGTTGGGAGACAGATGGTAACCTCCCGTCAAGGCCATCCAGCGTGTTCTTTAA
The DNA here is from genome assembly GCA_038380435.1 of Ryuthela nishihirai. Lineage (NCBI taxonomy): Eukaryota > Metazoa > Arthropoda > Arachnida > Araneae > Heptathelidae > Ryuthela > Ryuthela nishihirai. The sequence continues at coordinate 7,248,976 of JAWZYU010000027.1, forward strand.
CATGCACAAGGTATGGCTCCCCCGCACGCGGGACCACGGCTTAACGTCCCATCCGACGGACGGCGGCCTTTCCAAGCCCATTGGTATCCCCTACTGACCGTGGACAGGGCGGGGAATTTTGCGGAGATAAAGCTTTCTCCGTAATTGCTACTCTGTCAATCGTTGTGCAGTACCTCATTTTTCACTAGCTGAACTGTATCTGAGGATGCCCGGTTTTCACTTTTAAGTTGCATTCTGTATATTCTCTTTCTTTTGTACAAAAGGCTAGTTTTGTGAGTGCCATCCCCTCACCCCCATTTCCTTTAGCACAGACTCCAATATATATATTGTACAGTAAGATTCAACATACAGTACAATATATATATTGGAGTAGTAAAATCGAAGAGCGATTAAATGCAGTTGCCATCTCCGAAATATGAACTCATGCCTAAACTTCAGAAAATGGTAACAGTGGATTTGGCAGCGATTACCGTTTCCCGTACGAATAGCATTTTAAAGACTTTTGCTTCTAGTAAGCGTCCCCTTTTTGGAATTTCGACTGGAAATTGTTTACTGCAATATGGACGACAATCCGAAACATTCTGTTAAATTTTGAAGCATCTGCTACGATATCCCGATGAGTTATGGCTGATACAGGCACACAGACAGACACATAGACATCTCTTACTATTTTAGGCTAGCTGAACTGCACCTTATACTGTCCGGGTCTTACTTTTAAGGTGAAATCTGTGTATTCTGATTTTTACACAGATTTTACTGACTTTTACTAAAGTGAAGTTTAAGAAGTGATCATACGTATTAAGAAGTGATCATACGTACACGAAGGCTGTCAGATGACTAATTTCTAAAAAAAACGCTGCCAGATATTTTTCAGGATTCTTTAATCAACTATAGTGTTCGTATATTTTTTTGAGCCACTGTACATCCTTCCAGAGCAGATAGAGGTTTCCAAAGTATCTTCATGAGCTGTACAGGGTGTAACGTCATTTGATCAATTTTAGCAGTGTTAGGAAAATTTAGCCCGAGTACCCATACAAGCACAATATCCAGAAGATATCTAAGATGATAAATGGATATCCATTAGATATCTTTACGATATTTTCTGGGTATTGTAATTGTGTGCGTAATGCCTGAAATTTAGTTGATATTAATTGAGCAATAGTTGAACCAATGCCAAAAGACGAATGAATGATGGTTGATTCTTAACAAAGTGTTCACTTACCGCTCTGACAATTTTCTCCTGTAAGTCCTGGAGGACAGAAACAAACTCCACTGATCGGATGGCAGGAATGACTTTGGCAGTCGCATCTCTTGGAACAATTCAGGCCGAAGGTGCCTTTTGGACATACTGTGGAATTACGAGAGAAAAGAGAAAATAACATAGAAATATCTCAAAACATTTTGAATTTTATTCCAGTAAAAAAGAGTGCATGTTAGAAGCAACTATCACGAATAAACAAAAAGAGTTAAAAACTAAAGAAACAGCAAAATAATAAAGAGAAAAAAGATAATCGTAAATTAATATACGAAATTTATTTCTAAAGCATTCAAGGAAACTGGTGAAACATGAGTTTCAAATACATTGCAACTTTGGTTGATTCGAAATTCACGGAAATAACAGAAGTAGCTATTAAATAAAAACATAAATGCAAAATACCCCCCCCCCCCAAAAAAAAAAAAAATACGACGCCTCTTACAATGTGATATTAAAATCGGAAATATTTATTTTCAAAACTGAAAACAAAATTTTATTTCACTAACAGACAATAAAAGTGTTAACGTTTTCACTGTTACCAGCTATATTCTTAAAACTACATAAATAAATAAAAATAAAATAAAATAATAATAAATACCCCCTCAAGCAGCTGCTTGCCACAGAAGTCTGACAGGAGCCTGTCAGTTTATATGCCATAGTAGAAGGTCTGTGAGGATGGCAGGACCTCAGCAGAAAAACGACACATACATCCATGCATAGTCACAAAAATAGTCACTAATTTTGCCTTTTTCATTTCTTGAAGATCCCTAACGAGATTTGTTGTTTCGTGTCACTAAATGTTTCTCATATTTTCATTGTCATATCTTGTGTCCCTGACAAGTATCGTTGAATTACGTCCAAAGCTGAAAAATGCATCTTCCTTAAAGGGCAATTGGCCTAATGAGCAGCTACTTTGTCATTTTATCTTTTCTTATTGTGGTTGTTTAATCTTTGTGTTCGCAAACGCATAATTTTATACCAATATTATTCTTTTTATAATTGTTTTGAATCATTCAGGTTTGGGTTGTTTTACCTCTGAGTTAAATGGACAGGCCGCAAGTACTCCAAAGCACAGAGAAGTTTGAGGGAAAGAGTCCCCCTGGGCAACTGTTAGGAGACAGATGGTATCAAGCCGTCAAGGACATCCAGCATATTCTTTAATATTCATAGGGTAAAAACGGGGTTATTTCCAAGCCAATTAAATCCCCTTTCTGACCGAGAAAAGAGGGTTAGCGGACATAAATCGCAACACCGGCACACGTGGGACTAGAACCTGGGAACGACAGATTATGAGCTTGGCACCCTACCAAACTGAACCAACCTATGCTCCAATGTTATTCAGGCAGAAATATATTGATATTATGTATAAGGGTTAATATTTTTTCGAATTGAAATTAACGCGGGTTCCGAATTAGCCAGTAAATTTTGTATATAATTTGCTTACTAGATCTTAAAACTAAGAGTAAATTGGAATTACACAGAAATTACGACTTGCAGAGTTTGGAATTAAGCAGATTTTACTGCAGATGATGCCAGGTTATAATCGATGTAAAGATAAATTTGAGTTGTTGGGTTGGGTTGTTTTACCTCTGAGCAGCACTTTTTTGCACACCATGGGCTAAATGGCCAGGTCACATGGACCCCGAAGGCTCAGAGAAGGTTGGGGAAGGGGACCCACTGGAACAGCTGTTGGGAGACAGATGGTAGCCTCCCGTCAAGGCCATCCAGCGTGTTCTTTAACGTGCACAGGGTATGGCTCTCCCGCACACGGGGCCACGGCTTAACGTCCCATCCGACGGACGGCGGCCTATTCCAAGCTCATCGGTGTCCCCTACTGACCGTGGGCAGGGCGGGGAATTTTGCGGAGATAAATCTCAACGCTGACCCAGCTGGGACTCGAACCTGGGAACTACAAGATTACGAGAGTGGCGCGCTACCGACTGAGCCATCCCCGCCCCAATAAATTTGAGACTCTAAGTTGTAGATAAGCTCATTTTAGAGAAATATATCACTGGAGATGGAAAGTTCCACAGAAATCTTTTCTGATAATATCCTTTTAGCACTTAAAAAGTTTATAAAGAAAAATGAAACATTTAACACCAGATGATGCTGTTACACTCGCATAAATATATTTTCTTGAAATATAGCGAACATTTAAAGAAACTTTAGTCGAAATTTTAGGCAAAGAGTTTCATATAATGGTTATTATTTGCGCTTTAAATAATTTTTGAGTTTTTTTTTATATCTGGGAAAGTTGATTTTAAATGTTCCTGCTTATGATCAAGTGGTTAGCGTGCTTGGCTAGCAGATGATAGCAATAGTTGCTAATGCGTTGTAAAACAACCTGTGTCTCGTTCTGTTGAGGTCTCGCCTTCCTCACAGATCTTCTCTGTGGGATATTGACAGGCTCCTCTCATACCTCGGTGACAAGCAGGTGCTTGAGGGGTAACTTTCTTTTAATAATTGCTTTGAAAGGAAATGTTTGAAAATAATGATTTAGGTGGAATTGACTGAGATTGTCAATTCATTTTCAGTGTCATTTTGACCTGTTAAAATCTTAATTTATAAGTAGTAATCGTCTAATTTGCCTTTACATTGATACAAGGAGTGAGGAATGCAATGCATTATAATAACTGAATTGGGTTGGGTTGGGTTGTTTTACCTCTGAGCGGCACTTTTTTGCACACCATGGGCTAAATGGCCAGGTCACATGGACCCCGAATGCTCAGAGAAGGTTGGGGGAGGGGACCCACTGGAACAGTTGTTGGGAGATAGATGGTAGTCTCCCGTCAAGGCCATCCAGCGTGTTCTTTAACGTGCATAGGGTATGGCTCTCCTGCACACGGGGCCACGACTTAACGTCCCATCCGACGGACGGCGGCCTTTCCAAGCCCAGCGGTGTCCCGTACTGACCGTGCGCAAGGCGGGGACTGAATTGGCCCATCAGTCAAACTGACCAGACAAAAATGGTCACTTGGCGGATTTTTTGATTATAGGTTATTTTGAATGATGCAAAAGAGGCGGGAAAAATATTTGCACAATGTGTATAGTCAAAATCTTAAGAATTAAAAATGTTTTTCCTGTTTGACGGACAAAAAATAAATGTTGTGCACCTTTCTTTAAGCTAAATGAGTTTGTAGAGCAGGCGTGTCCAACCTTTTGACTTCCCTGGGCCACATTGAGTGAAGATGAATTGTTTTGGGCCGCACATAAAATATATAATATAATTAATGTAAATGAATAATAAAACTTCATTTATTTTCTTATGTTTTTTATTATAAAATTAAAAAAAGGGCAACCTAAAACTAGTGGGATATCAAAAACTCGCTGAAAATCGCAATAATCATGTTGAAAGCTTATATTTACGTGACGTAAACTTTACGATTTTGAGCCACATTACTAGCTGTCCAGGGTTGGACACGCCTGTTGTAGAGGATATTTCAGATGTTTATTTAATTTCTTCCAAATCTTTTTCGTTACTTTTTAATATGCTGTTTTGTGCAAGTATGTCTGGTCACTGCCAAGGGAAGAAAGTCAAAGCATCCTCTCGAAGGAATGTCAACATAACGTTGATGTCTTTAACATCAGATGTGAGAGAGTGGTCACGTGATATTTGGGTTGGGTTGTTTTATCTCTGAGCGGCACTTTTTTGCACACCATGGGCTAAACGGCCAGGTCACATGGACCCCGTAGGCTCAGAGAAGGTTGGGGGAGAGGACCCACTGGAACAGCTGTTGGGAGACAGATGGTAGCCTCCCGTCAAGGCCATCCAGCATGTTCTTTAACGTGCACAGGGTATGGCTCTCCCGCACACGGAGCCACGGCTTAACGTCCCATCCGACGGACGGCGGCCTTTCCAAGCCCATCGGTGTCCCCTACTGACCGTGGGCAGGGGGGGGGGGAATTTTGCGGACGTGATATTTGCTTTTGGAAATGTTAAGGTCACTCTTTTCATCAAGGTATTATTGCAGACTGCAGTCCTAGATAGGTGGATATGGGAACTTAGTGTTATTGATTGCAGATGCTGAACTTTGCCTGCCTCCCAAACCGAAAAAAAAATGGATGAAAATGCAGTTGTTTATCTGAGAGAGAAGGTCATGTCAGAGAATGCCACTTTCGCAGTCTCCTTCGCCTCTGCCCTTACCAAGTCCCTACAAATCGAGCTCGAAATGTAATGCTGTTTATAGACACTTAGTTTGAAATTCGCACATAAAATTCTTTCAGTTCTTAGTTAATCGTAATTCTCTTTCAGTGCTCGATACTTTCCATTTCACATTCAGTGCTCGATCCTTTTTCATTTTCTTCCAGTTCTTAATTGAAACTAAAGTAAATGGTTATCAAAGCCCAGTTGTCTCTTTCCATAAATGTTGTACATTCCGAATTCTACTTACCATTTTCACATTTGTTCCCTTTATATCCAGGAGGGCATTGACATGCCCCTGAGGTAGGGGAACAGTTCCCTCCATTTCTGCAAGAACAGCGATTCCCACAATGGCGTCCATACCATCCGGAAGGGCACGCTTTACGGACAAAAAGAAGTTATCCAAATAAATAATTCAGAAACGAATTTGATATCGAATAAAAAGTTAGAAGCAGGAAAACATTCGAATTAGAGTTTTCGAAAAAAAAATAATATTTAGCAATTTTAATTTGCAAAAAAAACAGTTAAATGTTTTTCAAAAAAGCCATACCCAATAATGCACACAATCAACCATACAAAGTGACACCTCAATTATATTTTTCAACATAATCACTAAAAATATTCAAACATTCGCCACTACGTTATGCATTCTGTCAGCAGAAAAATCCTGTCCCTGGTGATTCAATCATCCAGTGGCTGCACGTTGCACCTCTTCATCTAATATGAAACGACATCCTTCCAAGTGCTCTTTCAAGGGTGGAAAGGGTGGAAATCGCGTGGAGTCAGACCGGGACTGTATGCGGGATGCCGTGAACCTCCCACCAAAACTGTCAGAGCAAGTCCTGAGTTCTGTTCGCTGTGTGCAAGGGGGAGTTGTCGTGAATGAGAATGATGCCTTGATTAGGATACCAGGGCGTTTCTTCCTAATGACCTCTCGTAGGCGCTTCAATGTGTTACAGTATCGTTCAGTGGTAATGGTGTTTCCGTGTTCCGAGAATTCACCAACAGCACACCACAGACGTAACAAAAGACTGTAGCCAACGCTTTTCTGGTTTAAGATGTCACTTTGAACTCCATTCAGGTTGCTGATGTTTGTGTCTCCACTCCATCGATGAGTATTTAGTGCCTGGTGTGTAAGGTGGACCCACGTTTCTTCTTCACTTGTCACCACTCGATGAAGAAAGTAGGGTCCCTCTATTGATCACGTTGAAGCAATGTGAGACTGGCCACCATTCGTTGTCCCTTGTGGTCCTCCATTAATGCATATGAAAACCACCTTGCACATACCTTATGGAACCGTAATTCCTATAACACGATACGTTGAACGATGCCATACGACAGGCCCAGCTTGAATGCAATGCACCACAAAGTGACACGTCAATCCTGTTGAATTATCTCCTCAATGCATGCTACCTTCACTTACATTGTGGAGCTGCTGGAACACCCACCGCAACTGTCATCTCGTACAGTATCCCTACCTACTAAAAACCTTCGACACCATTTAATGATATATTGACGAGATATCACACTTTTCCCCTACATTTCAATGAGCTGTCTGTGGATTTCAGCCGCACAAACGTGAAATTTCCTCCCACAGGAAATGAATAACCATTGAGACTTCTTCTCCAGACGGGGCGGGGGTGGCTCAGTCGGTAGCGCGCCAAGCTCGTAATCTGTAGTTCCCAGGTTCGAGTCCCAGCTGGGTGAGCGTTGAGATTTATCTCCGCAAAATTCCCCGCCCTGCCCACGGTCAGTAGGGGACACCGATGGGTTCGGGGTCCATGTGACCTGGCCATTTAGCCCATGGTGTGCAAAAAAGTACCGCTCAGAGGTAAAACAACACAACCCAAATCTTCTCCAGACCCTCTTTTCAATCTCGTAGACATTCTGAACTGCCCCATCTCCGCTCCTATACATGTATACATCTGTAAAGCCCATCGTATTATCAATCGGGTGCACTATAATATACATTTAACGCTCTCCTCTGTGATATATAGGTCTTGTAGCCTTACTTTCTGATACACCTACGTATTTGAAGCTAAGTTGTAGGTATCACGTCTTCGCTGTGATCAGCGATTTCGCTATACTCTGCTTCATTCAGTGCTTCCCCCAAACGATTTACCTACGCTTTCTTTCATCCCATATTAATCCAAAAGAATTCCCTACAATTTATTGCTAAAAGGTTTTTCCTACCAATTTTCTTCTACATTGCTTCCCCCAATGTTTTTCCCACATATTTCACTACATTTTGGCTAACCTATTGTTTTGTACAACGATTCATGAACACTCTGCTTCCCTTCCAATATATTCCAAAGGAATTTCTGTACACTTAGCTGCATCCAGTTTATCACAGTGTTTTCCCTACACTTTACTTCACCCCAGTGTTTTTCCCTACACTTTACTTCACCCCAGTGTTTTTCACAGATAATTCCTTACATTCTGCTTCACAACGTGATTTCCGAAGAGGTTACCCTACACTTTGCTTCAGCAGCGCTTTCTACCGATATGTTTTACACTTTATTTCCTCAAGTTTTCCTGTTTAGAAATTTTACAAAGCTTTGCTTCCCTCAATGTGTTCAAAAGGGATTTCCCAACACTTTTCAGAAGCAGAATTTTCCAGATGTTTTCTTATACTTTGTTTCGTGCAGTAATTTTGCTCAGGGATTTCCTTACACTTCAATTAATCAAAAATTTTCCAGATGTTTTCTTATACTTTGTTTCGTGCAGTAATTTTGCTCAGGGATTTCCTTACACTTCAATTAATCAAAAATTTTCCAGATGTTTTCTTATACTTTGTTTCGTGCAGTAATTTTGCTCAGGGATTTCCTTACACTTCAATTAATCAAAAATTTTCCCTGATTTCCCTGGATTTTGCCTCCCTATTCATATTTTCTCTAAGGATTTTCCAATATTTTGCCCCATCCGTGGTTCACCAAGGGATTTTCCTATATTTTGTCTAACCCTGCTTTCCCTTGATATTTATCTGCACTTTTTTTTTCACGCCGTGTTTTTCCAAATAATTTTTTCTAAATATCTTTCTATGAAGATTGTTATATTAATTAAAACATTCTCTGTTGAATTTCCAGGAAAAAAGACAAATTAGTTTTAACACAAAATGTTGCAACTGAAAAAAAAAATCAAATAATCATTCATAAATTAATTTTTCTATCACTTTAGCCAAAGTAAAAAGAACCAAAATTGGTCAGTAATTTGATGTGCAACTCATCTCCACGTTTGTGAACAGCTACTACACGAGAAATTTTCAATTTATCAGGAACACATCATTATACATATGATTGCTATTTAAAATAATGTTATTATCTTCATAAAAGAATAATTTTATTTTAAAATTTAAATTAGTCCTATCATTAATATAAAGAAAGGACAACAAAGGTCCAAGCAAAGTACCTTATGGGACATCAACATTTATTTACCTTCAGCGGTGCTCAATGCGTTTTCAATTTTAATTATGATTATACTATTAGGTAATTTTTAAACCATAAGTCCTTCCGCTTCTAAATCCGTATTTACAATTTGTGAAAATAATTTTATGAGTCAATGTATGAAATGCTTTACTAAAATTGGGGCGGGGGTGGCTCAGTCGGTAGCGCGCCAGGCTCGTAATCTGTAGTTCCCAGGTTCGAGTCCCAGCTGGGTCAGCGTTGAGATTTATCTCTGCAAAATTCCCCGCCCTGCCCACGGTCAGTAGGGGACACCGATGGGCTTGGAAAGGCCGCCGTCCGTCGGATGGGACGTTAAGCCGTGGCCCCGTGTGCGGGAGAGCCATACCCTCTGCACGTTAAAGAACACGCTGGATGGCCTTGACGGGAGGCTACCATCTGTCTCCCAACAGCTGTTGCAGTGGGTCCCCTCCCCCACCCAACCTTCTCTGAGCCTTCGGGGTCCATGTGACCTGGCCATTTAGCCCATAGTGTGCAAAAAAGTGCCGCTCAGAGGTAAAACAAACCAAACCAAACAAACTTTACTAAAATTGGGAAAGAGCGTTGTAATCCTTTGTCTATAATTCAAGACTTTTAACACATTCGGAAAAATCAGACAATAGTGTTGGTTCACTTTTCCCCTTATAGAAGCTATATTTCGTATCAGATGTAATATAGAATTTACATAGAGTATCATCCACATACTTCTCTTTATATTTATTCACAATGACAAACTAAGACTGTATCTATAATTTAAATAATGAATTTAATATTAGTTTTATAGATGAAATTCAATGCAGAAATTATTAGTGTGAAAAAGTTGGTTGTTTTACCTCTGAGCGGCATCTTTTTGCACACAATGGGCTAAATGGCCAGGTCCATAAGGACCCCGAAGGCTCAGAGAATGTTGGGGGAGGGGATCTAATTCAACCATGAAGGTAGAAAGAGGAGGAGGCGCTCCCTAAATATCAGTTAGCATAGTTGGCTCGTGTAGCCGAAACTGCCCTGTTACTCCTACCCTTAGAGTCGCGCTGAAAGGTCAGTTGTCATCACATGTGCGAATGTTTTCTACGAATACTGGCACAATTAAATCGTAATATTTAGTAATAATAGTAGTATTATTAGGCACATGGGAATTTGCTGCTTTTTAATTCATTTTTTTTTCTTTTTCATGTTTGGATGTGTTTGCAAAATCTGTACGTGAACAGCATGATTAAACTTGTCTGGTTTTAAAAAACAGTTGTTGAGGTCATATTGGACGTCTATCGTAATAAAGTGCATATCAAATAAAGCAATTCAACAATAATACCCTCCAGGCAAAAAAAGGAGGTGAGGGGACATTTCGAAACAGTAGTAATTTCATAAATATATAGCATTTGTTTACGCTACATTCCAATATAATTAAAATAGCGAAAAGTTTAAAAATCGCGGAAGAAAAATTTTATTTCACCTTCTTACCAATGAAATGCTATTCCTATTATCTCTTTCGCAGGTTAATTTCTGAAGGAATATGCTATAGAGGTGACAACACTTTTTCATAATTTCTCATTTGTTAACACGGACAACGCAATCTTACAAGTAGGAGCAATATGGCCACGTCGGTTCACAGTTTTCACGCGATAGAGCATCTCCCTCTCTTCCTGGGCGGGGATGGCTCAGTCGGTAGCGCGCCAGGCTCGTAATCTGTAGTTCCCAGGTTCGAGTCCCAGCTGGGTCAGCGTTGAGATTTATCTCCGCAAAATTTCCCGCCCTGCCCACGGTCAGTAGGGAACACCGATGGGCTTGGAAAGGCCGCCGTCCGTCGGATGGGACGTTAAGCCGTGTCCCCGTGTGCGGGAGAGCCATACCCTGTGCACGTTAAAGAACACGCTGGATGGCCTTGACGGGGAGGCTACCATCTGTCTCCCAACAGCTGTTCCAGTGGGTCCCCTCCCCCAACATTCTCTGAGCCTTCGGGGTCCATGTGACCTGGCCATTTAGCCCATGGTGTGCAAAAAAGTGCCGCTCAGAGGTAAAACAACCCAAACAACCCAACCCTCTCTTCCTACTTCTATGAATGGAACAGCTGATGGGAGACAGATGTAGCCTCATGTGAAGGCCATCCAGCGTGTTCTTTAACGTGCACAGGGTATGACTCTCCCGCACACGGGGCAACGGCTTAACGTTCCATCCGAAGAACGGCGGCCTTTCCAAACCCATCGGTGTCCCCTGCTGACCGTGGGTAGGGCGGTGAATTTTGCCGAGGTTAGTGTGAGAGAGACCCTTCCAGAAGTAATGCTTAAGTTACTTATACTGTCAAGTTTTTGAAACGATTCACGAATTTTTTTACATGTTCCACATGCGTATTATCTGCTTCATATGTTCATTTAAAGATATGGTAATTTGAAACAAATGAGAATATGTGAAACAGGTGGTGTGTAAATTAGATGATATTATTAAGTTAGTCAGCGTAGGTGAAAAGTTATTTTTTTTGAGCTGGATTATTTCCTATACGTTATGAACTATATGTATATATATGCGAAAACGTTAAAATTCTTAGCAATTTGGAAATTTTGACATATTCCTGCGCATGTGATTAATTATGATACAATCTGGCTCCTCTCATATATATACACACACACTGGCCACTAAATTAGAAACCTTTATGCAGATGTACGAAACATCACTTGAGCAGCGTATATGCAAAATACGTGGTCACGTGCATCACCACGTGATCTAGGCTACTATTTAAGACTGCTGCTCGTCAGCAGTGTTGATCACAATGGGAAAAACAAAGGATCTTTTGGGATTTGATAAAGGACTTATTGTGGGTGCTCGTCTGGCTGGAGCGACGATTTTGAAAACGGCAGAGCTGTCTGGTTTCTCAAAAGGTGTGATATCTCGGGTCTTTAATCGGTGGAAAAATAACCCACATTGCTTTTCTAAGAGGCGTAAGTATGGCGCGACGACAATCTGTCAGGAACGAGATCGCCGTCGTCTAAGAAGGCTTGTACGGAGAAACAGGACTTCCTGTGTGCAGTAATTGTCCGAAGCATTCAATGAAGGCTGTTTCCGACCCATATCTCAGCGAACTATGCTCATGGAATTGAAGAGGATCAGTATTAGCAGTCGCATGTCTATAGGGAAACCACTTATTTCTGTGAAGAAACGGAAAGTTCGTCTACAGTGGTGTCAGGAACACCGTGACTGGACAATGGAAGATTGGAAAAAAGTCATGTGGTCCGACGAATCGCGGTACATCTTGTTCTGTACCGACGGTAGGCAGAGAGTTTGGCGTGAGCTCCATGAAACAATGGACCCAGCTTGTCTTGTAAACGCAACTCAAAGTCTGGAGGCGGCGTCATGGTGTGGGGCACGTTCTGTTGGTACGGAACGGGACAGGTCGGATGTCCTCTAAGAATTATCTGAACATTGCTGCTGATCAAGTCCATCCTGCAATGTTGACTTTTTATACAGCAGGTGACGGCTGTTTCATGGATGACAATGCCACTGTCAATCGCGCAAGATGTGTTCAACATTCAGCGAGCATGACAGCGACTTCCACCATCTTCCCTGGCCACTACAAAGCCCGCATCTGAACCCCATTAAGAATATTTGGAACACGCTAGAAAAACATATCCGTGAGCAAAGTCCCCTTCCATCAAATCTGAGGCAGTTAAAGGACTGTCTGATGAACGCCTGGTATACTGGGGATGTAAGGCACTCCAACGCCTTGTGGAATCTATGCCAAACCGCATGCGTGCTGTAATTCGGGCTAAAGGAAGTCCAACTAGGTATTGAATAAAGGTTTCTAATTCAGTGGCCGGTGTTTGCATATATTCTACGTGGATTTTCATATCCACCTAGAACCGTTTCGACGTTGCATCCAGCTTTCTTGTCTGACATTCTAATGTCATGTGAAAGATTATCTCGGCGGACATTTCCTTTTGAGGTGCCGCAGAGCAGGGCAATGCCATTTATCTGCCTTGTTGGCTGTTATAATCCAAAGTGAAGCCAGCTACCAGAACTAACTAGTATAAAGGAGTGCGCCCTTTCTTCTAAGCAAAGCAGTAAAAGCCTCTGACAGAGTGATTTGTCCAGTGCCAAGTCTGAGACTCTGACCACTACGACACCGGATGCCCACAGGAAATTCTGTGGACCGCTGCTCGACGATTCCTCCGAACGGACAGTCACGTTGTTTCGGGACAAGGATATTGCGGCAAGCAGTATTCAGATTATCACACTTCGCAGAGAGAATTGCGGGGGCCAATCAGACTCGAGATAGCTGCCTTTTTGTTTTCAAGAGAGCAAGGAGGAGATAGGTTGGAGAGGCGACAAGGGTTCGGAAATGAGGAGAGATCAGAACAGTTTTGTAGGGTGGAGAGGAGAGAACGTTTTGGATGTCAGGAGAGAGTGCAAGAGTTTTGGAGGGTGGAGAGGACACGGGTTTTGGAAGGGAGGAGAGATCGCAACAGTTTTAGTGAGGGTTGGGTTGGGTTGTTTAACCTCTGAGCGGCACTTTTTTTGCACACCATGGGCTAAATGGCCCGGTCACATGGACCCCGAAGGCTCAGAGAAGGTTGGGGGAGGGGACCCACTGGAACAGCTGTTGGGAGACAGATGGTAGCCTCCCGTCAAGGCCATCCAGCGTGTTCTTTAACGTACACAGGGTATGGCTCTCCCGCACTCGGGACCACGGCTTAACGTCCCATCCGACGGACGGTGGCCTTTCCAAGCCCATCGGTGTCCCCTACCGACCGTGGGCAGGGCGGGGAATTTTGCGGAGATAAATCTCAACGCTGACCCAGCTGGGACTCGAATCTGGGAACTACAGATTACGAGCCTGGCGCGCTAGCGACTGAGCCACCCCCGCCCCAGGTTGGAGAGGCGACAAGGGTTCGGAAATGAGGAGAGATCAGAACAGTTTTGTAGGGTGGAGAGGAGAGAACGTTTTGGAAGTCAGGAGAGAGTGCAAAAGTTTTGGAGGGTGGAGAGATCGCAACAGTTTTAGTGAGGAGAGGCATAGAATGCTACTATGTGATGTAAATTACTACTTCCAATACAAAGCTGTTTAAAAATTCCCTACACGAACTGATTGTGATGTGATTGGAAATGTGATAAGTGTGAAGTGTGATTGCACGTTGTAAATAAATATGTACGTATGTCATTTGTTCAAAAACTATTACCTGCCATCGTTTATTCCTCTTTATGTGGGAGTTTTTTTCCCTCCATATAATAATAATGGTGCTCTAAGTATTTAAAAAGGTACAACTTAATGTATTAAAAATCGATCATTTCTAAAAAAAATACGCTGTTATGTTAGGTTTACAGTATTGATGTGTCTTAGTCAAGTCTACGTTGATATGTGTTGGGTTGGCTTGCTTTATCTCTGAGTGGCATTTTTTGCACACAATGGGCTAAATGGCTAAGTTACAAGGACCCCGAGGGCTCAGAGAACGTTGGGGAGAGGGGACCCAATGGACAGCTCTTGAGAGACAGATGGTTCACTCCCGTCAGGACCATCCAGCATGTTCTGTAATGTGCACAGTTTATGGCTCTCCCGCACAAAGGGACCACTGCTTAACATCCCATCCGATGGATGGCTGCTTTTCCAAGCCCAACGGTGTCCCCTACTGACCGAGGGCAGGGTGGGAAAGTTTTCGGAGATAAATCTCAACGCTGGTCCAGCTGGGACTCGAACCTGGGAACTACAGATTATGAACTTGGTGCTCTACTGACTGAGTCACCCCTTCCCCATTGATAGGTGTCTATCTAGGCTCACTGCAATAATAATGCATGAAAAGCAAACTAGATCTGCAGCATTGATATCTGTTCTCATGTAGACTAGATTTATATAGCGATATGTATGATAAATAGACTAGGTCCCCATTATTAATGTAATGGACTCTCAAACATATTATGTTTACGATACTGTTGCAAGTCTTATTTGAATTATGCTCACAGTTTCGATGTATGATGTGCAAAAGATACTTACGGTGCTCGCATCTGCTTCCTGTAAATCCATTTTTGCAGAGACATCGGCCAGTTATAAAATCACAAGTGGCGTTATTATAACACTGACATTTGTATCTGCAACCAAATCCAAACCTTCCTCTTGCACATTCTGAAAGAAACATCAAAATAAATCTTTAAGAATTGAAAGTTTCTTTAGGATGAAGGAAAGTGTGAGAGACTTGTCTCTCACTTTTCAATATCAGGTTTAAATAAATTAATGTTTTGGTGCCGTAAAATCATTTGTGAAAGGTTAAAATAGCTTATGTTACATAAGAATAAAAACTTTTTTTAATACAAGTACAATACGTTTTACTATACGCTGTTCAGAAAAATAAGACGAAAGAATAAAATATGAATATAACGAAAAAATATTCATTTTTCCCTTACTAAACATTTTATAAATAATTCTATTCAAAATGTTGTAAAAGTATCTACCGAAGTGGTTAGTATGAAATCATTGGGTTGGGTTGTTTTACCTCTGAGCGGCACTTTTTTGCACACCATGGACTAAATGGCCAGGTCACATGGACCCCGAAGGCTGAGAGAAGGTTGGGGGAGGGGACCCACTGGAACAGCTGTTGGGAGGCAGATGATAGCCTCCCGTCAAGGCCATCCAGCGTGTTCTTTAACGTGCACAGGGTATGGCTCTCCAGCACACGGGGCCACGGCTTAACGTCCCATCCGACGGACGGCGGCCTTTCCAAGCCCATCGGTGTCCCCTACTGACAGTGGGCAGGGCGGGGAATTTTGCGGAGATAAATCTCAACGCTGACCCAGCTGGGACTCGAACCTGGGAAGTACAGATTACGAGCCTGGCGCGCTACCGACTGAGCCACCCCCGCCCCTAGTATGAAATCAAGATTAATAAGAATTTAGATACTCATGTTCGAGAGCCCGAATAATACATTGGGTTGCATACGAATATAATCGATTAAATATTAATTAACAAGAAATGGGATAGTTCTCTTAGGAATACCAGTCGTATTGGGGAGTCAAAATTGGGACTGACCATTACCTTATCAAAAGTGTCTTGCAACGGAAGCTTAAGAAGTATTTTTTTAAGGTTAAGAGAATTATTCTAACACTGAAAGATCTTTCTAAGGTTAAGGGAATTACCCTAACATTGAAGTTCTGAAAGATCTGCATATAGCCAAAGCTTACCATGATAGGTTACTTAGTCATTATGACAGTCGTGGTTTGCTTACTATTGAAATTGAGGAAGAATGGCGCTATTTTCAACAAACCTTTATTTTTACTAAAAGTACTCTCTTAGGTAAAAGAGAGAAAAGGAGACAAAATCATTTGAATGATAAACCAGTGGAGCTTGTTTCTAAAAGAAAGGGTAGATGGTATAAATGGAATCAACACTCTACTAGTCGTAACAGACAGCATTAACAAAAGTTTTATAAACGTGTAAAGGATCAGGTAACAGCTGACAGGAATATTTGGCTTGATAACTTGGCTGATAAAGCTAAGGAAGTAGATAGACAGCACAATATAGGGAGTTATACATGATAGTTAATATTTTGTGTGGGAAGAAACAAAGTGAAACACAAGGATTGAGGTATAAATATGGGAAGATTATTGAAGATGCGGATTCTGTCGTGGCTAGATGGGCCGAGCATTTCAGAAATGTTCTACGTGGTTAGTTCCACTCCTATTGTTTGTAATGAGGACGACCTTAATGTTGGCCCTATATCACATTCTGAAGTTGCTTTGGCTATCTCTAAATTAAATGGTAGCTAGGTAGTCACTGGAAGGAGAGCTATGCACCAATCCCCTGTGATGATGCATAGAACCGGCCAGGCCTAGCACCTAATGTCCGACCCCGCCTTCTCGTGGTGCGGACCGTTAGTAACTTTCAAAAGAGATACTCTCTTGTGGAAGTGAACGGAAGGGGAGGGCTGCCAGATTAGTGTGGCCTACTGATCTGGACAACTATGGCTACTTTTCTTTTTTTTCTACCCTGCTGAAAAGTGGTCAACCACACAGGGTCCTGGTGCTGACCATATAAATCTACTGGACTGGACTGATATATGGCTCTGAGCTTGATTATGGATCCTGATTTTGCTGCACTGGTGGGCTTCTGTGCAGGGAAAATCTTCCGCTGTGTTTTCTGTTTGTTTGTGGGTTGACAGCCCCAAGTGAATAGATCCACAGGATATGTTTATCAGCTGGTGGATAATCCTGAGCAGAGGTCATCGCAGGCACCTGAACTCTTTGCTTCTATTGGCATCGTCAAATTCTGCATTGGAGGAAGTCTTCCAGTGTAGATGGCTTCAGCCTTTAGTGGTGGGGGGACGGGTCTTTGCCCCATGTCTGCGATTAGGGGGCTGTTTGATATTGTCGGCATTCCCTCTCTCAATAAACATAGTTTCTTTAAACATCCCACTAACTATTTTCTCTCCATAGGTAGTTGGAATGTGAGGACTCTGCACAGAACTTTGTCTCTTGATGTCCTCACACAAGAATTCCACCATTACAATTTAGATATTCTCGGCTTGCAAGAGACCAGATGGACAGATAAAGGTCAGATTCTTAAAAATAATGTTAAATTTCTCTTTTCAGGGAGGGACGACAATAAGCATCACCAAGGCGTGGGCCTGCTTCTCAGCAGACACGCTAGCGATGCTCTTCTAGGCTATGAGTGCATTAATGAAAGGTTTCTTACAGCAAATTTTCAGACAAGCGTTAAAGACTTGAATGTTATCTGCTGTTATGCCCCCACTGAGGATGCCGATGAGGATGAGAAGGATAGGTTTTATGAACAACTTCAGGATATTTTGAATTCTGTCAAGAAAGGAGATATTACCCTTGTTCTTGGTGACTTCAATGCCAAAGTTGGTACTGACTCTGACCTTTGGGGAGGAGTAATAGGCCCTTTTGGTATTGGTAGCTGCAATGGCAATGGGCAACGTCTCCTACAGGTAAGTAAACTCAATGGATTCAGAATAACTAACACTTATTACAAACACCGCGACATACATAAGTACACATGGGTTTCACCTGATGGGCTGCATAAGAATATGATTGATTACATATTAATTAACAGCAAATGGGCTAGTTCTGTTAGGAATACCAGGGCATATAGGGGAGCTGAAATTGGATCTGACCATTACCTTGTTAAAAGTGTGTTGCAACTTAAACTTAAAAAGTGTTGTGCTAGGGTTAAAAAATTTACTTTTAATACTGAAGCTCTGAAAGATCAGTTATGGCCAAAGCTTACCATGATAGGTTACTTAGTCATTATGACAGTCATGGTTTGCTTACTACTGAAGTTGAGGAAGAATGGGATCATTTTAAACAGGCTTTTTTGGACACTAACAGTACTCTTTTAGGAAAAAAGGAGCAGAAGAGGCAAAATTATCTGAGTGATAAGGCACTTGAGCTTATTTCGGAAAGAAAGAACTGCAGGAATGCCCTTAATCAATACCCTACTAGTCCTAATAGAAAGCATTACAGAGACCTTAATAAACTTGTAAAGGATCAGTTAGCTGCGGATAAGAATCTTTGGCTTGATGGTTTGGCTGACAAAGCCGAGGAAGCAGTTAGACAGCACAACAGCAGAGAGCTGTACCAGATAGTTAATGTTTTGTGTGGTAGAAAACGAACAGGCATACAAGGATTGAAGGATAAACAAGGTAAGGTTATAGAAGTTGAGGATTCTGTCATGGCTAGGTGGGCTGAGCATTTCAGTGATGTTCTAAACAATGTAGTTAGTTCTACTCCCATTGTTTGCAATGATGATGATAGATGCATTGGTGGCTTTAATGTTGGCCCTATAACACAATCTGAAGTTATTTTGGCTGTTTCTAAACTTAAACTTCATAAATCCCCAGGGGTAGATGAAATTACTACAGAAATGCTTAGAGCTGGAAATGTTTCGGTTACCACTTGGATGACTGAAATTCTGAATATCTTTTATGATAAAGGCATGGTTCCTAAGGATTTTACCAGAGCTATTGTTATCCCTATTTTCAAAAAAGGTGATCGCAGTTCTTGTGATAACTATAGGGGTATCAGCCTACTCTCTGTTCCAGGTAAAGTTCTTTCCATGTTTGTGCTTAATAGAATTAAGGGTGGTTGACAGTCAATTGCGTGATGAGCAATGTGGATTCAGAAGTGGTAGGGGATGTGTGGATCAGATATTTTCACTTAGACAGATTCTTCAGAAATGTTTAGAGTTTCAGAAACCTTTGGTTGCTAGCTTTGTTGATTTCAAAAAGGCTTTCGACTCTGTTGATCGTCATAATTTGTGGTTGATTGTGAGATCATATGATATACCAGACAAGTTAGTTAACATTATGAAAGCTCTCTATAATAACACTGAGTCGTGTGTGAGAGTTGGTAAGGCTTGTAGCAATTGGTTTAGCATTACTTCTGGTGTTCGACAAGGGTGCATTTTGTCTCCTTTTCTCTTTAGCTTGGTTATTGATTATGTTATGCGAAATTCACTTCAAGGGAAAGATTTTGGCCTTAAATGGGCTGGAGATACGAAAATTTCTGATTTAGATTATGCTGATGATTTAGCCCTTTCGGCAAATGATGTTGATGAGATGAACTCTTTCATTGACTGAGAGAGAGTAGAGTAGGTTTGGTTATAAACAGAGAGAAAACTAAAGTGATGAAAATTGGTCAGGCAGGCTGTGATTCAGTTAATCTGAATGGTTGCAGTCTTGAGCAGGTGTCACAGTTTAATTATCTTGGGAGCTATGTAACAGATAATGGTGATGTGCGGCATGAGATTAACAGACGAATAGGGATTGCTGCCGGGACTTTTAAGAACCTATGGAGACTGTGGAGAAATAGGCGTATACACCTAAAGACTAAAATTAGACTGTATAATAGTTTGGTTCTTTCTAGGGTTAGTTATGGTAGTGAAACTTGGACACTTTGTAAACAAGATAACAGGAAACTAGATGCTTTTGATTCCAGATGCTTACGCAGTATCTTGGGCATTAGTTGGTTCAACTTTGTAACTAATGATGAGATTAGGCAAAGGAGTTTGCAACCTCCTTTAAGCGGCATATTGTGCAGAGAGAGACTCCGTTGGTTTGGCCATGTTGCCCGTATGAATAATTATAGATTGGCGAATAGGGTTATGAACAGTGTGCCTAAAGGCCTCAGAAAGAAGGGGAGACCTAGGATGCGGTGGGCAGACAATGTCAAACAGGACCTTGTTAGAATTGGTGTGCAGTGGCCAGATGCAGTAGATATAGTTCAGGATAGACTTGCTTGGAGAACTAAATTGCACGGTCTGGTTGGACCTCCGTAGCCCATGGCTGCTTGAGGATGATGATGATGATGATGATGAATTCCCCAGGAGTAGACGAAATTACTACTGAAAAAAGCTCGACTACTACTTACTACTTAAAGCTAAAAACGTTTGTGTTGTCACGAGGCTGGCTGAAATTTTGAATGTTTTTTTTATCATAAAAGTGTTGTTCCTAAGGATTTTATTAGAACTATTATTATCCGTGCTTTTAAAAACAGGTGATCGCAGTTCTTGTGATAATTCTAGGGGAATTAGTTTATTTTCTGTTGCAGGTAAAGTTATTTGCACGGTCCTGCTTAATAGAATTAAGAATTTGGTTGATGGACAACTTCATGATGAACAATGTGGATTCAGTAGCGGTAGGGTATGTGTAGATCAGATTTTTTCACTTAAGCAGATTCTTGAGAAATGTTTAGAGTTTCAGAAACCTTTGGTTACTAGCTTTGTAGATTTCAAAAATGCTTTTGACTCTGTTGATCTTCATAATTTGTGGTTGATTGCGAGATCGTATGGCATGCCTGACAAGTTACCATTTATGATGGCTCTCTGCAATAACACCGAGTCGTGAGTCAGAGTTGGTAAGGTTTGTAGCAATTGGTTTAACGTTGATACTGGAGTTAGACAAAGGTGCATTTTGTCTGCTTTTCTCTGTGGCTATTAATTATGTTATGCTGAATTCACTGCAACGGGAAGATTGAGGTATTCGTTTATAATATTCTCGCATAAGTAAGCAATTAGATGATAGGTATAAAATTAAAGCATTAAAATTTTTTTTTAAACTGTCAATTTGATTGGATTTTAAACTGTCAATGGCTTTAGCCAAAATGGAAGTAGGTAGTAGAGGCAAGTTGAGAAATATCGGCTGAGCACGTGCAGCGTAAGAATGTAAATTCCTGTTGTCTTATAATAACAATTACCATATGCTTACAGAAGAGTCGCTTTGTCTACTGATAAAGAGATTTTGATTCTGTATTAGGATTCTTCCTATTGCACTAATTTAGAACAACTGGAATATAGCCACTCACACGAAACTAGTAGACAGCTAAATGATTTTTTTTCTCATATGTTTATCTCTGAGTTATCATTAAGGAAATATCAATAAAAAATCATGATTTCTTTTATTATTTTTAAAGAGAAGACTAATGCTTGCTAAGATTATAATTAACATCATGCGAAGATGTTTACATCATAAAATAATTGTAGTTGGGTGTTATTTGTTATTTTATGTCAGTCGCAATATACGCGAGGAAATTGGAGCTGTTAGAGAACATCTGGTATGAAAAGTGACTTTTAATCGTGATTTAGACTGTTTATAAAATATTTAATATAAGTTATATGCTGACAATTTAGTTTTAGTTGCCATGGAATTGTATCATTAAGTAAGACCCTCTGTGGGCATTGAATTATGACCACCACACAATATGGAGCCTGCTCACGGTCGTATAATTCTCTAATAGTGGTATGGGTACTACTAGATAATGATACACTTCTGGAAGTATGTTCAGCCAAACTGACTGCAAACTCACTGCTGAGTAAGAGTGACCACTGTTGTATCAGCCCATTAGATTATCCAATCAACATCCCCCATATGTTTTCCCTGGTTGTGATCTGTTTGTGTAAAGAAGATGAAGTCGTCCATATGTTCTGCAAATAATTCCTTCACAATAAGATCCATTACTATCACAATCCATGCCTGATGTTTCTAGAACCATGAAAATCGCAGTTTTCGGTGTTGTGGAGTTAGCGGTGAATCTGATATCGTAAAAGATATCTTCAATATATTTATATATTTATATATATTCAATATCAGAAAAGAATCTGATATCGTATCTACTCTGATATCGTAAAAGAGGAGTATTCGATGTATTGCTCTAGTGCAGGCATGGGCAAGTTCTTCAATAAGAAGAGCCACATAAAATATTTTTCATACATTTTTTTATGTCCGAGAGCCACAGAAAATATTATTTTAAAATAGTATTTATAAAAAATAAAAACTACAACTATATAGTAGTCCTACTCACCAAAGCAGAATATGTTTAATCTCTGCTCGTTGAAGACTTTGATTGAGTCTTCATTTTTGCAGTTAATGGTTTAAAATCTGGCTGGTAGGATGTCAAAGCTGTTCTAAGAAGCTCAGTGAGGTGGCTGTTAGTGAGGATAACATGTTGTTTTGACTTGACAAATTTCATCACAGAGAAGAGATTCACAGCAGTAAGTTGTCCCATAAACAGAGAGTAGTCGGAAGACAGTTTTCTCAAGATTGGGTTACTTTATTTCTGGGATTTGTTTCCAAAAGTCAGTTACTAGTTATATTCCGCTACAGCTGAACTACTGTATGAACAGTGATGACGCAAAGCCCAGTTACATCACGCGTACTTGTTTAAAACAAGTTTTGGTTATGTTTTCGTTTTTTTCATAATCTATTGAAGACGGCGATTTCATTGGTATACTTCTGAATTTTATATCTCTCGGGTCTACGGGAAGTCTACCGTTTCCTCTCCCGGATCTCAAAGGGTAATATAAAACTTTACCAAAATTGGCAATGAAACCCAATATTTTCTCGAGGGCCGCACAGAGTTGCTTCGGGTGCCGCAGTTTTGCCCACTTTTGCTTTAGTGGATATCTGTTTTAATTCTCCAACTGTTGGCTCGCAGAAGGTTTTGAACCCGTCTCTCACCTTACTTTTTTTACCACAATTCTTGTGTTTGCTGATTCCTCACCGCACAACATTAGAACAGCCACTCAAGAACACGTAATAATATGTGTGGCAATCCCGGTGTACCGCTATTCAAGATAGCATACCACCTTGAGGGAGTTCCCACTAAACCAGAATCCACTAGCCAGGTACTTTCTAATTCTGATCTGCCTTCATTGATCTTACCTGCTGCGGGAGAAGACCTGTAGAAGAGAGAAACAACAACTGTTTAACAACCTGTCTGAAGATATAATCATTGAGGTGCAGTGAGTGGGATCTTTTAGAATTTAGAAACCTGCTTGTCTAGGAATATGCCAAATCACTCACTGATTTTTGTCCGAAATACTTTGCCAAAATAATATCTGATGGTATCTTTAGAATTTAGAAGCCAAACTTTTGAAGAAGTCCTATCTTTTTGGATACTCCGTGGCAGAGATTCCCAGGCTTCCCCGTCGATGAGCCACGTCTAATCGGGTTCCCAGTCGTTTCAACATGACCCTCAACTTCGTCCTCTCCATTGAGTCGGGCAACAACAGCCCGCTAGCCGTTTCGGCCGTGACAACGCCGAGGCCGTGTCGGGGCACACTTGACCAGAACCTCCCAAATCAGTCAGCGGCTCTCCAACAGTAAGCAAGATTTCTGAGTCAGAGGCACCAACACAACTCGCATCAATAATCATGTCTCTTTAAAATTCTGATAATTTCACCATCTGCCCATAATTGTGTCACTTTTTAACTTTCACATCTCAAACACCACACACTAAATGCTGCGATTCTTCGTGTACACTGGATTTTATTCACACGACCAGTTCATCATTCAGCAAAGGGTGGGGGAGGTGGTCAAAATTAAAATGATCATTGAATGTATAAAAGAATATAATTTTGACCATTATTTGTAATTCATATTTAAACTATGGAAGACTAAATCGTGATTCGTCTTTGTCTGGCTTTAGTAAATAATCAAAAGAAATAATTTAACAGCCAGGATATCAGAGGAAAAATTATCTCGAATACAAATCAAAGTTATATTAAAAGTTAACCAATATATAATTTTAATAACTCAGTGTTAAACAATAATCAATAAATAATTCAATCAAACTTGGTTAATTTAAAATCCAAGAGAATCGTCAAAAAATTCAAATTACAGAAAATTTGGTAAATTCGAAATCACGAAAACAATAGAACTATTCGTTAAATAAAAGCATAAGTATAAAATAAATCGAATATTTTATAATGTGTTATTAAATCCAGTTCCAGAAGAGGTATTTTCAAAACTGAATACAAAATTTTATTTTATCAATAGATAACAGAATTGCTAAGGTTATCACTGTTGCCAATTATGTTCTTATTACTACATAGTGTAAAATAATGCAATCAGTGAATAAAATAACTCCTTTAAAATCGTCACTTATTTTGCTCTGTTTCATATCACATTTTTTTTTATAAATTTTCAAATTGGAATATATGTTGTCCGTCAAAAGAATCCCCGGAGTACATAGAAAGCCGAAAATTTTCAAATATATTTTTTCATGTTTTTTCCTAATTCTTCAGGCTCAAATATATTGATATTGCTAGAACAGGGCTATTTTTTTCCCGAATTACAAATTAAAAATGGTTTCAAATTATCCAGGTACTTCTGAATGGAATTTTTTATTGGGTCTTATAATCAAAACGAAAATTCAAATTATATGGTAATTTTGAATTAACCAGGTTTTACTCTACATAGATGAATATATCCTAAAAGTTACACTTTAACCCGACACATCAGAAATATTTCAAGTTTTTTAATTACATGGCACATACTCTCTTGGCACCTCAATCCTCTGTATCCCGAGACACAGACGCATTTGCCGCTGATTCTGTTGCAGGTTGCGTTGTTTTCACATAAGCAATGGCTGGCGCAGTTTTCACCGTAGAAACCAGAAGGGCAAGCTGAAAAAAAAAGAGAAACTAAACTTTAAAACATGTTATCCGAGTTTTAGATATAAAAAACAAGACTCAATATTCTTCAAACTTAAATTCTGATCCCTCCTGAAGATGTGAAACGTCATCAATGTTTATATTTCGATTTCTCTCATTTCTTCTCATTATGAAACTGATGAGGAAGATCGATCAGGAAGTGTACAAAGCCATCGAAGATAACAACCAATTTTTCCTAGGAACGCATCATCGAAGTTAACGACACTGCGATCTTCGAACTTCGCCATGTCATAGAAGTTAAGATTTCATACACTCTGCGAATTGTATCACGATATCAAAATTGACGACTTATCCATCCTTAGAACTGTACAACGATTTCAAATTGTACAATCTATCGAAGTTTACAACTCCTCTTTTTTACAGTGCAATGCAATTGAATTTAAGGACACGTCCATTCTTTTAAATGTGCATTGTAATGGAAAAAAAAAAGAAATGCACATCCTTTTAACTGAAGGACTGCACCAAGTTAAACTTGCTTGTAGTTTGAGCTGTACGACGCCGTTCAAGTTACACCATACACTCGTCCTTGAAAGCATACAATACCATCGAAGTTAACGGCATACCCTTCCTTCAAACTAACAACGACAACGAAGTTGCAACATGCCAGTCATCCAAACTCTGACCAGATATCAAAGTTAACTCTCACCCATACTTTGAACAGTACAATATCATCAAAGTTAATGCGGTACCCATCCTTCGAACTGCATAAACCACTGATATTAATATAATACCCATCTTTTGAAGTGTACCATGCCATTGAAGCTAACTCGCCTCTCCTTCATGGAGTAGATGTCATCAGAGTTAGCCACATGCCTATCATTTGACTGTGAAACGCCATCAAAGTTAACAACTCTCGCATCATTCGAACTCTTTGAAGTCATTGTCATTAATGAAATGTTCGTCTTTTGAACTCGACGATGTCTTTGAAGTCATCTTTATATGCAAGTAGAGCGTGGAGCATCATGGGCAAGTTGACATAATTTTAATGATGAAGGCATTATGAGAGGAACAGAATTAGTTGCTCTCTTTGAATTCAGTTAAAATAAAAATAAACGTGGACATTCATTAATTAACTTACGGATTGTTTACATTCCCATGATATGCGAATAAAATCTCGTATTCTTAGGTTGGGCTTAGTAGTTTCTTTAATAAGCTTCTTTCGAATGAATATAATTGAAGATAAATTAGAGCTCTGAATTAAATTTTTGGAAATCTTGATTTTAACAATATACTTTCTGTATTTAAAGGAATTTTCCTATTAAGAATTAGTTTGAGATTTTTTACCACTGTGTAAAAGAATACTTTCTATAACATTTTACGATGATTAAACAGCATCGATTTCTTAGATTGAAACACGTTGGGCCAAAGCACTCTATTTTTAATGGAGTAAGAATTGAAATCATTGTATCGCAATCTACTGCTCTATTTCTTTATGGAATTTTTGTCTAATTATTATGCTGAAATTCCCTCCAGTAAGACTCAAAAAATACAAACACGACTTTTCAAAACGTTTTCAAAGCAAACTAAGGAGCTACTAAAAGTTTCTGAGTTTCTTCAGCACGTTTAAAAAATATCTAGCTAAGGTTTTCACTTTGTCGTCTGTCCGTCCGTTTGTAAACATTCAATGATTTTGCTTTTATAGGTAAATGAAAATTGTTTTGGGTTGGACAGATATTATTGATATATTGCGATTCGCATTTTCCAAATCTCCCAATAATCCTACCAGCTGGGTCAGCTTTGAGATTTATCTCCGCAAAATTCCCCGTCCTGCCTACGGTCAGTAGGGGACACCTATGGTCTTGGAAAGGCCACCGACCATCGGGATGTTAACCCGTGGTCCCGTGTGCGGGAGAGCCATATCCTGTGCACGTTAAAGAACATTCTGGATGGTCTTGACGGGATGCTACCATCTGTCTCCCAACAGCTGTACCAGTGGGTCCCCTCCCCCAACCTTCTCTGAGCCTTTGGGGTCCTTGTGAACTGGCCATTTAGCCCACTGTGTGTAAAAAAGGGATGTTCAGAGGTAAAACAACCCAACAACCCAATGTCTTTTCGCTTCGAATTTGGAAAAATGTGGAAAACGCCAAACATTTTAAGCGAATATTGCAAATGATTTATTCATCCTATATATTCGAATTTATTGTAATGCAGTGTAAAGGTGAAGAGGGTTGCATTGGCAGCAATGAGTTGCCTTCTTAATACCCAGGGTGGGTGGAAAAAAGGATCTTTTTGCTCGAAGAGATAACTTAAAAATTCTTAGGTACTAATAAAATATTATTGTTTGTATTTTCCTAATTAATCGTTTGTTCATGTTCAGTGTTAGAGAATGCTAAAGGCCGAAAATAAAAATGTTTAATGGTACCCTCTAATGGTGGAAAAAGTGAGAAAATGTCATAATTTTAGACGAATATTGCAAACAATAATAATAATATATAATGGGTTGGGTTGTTTTACCTCTGAGCGACACTTTTTTGCACACCTTGGGCTAAATGGCCAGGTCACACGAACCCCGAAGGCTCAGAGAAGGTTGGGGGAGGGGACCCACTGGAACAGCTGTTGGGAGACAGATGGTAGCCTCCCGTCAAGGCCATCCAGCGTGTTCTTTAACGTGCACAGGGTATGGCTCTCCCGCACACGGGGCCACGGCTTAACGTCCCATCCGACGGACGGCGGCCTTTCCAAGCCCATCGGTGTCCCCTACTGACCGTGGGCAGGGTGGGGAGTTTTGCGGAGATAAATCTCAACGCTGACCCAGCTGGGACTCGAACCTGGGAACTTAATATATAATAATAATATTGCAAAAATATAATAATATACTCATTATAGATCTCGCAACTTTTGATGGAAAAGTGTGATAGCCAAAGTTAAAATTTTAAATTGTCGACAATGATCCTAAGAGATATATGAAAAAAATTCTTTCATGTTTTACAGGTACTAATGAAATATTACTATTTGCATTTTCCCAATCACATTGATTTTAGCATTTTCCATTGTTAGAGGATGATAGAAAACAGGAAATTTCCTTCTCTTGAAAACGAGCCTACCGTATTCGCTAGAGGCGAAACGTTTGTTTCCATTTATTTGTTAAAATGCTTTTTTAATAATACGTATTAAAACAGAAAAGTTCCAATCTGTTAAAATTATATCATTCCTTTTTTTTTCTTTACAAGTAGCTTTTTTTTTTGCACACAATCCACTTAAAAGAATGACTCTGGGAATTCGAGTGCTAATTCTTTTTCTGTAAAGTCTAAATGTTTACCTTGTTCGCATCGGAGTCCCCACCATCCTGGCAGACATCGGCAAACACCATTTCTTGGATTGCAAGAAACAGAATGTGCAGAGCAGTTGCATTTCTTGTTGCAGGAGGGGCCATACACTCCAGCAGGGCAGACAGCTTCTTCAGCATCTGAAGGAAAAATCGGAAAGTTGGATCACAAGTGAAAAAATCTTTATTTTGATCAGTTACAACAAAAACAGTGGAAATTGAAGATGTTTGATTATTTCATAATTGAATGAAATATTAATAACGCTTTGATAATTTTTTTGTTATATTTTATATTGTAATAAATTTTTAATATATTATATAAATTAATTATATGTTATATAATTTATTGATAACTCTCTGAATGGGGAAAATATGGAGAGAGTGCTAACAATCTCAGAAAACGTTTCAAGCAAGATAACACTCAGAAAATCATAAAAAATGTGAAATCTGCAACATATGCTGAATTACTTTTATTAATCCTATATAAACTACAATTCTGCATGATTCTAACGTAATTAATGTTGAAGGGTAGATATTTCACATTCATTAAAATTGAAGAACTGAAACTCGCTATTGCCGGTTTGTTACCGTGATTTTATACTTCGTAAAAATATTTACAATTGTGTTCTGCGTAGATTTTATTATAAGCAGAACGATATCAAAGTGCTTCATCACATTTTTTATAGTTCGGAGTGTTAGCTTACTTGCAACGTTTTCTGGATTGTTAGCATCTGTAAATATTTTCCCCATTCAGCATTGTCGGTACAGGGACCAAAGACTTGCAAGCCATTTCCTTGCAGTTGTGGCTGTCCAGCGTCGGAATTTGCATTCATGCCAGCGGAAAACGTGGCGTGAGTGAGAACGCTCCACCTACTGCTGCTACAAAAGAAGACTCCTGCTA
Source organism: Ryuthela nishihirai (assembly GCA_038380435.1). Lineage (NCBI taxonomy): Eukaryota > Metazoa > Arthropoda > Arachnida > Araneae > Heptathelidae > Ryuthela > Ryuthela nishihirai. Next base: position 7,277,921 of record JAWZYU010000027.1, read on the forward strand.
ATCGGTGATCACTTCTCTAGAGACTAGAAGTGACGTCAACTTCCCCTGTGCCTGCATGTGCAACAGCTCTCCTACCACCTGATGAATCCCCAAGGAGGCAATCAGGACCACGGTATGACAGCGTTCCTGGGAAAGGAAGCTACCCACATAGTAGAGGAGGGGAGATCAAAGCAAGTCTCAAGCCCCCCACCAATATTTCTCCTCCTGATTGGTTGATGCTGACCAATGGAAGGCGCAGATGATACCTTTGTGAGGAAGAACACCCTGGTAGAGGCAGAAAGTTTTAGAGTGCGTCAGAGAGAGAGGTTGGACCAGATGATAGAGGGGGCAAGGTCCTTCTTACAAAGTGGTCCAGGAGAACGAAGATAATGTTAGACGCCAGAGAGAGAGACAGTAAAGTTTGGAGAGTGTGCATGAGTTCTTGTAGCTGTTAGTCCGCTCTTAGAGAGCCGATGTTGTGCTGAGAGATGTTTTCAACCACACCAACTGTCTGATGTAAGTGATTTGTATTGTTTGTAAAATCAAAGGGAAAGATGTCTGTTTGGGAGGAATGCAATAAGTGCTAATTTTCTTATTGTTACGGCTGGTTGCATAATTAAAATAAAAGAAACACAACGTGATGTACAGAAAAAGTTTGGCTGTGGGGTGCTAAAAATATGATTTTTCATTTCGCCCTGTGCGTATATATCAATTGAGACAATGAGACTGCGCAGTTGACGCATTGATTTTTACATAATTATTGGTTGAATGAGCCATCAATTACTTGCCAATCAACCAGTGATCTCCTAGATCAAAGATCATTGGTTGGTTGACTAAGTTAAACAGCTCAATCAATCAATGTCTTATGAGAACCGTTGATATATCAACTTCGCCGTCGGTATACCAAAAGTAAATGAACAGACGTATCTTTCTTTTGTCGTGTGTTTGCAGTTTGAGTGTTTGTTAATGCAGTTTGAGTGTTTGTTAGAGAACAAGTATTTAGTTTGATCTGTTTAATCGCTCTTGAAATTTTCGCCACTCAAGATGGATTGTCTTTTTTCATTTTGCTGCTCTGACTGATCTTCGCTACATTAATTTTACTTCAGACCTTCAAATGGGTAAGTTGAAAAAAGAAAAGAATAGGAAAATGCTAAAGAGTCACCAATTAAAATGCCAAAAATGCTTCGTCAAACGAAAACACATGAAACTGCTATGTTAAACGGCATCAAACGTCAGCAAAAAATAAATAAATCAGATTAAAAAAAATCTAAATCATGAAATGATATTACAAACTTATTGGATCCTTCTGACATTTTTCATAAAAAAATTGTCTTGTAAATAACAATATAAAATACGATGATAAAAATGATTTTAAAAATCGATCCGAATCTGATGAAGAACTTCCTTTTTCTTAAGCTTCCTCTAATTATTCAAATCCAGATTCGATCAATTCTGAAGTATCAACTAACTTGGAAATTGGAAATTGGCGGAAGATTATCAACTAAGTATCATATTTTACAGCAATGACTATAGTTTAAATCTTACAGATTTGGACTGTGAAATAGTCTTGGACATTTTCTTTCGTCTGCTCAAAAATGGAGATTAATGGTAATTGCATCCGCTTCGGAAATATTATTTTATATCCAGAAACCTTGACGAACTCAACTTCTCAAAACTACGTAAAAATCTAAATATAAATGTTTGTTATAGAATCCCGGAAATCTCAACATCTCAAGGGATTATTATAGGTGTTAATACGAACTTAACAGACGGCTATATTGCAAGTCACATTAAAAAATATGACATCTTTAAAGGGAGAATTATTCACTCTCAGCCTAACTCAGAGCACACCAAATCCACTGAAATTGCTACAGATCGGGTCATCTTCATCTTCCCAACTACCAAGTGTACTTAAAATTGGATTTCTTCGCTTCCAACTACGCCAATATGATAATCCCCATCTCTTTGCGGAAACTGCAATAGGTTCGGTCACACTGTAAACTTTTGTAAAGGAAAAACAAGATGCAAAAAATGGGGAAAGCAACATAACCAAAAACACTATAACTCATCTTATCTATATCAGTTGGCCGAAGTGTAAGGGTCCGCACTCTGCAACCTATTTCACTTGTCCAGCTAAGAAGCTGGCCTGCAAAGCAAATATTATCCAAGAAAAGAAACACATCTCATGGGCTCTCGCTCTTAGCTTTGGCAAATAATCCGAACTTTGACATTAATAAAGACTTAGTACAAAAATCATTGTTGACTTAATTCTGCATTCACTCAGATATCTTTCATCTAATAAAAAAGAATTAAACTTCATTTCTAATCTCCTTCTCTCACTCAAATGACTTTAAAATTGAACTAAGGATTCTACAGTGGAATGTCTGTGGACTTCCTTCCAAGAGAGAGGACTTAATCTTATTGAACAAATGCAAACATTTCTCAATTCTTTCTCTTCAGGAAATAAAGAGAAAAAAAACTGTAAAAATTCCTCCTTTTTTTTTTTACCTTATTTTCATTTTCCTTCAGGAAAAGCAAATGGACTACATACAGTAAACTACTTACATACAAATATTGATATTGTCGCAGTTGACATTTTCTTTAATGGTCAAACTATTACTATTATATCCTTTTATAACCTATGTTTAAACAATTCCTTTGAAATTTACCAACATATTTATAATCAATTTTCTAATCCTATAATTTTGCTTCAGGACTTTAATGCTCATTACTCCAACTGGTACTCCTACAAAACTACATCAGCTGGAGTAAATCTGTTAACATTTATCAAAACAATGACCTAGTAATTATCAACAAAAAATACCACAATCAAAATAAATTATTTTCTGTTATTAATCTCTCCATCCTTTCTTCTAAATTGATCAGTGACATAATTCGAAGTCATCGATAGAGCCAATAAATAGAATGAATTTCAGGAGCGCAGTTTTCTTGCAGCTTTCTTAAGAAACGCTGCTGCTGAAGTTTTACAGTCTGTTCCAGCGAAAAACCGACTTGATTATCAAAGTTTGGTACCTGCATTAGAATTACGATTTGGTGTTAGTTATTTGAAACAATACTATATGGCTCAATTCAAACATCGAATGCAGAAGAATGGTGAAACTTTACAAGAACTAGCCAGTGATATTGAGCACCTAGCTAGATTAGCTTTTAAGGTATCCAGGATAGCTTAGCTCAACACAGTTTATTGATGCTATTGCCGAACCTGACACTCATCAATCCCTGAGAATGTTGGAAGGTGAATCCTTGAAGTCAGCTGGGGTATATGCCATGAAGTATAAGTGCTCCAGGCTTTCCTCCCGAACAATCAAACGCACAGTGAGATTTGTGAATGGAGAAGAAATTGCGGAAAAGAATAGTGAAATGCAAGAATTAACCAAACTCATATTATCTGAATGAAATTAAATATAATTTTATTTTATTATTTTCATTTAAAAGAAGTTCAAATTTCCTCCTCAAAGACTTCCAGAGACCTTTAGTGTTGTAATTGTAGTAAGATACAGATATTCAAGCCAACTATGAAAAGTGGTGGGTGCAAAATTAAAGTACGTCTAACAGACAGCAAAACCAGCGTAAGCAACGTGAAGGGCAAAGACTGGCCCCAAGGGAAGTTGCCCACGTTTTAACACTGCATGATGGAAATAATGGATTGGTAGGTGATGGAATCATGAACAAAGTGCCGTATAATAGTGGACACTGGTGAGATAACATCTCAACCTAACTGGTATGTTAGACATTCCAATATAACCCTGCAAACAGTTACTGGAAATCGTGCTAAAGACATTAGAGTTAGTAGCTGTATTGTACGCCATCCTGTTTACATCTCTGACATCTACGATGAATGCATATTAGGCCTTGACTTCCTAAAGAAACATGGTTTCAGTATTAGACCCAGTGACAGTTTACTCATCTATAAGACAGAAGAGATCCCTATGCTAAGCCAAACGTCTGACTCTTTATCAAGTGTGACCACCGTATTAGTGACAGAAGACACAGAGATCCCAGCACAAAATGAAGTTGTAGTCCATGAACATCGGGAGAAGACTCTAGGGCATTCTGATTGGCAGTAAGCGATGCCTCTGGTAAAAGAGCTTTGGCTCATGGTATCCTGGTTGCAAGGACTTTAGTCAAAGTAGATGAAGAACAGAATCCTATTAGAGTGATGAACTGCAACAAGACCAATAGATTATTGAGAAGAGGTGAAGAATTAGCAGTATGTGAACCTGTTATATCTCGTGTAAATACAATAGAAGTTACTGAACCAAACAAACATCATCTCCTCTCATCTTGCGGATTTGTGGACTGATATAGCGAAATTATTAACTGCAGATCAAGCAGTTAGGCCGAAGACCTACTTACAGAGTTTTCTGACATATTTTCTGCTACATCAAATGATCATGGCAGGACTAGCCTGACAGAACATAAGATCAACACTATGGTATATCCTTTTATAATCTCCCATTCATCTATCAGAAAGAAGGATTCCATTAGCAAAACGGGAGGAGACAACAGCATATAAGGGACATGGAATCTTAGGACATTATAGAAACATCATCCAGTCCCTGGACATCACCGCGGTTCTTCTCAAGAAAGAGGATGGGTCCTCCAAATTTTGTGTGGACTACCGGAGATTAAATGATATAACAAGGTGGATCTGCTTTTCCTTACCCAGGGTTGATGATACATTTGGCACTCTGTTTGGGTCAGAGTGTTCTCGATTTTGGATTTGAAATTCGGCTATTGGCAAGTTGGTTACATCCTGAAGACTGTGAGAAAACAGTTTTCACTACACGAAATGGACTTTGGCAGTTTAAAGGGATGCCATTTGGACTTTGCGACGCACCTGCAACGTTTGAACGACTAATGGAGTCGGTGTTCAGAGGTTTGTCTTGGGAGATCTCCCTGGTTTACTTGGACGACATCACCGTTCTTGGAAAGACTTTTGAAAAACGTTTGAGAAATCTTCTAGTGTTTGAAAACTTAGGGCAGCCGAGCTAAAATTGGTATCGACTAAGTGTAAACTGTTCCAACAAGAAGACCATTACCTTGGTCATGTCATCACTATATTAGGGATTAAGACTGATCATATTGAGATAGAAGCTGTAAAAGATTGGCCTCCACCACAGGTTGTTCATCAACTTCCTAGTTTTATTGGACTTTGCACCTACTATAGAAGATTTGTCAAGGGTTTCTCCAACATCGCAAGGCCATTACATCGTCTGACAGAGGAAGGCCAGTGGTTCATGTGGACCACCGAATGTGAAGTAGCCTTCCAACAACTGAAGCAACTCTTTCCACGACACAAGTGTTGGCATACCACAAGCTGGTAAGCAATTCATATTAGATACTGACGCAAGTAACACAGGAGACAAAAACAAGATTGACAAGAGTTATTGCATATTTTAGTAAAACTTTATCGAAACCAGAACGAAATTATTGTGTCACATGAAAAGAATTCTTAGCAATAGTAAAAGCAATAGAACATTTTCATCATTAGCTCTATGGCCAGAAATTTCTTTTTCATACGGATCATGCTGTCTTCAGGTGGCTTTTAATCTTTAAAAACACTGAAGGACAAATTGCCAGGTGCATACAGCGATTGCAAGAGTATAGTTTCTACAATGAGCATCAAAGTGGTAAGTTACACAGGAATGGAGATGCCCTTTCCAAACATCCATGTATTGATCACTGTAAGCATTGTTATAATGCAGAGTTGAAATATGGTACTAAAGATGTAATGCCCATAAGACAATTGACATCAACACAAGAAAATAGTGATACTTCTAACATCTGCAGCCCGATTGAGATTTGAAAGGCTCAACTAGACGATGAAGATATAAAGCCAATAATAGATTTAATTGGAAAATCTGATATAAGACCTAATTGGGAGCATATTTCGAGGTATAGTCCAACTACCAAAAGTTACTGGGCACAGTGCGACTGACTGGACCAGCCTGACAGAACAGCGGTCCCACTGGGCCGCTGATAATCCTTCCTTGCTCCCGAGTGGAACTAGTGATGAAAGATGTGTATGATAATGTCACTGGAGAGACTTCGGTGTTAACAAGACATTAGCCAAAGCCAGGGAACGATTTCATTGGCTGAAAGTAGGGCAGACGTTGAAAGATGGTGTAAACAATGTGAGGCCGGTGCGCCAAAGAAAGGCCCTAAGACTAGGAGTCAAGCACAAACGTATAACGTGGAAACGAAGAGAATAGCCATTAACGTAAAGGATTCGTTTCCTAGGACTGATGATGGAAATCGCTATTTATTGGTGGTAATGGATTATTCGCGAAGTGGCCAGAAATCTATCCCATCCAAAAACAGGAGGCAACAACAGTTGCACAGATGATAGCGAATAACTTTGTAAGGGCTCGATCAAGCTAGGTCGAAGGGGAAAGCACAGAGCGCTATTGTGACACAGAACTCAAGAGCATTGGAGGCAGTTCCGTTGAGGGCAGGGGGAGAGAAATATGCCGAAGGCTTCTGCATTCGGGAAGTTTCAGCAGCGTGTAGAAGATGTGGACATACCCCATTGGCCGACTGACCTGCATGCCCAGTGGACATCACCTGACTGCACTTGGTGGGAGAGTTTCAACGCAGAAAGAGTTGCGAGAGAATTCTGGGGGTATTCGGCGGCGATTGTCGTTCATCTGGCTTACTGTAAGGGGTTCCTTTGTGAATCAAGAAGGCTTGGTTTAGTCTTGTTGAGCAGAGTGGAAACTCTGCGGTGTTTTGAGACTGGACGGGTGGCAGTCATTGTTTCTGCTATTAAGTCGCTCTTTCATGTAACTGGTGAATAATGTTGTATATATGTACATAGTATATGTACAGTTGAGTGAGTTATCGGCTGCTTGAGTAGATCCTGCAATATCTAGCGAAAGAGTTATCGACGCAAACTCTCACATACACGGACCGGAAGAGAAGCAACGAACGCGCCAGTTATAAACTTGATTAGTAGGTATGGAGTACCTTTACAACTCCACTCAGACCAAGGACGTAATTTTGAATCCGATGTGTTTAAAGGCATATTTCAACTGTTAGGCATTCAGAAAACCATAACTGAATCCTCAGTGGGATGGAACGGTTGAGAGATTTAATAGGGCAATTGTACAACATCTAACATTGTTTGTCGAAGACCATCAACGTGACTGGGATCGCCATATACCACTCTTTTTGTTGGCATACAGAAGAGCAGTGCACGAAACAACTGGACAGACACCTTTCATGATGGTCTTTGGAAGAGAATTACGTCTTCCCTGTGACTATTTATGTGGTCGGCCTGAAACAATACCTGCGTCCACTTCACAATACGTACAAGAATTACAACAACGACTAGAAGAAATCCACCATTCCGTCAGACATAACATCAGCTTGGTAAGCGAGAAAACCGAAACGAGGTACGACAATAAAACAAATGGAACTGTTTTCAATCAAGGATATCTTGTCTGGCTATGCAATCCACATAGAAAGGAGATACTGTCTCCAAAACTTCAGAAACCTTGGGAAGGTCCACATACGGTAGTTAATAGGATTAAAACGACGTGGTGTATCGTATTCGCCGACGTTCGACTACAAAGTGCAAGTGGTTCACGTGGATCGTTTGGTCCCGTTTCGTCGAAGATCTGAAGAAGCTTCTGAATCCAGAATTGTTCGGGACGAACAAGAATTAATAAGGGGGCAATGTTACGACAGATGAACGTGCTACAATAAAACCATGATTGCTGTGTCATTGATGCTCACGTGTGCTTCAGCATGAAAATTACGTCACTAGGTGATTGGAACAGAGAACTTGAATTTTTAACGATGTTTAAAAGAGAGATTTTAAAAGTTGTTGGTAGTGGCTAAAAGTGTATATTCATTTTTCTTGTAGTGAATTAGTATTAATTAAATCTTATGAAAGTTATTCAAGAGCCTTGGTGTTGTTCAAGAATGCCACTGGACGACTGATCCATTAGCAGATAATCCTTCCTACCTACCGATAGAAATAGTGATGAAAGTGTGCATGACAGTGTCATAGTCTTCTGTGACTATGACACTATCATGCACATCTTTACACAGATTAAAAGTAACAGGTACAGTAAAATATACAGGTTAAAAGTAACATCCCGGCGCTGTTCCGATGTCAGTTTTAACCTGTGTATCATACAGTAGATATTTGCCACAAGTGTATTATTTAATGTAATTTAGTTAAGGTGCTCAGTCTTGTCAAATTCTGTATTGAATTTTTAAACTGAGTGTCCCTTTTCTGTTTTATGTGAATTGTATTATGTTAACGAGCATAACATCTTTGTATTGCATAATAAAATGGAAGTAAAATTATTATTATCATATTAAATTATTATTATTATTATATTCTTATTTTCACTGCATTAAAGGTGACGTTTGAAAGTACCCCGACACTTTAGCACAGTTTTTCAACAGGAAGAAAATTTCCCGGTGTTTGTTTGCATCGTTGTTGACGTCAGCGAGCTCTCTCATAGCCCGTGGCTTACTTTCTGCTTAAACTATTGAATTTTTATTTCCGTTACGACAGATTTTGCTGCCCTATGGCTCCCGTGATACTCGACCACATGGTCCAAATTTCCTGCACAGCGTTCCCGATTGGTTTAAAAATCAGGTGCTCATTTGGCTTGTGGCTTCGTTTCTACACAAATTGTGACAGCTCGTGCCTTACGTTTAATCTGCATATTCTCTTGTTTACTGTACTAAAAGTTAGTTTTGTGAGTTCCCCACCCCGATATTTTACCACACAATTTCAACACGAAGAATATCCCAGTATTGCAAAGGTCATTGCTGACTAGGCGCTCTCTCTCGTATCCCGTGGTAAACTATCGAGTTCATTTCGACAGATTTTGGCATTCTGTGATTCCCGACGCACTTTGCTGAAAGGTCCCAAATTTCGTAGGTGGGTTCCCCCTGACTGACTCCATGTTGCGTTAGAAAATCAAATCTCTAACTGCAATGGGATGCCTTAATAATGCCTTTGGAAACGACGGGAATCTGGAACGGCAGCAGAATGAAACTTTGTAGAGTATATGTTGATTTTCCAATGAGTTATGTCTGCGACAGGCATACCTCTAGATGCTCCATGAGCATGGAAGCCATACCCTGTGCATATTAAAGAACACGCTGGATATGGTCTCAACGGTAAGCTTCATCAAACCAAACAGCTATCCCCTTCCCCCAACTTTTTACGAGCCCTCCTGAATTGACCATTTAGCCCATTGTGTGCAAAAAAAGTGCTGCTCACAGGTAACACAATCGAACACAGCATGACTGAATGTAATAATTGAGTTTGACTACTACCCTACAATATTAATTCCTTTAAATGATGTTGAAATATTGATGTAAATATACTGAGTGATCATTGAATTTTGACGATCTACCTAATGTGTTGGGTTACTTTTCTCAAGGTTAATGACACTTGGCAGCGATTCCACTAGATGTCTGAAGACATCCCACAACTCTACCAAAGAACAAAAGAAAAGAAAAACGACTTTTTCATAACAGCTAAGTCTTTTCTCTCTTTCACCGATGAGCAGCTTCCCAGTACATCTCCTCTCCAGACAGTAGTTGTTTACTTCCCGATCTTCTTGCAGGGCAGGGGTGGCTCAGTCGGTAGCGCGCCAGGCTCGTAATCTGTAGTTCCCAGGTTCGAGTCCCAGCTGGATCAGCGTTGAGATTTATCTCCGCAAAATTCCCCGCCCTGCCCACGGTCAGTAGGGGACACCGATGGGCTTGGAAAGGCCGCCGTCCGTCGGATGGGACGTTAAGCCGTGGCCCCATGTGCGGGAGAGCCATATCCTGTGCACGTTAAAGAACACGCTGGATGGCCTTGACGGGAAGCTACCATCTGTCTCCCAACAGCTGTTCCAGTGGGTCCCCTCCCCAAACCTTTTCTGAGCCTTCGGGGTCCATGTGACCTGACCATTTAGCCCATGGTGTGCAAAAAAGTGCCGCTCAGAGGTAAAACAACCCAACCTTGCAGTATATTTTTTTTATTTGAATACCCGATCCAACCCCATCTTCTTGCCTTCTCTGTTTCTGCCCCCACCTCCTATTTTTATTTTCCACATAAAAAATAAGATTTCATAAACCCTATGTGGATTCCTTATTTTTTCCATATGGATTTGTTAGCTGAACTCTAGCATGATATAAACCAGCGGCAAAGATGGTTGAAGTTCACTGGCAGTGCACAATACTACTGAGGGGTAAAAGAAATATGTTTATTCAAGTTGGTTACACGGGGTAGTGTCTTTGCCGTTTTAGATACGAAAACAATTTACTCACCTTGCTGAAAGCAGTGATCATTATCATCTGCACAATGTAATTCACAATGTTGTCCACTGTTGCCTTCTCTGCAGTTGCAAATTCCTGTCTAAAATTGATGGTTAAATATTTAGTACTTGAAAAAAAATATTTGAAGCACAACACAGGAACACTTTCTGTACATGAAGTTACACTCATATATAATATTATTTTCATTATAGTAGCCTTTTTTTTTTCAGAAGAATTCGAATTATTTTCTTATTTTTCAATTAAATTCCAAATTGTTTACAAGATGGCATAAAGAATAGTTCAGTGATTGTCCATGGCCGAGTGGTTAGCACACTTGGTTCTTAATCAAAAAGACCTGGGTTCGAGACTCTTACCAGGATCTCGAATCCAGGTAAGGGGTGGATATTTGTGTTTTTTTTTTTGCTGAGATCACGCCATCCTTACAGTCCTACTATGGCAACTACTGCTTGAGGGAGATATCTATCTATTCTTAATTACATAAATATGTTGTACTCTCACCGATGATGTTTGATTTTGATGAAGACAATTTTTCTTGAAGCTTGTCATGTCCCTCTAATTTATTTATTTTTTATTGTTGCATTTTATTGTATTTTTATTATTGTAAATATTTTTATGTATTAAGTGTGTTTTTGGAAGTGCTATTTTGGGGATGTGACTCACAGATGTTGTTTTCGGGTCTGAGCTGGCTGCCTGCGCGGGTTGACGAGTCCGAAACGTCTTTTATGGCCTTTTTACAACTAGCCTGGGGCACGAATGTGAGCGCAGGGGAGAGGAGCCTGGCAGGAAGGAAACAACAGTCTTGAGCGTAGCTGTCAAACTGGAAGGACGTTTGAACACGTGTCAAGGGACGCCATTCTTACTCGAACACTTAAGGAGAGGGTTCGATTCTATGTGAGAATCAAAGTCGTGAGCATCGCTGTCAAACAAGAAAGACGTTTGAAAACGCGTGAAGGGACGCTGCTCTTACTCAACAAAACCCTTACGGAGTGGGTTCGATTCTAAGTGACAATCAAGATTCTTGGTGAATCAAATACAATTTTGTGGAACTGAAGTGGATTCTATGTGAACCACATTGTAGACAAAGGTTAAATATCCTTCCGCCGAGTTTCAGGTCTGTCAAGCGAAAATCTGCAAAGTGCGGTTCCCCACCTCATTGCGTAATTGTTTGCAGTAGCAAAGGCCTACGGAGTCGAGAGCATCCCCAGCACGTGATTGCATATAGTGTGAATAAACTGTGTCGTCCCTGTACAACTGTCGTGCGTGAATTGCTGGACATATTTTATACATCACTTGACGCAGCAAGTCTGAGGCATACGTCGGTACGGGAGTAACAACCGCGAACCTGTTATTTGACTGAAGGGGGAAGGCAATCAAGGGACTAATTCGTCGTCCCCTTACGATTGGACATCACAAAGTTCACAGTTAACGATTATAAGTGTTTGTTCTTTTAATTGAGAAAAACTCCTCGAGCTCATTTAATTGTTAAATTTCGGTTAATAAACACTCAAAGCATGGGATATTAAAACGGGATTGTTGCCTAGTGAATTTATAGCTTTGTAAAAATAAATATTACTTAATATACATCTAACTATCATTTGGTGGTTACAATGCATTTGTGATTACCTTTCTGAGAAATCATTTATACACTCTAAAAAAATAAAATAAAAATAAATACCCCCTCAAGCAGCTGCTTGCCACAGAGGTCTGATAGGAGCCTGCCAGTTTATATGCCAAAAGTAGAAGGTCTGAGAGGATGGCAGGACCTCAGCAGAAAAACGACACATACATCCATGTCTTATCCGGGGCTCGAACCCAGGTCCCGTAGATCAGTAGCTAAGCGTGCTAACCACTCGGCACGGGACGGCCTAATATATACCCCCTCAAGCAGCTGCCTGCCACAGAGGTCTGACAGGAGCCTGTCAGTTTATATGCCAAAGTAGAAGATCTGAGAGGATGGCAGGACCTCAGCAGAAGAAGTACAAAATTAACAAGGGGAAGTTTAAACTATTTCACATTTCGTCTACAATGTGTGAAGGAAAGGAGAATACAACAGCTTGTTAAGAGATCAATGTCGTCAAAGAAGTTTAAGAAAGTGAAGGATTCCACCTGCAATGTATCAGATTCAATGTCGTCAAAGAAGTTTAAGAAAGTGAAGGATTCCACCTGCAATGTATAAGATTCAATGTCGTCAAAGAAGTTTAAGAAAGTGAAGGATTCCACCTGCAATGTATCAGATTCAATGTCGTCAAAGAAGTTTAAGAAAGTGAAGGATTCCACCTGCAATGTATCAGATTCAATGTCGTCAAAGAAGTTTAAGAAAGTGAAGGATTCCACCTGCAATGTATCAGATTCAATGTCGTCAAAGAAGTTTAAGAAAGTGAAGGATTCCACCTGCAATGTATCAGATTCAATGTCGTTAAAGAAGTTTAAGTGAAGGATTCCACCTGCAATGTATCAGATTCAATGTCGTCAAAGAAGTTTAAGAAAGTGAAGGATTCCACCTGCAATGTATCAGATTCAATGTCGTCAAAGAAGTTTAAGAAAGTGAAGGATTCCACCTGCAATGTATCAGATTCAATGTCGTCAAAGAAGTTTAAGAAAGTGAAGGATTCCACCTGCAATGTGTCAGATTCAATGTCGTCAAAGAAGTTTAAGAAAGTGAAGGATTCCACCTGCAATGTATCAGATTCAATGTCGTCAAAGAAGTTTAAGAAAGTGAAGGATTCCACCTGCAATGTATAAGATTCAATGTCGTCAAAGAAGTTTAAGAAAGTGAAGGATTCCACCTGCAATGTATCAGATTCAATGTCGTCAAAGAAGTTTAAGAAAGTGAAGGATTCCACCTGCAATGTATCAGATTCAATGTCGTCAAAGAAGTTTAAGAAAGTGAAGGATTCCACCTGCAATGTATCAGATTCAATGTCGTCAAAGAAGTTTAAGAAAGTGAAGGATTCCACCTGCAATGTATCAGATTCAATGTCGTCAAAGAAGTTTAAGAAAGTGAAGGATTCCACCTGCAATGTATCAGATTCAATGTCGTCAAAGAAGTTTAAGAAAGTGAAGGATTCCACCTGCAATGTATCAGATTCAATGTCGTCAAAGAAGTTTAAGAAAGTGAAGGATTCCACCTGCAATGTATCAGATTCAATGTCGTCAAAGAAGTTTAAGAAAGTGAAGGATTCCACCTGCAATGTATCAGATTCAATGTCGTCAAAGAAGTTTAAGAAAGTGAAGGATTCCACCTGCAATGTATCAGATTCAATGTCGTCAAAGAAGTTTAAGAAAGTGAAGGATTCCACCTGCAATGTATCAGATTCAATGTCGTCAAAGAAGTTTAAGAAAGTGAAGGATTCCACCTGCAATGTATCAGATTCAATGTCGTCAAAGAAGTTTAAGAAAGTGAAGGATTCCAACTGCAATGTATCAGATTCAGCTTTGATTAAATATTTTGCATTTTACACAACTAATCATTGTGCTTAACTTTTGATTAACGGAACTGATAAAACACATATAATGAGATTTCCTTTGCACAGTTGCATTGTTCATTTTGAAATTTAAATGCGATTCAGTTGATAAAAAATATTATCTGATTCCTTTTATCCATGTGCACGCATTTTGGCAAATTTGTCAGACTTTTGAAACTTTCTTCATTCAGTGGCCACATTAGAGGAATGGATCCATTTAAAGTCAATTATGGTGTCAGACGCAGAAATCGGCATCTTCCTAAATAAACTTTTATGGGGTAATGCGACAAATATTATGGAAAATTGAGATTTAATTGGGTTTAATTGGGTTTCGTAATCAAAGCGAACTAAATCTCCGGCATCACTCTCGAATTCCAATTCCTCTGATATCGATTTTCGATTTCTTAAATATCTTGATGGAACCGTTCTCCTTGATCCTTGCTTACTGCACTTCACGGAAAGAAATGAAGATGCGAATGAAAAAAAGGTGATTCCAATTCATTCTGAAACCAAAAGTCTTAAACTTCTCTATCACAGTTCAATCATTTGAAGCATGATTTCTGAATACAGATTTGAATCCTAACCATGGATCTTTGCATTTCTTCGCAATTTCTCAAACATTCTTTGAACTACGTATTACTGACTCCGATGGTCTCTGTGGTCCAATAAATATGTCTTTCTTTACATTGACATCTCATACATGGCCAGGTCACAAGGACCCCGAAGGCTCTATGTTATATACCGACTCTATGTTATATAGTTATATACGACTCTATGTTTATATACCGACTCTATGTTATATAGGACCCAGAAGGCTCTATGTTACATACATGGCCAGGTCACAAGGACCCAGAAGGCTCTATGTTACATACATGGCCAGGTCACAAGGACCCCGAAGGCTCAGAGAAGGTTGGGGGAGGAGACCCACTGGAACAGCTGTTGGGAGACAGATGGTAGCCTCCCGTCAAGGACATCGAGCGTGTTCTTTAACGTGCACAGGGTATGGTTCTCCCGCACACGGGGCCACGACTTAACTTCCCATCCGACGGACGGCGGCCTTTCCAAGCCCATCGGTGTCCCCTACTGACCGTGGGCAGGGCGGGGAATTTTGCGGAGATAAATCTCAACGCTGACCCAGCTGGGACTCGAACCTGGGAAGTACAGACTACGAGCCTGGCGCTCTACCGACTGAGCCACTCCCGCCCCATGCGGCTGAGGAGGAGTAAAAAATTATTGATATTAATTAGGTGGTTCAGCTTTAATATTTTCCAAACCAGTGATGAAATTCTGTTTTCTTGCAATGGCTTTCTGCATTTTTACTGTCCCAAAAACACACGCACACACACGAAAGAAAGGGTACTTAATAAAGGTTCTTTGCAATCTTAACACTGAATTAATTAACTTCAAGATCGCCACCAAACTACCAATTTTGTTCACGGCGCTTAATTGCCTCTAACAGCGTTTCAAATTTATATCTGTTCCTTTCATTTGGGCAGAGTGGGCAACAGACAATGAAAGTCATAACTTTGCATTTAAGCAGAAGGGAAACTTTCGTGTTCCTCATCGATGAGGCCACAAATACTTTTCATTCATCAGCGTGCTATTGTTAAAAGTTTCTAGTGGTATTGGAATATTGGCTAACTGAGCGTGGATTACATATGCAAACTATAAATGAACTAATTTAATAACTAAGGCAAGGAAATTACAAAAATCATAACAATTTTAAAGTACATAAATTAAAAGGAAAGGAAAGGCAAGGAAATTACATAAATCATAACAATTTTAAAATCAGTGATACAGATACTTATGTACCTCAAAGTTTGATTAACCTTACCACTTCTATACTTTGTATATCACTCTGTTAACACTAACTAAATCTCATTATACTATTTTCACAACTCCCGCGCCCACTTCAATTCAGATTTTCTTTTTTAGACAACTGCACAGACAAAATCAGTTAGCTTTCTGTTCCCCACAGATTCTTCGGAATTACTCTGATCTATCGTTTTTTTTAAAGCTCTTCATCGTTCGAACTGGTTAGTGACGCAACTGTAACTCCGACGCATATCTTGAGCGTCATACGGCACCGCAATCCTGGGTTGGATTGGGTTGTTTTACCTCTGAACATCCCTTTTTTACACACAGTGCGCTAAATGGCCAGGTCACATGAACCCCGAAGGTTCAGAGAAGGTTGGGGGAGGGGACCCACTGGTACAGCTGTTGGGAGACAGATGGTAGCATCCCGTCAAGGACATCCAGCGTGTTCTTTAACGTGCACAGGGTATGGCTCTCCCGCACATGGGGCTCTCCCGCACACGGGGCTTAACGTCCCATCCGACGGACTGCGGCCTTTCCAAGCCCATCGGTGTCCCCTACTGACCGTGGGCAGGGCGGGGAATTTTGCGGAGATAAATCTCAACGCTGACCCAGCTGGGACTCGAACCTGGGAACTACAGATTACGAGCCTGGCGCGCTACCGACTGAGCCCCCCCCGCCCCCCCCCCCCCGCAATCCTGACTTCACTTCATTGTTGCACATGTTCCTTTCGTTACACTATTATTTATCCATGGCATTAAGAAGGCAAGAAATATTGTTAAAATAAACTAATAATTGTTTCTTAATACTAGCAGAGTTGCCCAGCGTCGTTCGGACCTCGATATAATGACTCAGAATAGCAGGCATATTCCTAACGGGTGCAAATGTCCCCTTTAGTGACGTCATCGGAGGTGGAAGTTTTCGGCTCCCCGTAATTCTGCAAGTACTCGGAAAATTGATCCTGAATTTAATGTGGTGGTCCCCTTTAGTTCTGGATACGTCGGGTTCAGAGATCGGACTCCTAGATGTGGTGGGGCGGGGGTGGCTCAGTCGGTAGCGCGCCAGGCTCGTAATCTGTAGTTTCCAGGTTCGAGTCCCAGCTGGGTCAGCGTTGAGATTTATCTCCGCAAAATTCCCCGCCCTGCGCACGGTCAGTAGGGGACACCGATGGGCTTGGAAAGACCGCCGTCCGTCGGATGGGACGTTAAGCCGTGGCCCCGTGTGCGGGAGAACCATGCCCTGTGCACGTTAAAGAACACGCTGGATGGCCTTGACGGGAGGCTACCATCTGTCTCCCAACAGCTATTTCAGTGGGTCCCCTCCCCCAACCATCTCTGAGCCTTCGGGGTCCAAGTGACCTGGCCATTTAGCCCATGGTGTGCAAAAAAGTGCCGCTCAGAGGTAAAACAACCCAACTTCTCTTCCTTTTTTGTAATTGTGTTGATGGGACTTATAGCCAATTGTAATTTGTATATACCAATTGTACAAAGAACACGCTGGATGGCCTTGACGGGAGGCTACCATCTGTCTCCCAACAGCTGTTCCAGTGGGTCCCCTCCCCCAACCTTCTCTGAGCCTTCGGGGTCCATGTGACCTGGCCATTTAGCCCATGGTGTGCAAAAAAGTGCCGCTCAGAGGTAAAACAACACAACAACCCAACCCACTTAGTTCAAAAAGACATCTTTCACTGGGACTAGAAAATTACACTCAGAATGGATCCCTAAGTCTGGCATTTAAATAATAAAATCGATAGATTTATTAAATATTAAATACAGAGTTACCATCATCAATACAGTTGTAGACGCTACCTACAACAATCAGTCTCCTAAGGAGCTACCAACATCAAATATGGCACAATTAATAGAAACAGAATATGCTTAACTATCATTATGCTACGACTAGAATTAAACTAACATTAAGGCGAATGAGGCACTGAGTTCAGCCTACCAAATAATTTCATTGTCCTAGATGGTTCACGTGGGACCTTCTCCCGGCCGTCCTCAGGCCAAGGTATAAATATTCCACCAATTCAAAGGAAATGGCTTGCACTCCAATGTAACTCCATTTCATCACTGGACGTTTAAGATGAGGAATCACATGGTTGGCTGCGAACAACTCGTTGGGGGCTTTTCTTCATGTTGCAGGCAGGAAAGGAGGATGACTAATTATCCTGCTTCTTCCTGGCAGTCACTAATTATCTCAAGCTGTTGCGGCATTTGTGCAGGGAAAAAGGAATCTCCACTACTAGCTTGACCACTATTATTGTTCTGTTGCACGAGCCTTTATTGCCAAGAGAAGGTAGGCTGCGGTTGACAGTTTGCACGTTCGGGGAGTGAGAAGCGGAGGCCCATTAGATTACGTAAATGAATTCAGAGTCCTCGATGATGGTACTGATCTAAACAGCCAAATCCAGTTGGAATCGATTTCCTTAAAAGTTCTCTCTTTTTAGGAAAGGAAGGAAATGGGCCCTTTGCTTGAATGTTCAACTATCTGGAGTGGGAAAGGTCACATGTTAAGTTGGTGATTATGTTCCTGGGCTCCCCAATGGATAATTTGCTCGATCTCGACACACACCTTCCTTCTCTGAATGTTGTTGTCGATCTCTCTCTTCTGGAGTGGGTTTTGGGTGTATGTTTCGGCTCATGACGTCATGTGTTCGTGTATCTACCTGCTCTTTTTATTGCATGGGAAATGGCTCGACTACTGAGGGGGGGGGGGGGGGAAGTATGAGGAATTTGTGTTTGATCTGAAGTCCACTGAGTCTCGTTTTGGACCGTTATAAATACAGTTGCTTTTCAGAAACTGTCAACCGGACGTTCTGGCCGATTGTACTTGAGGTGAGTCATTTCCCGATTAAGCTCTCGGAGCATCATTCTACTCAGGGATCCTTACGTTTATAAACGTCACTCAAGGTGTCACATATGACATTAGACATATTTGATTAATTTATGCACTCTCTTTCTATCGCTGTAGTACTCTTTGGAAAGTTATCATTTTCCATCTTTCTTGTTTTTCACGCTGCCCAATGCAGCTCTGTTTCCGCCGAACTGGGATCACATGACCCAACTGACATTGGAAATGATGATAGGAAAGAAGGAAGGGAAGATGGTGGCGATTGTGGCTGGGGACCGGCATCTTGCACTCCAGTTGCACGAGAATGCTAATCAGAGTGCAATGAAGGAAGAAGCAAGTTCCTAAAGTTCAGAGGATTCTTTGGAAGCTATAAATCCCTCACGAGGTCATTGACAGTTTTGGTATTGACAGTTCTCTGGTAGTCGTACAATAACAGTCTTGTTTTAGGTTAGGAGAAATAATTTCCTCAGATGAAAAATATAAGTGTACCATAAGAATAGCTTCGTGGGATGCTGAAAAAGGAATTTAATACATTAATGCATGCGTGAAAAAAACTCAGGACAGTTGGTAAATTTATCAAATTTTTACCATTAATAACCGCAAAAATATGTAATACAAGAAAGGAAAGTTTGTTTACAATAAATGTTTGTTGTTAGATTGAGAGAAACCCCAATTTTATATATTCTACACCTACAAGGCCAAATTTCCTAAAGCAGTACTTGATCAGATCATTAAAAATCTTTAGTTAAGTCAAAAAACGTAATAAAATTTTTCTGAAAATTGTGAAGTGATAAAATAAAAATTTATATGCTATCGTGTTCTAATATGAATGCAATAACATAAAAGCCCTCCAACTTCAAACTGCGAAATCATCCCAGAGCTATACCTGACTCTGGATTTTGCAGATTTCTTCAAGAACAGATATTCTTTCTTGAAGGTTTCTTTGTTGGCTTTTAAACTGAAATTAGGCAAGCACATCTGCAGTGAAAATCATGAAATTAATCTGCATTTTCAGAAAGTTTGAACGCGATTTCTAAATAAAATTTTTTTTATTTTTAATTACTTGATCAGATTATTAAAAAAATTATCTGTTGAAGTGGGATAATGCTAAAGCTTTGATATCTGAAGTGACCAAGAGACTGGATAGAGTCAAGGGTTCAGAAAAGGTTCGAGGAAGTGGAGCCAGTGGACAGCTGTTGGGAGACATAAAGTAGCCTCCTGTCAAGGCCATATTCTTCAACGTGCACAGGGTATGGCTCTCCTGCACATGTGGCCACAACTTAACGGATGGTGGCATTTCCAAGCCCATTACTTCCCCCTACTGACAGAGGGCGGGGGCGGGGTTTTGCGGAGATAAATGCCAACGTTGGCACAGGTGGTACTCGAACTTGGGAACTGCAGACTATTGTTCGCAACCTGGCGCGTTGCGAACAATGATGCCAGATTATTGCTCAAGTTTAAAGAAAATCCAGATGAGAAATATCAGGAAAAATCAAAACGACAATGCTTTTTTTTAAATGTATGGGATACGTAAAAAGAATATTTTTTTGACATTTCAGAATTTTCAATTTTATATTAAATTTATATTTGTTTGGTATTTAAAGACTTATGGAAGTTGGAATATTTAACAATTTAGCTTGTTGTGTAAAACTACTCCAAATTGGCAAAAATTGAAGCAATCATGAAACAAAGTTCTAAAAATTTAGTTAGAAATTTTAGTAAAGGTTAAAAAAGTTTATTTCTTTTTTTCAACCTGTTTGAATTAACTTTCCCGTTGAATTCCTTTGAGTGGTATTGATGTCGTTTGTCAATTCAGCTTCAATAGCTCTTTAAGTATTGAATGAATATTGATGAAAAATTATGATTTACATAAGTCACATTAAGATGTTTAATTTATCATTCTTAAAAAATTATTTTTAAGAAGTCTTGAGTTTTGAATATGATTTCCTATTTAACGTATCGTCTGCCGTCCGGTGGCCGAGTGGTTAGCGCGCTTGGCTACTGATCTAAGGGACCTGGGTTCGAGCCCCGGATAAGGCATGGATGTGTGTGTTGTTTTTCTGCTGAGGTCCTGCCATCCTCTCAGATCTCCTACTGTGGCATATAAACTGACAGGCTCCTGTCAGACCTCTGTGGCAAGCAGCTGCTTGAGGGGGTATTTTTTTTTCATATCCTTGTAAAGTGGTAACGGAATAAAAAGGGCAAAGAGAAAATGGCAGAAAAAAATATTTATTGTTATGAAAATTTAGGCTCAAAATAATCTATCTTAGTTTCCATATTTTTATCTGGAATCAATTTCATTGCTAATTAATTAAGCAAATTCCAATTTTTGTCAAGTGAATAAAATGAAATACCCATTGCTTACTTTAGGGTCGCATGATTTTGTATTGTTTCTGAAGCACCTGCACTGATGCTTGCAGTTTGATCCATAGGTGTAAGGTGGGCAGGACTGGTTGCATTTCTTTCCGAACATTCCAGGATTACAGATGCAGTGGCCGAGCAGACGATCACAGCGCCCAGGGCGACAAAATTTCGAACAACGCTTCTCACAATGGTTACCATAGCGACCTGTAATAGAAACTCTTCCACTTTTACTTTTAATTAATATTAATCATTATTTTATTCAACAAAATGCAACAATGAATATCACAATCCCATTAATTAAGATGCAAAATGAATATTAGAACCCTACTAAACAAGATGTAACAATGAATATTGTAATATTGTAATAATAATATAATACTGAATATTATAATAATTGTTAAAAATAATTGTATTATAAAAATATTGTAAATTATAATTAAATATTATAATATAATAATTGTAAATAAGTAATATAAGAAGTTGTAACACTGACTATAACAATTCTACTAAACAAGACTTAACAATGAATATCACAATCACAGTAAAGATGTAACAATGAACATTACAGTCCTACTAAACGAGATGTAACAATGAATATCAGAATTCTACTAACCATCACCCCCATGCAGCATTGAAAGTGGCAATCATTGCAGCCACTATTATGAATTATTAGCGATTTTATGCTACGTGTAACAGCACACGATCATCACCATCATTGACTTCGTCTCTGGCACCACTATCATCATTCATCAGTACTCATCATCAACATCAAATAGCAATTCTCATCATCTTCGCCATCGCATGTCAATGCATTGATCATTATCAGTCCCATTGCATTATCTTCATCATTATCCGCATCGCAATGATCATGAACAACATCAACACAAAAACTATCCGCAGCTACCATTACAAATTATAAATATTTGCAAATGACTAGTCGCATCCACGTTTCTCCCATCTGACCGCATAGGAAGGATAAAAGTAATGACGTTGACAAATAGTTAGATGTATCATCATCCTCAAGCAGCCATGGGCTACAGAAATATAGAAAATTGCAAACTAGTACAAAAAATATTCCTAATTTGGAATAACGCAAAACAACAACAACAACAACAACAACAACAGGTGTTTTCATTATTTTAATTATATTTAACTTTTGATTTTTCGGTTAATATAAAAGTGCTAAAAGTAACGTATTCCGATTTATAAAAGGTTCGATGCAGTGAGTCAGGTATTGAAATCTAATTTAAAGAGCCTATTGGCATTTCCAAGTTACTTAACTTGACCGAGACTAAATTTAGTCATTACGTCTAGTTGTATTACTACGATTGGAGTTAAATAAACAATGACAATCAATCGTTTAATAAAAAAAAAAACGACAGACAATTCATATAATTAGTGATGGCACTTGATATTTCCGATTTTATTCATGAATAAAAAGTGCTTTCTAGTTTATTGCTATTTTTAATGTGAAGTGATGATTTTAGGTGGACTTAACAAATGCAAGTAGGAAATTAATTCATTAGAAAGGAATGAAGTTCACTACAGTGATATTCATTTGTAATTAGGCAAGTGTTATAAAATCTCCCGGACTCCAATTTTTCGTGGTTACGCGCAGCTCTTCTGCCATTTGAGCTAAGACGGGGGCAATTCACACTTGCTTAAGAAAGCTTTCCATAGTTATGCTGTGAATCAATAACCCTGTGAGTCTAAGTGTCGGAGCGCTTCATACGCTATTTTTTATCGACGAGAAAGAAGCTTTTATAGCCATATTGCAAGTATAATATCGGTTATTCAGATGCTCAGCATCGAAGCTGTGGATGGAAATAATCTCCTCCGTAAGCAGGAAATCAATTTGACAGAAAGGAATGAAGCATAACCGGGAGATTACGAGTTCGAGTCTGAGAGGTAGACGAGTTTTTTTCACCCTTGATTAATTACTACAAATGAATATCACTTTAGTGAGCTTCATTCCTTCCTATCAAATTAGTTGCCGGCCTACAGCAGCGAAGTTATTTCCATCCATAGCTTCGATGCTGAGCATCTGAATAACCGATACTAAAACATTACTTGAGATATTGTTATAAAAGCTAGATTTGTGTGTTGTGTTAGTTCTAACTGAGGTAGGGGCAGCAGTGACTTCTGTATTTGTAGATCATGTCTTTGTATGAGAAGGCCTGTAAAACCTAGGAGTAGCTTCTAGGATTCTTCTCTGTCTTATATATTGCAAATAAAAAAAAATCATTTAAATAATCTACCAAGAGTTTTTTTTACTATTAAAGTGTTCCACTATACTAGTGTTAATTATTCAGTTAGGGTGCAGCATAAAAATAACCTTTTTGCTCTTTGCTATTTTAATATTAACTCTTTAGGTTGTGTATTGCATCCATGTGATATACATTATTCTTTTATGAAGACTACATATACAGGGTGAATCTGAAAAAGTGGGCAAAACTTTACGGGGTGGCAGAACACAGCTATATAAGCAATATTCGTCATAGAATGTATGGTCGGAACGCAAGCGGTGAGAAGTTAAAAGGTAGTTTTCCACTGTCACATTTAAAGAATGAACACAAGAAGGAGAGGAGATACTTCAGAAAACATTTTATTAACAGGAATGTAATTGAGGTACATGCTCAAAGAAATTGCTCAAAAGAGCTGCCGCCAGCTGTAATGCAGGCTTCACACCTGCGGGATAGGGACCGACGCACATTTGCGAAGACACCAGGCACACCCTTTTATACCATTTCCAACGCCACCTAGCAGCTCGACGTTTGCGTTCCGCCCATACTTTCTATGACGAATATTGCTCGTATAGCTGCGTTCTACCACCCCGTAAAGTTTTGCCCACTTTTTCAGATTCATCCTGTATATCTTAACAAAAGTTCAGATCTACAGAGGATATCAGTAATTAAAAAAAATAAACGTTTTAAATTAAAAATCGTGTTCAAACCTTCTGTACCTGCAGATTAATTTAATGATTTTCATTAAAGATGTGCTTGCCTAAAATCGATTGAAAAAAAAAAACAATATAGAACCCCAATTATGTTCTTGAAGAAAGGTAGATAGATAAATCAAAATCCAGAGTCAAAAACATCAAGTTCAAAATTGCATAAAAACCAACAAACTTGAAGAAACTTCTTCTACTGCTACGAACACTTATTCTTATATCTGGACGTACGTGTACCTAGTGTTGTATACCACTGTTGTACTATGATAATACTATTGATATTGTTTGCTTCTATAAAATGAACTATTCTAATAAAACTTAGATTAACTGATTAGTGAAATGCTAAATGTGTCAAAAGGAACTTCAGATGAGCTATATGAGAGACTTTTAAGTAACTGGGTCAATAGACTGATCTTCAGATTTCTGTCATTCAAATTGGTCTACTGAAGTACAGGAAGTGTTTTTCAACATTTTTGATTATGGCAACCCATTTTGTTTTGCTGTCACCTATCCCCAAGATACAAATATTTGCTGTCAAGTATCTCCTAATACAGTTTATTGCTATACCCATAACCCATAATCCACTTCACTAGGATTACCGTAACTTTTAATCCAGATCTTGTTGTTATGCCCCTCTAATCCCATTTGTTGATATCACATGCACATAACAGTTTTTTTGGTGTCACATATCTCAGATTCCGCTTCTTTGGCGTTACGTAACCCTGAATTTACTTAAGATATTTCAAAGCTGTGGTCGTATCCTAATTTAGGTTTGCACGGAAATTCGGAATGATCATTGATGATAAGAGACAAGACGAGAATCGATTCCTCACCCAATGGGCATTCCTCTTGCTGGCATTTTCCCGTCACGTGATCACAAGTAGCGCCATCTCCACATCTGCAGAGTTCATTGCATCCTGCTCCATAGGTGCCCTGGAAAAGGAAAATATCGAAATGATTACGAGCTTGGAAATGTTAGCACAATTAATCACAGTTTCGTATGAACGTTAAATGCCTCGTTTAATTTTATAACGCTTTTTAGTTGGTTTTAGGGAAAAAACAGCCGTCCCGTGGCCGAGTGGTTAGCACGCTTGGTTTCTGATCTAAGGGACCTGAGTTCGAGCCCCGGATTAGGCATGGATGTGTGTGTCGTTTTTCTGATGAGGTCCTGCCATCCTCTCAGATCTCCTACTGTGGCATATAAACTAACAGGCTCCTGTCAGACCTCTTGGCAAGCAGCTGCTTGAGGGGGTATTTTTTTTTTATAGGGAAAAAACGAACTAATGGTCCCACTTTGTCGTTTGCCATCTGTTTTTGTTTATAGAGATAAATCAAAAATTCTGTTTGAACTGCATCGGTATTGATGGAATATTGCGATTTAGAATTTTTAAAATCTCCAAACAGATTTAATAGCGCCCTCTAACAATGAAAATTTTTTTAAAATGTCAAAATTGAAACAAATATTACAAACGATCTATTTAGTATATAAATTTAAAATTTTGGTAATAAAGTGGCTGCCAAGAGGTTTACATTGACAATAATGATTTGGCTTTTTAACCCCAGGGGATTGTGAAAACACAATTTATTTGCTTTACGATATACAGGAGAAATTCTTTTTTTTTTTGTTGTATAGGCGCCAATAAATACTACATTCACATTTTCCGAATCATCCATTAGTTTCAATTTCCACTGTCAAAGAAGACGAAAAATAAAATCTTCATTCGCTTTAAAACGATCATTCCATATTCGCCAGAGACGATATCTTATTCTTTGAGTAATTTCATAGATATAATCGAATACAAATATCGTCCGACTTACACGAGAGTTAAATACGAAGAGTGGTCGCGTAATTCGATTTTTACCCGATAGAAATAAAATTAAAATTAATTACAAAATCTTCCAACTTTTCAGCTACTTTCTTGCTACTTGAAATTTCTCTTGCAGCCTAGGTCTTTCTCGTCAAATAAACAACCGTATCCGTGTCAACGTGTTGAAATGTTTCTGCTAAGATCTTCGCCCAAAGCGTTGTAATTACCGTATTTGCGGGCGTATAGGACGCACCCCCTTTTTTAGACACATTTTTAAAGGAAAAAAAATTTTCCACATTGTTTCATGAATTTCCATAAAGATTTACTGTACTCATTTTATAGTTATTTATGTATAAAAAAAATGTAACTAGGGAACATTGTAGTTAGGTACCTTTTAACGTTCATCCTCAAAACCCAGAAATTCATCTCCAGAACTAAATGAAAAACCACTTGAAGCCTCTTTTTCAGAAGCTGAGTCTTCGTATTACAAATCATCCTCTGTGCCATCAAGTGAGTTACTAATATCACATTTCTTAAATGACTTTACAACTGTCTCATGTTTCACAGCATTCCATGAAGTTTTGACCCATTCACAAATCTGCAAAATGCTAGGTCTCTTCCTTCTTCCTGATGGTGTCACTTCAAAATCTGTAGACTGCATCCAACTGTTCCATTTCTTCTTCATGAATCCTTTAAATGGTTTATTAATGCAGACATCTAAAGGTTGAAGCTGGCTCGTTAGTCCACCTGGAATTACAGTTAACTGAGTTTTCAGTTGGTTGATTTTATTTTTTACAGCTTCTGTTCTATGACTCCGAAACTGATCCCATACTAGCAAGGCAGGTTTCTTTAACATTCCACCAGGACGCCTAGACCACACATTGTCTATCCACAACTTCCTCCCCCCCTTCATCCATCCAGCCCTTAGGATGAAAGTGCACAAACACACCTTTAGGCAGTTTTTCCTTGGGCAAGGTTTTCCTTTTGAAAATCAAAAGAGGCGGCAATTTTGTTCCATTGGCACAACAGCACAACACGACTGTGTAGTGCGTTTTTTCATGTCCACAAGTTTTAACAATAACACTTCTTGCACCTTTGGAATCTACTGTTTTGTTTGAGGGTACATCGAACGTTAGTGGGACCTCATCCATGTTTCCTATTTGTGAAAGTTCAAAATTTTCACTTTTTCTTGCATTAATGACAATTTTATGAAACTCGATAATCTTGTCTTCATATTCTGTTGGCATCTTTTGTTCTATTTTTGTTTTAGTCCGCATACGTAAGTCATTTCTCTTCATGAATCTAGAACACCATGACGTTGATCCTGTAAAATCAGCGATGTCTCTGTTAGTAGCTATCACTCTTGCTCGTTGAATAGTCATTTTTGTGGAAACTGAAGATCCCGAGCTTCGGTGGACTAATAACCAAGTTTTTAATTCTTCTTCTAGTTCCGGCCATTTTGCAATTCCATGTCGCAGATTATGTTTACTAAGCATAGCTTTTTTTAGGTCTTCTTCCTGTCTTCTCCAAGTTCTTATCATCTTTTCTGTTGGAGGTGATCCGAAATTCTTCTCTGCTGCCCTGTTTCCGTGTTCTTTAGCATACTCAATCACTCGTAGCTTGAATGCAATATCATAACAGAATCTGCGTTGTTTTTGAGCCATGTTTCGCAGCAAAAACATGAGAAAACTTCTTCGGTACTGAAAGTTTACGTTTTGGTTGCCTTGAGGCGCTGTAATCGGTAACGACGCGCCATGCTCGCGCTTTTCGAAAAAATATGCCGGTGAAATGTGATCACACATGCGCACATTGGATGAATCGTAACCTTGAAATGTCAGTGGATCTGAACTCTATTTTACTGGAATGCTCCCTCTATCAGTAGTGAAGCATAAAATACATCACGCAACTTATTGTTTTTACAGAACAAAAAAAAATATGGAAACGATTTATTTGAAACCACTCTTTCACAAAAGGACAAAATGCAAAAGATTACTTATATATGTATATTGATATAAA
The DNA here is from genome assembly GCA_038380435.1 of Ryuthela nishihirai. Lineage (NCBI taxonomy): Eukaryota > Metazoa > Arthropoda > Arachnida > Araneae > Heptathelidae > Ryuthela > Ryuthela nishihirai. Next base: position 7,305,490 of record JAWZYU010000027.1, read on the forward strand.
CCAAAAGTTTTAGACTGAAATTTCAACTCATAATTTTGATTACCGGCGCATAAGACGCACCCCATATTTTAGGCGTATTTTGAGGGGAAAAAAGTGCGTCCTATACGCCGGCAAATACGGTAAATTTAAACATTTACAAATCCTTTTTTCTTCGTCAGAGAAATAATTTCATTAGCTATGAGCCGTCCCGTGGCCGAGTGGTTAGCGCGCTTGGTTTCTGATCTACGGGACCTGGGTTCGAGCCCCGGGTAAGGCATGGATGTTCGTGTTGTTTTTCTGCTGAGGTCCTGCCATCCTCTCAGATCTTCTACTATGGCATATAAACTGACAGGCTCCTGTCAGACTTCTGTGGCAAGCAGCTGCTTGAGGGGGTATTTATTTATTTTATTTATTAAGTCTTCACTATAAATAAGCGAGCAAATACTATGAGGTAGATGCATTGATCACCAGTACATCTTTATATCACCAGCCCTGCCAACGGTCAGTAGAGGACACCAATGGGCTTGAAAAGACCGCTGTTCGTCCTATACGATGTTAAGCCGTTGTCGCGTTTGCGGGAGAGCCATACCTTGTGCACATTAAAAAACGCACTGAATGGCCTTGACGGGAGGTTACCACTTGCCTTCCAAGAGCTGTTCCAGTGGGTTCCCTCCCACTACTTTCTCTAAGCCTTCGGGGTCCTTGTGACTTGGGGGCGGGGGTGGCTCAGTCGGTAGCGCGTCAGGCTCGTAATCTGTAGTTCCCAGGTTCGAGTCCCAGCTGGGTCAGCGTTGAGATTTATCTCCGCAAAAATTCCCTGCTCTGAGCACGGTCAGTAGGGGACACCGATGGGCTTGGAAAGGCCGCCGTCAGTCGGATGGGACGTTAAACCGTGGCCCCGTGTGCGGGAGAGCGATACCCTGTGCACGTTAAAGAACACGCTGGATGGCCTTGACGGGAGGCTACCATTTGTCTCCCAACAGCTGTTCCAGTGGGTCCCCTCCCCCAACCTTCTCTGAGCCTTCGGGGTCCATGTGACCTGGCCATTTAGCCCATGGTGTGCAAAAAAGTGCCGCTCAGAGGTAAAACAACCCAACCCAACCTTGTGACTTGGCCATTTAGCCCACGGTGTGCAAAAAAAGTGCTGCTCATAGGTAAAATAACCCAACCCAAATCTTTATACCAGAATTCATTTATATCTTAGGTCGAAATCGCCTAATTTGGAATATCTGTAATTTATACACGTTTCATTTCTTTAATGAACTTGTAATCTGAGGAGGGGGTTGAGTCAGTTGGTAGCGCTTTAGATTCGTAATTTGATGTTACTAAGCAGATTCGAATCTCAACAGATGAACTTGGAGATCCGAGCCAAGATATTATCAGAGGTTTTCCAACAAATTGACAATGACAAGGTCCTATTTGAAGAGCACGACTCGATTGGCAGAGAAATTTCAAAGTAGCGAAATATCTTTTTGATCCGCTTACGCCCAACCTGGCATCGATAAATAAGAAGACACTGATTGGTCTTGGAAAGGCTTCCGTCCTCAGATGGGCTGTTAAGCTGTGCCTCGCATACAGGAAAGCCATTCTCTGTGAAAGCAAAGGCCATACTCAGTAGCTTTGATACGAGGTTTCCCTTTGCCAACTTTCTCTGAACTCTTGCGGATTCCTTGTGATCTTAGCATTTAGCCCATTGTGTACAAAAAAAGTGCCGCTCAGATGCAAAATAACTGGAACCTAATTTGCAATCAGCGACGATTGCCTTCGAAAAATGGTAGTTTAATCGAGACATGTCAACAACAACAAGACTCGTCACTTATCTCGGCCAAAATTTTTTAATCTTTATTTCTATTTTACCAACGACTCATTTTAAGCCTATTTTGCATTCACTATCTCCGAATTTTACAAGGGATAAAGATTTTCGATGATTTCAAATTTTATCGTAAGGGAACTTTCATAATTTATTTTATACTTTTTTTGCATTTTTGACATCCGTATCGAATATCAGATTTTTACACATTTTTAATTAACTTATTAAATCTGTTTTTGGAACCCAATCGAACTTTTTTTCCAGAAACTTAGAGTTTTTCGTTTTTGCTACTTAGCTTACAGACGTTAGATTTTAATTCTCCTTCTGATACCACTTTCATTAATAATGACAAATGTTCACCATTGAAATTGGCTAAATTTTGTCTTATCTGTTGGCTAAAAATGTCCCATAACAATGATCTCTCATATGTCACTTCCTTTTAGGAGTGACATATAACTCTTTCGTTCATTTATTGTTTTTATTTCATTACAAATCTAAAACAATTTGAAATAATTTATTATTATCACTTTTCTCTATGCAATTGTAAGAGAAAAGCGAATTCATACCAATGTTCGGGAACACTGTGCCAGAACTCTCATTTATGCTACTACTACTGCCTCAATGTGGTGTAAAGCATTTGATATCGGGGACAAAAAATTTGAGATACGAGACCACTCTTCGAAGAGAGATTCGAGGAGAATGCTTTGATATACTGAGAGATTGGTTCATTAGGGTATTGAGTCTTTGTATCAGTGACGAAAAGTGCATGAAAGCAATATAGACAATGACACTATGAATGAGATGAAAAAGAATCACATTAGAGCAATCTTTCAAGTGAAATTTGAGGTCACCTGAAGCGAAGAGTCTTGTGCAGTTTTCCTGTTTGCGCTTTTCTAAGGTCATCAGTGCTCTACGAAACGTTCATCACAATTATTTTCAGTGGTGTAATCGTAAGAAAACTTTACCGGGCATTTTTTACTTTCTCATCAGAAGGATAAAGAAACAGTACTGCATTTTGCATTTATTTTTCTTTATGAACCTTTCAAGGTTCAAGATTTCAAAAAAAAAAAAAAAATCACGTTTAAGGCATTCGCGAACCTAAATTCACCAATAACTCATTTGCCTCTATATACTCTATATACATATATATAACTCATTTGCTTTTATATACTATATATACTATATTCTTATATATTATATACTATATTCTTATATATACTATATATTCTATATTCTTATATATTATATACTATATTCTTATATATACTATATATTCTATATTCTTATATATTATATACTATATATACTATATTCTTATATATACTATATATTCTATATTCTTATATATTATATACTATATATACTATATTCTTATATATTATGTACTATATATATATATATATATACTATATTCTTATATATTATGTACTATATATACTATATTCTTATATATTATATACTATATATACTATATGAATATATAATATATATTCTTATATTTTTTATTATATTATTATTACTGGTGGACTCTTGTGCTAATCTTTATACTAATATCTATGAATATATTTTATTTAGAAAGAAAATTATTCCTATTTATTATCAAATATAATAATGCCAATTAATACAAATGAAATTTCTCTTAAATAAAATATATTTATAGACAAATATTGGTATAAAGATTAGCACAGAATCCACCAGCAATAATATCAGAATTAAAAATATAAGGAGTGTCTATATGGTATGTCTATATACTAAATTGATTGACAGAATATGATTTAGTGCCCAAATAGTGCCATGATGTTTCTGCATTAGGAGATCAATCGCTCTTAAAATTTTAATGATGTTAATCAAGAACTTTCAGTTTCTATTGAACTACCTCCTTCCTTCAGAAAACTTTGCAATGTTTATGAAATGTTTATTTGACCGCCAATTTAAGATTACTGGCAATTTTATGATTTTGTTTTGAAATTTCGGTTTTCGAGACTCAATTGGTAGAACTCTCCGACATAGTGCATGGACCTTTCTTAAAGGAATTTCCGGACGAGCTAGGCGAAAGGCCCCGAGTGATTTCCGGAACAATAGTTTATGTTGAAGAAGAAGAAGAATGTCTCTATACTACTTAAAACGAAACATTTTAAGTTGAATCTGAAAACAAAAAAGATTCAAAAGCAGCTTTTGAGTCATACAGTGTAGGTAAAAGAGAGAACTGCATAGATAGCTGTAAGATTCGTGTTTCAGAGCCTGATACTTATGAAATTACTGCCGAAGATGTCAAAACGCTCGAGGAAATATTGACGTCTGAGTTACAGGCTTCTTCTCCGTATATACTTCCTGATAATGATTTTACTATAGTAAGAAGGAACAACAACCTGTTAAAAGACACTTGGAAAACTTCAGCTCTACAAACCTAGAAGCAATAATTTCTTGCGAAAAGCAAAAGTTTAGTTCTATAAATGTTTTACAGTTGACAAGCTTTCTTGATTCTGTCCTAGGATGTCGTGTTAAAGGACGTTTCACTCGAAATGGGAAACTTTTACTACATTTGAACTCACAGAGCCAAATTGACAAACTCAGAAAATTAAAATCATTGTTTGGTCTAGATATTAATTGCAGATTCCGCCCAATAAATTTAAGACTTTAGGTCTTTATCAGAGGAGTAGATATATTAGACATATCAGAAAAAGAAATTTTGGAATAACTAAATGATCAAGGGTTGGGTTGTTTTACCTCTGAGCGGCACTTTTTTGCACACCATGGGCTAAATGGCCAGGTCACATGGACCCCCCGAATTCTCAGAGATGGTTGGGGGAGGGGACCCACTGGAACAGCTGTTGGGAGACAGATGGTAGCCTCCCATCAAGGCCATCCAGCGTGTTCTTTAACGTGCACAGGGTATGGCTCTCCCGCACACGGGGCCACGGCTTAACGTCCCATCCGACGGGCGGCGGCCTTTCCAAGCCCATCAGTGTCCCCTACTGACCGTGGGCAGGGCGGGGAGTTTTGCGGAGATAAATCTCAACGCTGACCCAACTGGGACTCGAACCTGGGAACTACAGATTACGAGCCTGGCGCACTACCGACTGAGCCACCCCCGCCCCATAAATGATCAAGAAGTTACTGCATGTCGAAGAATGGTAATATTCTTCAAAGAAGGAGAACATAGTAAAAAAGAACTTACAGATAGAGTCGTCTTGTATTTCTCTTACAAGAAATTTCAAAAAGAAATTTATTTAGGTAATCTTAGATTCCAATTACGATAGTATTTTGAACCACCCGTTCTATGTTTTGTCTGTAACCACTACGGGCATAAAGCAGCAGTTTGTAAAAATAAATCAAGATGTAAGAACTATTCCCAAAAATACTCACACAAAACATGTAAAGTGAAAACTCTTTTCTCCTCTAACTGTGGAAAACAACACCCAGCAGCATATGCTGGGTGCTCTGCTAAAATTGCAGTCTGTCTTACAAAACCATTCCAAATAAAAAAAATAACCTAACTTCGGCCCAAGCAGTGAGTCGATCCAAGATCCTCATCCCTTCTTCTGGTAATTTTAAAGCCTCCCAACCAAACACCATTCAAGAAGGTAAAAGCACAAATTCAACTGGAAGATTTCAAAGAAATTTGTTATATCCCAAGTAATAAACAAACTACTTGCAGCCATGAACCAAATCCTGATACTATGAAGTATGCGGTGTTATTGATAAAGAAATTAACAGATTTGGTGTTGAAGTGGTCTTCTGCTAATCGGATTTATTACTTCAAAAACTGAAGTCTCAGAAGATGTTAATTCCTTTAATAGATATCAGAGACAACGTTGATCGTGGCCAGCTTTAAAGATTCCAGCCAAATCCTTCACTGGAACTTCATAGCTATAATTATAAAGTACCTATATTAAAAATGCTTAATATTCAAATACATTATTAAAATAGTGTCTCTGCAAGAAGTTTATTCTAAAAGCATTAAAATGTTTGGTTTCGTAACATATCAAGAAAACAAGAAATATTTTGGTGGAGAGTTTGCTATCTTAGCAAATAAAGACCTCATTCAAAGAAGAATAACACTGTCTAGCAATCATACACTGTTGGAGGCAGTTGCAGTGCAAGTAAAATTTCAAAATAAGTTCTATTCAATAATTTCCATTTGAAATTCAGAGGAAAATATTCCTCTTGAAATCTTCTTGGATTTAATAAATACCTGTCCAACCTCCCCATATTATAACTGGAGATTTTAACGCTCATAACCTTATGTGCAGCTCCGCTTCAACTAATAGGAGAGGAAAAGTAATAGAAGAATTAATGAAATAACTTAATCTGATTCTCATAAATGATATGGCTCCCACTTTTTGGAATGGAAGAAACGAATCTTTGCTTGATCTCACCATGGTTGATCCCATCTTGGCATCTCAATAACCTCTACTACACTTAGTGACACTTTCACCAGTGATGGGGTGGGGGTGTCTCAGTCGGTAGCGCGCCAGGCTCGTAATCTGTAGTTCCCAGGTTCGAGTCCCAGCTGGGTCAGCGTTGAGATTTATCTCCGCAAAATTCCCCGTCCTGCCCACGGTCAGTAGGGGACACCGATGGGCTTGGAAAGGCCGCCGTCCGTCGGATGGGACGTTAAGCCGTGGCCCCGTGTGCGGGAGAGCCATACCCTGTGCACGTTAAACACGCTGGGTGGCCTTGACGGGAGGCTACCATCTGTCTCCCAACAGTTGTTCCAGTGGGTCCCCTCCCCCAACCTTCTCTGAGCCTTCGGTGTCCATGTGACCTGGCCATTTAGCCCATGGTGTGCAAAAAAGTGCCGCTCAGAGGTAAAACAACCCAACCCAACCCATTCACCAGTGACCATTTTCCGATTCTAATTAATGGACTTCCAAAGAGAATGGAAAAGAATAAAATAGAAATTATAAACTGGGAATCTTTCAGAACTGCTCTCAATCAAGAACTTGAAAACTACGAAGAAATTTTTTCGATAAAAAATTTTGCGGAAGGCATTAATACAGCTTAAATAAAAAGTACTACAGAAATCAATAATCCTAAAAACCTGAAATATAATATTCAATTCGCTAACAGATTGATTGGCTTGAGAAGGCGGGTGAGAGAAGAGCTAGAAAAACGAGAATTTCAGATCATATAACCTATTATAAAAGGATTAATGCACTAACAAAAAAGAAAATTAAGGAAGCAAGAAGGATGGAATGGGACAATTTCTGTCAAAGAATTGACTTTCTACTCCCTCGGCAAATATATGGACGTAAGGTATCTGATAAGGAGAAAGATGATAGTTAGTGTATTAATATCAGAGAAAGAGGTTTAGAGCCTAGTGGTTTCATTAAGAGCAAAGTAAACAATAATGTAGAGAGTGATAAAATTAAATGTGAGGAGGTTGAGGATAAGACAGATTTAAAATAAGGATTTGTATAGTAGAGATATGGCTAAATTTAGTGAAGGAAATATTTATCTATATTAGGGGTTCTCAATGTGTGGTACGCAGTAAAATTTTTTGGGTAAGCCATGGGAGCTCAAAAGTCGCTAGATAAATGTTATATATATGTATTATTTTATTCCCATTGTTATACTATAACTATAGTTTTATCTATCTATACAAGGGGTATCTCGGTTACATACACATTTCCAGGGAGTACGTAAAGCATAAAAGGTTGAGAACCACTGATCTAGATGATAAGTGTAAAATATTATGTAAGATACCTGATAAGGAGAAGGATGATAGTAAGGATATTAATATCAGAGAAAGAAGTTTAGAACCTAGTGATTTAATTGAGAGCAAAGTGAATAATAATGTAGAGAGTGATAAAATAAAATGTGAGAAGAATGAGGATAAGATATATTTAAATGAGGATGTATCTGGTAGAGCGGTTGATTATTTTACCGTAAGTGAGAAGTATAATAAAATTGATTGTGAAGAGAGCACAATCGAAGTAATAACAGGCATAGTCACAGGTAATAAAGTTGATATTTGTGGAGAAAACAGTAGTCATAGTGAAGCCGAAATGACAGCTAAAAGTCAGGATATGAGGGTCATAGAGAATAAAGATAGCTTTGCAACTGCGGTTGACTAACTAGTAGTAGGAAATTTGATTGAGTCGAATCTCGCAATGATTTTCAAATAAAGGCATTGTATCGATCTGAGATGAAGGTTAGAATGCAGTTTAATAAGGTGACGGATTCTGTGGTGAATAAGCACTGTCAAATAATTAGAATTAATAATCCTGAGGTAAACTTTGATCTTCCGATAGAAAGGAAATGTAATTTGGAAAGTAGGAGTGAATTTCCGTTTTGCTAAAGTGAATTGGATGTTAAAAATAATTATCAGTCAGGCGAGGACACTAATTATAGAATGAAGATTGATGTCTGTGTTAAAAGGGCCGACGAAATTAGCCACGTAAGGCCATATAAGAACCAAATAAGTGAGGTATATAATTCTGTGGTAACAGATAGTACAAATATATCGGATAAGAATAAATGGGAAGAATTTATACAATTAATTAAAAGTGAGAATCTGATTGAGAAATTATGTAAGATCGGACATGTAAATATCCAGGAATTGGTTGTAGGTATAAAGACAGTAATATTGAGGATTATGTAAATAATAATGATAAAGAGAAAAGGAGACAGGTGAGAGATTTTTATACAGAAATGATTTTAAGGAAGTAGATCTAGAATCAATGAGAGAAAGAGGAAGTGTTAAAAGGTCTGTTGTGGCCGAAGATATGAAAAGAAAAGAGAAGCAGTTTTTGTCTAAATGACCGAAGCAGTGATGCTAAGGTTAGAAGATTTAGCCGAGGGGCAGATCTAACAGAAATAGGTTCTGATGTTCATACAGTCATTGGACAAAAATTGGATAAATATCGAAAAATGCACCGAAGCAGACCTGTGGTCAGTAACTATTTTTTAGAGTATTAATAAAAATAAATAATAAATCCCCCCTCAAGCAGCTGCTTGCCACAGACGTCTGACAGGAGCCTGTCAGTTTAATATGCCACAGTAGGAGATCTGAGAGGATGGCAGGACCTCAGCAGAAAAACGACACACACATCCATGCATAATCCGGGGCTCGAACCCAGGTCCCTTAGATCAGTAGCCAAGCGTGCTAACCACTCGGCCACGGGACGGCCCTAGAGTATTAATAGTAGGCATAAATTCGGTGTTAATAGGGACTAGGCGAAAGGATTTGTTTCTGAAGTAAGGCATGGTATCTCGTTCGAGAATAACGTTTCGTTTAAACAAGGAAGTTCAATAAAAAGTAATGATAGAAGAAATAGGAGATTTATGAGGAAAATGTCGGAAGGGAAAGGAAACAAGTCTGTAGGGAAACAAGCGCTTAAGAAGTTTAAAAAGAATATAACATTTGGAGGCATAATAAGGAGGAAGAATTGCAAAATGAAAGATAAAGCGCGAGCAATTGCCATTAATTATGCAGGAAGTAAGAGATTTACAGATGACCAAAAAACTAAGAGGGGAGTATTTTGGATGCTTTGGGTTGGGTTGTTTTACCTCTGAGCGGCACTTTTTTGCACACCATGGGCTAAATGGCCAGGTCACGTGGACCCCGAAGTCTCAGAGAAGGTTGGGGTAGGGGACCCACTGGAACAGCTGTTGGGAGACAGATGGTAGCCTCCCGTCAAGGCCATCCAGCGTGTTCTTTAACGTGCACAGGGTATGGCTCTCCCGTACACGGGGCCACGGCTTAACGTCCCATCCGACGGACGGCGGCCTTTCCAAGCCCATCGGTGTCCCCTACTGACCGTGGGCAGGGCGGGGAATTTTGCGGAGACTATTTTGGATGCGTCATCGTCCTCTGTGCAGGACGTCAGACGAAGGCCAAAGGTGCAAAACCAGAGTCTCTAATTGGTTGGAGTTGAGTCTATCCAATAACACTCTGTTGTTAAGGAAGTTCCTGGGGGTAATTAGGCTAGGAGTTGCAATGGAAAGGGGTGAGCTGGAAACTCACAGGGGTGTAAAAATGAGAAGGGATGGAATTCATCCGACTCACTTGTGGGGAGTTGCTCATTCAGACAGTGCCGGTCACCGGGTCTGCGAGCACTGAAAGAAGTGGACTGAAGTTAATTACTTCTGAGTGAAGAGACTTTTAGTGCACTACAGGTAAATTAACTGGACAGTCTTCGGGTGAGGACATTGTTCACCAGACAAGTGTGCCATGGACATTAGAGAGACAAAATGCATGAGTTTTATAAGTATGGTAAAAACTGATAAAACTGATAAAAAAAGGGACGTGTAATTATCCTAATTAATAACAATAATCCCTCTAATTTATTTATTTTTATTTATTGTTGCATTTTTATTGTATTTTTGTTGTTGAAAATATTTTATGTATTAAGTGTTTTTTTGGAAGTGCTATTGCGGGAGTGTAACTGAAAGATGTTGTTTTCGGGTCTGAGCTGACTGCTACACATGCCGATAAGTTCCAAAATGCCCTTTTATGGCCATTGACAACTAGCCTCAAGCGTGAGTGCTGTCACTGGAGACTACGGTAACGAGAGTAAACAGCAGTCTTGAGCATCGCTCTCAAACAGGAAGGACATTTGAACATGAATCAAGGGACACCAGTCTTACTCTAACAAAACCCGTAAGGAGAGGGTTCGGTTCTAAGTGAGAACCAAGATACGGTTCTGTAAACCGAAGTGAGTTTTGTGTGATATTGTAGACAAGGGTTGGATATCCTTTCGCCGAGTTTGAGGTCGTTAAAGCGTGAATCTGCAAAGTGCCGTTCTCCACCTCATTGCATAATTGTTTTCTGCAGCAAAGCACCAAAAGCCTACGGAGTCGAGCCCATCCCCAGCACGTGATTGTATATAAATGTGAGTAAACTGTGTCGTCCCTATACAACTCTCGTGTGTGAATTGTTGGACATATCTCTATTGATCACTTGGCACAGCAAGTCTGAGGCATGCGTCGTCGGTACCAATGGTGAAATGGTGAATGTAATCAAGGGATGATCTATCCTCTACCATAAGTGTTCTACCATAATAAATGATCGTCCTCTACCATAGAATGATTAATCGTATCTCATCGCTGCCCACCACATTTGGCGCAGTTCAAGCAGAATATCTAATTTCACACGAGGAAATAAAAAACTGCGTCGTTCCCTTACCACCGACCACGACAGAATGTGAACGCCATGGTGTTACCATTGGCAACAATGAATTGACCTCTTAGACCCAGGAGGATGGGAAAAGACAATTTTTTTGTTTTAGCAGGTAATTGTTTTTTAGAAATAAATTTAAAAAAATCTTTTTAGGGTTAGATAGAAATTGATAAAATATTATGATTCGCACTTTTGAAATCTTCCGAACACTATAGTGACGGTGACTCTAAAGGTGAAAAATATTGAAAATTCTAAAATTTCAAACGAATATTGCAACGATGCATTAATGATAGAGATATGAAATTTTGGTGGCGAAATGTGAAGGTCATGATGTTTCCATTAGAAACAATGAAAACGATAATTAGAAAACTCTTTTTCAATTTGACTGGCACTAATGAAATATTTTAATTCGCAATTTTTAAATACCTAGCAGTTTTAATATATATATCGTTACAGATCACTGAAATGATGAAACGGCAGATCTAGTATCATAGATCGTGTATGGATATGCGATGTTCCAGGTCAAACATTACCCATTACCATCTCCATCTGAGAATAAGTCCAGTTTACATAAGTATAAACATGACAAGTAAACCACCCGTTGGTGGGCCCCTAGAGGCTAACATAAAACACAAGCTCAAAATAGCATATATCATGCACAAGAGACCTAAAACGAGTAGCTTTCCTCAGAGAAAGCCATCATTTTAGGCCTCTTGTACTTATTAAGAACATTATTACTTCTTTGCTTAATTGTGATCATAATCTCATTAGGATTATTTTTAACAGCCTCAAAAAACCTTTTCGAGATACATTTAATATAAGTATACATGTGGTATATGCCCAAGTCTTTATGAAGTTGTCTGTAGTAACAAACCAAGGGGCATCAACCGAAGATCTCAATATTTTGTTTTGCAAGACCTGAATCTTGCGTATATAAGTAGGGGTGGTATTCGCCCCTACTTATATACGCAATTAAATACGCCATTTAATATAAGTACACTTTTGCAAGACCTGAATCTTGCGTATATAAGTAGGGGTGGTATTCGCCCATTTTTGGGAAGCATAAGCAATAGATATATTACAGAGTTTTACAAATCGTATGTATGAATAAAATTTGAAAAATTAGTGGTAGATTTTAAGAAATATTCTAGAGACAGTAATAATCTACCCACTTTTCTGAGAGAGGTGTGGGAAATGCAAAATTTTAGAGTTAGGAATTAAAAGACGAATACTTTCATGTTGTATAATTACTAATGAAATTCTATTTGCATTTCTCCCATCATCTGCTGGCTTAAATTAAAACTTTTAAGGAATGAAACAGTAGGTAAAGGAAAAACTTCTTTCTCTTTGAAAACGTTATTCTCATATGCTCCAAAGGCGTTTTGCGTCCTTCTAGTTTTTTCAATTTTAGGAGTGTCTCCATTTTTTACGTGTCGACTTTTTATCGTCTGCAGTACGTTGATGCATCAGCCATGATTCAACTTATGGGATGATGTGAGGGGAGTGAACAAGAAACAAAACAGATAACCATGTTTTGAAAACTTAATCGAAGCTTAACTATACGTATATTACAGATAGGTGGACCAAAAAAGGAAAGGACAAAAGATATAATTAAATGGTAAAATACATATAGATCAATATACTGGGTGTCCCCGAATTCATGGCCCAAACGTGAGGGGATGGTAGTACACACCGAACCGACCAATATTCGTCATAGAATATGCGGCCGCAAACGCAGTGAGGAGTCGGAAATGAAAGACAGACACAGAGGTTTCCAGAGTGACATTTATTGGAGATCATTGCAACAAATGCTCAAACGTCCGTCCACCAACGTTGATACAGGTGGCATAACGGAGGAGTAGTGATCGGCGTACCTGCAAACACCGGATACTGGTGTTTGGCCGATCCAGCACTTTCAAGCCGTGCCGCCTCGTCTGCGCCCCCTACCGGCACCGGGATGCGTTTGCGGCCGCATATTCTATGACGAATATTGGTGGGTTCGGTGTGTACTACCATCCCCTCACGTTTGGGCCATGAATTCAGGGACACCCTGTATATATATCTATATACAAAGAAAAACAAAAGGAAACTAATGCGAATGTAATGTTTTATGAACACCGAAGCTAACAATGCTAAAAAGACACAGAAGGTCAATAACAGAAGAATACTCTGTTGCTGCATAAGGTAGAATAAGACAGTTAAAGGCACAGTATAGAGATCAATCAAAAATTCTATTTGAAAAATAAAAGGAAAAATAAAAGTTAAAAAATAACAGACAATGGCAATATGCAAAGGTTGAAAAACTGCAATAAGAAGAACGGACTAAATATCCCTTTGCCTGCTATTACGTTTCACTCCTTATTTCCCTTATATCTGCTGATTTCTCCCATCTTTTCTCTGGGTGAGCTTTATTTCATCAAACGGAGGACTGGCAAGAACTAAAGTTAAAAGACTGCAAGACATCAAGATAACGCAAACTGAGGAGTCTAAATCAATACGAAAAAAAAATAAACACCAAGAGAAAAAACAAAAGTGGAATCTTGTATATAAGCGCGGAAACATTTGCGACTAGCGGATAACAGGTTCAGACTTTGACAACTAAAAAACGAGTTGGGTTGTTTTACCTCTGAGCGGCACTTTTTTGCACACCATGGGCTAAATGGCCAGGTCACATGGACCCTGAAGACTCAGAGAAGGTTGGGGGAGGGAACCACTGGAACAGCTGTTGGGAGACAGATGGTAGCCTCCCGTCAAGGCCATCCAGCGTGTTCTTTAACGTGCACAGTGTATGGTTCTCCCGCACACGGGGCCACGGCTTAACGTCCCATCCGACGGACGGCGGCCTTTCCAAGCCCTTCGGTGTCCCCTACTGACCGTGGGCAGGGCGGGGAATTTTACGGAGATAAATCTCAACGCTGACCCAGCTGGGACTCGAACCTGGGAACTACAGATTACGAGCCTGGCGCGCTACCGACTGCGCCACCCCCGCCCCCTAAAAAACGAGTAATCCTATAACAAATACAAACAGGAAAGCAAATTAAAAGCCATGTATCAAGGCTATTTACTCGAGAATCATACTCTAGTATCGATGGAAAATAATTCCTTTGAAGAAGATCATTTAAAGAAACTTGCCCTAATTTCTCTAGCGCACTTCGTACTTTTATTTTTCTCTACTTTTGATTCGCTTGAGCGATTTTTTTTACTCACATCTAAACTATTATTTTGTTCTGATTCTCTGGATCTCTGAACTGTCTAAATTGTTAGACAACGAGACTATGCATTTAGTCTTAATTGTCAGCAAGTTAATTTTAAGGAATTTTTCAAATACATTTCTCACCATTAAGCTCTTAGGAAACCTGTAAGAGCTGTCTAATAACTTATATTACTTTAATTTCAAAGTATAGATTATTACTTTATAGTGAAGGTATGGAATCCCAAAGCCTAATATATATTAGGCAACTAATGGTAAATCATTTCAATTTCAAAATATAGATTCTTAACTTTTTTTGTGAAGGTATGGGTTGCCAAAGCCTAAGAACTATTACGCAGCTAACTGGTAAAGCATTTTAACTTTAAAGTATAGATTCTCTTTTTTTGTGGAGGTATGGATTCCCAAAGCCAAAATCCATTTGACAACTAATGGTAAATCATTTTAGTTTCAAAGTATAGATTCTTATCTTTTTTTTAATGGAAGTATGGGTTCTCAAAGCCTAGGAACTCCAATAAAATTATATTCCTTTCGGCCTCTGCTCTGATGCTGGTTTCATCCCAAAGAGCGTGGGCCGGAAAGCGAGTCAGAACTTCCGCCTTTTTTATGTTATTTAGTTGTCGGATATAAAATAAAATTAAAGAATAAATTTAAAAGTGAAATATAATAGTAAAATACTGAAGTGAGCCTTGTTTCCTAAAAGAGTACTGGAGCTTTGCCGTGGTGCATCTTGACTAATGTTCCACTAGTCCTGGTTCGACTACAACACTGGTCATTTGTTCTTAACAGTTGTCTCATTGGTCTTCTTATCGGACCCTGTTCAGAGCTTTATACAGTTGTCCGATTTGAGCTTTCCTACGGCCATCACTGTTTTACTGAAAGTTCCTATCTGTTCTTAAGAGCTGTCTCATTGATCTTCTTACGGAAGGGAACCTTGCGGTTCTTGTAAAACCTAGATGTTTAATAATGCCAAAGCGCTATTCTTCATGAAAGAACACATTGGTATCAGAAAAACATTTTATCTTGATCTTATGAGTAAAACCTCACCTGAGAACAAGTGTCATTGCAAGTGAGTCCTCGATATCCTGGCTTGCAATCACATCCTGAGTGATCAGAACTGCACATGCCTCCATTCGCACAGTCTTTACACTTATGAGTGCAGTTGGGTCCAAAAAATCCAGATTTGCAAGCTGAATATTAAAACGAAAGTTACGGTTAAATCAAATCACCATGTTAAATAGTATTGACTATACACTTCATATATATGTGACTTTACGTCGAAAGCAAACAATTTATTAGTGGAATAGAAGGCAGCGGGAAAGCTAAACCTGCTGAAGAGTCTACAGAAGTCTCAAGATACAGAAGTCTCTTGCTACTATCTGATTTGTTCTGAATTTCTTTAACTAATCTGATGGTGATTTCACGCCTATATATTGCTGAAAATTCCCTCTTTGTAGCCTCTTTGGCTCTTCCAGTGACTTCCTTACCGATTTTCGTATCACTGAAAACGAAATTTGGCTCTTTTGTCTCACCTTCACAAAAATTTCCTTTTGCAAATTTTTGCTACTTTCAGAATCTTCTCAAGACACTTGGCTATTTAATTCTTTTTTCGTCCAAGATACAAGACTTTACAAGCTTGCATTCCCCGCAATGTAGAAATTAAAAAAAAATCTTTAAAATTCATACGATTAAAAAAGCTAAATTATATTAAATATAAATGTAAAAACTAGCAAAATTACCCAACGTTGCTCTAGCCTCGATATAATAATTCGGAGCAGCAGGCGTATTCATAAAGGAACAAGCATTCACTCGTTTAATTCTGGGTGACGTAAGTTTTTGGCTCCCTGTGACATCGCAGGTACTTGACCGATCGGTCCTGAATTTAATGTGGTGTTCCCACTTTGTTCTTGTTACCTAGGGTTTAGAAATCTGTTCCTAGCTGCGGTGGATTAGGATTGGACACACCGAAAGTGTCTAAATTCTCCGGAACGCTGCCATCACCGACCTTATGAATGGAGAGTCGAAAGTTATGAATGGAGTAGTAAGTTATAGATCTACAGTGTCACCAATGGACATTCGTTCTCTTTTGTTGCGATGTTATGCAACCACGGCAATTCCCGGTTCCGTCTGACGACACTACCTGGTTATGAAAAGCCATCACTATCTAGAGCCGGGGGCAAGAATGCGCCATATAGACGCACCTCAACCTCGACCTCACATGGCAGCAGTCCTATAAAAGGAAAGCTAACCACCGGAAGAAACCTAACTTTAATCTGTTCCCCGGTTAGCCATGAACAGGGATATATAGATCCAAGTTCGCTCGGCACCCGGGGTGGAGACTCTTAGTAAGGCCCAGACTTTTGTGCGGGCTCAGGCCTACTAGGGGACCAAATCCGTTCTGCCGAGCCCTCGAACTGCTCACCCAGAGCACCTGATAGGTGAGATCTCAGACACCGTCACCGTCCAACCGGAATGTCCAACCGGTCGGCGGCGTCCTCGACCTCGGTTGGTCTTGGCTATTTCCAACTGGGGACCCAATCTGGCCGGCACAGCCTTCGACCGGGTTGCTGGGCCCGAAGCCCCCACCACCACGTCAAGGTGGTCCCCTATTGGGGGGGGGGGCACTAATGGACAGACGTTTCGCGCCCAACCTTTGAGGGAAGGACTAATTCTTTGGTGTTGAAACCCTGACAGTGCCCTAGGTTACAATGAGCTGACGCTGTAGACGAAATTTGGTGATCGTAGCTATAACCATCAAGAACAGATGTTGAACAAACAGACACACAATCTTTCTATTTTATATACAGAGTTGAAAAAGTTTCGACATAAAAGAAGTAGTTTTGATATCAATAAGCTGGTCCTAATACAACTTTTACGTTTGTTATATTGTCTGGATTTCCCTCTTAGAGTTTTAAAAATTGTATAATGATCTAAGCGTCAGTTTGCCAGGCGAGATCCACTGCAACCGTTTTAAAATACGGGTTTGGTCAATGATTGTTGCATTGGGTATCGTACTGCTAATACTTCATTCAATTTAGTTCACCATACAGGGCTTCCTGATCTACTGCTGTTGAACATGACCAATTCTAGCAAGGTCCTATTTGACATTGTTCACCAGGCGCATTCTAGGTCTCCCTTATTTTTGTGAGGCCTTTAGGTACATCGTTCATAACGGCTCGCTACTCAAACTTTAGCCGATGTTGCCCAGGTCTTACTTAGCACAATTTCCACACTTGTTGGTGTTGTAATAATAGAAGTAAGAATTTCGATGGAGCTGATCTAAGCTCGAAGGTTTGTGGCAAGGTTTATCATAGACACTTCAGCATTATGGTCACAATAGCCATTGCCTGTATGAGTTTATGTGCGTTTATTTCACAGTAACTCCGAAACGGTTGCCTTGTTCATCTTGGTCTTTGGTATATTGATTCTTCTTATAAAATACATATTATGATTAAAAATGAAACAGATACGTTAATTGCAACAGAAATGACAACTGCGGTTATGTCTGAATAGAATACATTATTCATAACACAATTTGTTTAACGCTAAATGCTAAATAAGGGCAGTCATATGAAAACGATTTTTCTGATTTTTTCATCACCTTTTAATATGGAAAACTGTTTTATAAATTTAGTGTTCTATATAAACTGCACATGCGATTTAAGTTTCATATGTACTGTCCTGTGGTACCATAAATTTTAGAGGCTTCCCTAGAATTTTCATATAATTAAAAAAAATAAAAATAAATACCCCCTCAAGCAGCTGCTTGCCACAGAGGTCTGACAGGAGCCTGCCAGTTTATATGCCATAGTAGAAGGTCTGAGAGGATGGCAGGACCTCAGCAAAAAAACGACACAAACAGCCATGCCTTACCCGGGGCTCGAACCCGGGTCCCGTAGATCAGTAGCCAAGCGTGCTAACCACTCGACCACGGGACGGCTATATAATTACTAACAGTAAAAAAAAAAAACCCTCAAGCAGCTGCTTGTCACAGAAGAGTTAATTTTGTAATCTGTGTTCCCTTAGCATTGAAAAATAACTAATATTGATGGCTCAATAGGGCATTACATAGGAAAGTCAAAACGTATGAGCAGTTCGAACACCAAATTTTTCGACCTGTGTGCTAAGTCGCGAATTTGATAAAACAGCTTCATATTTTCAGCGGATGAAGTGGCCAAAAAAAAGAGAATTATGCGATTTTCAAATATCTGCGTTGGTTTCGCTTTAGAATTAAATGAATAATATTATGAATTTTACATTTTTCTCAGATGATTTCCACTGCGATTTTTGTCTTTATCAGAGGATCAGTCTCATTTTTGATACGATGATGCATACTTTTATATGAAGAATCATTTTAGTAAATAAGAAGTTGATCATGGCAACAATTCGAGAGGTATATCGAAATGACCGCAAACAAACCTATATGGACAAAGGTAACAATGTGTTGGCGGCAATTTCCGATTCCTTCTAACAAGTCATCCTTGAAATTTCGACTTGAAATTCGGCTCTGCAACTTGAACGACAACAAGACACATTCTGTGAAATTTTGAAAAGTCTACCACGATTTCTCGATACGTTATGGCTGCCAGAGACAGACGTACATACACGCAGACAGACAGATAGACATCGGCTTTTATTATTATAGATGTGCTTTATTCACTGCATGCGGGCAACATGGCCGCGTGCAAGTCGGCTTCTGCATTGTATGCTGCCAAACGTATACAATGTAGTTTCTACTACATTGTAGCCAGCTGAATTTGCAATTTCTACTACATTGCACACACTGAAGTTCATGACTCGTTTAACCCAGTGGTTCCCAACAGAGAGAGCCATCATCCTCTAGGGACCATTTTGAAAATATGTGGGGGTCATTTTCTTCCATTTTTCTGCAGAAATAGATTAAACAGATTATGTAATACTTCTTCGATTAGCATAACAAGTTTCATTTCAACAGAAAAACCTTTGAAATTATTATTTATTGTAACTCTTAGCGTGGCAGAACATTACGAAACGCATTTGTAATAGGAAATGAATTTGATTACTATTGTAATATATTCGTATCCAAAAACATTCTATCCAACTCTACTCACAACATTTCATTAATCCGTATAGGAAACAACTTATAGAAAAGGCTCTGAATTATTATTATACGAGATCCTTTCATAATACTCCCCTTCCGGCCATAATTCCTCAAATACTTGACCTCTTACCTCCTAGGCCCCCTCCCCCCTCTCCAGTCCCATGTAGCATTAAAAGTTCACATCGAAACCGAAAATACTCTTAAATTTACATATATAAACGGTAAATACTTTTTCGACTAGTTTTAAACAAGAAAAAATATTGCTTTCCTGAAGCAGGAGTAAAAAAAATAATATTTAATAAAAGCTTTGTTCTGCCAGAAAAGTTTGGCCCAAAACTATGGCGTTGCTCTGGGAATGTATGAGGGACGTTCAAAACGTTCTTGACATGCATCTGCAGAACAAAAACCATTGCACTTACCTCAAAACTTTTACTTCCTTCAACACGCAATCTCTCCAGCATCTGTGAAAAGTTGCAGACGTCTACGCCAATTCTGGAACTCTTGGTGGTACTCCTGTCGAGGAATACTTTGAAACTTTGAATGAACGCATTTTGCAAGTCTTGCACCCTTGAAAAAGGCTTCCCAGCAAGTTCCTTTTTAAATTTTGGAAACAACCAAAATTCGTATGGTAAAAGATTGGGTCAATATGCAGGAAGCAGGTTGCTGTTTGACTTTTTTCCTGCTCTTGATAGGCCGTAACGTGCCCGGTTTTGGGAGCAATGACATTGTCGTGAAGATGGAGAATCCTTGACACGCCTGTTGTTGGACGCTGCTCCTACATATCCTTAACCATTTAGGGCCAAACAATGTTGTTATAGTATTGGCCATTGTATCTTATCGTAAAACGTTACAGCTCTCTGGAAGATCCGCATTTCAGGCTTACCAAGTATTGGCCATTTATAGTCATTTTGCAGACAATGTGTCCACGGCTACCACTCCTTGGGAAAATCGTGAACATCCTCTTCCATGAGCAAAAATATTGTTAGAGGATTTGGGGATGCAGTTAATCTTCCGCAACCCAAACGTAATTATCGAACTTTCTTGGAGTAATAAAACCACATCTCATCATCTGTGACAATGTCTGATAACCGTTTGGGGTCACAACGTTCAAACATTGCCAGCATCTCCTTGCACTAGTGAACTCTAGCCCTTGCTGTTCTGTCAGTTTGTGGGGTACCCATTTGGCACAGATATTTCAATTCAGAACTTTAAATGTTGATGAATAATTGTTTCCACACTGCCAATTGATACACTGATATCTAAACTTATTACCTGAACTGGTATATGTGAGTTTTCTCTCGTTCATGGCTCCTTCGGTCTTCATTCACGAGAGAGGACTTCGAAGCTCTGCCGTCCTTCCCTGAACATGCGCATCCATCCTGTAACAGTGTCATACGAACAGGCATGATCCTCACATATTTGTTATGAATCGGCATGAATTTTTTCCGAATCGTCCTCAAGTTCCATCTTTGTTAAAACGCAGAAGCTTTGTTCGTCTCTAGTAGACTCTACAGCAACAACGCAGCCGCCAGCGAAGAGAAAAATGATGATATGGCCTTTGTTTTTAACATGTAATGATAAGTTAAGACAAGCTTTCAAACAAGTTGTAGCTCATTAACTTCTGAGGAACAAGTGCAAATCTACAGACACGTGTTAAGAACATTCTGAACGCCTTCCATAATCATTTGGGTTGGGTTGTTTTACCTCTGAGCGGCACTTTTTTGCACACCATGGGCTAAATGGCCAGGTCACATGGACCCCGAAGGCTCAGAGAAGGTTGGGGGAGGGGACCCACTGGAACAGCTGTTGGGAGACAGATGGTAACCTCCCGTCAAGGCCATCCAGCGTGTTCTTTAACGTGCACAGGGTATGTCTCTCTCGCACACGGGGCCACGGCTTAACGTCCCATCCGACGGACGGCGGCCTTTCCAAGCCCATCGGTGTCCCCTACTGACCGTGGGCAGGGCGGGGAATTTTTGCGGAGATAAATCTCAACGCTGACCCAGCTGGGACTCGAACCTGGGAACTACAGATTACGAGCCTGGCGCGCTACCGACTGAGCCACCCCCGCCCCTTCCATAATCATGACTCTTGTAGTTGTGACATGGCGGGGAAAGTTTTTGACTAGCAATAGTACATCTGTGGGAGCAAGAAGCCAAGTCCCATGCAGATCGCATGGTTTACTAAAGTTCTGTATTTTCAGAATTAACTGCTGTGTTACTAAGGACTTCAGTCTCCAATGGTTGAGGGTGCTTTTCAATGTGGCCCAAATACTTAATAGGAAAGGCTTTCTCTTAGTTAGGAAAGGAATTGTTGCTTCTACGGTTGACTTTTAAGTACGAGCTCCCCGACTGGCTGAGACGCTGCTAGTCCCTGCTTGAAATTGCCGATGAACACCAAAGCGACAACTTCACTCTAAGGACTTCTAGCTCGATCTCTCTAAGTTGTTGATGCCGGCAAAATATCAGGTTGATGAGGCCACGGGTTTACCACGCACCTGCACCTATTTTGATACTCTGTTCACCCTATCCTTAAGTTTTAAGGATTACTGTACACTTATACATTTATTCTATTTACGCCTTATCAATTTATCCAAATATGGTAATTTACCATTGGCCTCTGCTTCATGAGTAATTTTATACTAGGTAAGCTGGGTTCGAACCCCGGGTAAGGCATGGCTGTTTGTATCGTTTTTCTGCTGAGGTCCTGCCATCCTCTCAGACCTTCTACTCTGGCATATAAACTGACAGGCTCCTGTCAGACCTCTGTGGCAAGCAGCTGCTTGAGGGGGTATTTATTTTTATTTATTTAATACATTATTAAACGTACGAATAAGTTTTTGCAGTTGTGACGCAGGGTGACCCCAAAACATTATTATATCATCTATGTACCGAAGGCTTAATTCAGATTTCTGTAATGATGCATGTTCTACATCTCTCATCACTAGGTCGGCCATGAGCCCAGGGAGTGGTTATCCAATTGTGAACTCCTCTCTTGCCAGGTCTTCATAAACAGTAAAGTGGCCTGGCGACCACCAACGGCGAAAGATTCAACTTTCATTCCCATCGCTGCATCCAGAATTGGTGTATTCAGATACAGCGATATGATATCTAGTGAATGGTTGTAGTGTCCCTAACTGTTTGTTGAATAATTTGTGCTGCTGTTAAACATGAAGTAAAAATATATTGTGTGGGTGGAAAATAAGGTGTAAAAAAGTTAAATAAAACTCTATCCAAATTATATGTGTATATGTTATACTTTTGCTTACTAATGGTTTGAATGGGTAACCGGGTTTATGTAGTTTAATTTTTACGAATAATTGGGGTACTGTAGGGTACATGAGGGATACGAATACTTGATTTTTTTATTTGTGTGGGTAAGAATGGGTCGTTCTTTAGCTCTGTTAACCTATCATTTCATATATATATATCATCATCTCTGCTAACCTCTCTGGAAGATCCGTATTTCAGGCTTTCCAAGTATTGGCCATTTATAGTCATTTTTCAGACAATGTGTCCACGGCTACCACTCCTTGGGAACTTAAAAAAATCGTGAACATTCTCTTCCATGAGCAAAAATATTGTTAGAGGAGTTAGGGATGCAGTTCATCTTCCGCAACCCAAACATAGTTATCGAACTTTCTTGGAGTAATAAAACCACATCTCATCGTCTGTGACAATGTCTGATAACTTCATAATAGAAGCAAATTCTTTAGCTTCTGCTAACCTATATTCATTTGTATTAAGTATTGGATTATTTTCCAAGGGTGTTTCCAAGGGAGAATTTAAATCGTTCGGTACATCATTTGTTTTATCGTCGCATTCTGGTTTATTTATCATCACTATTTGTTCAGTTTTATTTGCTAAAACAATTTTAATTTCTGGGTTATTTTCAATTGGTTTAACGTTTCGGTTTCTTTATGCGTGAATTAAGAATGGATTAAATTAATTACTGAATCAGAATGGATCAAGGAGGCGAATCGTTGATTTCTTCACTGTACTACCAAATTTATAGCGCAAAATAGATCGTTTGTAATCTTAGTATAAAGGTGTTATTTTTCATATTTAGTATACTCTTAAAATTGAAATATTTTATCCTTCTATATATTGAATGGCTAATTGTAAAATTCTATACATGTTTTATCCTTCTATATATTTTAAATCTTTCATTTTGCAAAACAGGGATTTTTCGAATCATTTGTTCTATCTGAGGCATTTAGGTTTTCTAATTTTGGTACAGAGGTCGGATATGCAAACTTTACACTCTGCTCCAGAATTTCGGTTCCATTTGTATCTAATTGAAAGTTGGAAAGATTAACAAATTTTGTTTTTTTACTTTTTGCATGTTGTTGGGGGTTTAATTCTAAATTTCCGTTTTGCTTTGTAGTAGTGTGGTGACCACCCCTGAGTATTTTATGGCGGCACATGCACTTAGGCCGTACTTTGTTCACCGGCTGCCGAATCTAAGACAGTTTCCAGACCTAATATTCAAATGAACAGACATTTAGCAAAATGACAACTGAGCTAATCTTGCAGTTAACTATAATATACAACATTTATTTACAAATTACTGTGCAGACAATTGTACATATAGCTGAGTCCCACTTTTGGGACGAGTTCTACAAGCGCCCTTGGCGCAGTCCTTTTAAATAAGGGAAACTTTAAGCGTGATGCAGCAACAGTCCATTAGGAAAGAGTCCATGAAATAAACGAGCTACTTGCTCGAGAGACAGCCAGTTCTTAACAGTTCTGGGTCCCACTCGGGACAACGTGGCGACAGTTCGCCGAAAACACTCATGTGGAAGAATGGTACCAGATCTTAACAAAACGTTCCCCTACCTCATTTAGTCAGAAGTTCTTAGGGAAGATACGGCTGGGACGTCCGCCGTTAGTAGTTGAGAGCACGGGCTGCATAGCACTCTCTCCGAGCATTCATTGCTCACACTTTGGGAATCTGCTCTGTGCACTGGAGAGGATCTTTGCTGTCGACTACACAGCCAAAACGAGAAGACAGGACTGTTCCTTTTTTGAAATTTCTCCGTTGTTTCTTTTTGCTTGTCCTCTGGTGGAGGTCACCTCGCTGGCCCGGCGTGTACATTGCCCATTGGTTGGACTGGCCGAGGTGCGAAACATGCACCCATCTGTTGTTTTGATTGTTACAGCGCCGGGTCACGTAGCTCCTGCTTTGATACCTGAGTGAGCCAACAGATCCGTCGCGAATGTTCCATGGCAGTGGTGAAGGCTTTCCTCAACAGGAGCTGAACGCAGAAAAATGTCACAATATGGAGGTCGGTCAAAGATGTCACTATCGCTGGGAAGAAAACGTCCGAGACCCTTCCTGCCCACAGTCGTGTCCACAGGATAACTGTGGGCACGGAAGTAGTAATATTCCATCCTGTTATTTTACTTCCGCCACTCTGGATTAAGTTCGATCACAATAAGTTTATTTTTGGTTGTTGTTGACAGTTAAATTCACAGCTGCACTTGTTGCTATTTTGGAGGACTACGCGACTCGACCAGCTGTGAAAATGCTGACCGGTAGCATGGGAGGGAAAAATGGCGACGATCTTCATCAGAGACTCTATGTTGCACTGGTTGCAGAATGTTGACAATCATAGTGTAACACAATAGGCTCAGTTAGGCTCCAAGCTGCGAGCATCAGGTTTTGAGTCTGGAGGGATACCGACTAAGCCATCCCCCTCTGACGGAACAAGTGCTTTATGCCAAATGTGATAAGAAATAAAGTTCATAAATACTTTGGTAAATCAATACTTACCTTGGGAAATGTTTCGGAATGCAGATCGATAGAAGATTCCGTCGTTTTGTGGGAAGTTGTCAAGTTTTATTTCAATTTTCTGATTGGAGGTATGTTTGATAGAATCTGGGAGATCGCCACGAACCGGTCCATCATCCAAATCATCCTCTTCTGCTTACCCCCCAAAAATAAATATATAGTTTTTATTAAAACGGTGACAAAAATGTAGACATATTGAACATGTTATAATATGAGTCACTCTCATGTTAATGAAATACATGGAAATATATATGGAAATAATGCAAGTAATGAGATTGTGCTCTTGACCTATTCACGTTCTCAGTCACCTGATACTAAACCATGATTGGTTGGAGATCAGAGGTTGATGCATAACATCATTGGTTGATTTATAAGAAACTGATAGCTCAATCAATCAGTGATGTGTAAAAGCCATCGATATGTTAACCATGTAGTTTTACTGCTCTCCCACACATTTTGCCATTGGGCGCATTTTCATCTCCACACTCAGTGTATATTTTGATAGGAATAGACCAGTTGCTATTGATACCGAGCATCACCGCTCAGTGACGCCGCTCAGTGACTTCTCAGTGAACCGCTCAGTGACTCGTTCAGTGACTTCTTAAACAAATATTTAGAGAAAAAATGTGACTAAGATAAATTAAAATGTCAATCAAATCTATTGAAATTCCTGCTTTTAAATAATTATTCCTTTGTTTTGAGTTTAGAGTTATGGATGCTGGAATATTAACAGCAGCAATGCTAGTTAAAGTAATTGAACTGAATAGTTAATTGAAATAAATCGAAACCAAAGCAATAAAGGTTTAGAAACTAGCATATAATTATGATGCTAATTTAAAATGTTCGGTTATGTAGAAGTTATTTATGAAAACGTATGAGGTATTCTGTGCTTTCTAATTCTTGCCTGATGGCCACCAATGTGGAACTGAGATTTGATTATCAAAGCTTCCCAAATTGTTTATATATTGTATTATGAGGAGAAAACAAGAAACGTCTTTGGCGAACAGGTGATGCTCATTTTCAAACAGAATGAAGTTTTTTTCAGTTTCCGACTTTTGCACTCTCTAACAACTGAAACTCAAACTAATGAATGATTGGAAAAATTCAGAGAGAAAAATTTTATTGGCATCTGTACAACACAAAAATAATTTTTCATTTTGCTCTCGAAACAAGAAAAAGTTGCATTTTCCACCCAGAATCCCAGAATGGATTAAGTAGGTATATCGTTGATCTCTTCACTATACAACCAAATTTTCAAATTTATAGCGCAAATAGATCGTTTGTAATCTTAGTTTAAAAGTGCTATTTTTCATATTTAGTATCCTCTTCAAATAGAAATTAAAACTACAGGAGGATTTGAAAACTATGATTGATACTCAGACAACTGAAAGCGAACTGTGAGTGATACATCTCATTAGTATCACTCACAGTGATTGATTGTGCTGGGGAGGGACGAATTTCATACTTTTTGTCGCTGGCGTGAGAATATCTAGTTCCGACACTTGTTAAAGACGTCGTCTTCATATTGGACAAAAGAGGTATGAAAATTCAGAGGAGAAGTGATGTAAGGAATTATCTGATCATGAGTAATATACTGAAGGCAAATGAATACAGTAGTCTTCCTACGCAACAGGATGAACGGGTCGAGATCTAATACTCACCACGAACATCGCATCTTCTCTGATCCTCCACCAGCTGAAAGCCTGACTGGCAGGAGCACTTGAATGATCCTTGGAGGTTGATACAGATGTGTTCGCATCCTCCGTTCTCTGTCAGACATTCGTTGACATCTGAAAATTAGACTCATTAAGAAGAAAGAAACAAAAAACACAACCAGACGAGGAAACTTTTCGTTTAGGTTCTTTAACAAAGAACATAAGAACGTAATTTTTTTATCTTTGAATATCAGATATTTAAGACACATTTGCTGCTAATTATAAATGTTTGAAAATTCATTAAAATGCAATAAAATGAAATAAACGTTGTTCTTAGCTTTATGCCACAATTCGAAGGGAGTGTCGAGTAAGTAAGAGTTGATGAGGTTCGTCGAAATATATTTCACCGAGTGTAATAAATTTATGTTCATGAAAGGGGTTCTGCCTTCAGCTTGATAAAGTTTGGGTAGCATTGTGCAGCCTGGCTTCCATATTCCAGAGCATGCAAAGAAGATTCAATTATAGAAGCCAGGTCTTTGAGACAATATAAAGGCTACGCTTCGACTAAGCCGTCACCGACTTATGATAGGCCAACCTGCTCACTCACTCACCTCCATCTCACCTCTTTCTTGGGGCGGGGGTAGCTCAGTCGGTAGCGCACCAGACTCGGAATCTGTAGTTCCCAGGTTCGAGTCCCAGCTGGGTCAGAACAGATAGAAAAGACTGGCATACACTGTGACCGTGCTCAAGTAGGGGACACCGATGGACTTGGAAAGGCCGCCGTCCGTCGGATGGGACATTAAGCAATGGCTCCGTGTGCGGGAGAGCCATACCCTGTTTGCACATTACAGAGCACGCTGGATGGCCTTGACGGGAGGCTACCATCTGTCTCCCAACAGCTGTTCCAGTGGGTCCCCTCTCCCAACCTTCTCTGAACCTTCGGGGTCCTTGTGGCATGGCCATTTAGCCCATGGTGTTGCAAAAAAGTGCCGCTCAGAGGTAGACCAATCCAATCCAATTCCAGTGACATAACATGGGAATTCTGAAACATTTTGGGAGGGCAATGTAAATGTTTAAAAATCCGATATGCTGGAAGAATCGTAAAATTAGTCGATCTCTAATCAGCCCAATGAATTAGTCAATCTCTAATCAGATTAATCATTTAGCTCATCTCTGATTACACGAACGAATTTTCCAATTTATGACAAGATCGACAAAATAGCTAATCACTGCTCAGGTCATTGAATTAATTGAATTTTGGATTCGGTTATACTTAACAGCTATACAGTTAAGATAACTATATATACAGCAGAACTTGGAGATATAAAAATCTTGTAATATAGAAGATAATTATGATTGCAGAAATCTGTCATTCAATAATTAATAGAGACAAATGTTCATAAATTAAAGCCTTCTATCAAAATGCCATTTTTCATATATTTCAGGAGAGAGAAAACAAATTTTGCATGATTATAAAAAAATTATTCTCCTATGAAATGCTTATTTCGTCTCTTCATTGCGTTATTGGACAAGATTTGCGTTAATCAATTTTCCGAGAGCCGCCACCACTGCGGTCACTTGTTGCCTTGCGAACAATCCAAAATCGGCTACCCCGTCCCTTGTAAACATGATCGGGGAACGGATTTCAGCGACTGCCGCAGATTTCATACTGCGCTGTACCCGGTATGTCCCCGGTAGTGTGGCAGTCACGACCGATATTGCCTTATACCTATTTGATGATATTAATAACATTAAACTTAATCGCAAATAATGAATAACTAATAACCAACATGTAGCCATCATTCATTGATTATTAATCTAAATATCTCAAAAAATAACATTAAAATACCGAGTAATAGCCACAAGTATGTCACAGGAATACTGCAAAAAACATTAAGATCGTTAAACTCCAAAGCACGCTCTCCGACGAATTTTATCCTCCCATTTTTTTTCCTTCAAATTAAATCAGCATGGAACTTAAACACTCTGTAATTGTTCCTGGAGTAGTTAGAACATTACATGAGCTGAACATCCGCCCATAGTAATTGGTATTCATTTAATAATGATAGAAAAGACTGGCATACACTGTGACCGTGCTCACAATAATGTTGACTCACGCAAGGAGTGGAAACAAAAATGGCTGCTGGATCAACTCCCTTTTTAGAAGCCTCAATATGATAGGATCGGCGCATTAGACAATCTCAAATCAGTTAAATGAATTTGCAAATCTATGATGAGATCGTCGATTTATCCAATCTCTAATCAGATAAATGAATTGGCCAATCTCTCGTCAGATAAATGAATTAGCCAATCTCTAATCAGATGAATGAATTGGCCAATCTCTAATCAGCTAAATGAATTGGCCAATCTCTCATCAGATAAATGAATTGGCCAATCTCTCATCAGATAAATGAATTGGCCAATCTCTAATCAGATAAATGAATTAGCCAATCTCTCATCAGATAAATGAATTGGCCAATCTCTCATCAGATAAATGAATTGGCCAATCTCTCATCAGATAAATGAATTGGCCAATCTCTCATCAGATAAATGAATTGGCCAATCTCTCATCAGATAAATGAATTGGCCAATCTCTCATCAGATAAATGAATTGGCCAATCTCTAATCAGCTCAATTAATTACATAATTTCTGCTCAGAATGATGAATTGCGTATTCTGTGATAAGGCTAATTAAATAGCCAATAGATGATCAAATGTTTGAATTAGCCAATAGATGATCAAATGTTTGAATTAGCCAATATCCTTTCAGACCAATGGCATTATTTACCAAACCAATGAATTAGTCAGCTTGTGAGAATGCATGCACAATCAGAAGTGTCGCGAAATCGCTTTTGGTTAATTAATCAACTGTGATCTTTAAATTATCTTTACTCATATTTTTCCATTAAATACTTATTTAAAACGCAATAAAAATTCAAAGTTTTGTTTTAGTTCTGTTAACCCATTTGCGAAACCTGCGATATTAATAAATCTTTGTTGCGGATAATTCTTTAAAACTCCTCCTGTACGCAAAATAATAAGTTTCGTACCTACACATGATTTCTTGTTGCTGTGGAGTTCATATCCTTTATGACAAGAGCAGAGGGGACCATCCGGGTCTTCTTCACACTTCTGGTCACATCCGCCATTGTTCTCAAAGCAAAAACTTTTCAATTCTAACTTCTTCCCTTTAAAAAAAAGCTCATTAGTATTGTATTAGCACTTTACTATTCTCTTAATTGGACGAGTGGTTAGCGCGCTTCGCCACTGATCTAAGGGACCTGGGTTCGAGCCCCGGGTAAGGCATGGCTGTTTGGTGTCGTTTTTCTGCTGAGATCCTGCCATCATCACAGACTTTCTACTATGGCATATAAACTGACAAGCTCCTGTCAGACCTCTGTGGCAAGCAGCTGGTTGAGGGGGTATTTATTTTAGCCGTCCCGTGGCCGAGTGGTTAGCGCGCTTGGCTACTGATCTAAGGGACCTGAGTTCGAGCCCCGGGTAAGGCATGGCTGTTTGTGTCGTTTTTCTGCTGAGGTCCTGCCATCATCACAGACCTTCTACTATGGCATATAAACTGACAAGCTCCTGTCAGACCTCTGTGACAAGCAGCTGCTTGACGGGGTATTTTTTTTTAATGTACAAAAAACATTTCAGTGACGATTATTGGTGAACAGTTTTAATTTTATAACTAAGTTACAAAGTAGCTTAGTTACAGTCATCATTTAAAGAAGGGGGCGGGGGGTGACTCCGTCTGTAGAGCGTGAGGTTCATAGTCTTCAGTTTCCAGGTTCGATTCCCAGATGGGTCAGCGTTGAGATTTATCACCATAAAACTCTCCGCCCTGCCCAAGGTCAGTAGGGAACACCGCGGTCCGTCGGATGGGACGTTAAGCAGTGGCGCCATGTGAGAGAGAGGCATACATCTTGTACAGTCGCTCAAAAAAATATCCGAACACTATGGTTGATTACAGAATTCAGAAAAAATATCTGGCAACGATTTTTTTAGAAATTAGTGATCTGGCAATCTTCGTGTCACTGACACGAAGATTAACGTCACGTGATACGAAGGTCAGGTACTTAACGTCACGTGACACGAAGGTTGCCAGGTCACTAATTTCTAAAAAAATCGTTGCCAGATATTTTTTCTGAATTCTGTAATCAACCGTAGTCTTCGGATACTTTTTTGAGCGACTGTACCAACAGGATATCAGATATAAAAGAGAAACAACAGCATTAGCCAGATGCGCGCGAAATCCAAACATAACAGCGAAATTCGATCAAGCACAAATAATAGCAAGCCCCAAAACGGAATATCAATTAAATCTAGTCGAAATACATGCAATATATAGAAACAGGAAAACCTGCTTCAACGACGATATAGTGGTCCCACCACACCCATGGAAACTGCTCATGGACGAAGAGGAGGCTGGGATTACAAATAAACGGAAAGGAGCAATCCCTACTAATAGCAACACCCGCCCCCCAAGGAAACGTGGACCAACCCACCACAAGCAATTCAACCACGCACGGAACATTCCAAAATAACAACCGCCATTAACCCTTACAACACAACCAGAAGATGTAACACCCTCTGAAGATGATGACTAAAAGTCATCGAAACCGGTTAGGGACGTAAAAACTATAAATAATGTGCAAACTCATAAGTGCATCTCTACTCCACAATACAGGATTTAGTGAACTGCACAGTGAAGGACGACTGCCTGCAGAGAGCCCCACCCCCACAACGAAGCATCGGTAACAGACAGTTGAAGGATCGACGACGGACTCCGACCGCGCCGCCGGATGCCAACGGAGCGAAGTGAAGCAGACGCCCGAAGTGGGTAAATCCTTTATGAACTCTAACATTATTCTGTACAGATGAAGAGTGCAATTATATTTTATACGTAATCTGATAAAACCTGTTTAAACTATGAATGACTAACATCTGTGACAAACAGATGCTTGATGAGGTATTTATTTTATTTATTATTTGGGAAATCTGTCGGGGGTTTCTGCTAAACCAAATCAACTTCCTAGGCATCGCTCTCACTGTAAAAATTTCCTTTCTTTCCTTAGGAGAATCTGTTAGCCGAATGTATCTACTGGACTCTACTCACTCTACAGTTAATGTGCTCATTGAGAAAACCAGGCAATCGGTATCTCAAGGTTAAATATAACGTTTCATACCACACACCTCATCTTACATAAACATATATTAAATATTTTACTTAAAATAATAAATACCCCCTCAAGCAGCTGCTTGCCACAGAGGTCTGACAGGAGCCTTTCAGTTTATATGCCACAATAGAAGATCTGAGAGGATGGCAGGACCTCAGCAGAAAACAACACGAACATCCATGCCTTACCCGGGGCTCGAACCCAGGTCCCGTAGATCAGTAGCCAAGCGCGCTAACCACTCGGCCACGGGACGGCTATTTTACTTAGCCACAGCCTAAATCCCCTGCTTCACTGATACAATAACGTCATGCAGTTCCATCAATACTGACACCAGACTTGACTAAATAAATAAATAAATACCCCCTCAAGCAGCTGCTTGCCACAGAGGTCTGACAGGAGCCTGTCAGGTTATATGCCACAGTAGAAGGTCTGAGAGGATGGCAGGACCTCAGCAGAAAAACAACACGAACATCCATGCCTTACCCGGGACTCGAACCCAGGTCCCGTAGATCAGTAGCCAAGCGCGCTAACCACTCGGCCACGGGACGGCATAGACTTGACTAAAGGGTACTTCAATAGTCTGGCTCCCAGAGCTCTTCGCTTCCTTCTCCCCTTTCCTTTTGCACAAACGGCTTCAGACCACAGAAGAGATTCATCTGTTCATGACACCCTACGGCGTACGGGTTTGAGTCCCGCAGAACACCCTACGGCGTACGGGTTGCAGTCC
The DNA here is from genome assembly GCA_038380435.1 of Ryuthela nishihirai. Taxonomy (NCBI): domain Eukaryota; kingdom Metazoa; phylum Arthropoda; class Arachnida; order Araneae; family Heptathelidae; genus Ryuthela; species Ryuthela nishihirai. The sequence goes on from JAWZYU010000027.1 coordinate 7,338,049, forward strand.
AGCATAACTTTGGCAGGTCATGTGTACAGCAAATGGCTCTCGCCTAGCCAAATGAAGTATCAGATATGCATGCGAATCCAAGATGGGAACATCCTTGACACTCACCAGAAGAAAGAATCCAGGATCGACCACTTATTTCTCTTGATACAAAGAATTTATAGCACTCAGACACAGTGTCACTCTAAACCTTTCGTACCATTCTCTTGTGTGAAGTCATAGTTGTGATCATCCGAGCGAGCCAATGCGCTGATCATGCAAAGAATGGGATTTTTCAATGACTTAGAGAGTCAACACATTAATGAGACCTCTCGCTCAAAACAACTATAAATAAAATAAATACCCCCTCAAGCAGCTGCGTGCCACAGAGGTCTGACAGGAACCTGCCAGTTTATTCGCCAAAGTAGAAGATCTGTGAGGATGGCGGGACCTCAGCAGAAAAACGACATAAACTTCCATTACGGATAGAATACTTCATCAGCTAAGTATCCTTTATGTTGTGCGTCAAACATTCTTTGTATAAAATGTTTTTAAACAATTTTACACAAACAAACTGAATAGTTTTAACACCGCATTATATAAAATCCGCTTTTAGTATTACTTGTATATTGTTGAAATTTAAGCTTATTCTTTCAAACATTAAGTTTTTTAACATTCTGTACGATAACTTCTGTATCCTCCGGTCACGAATCGAGGATGGTAGCAATCGCGACAATGAAATTGAACAATTGACGCGAAGATTTTGAATAGTCATTAATTGATACAGCTATCAATCACTTGTCCATCAATCAATTGTCTTTGATTTACGCGATCATTGGTTAAATGGTAACTGATTGATGATAGCTCAATCAGTCAATGATATTTCATATAAGGTCTCATTGGTTAAATAATAAGCGATTAATAGCATTTAACCATTGATCTCACAGATCAAAGATCATTCATTGATTGAGCTATCAATCATTTTTCATTTACCAATAATATCATAGATCAGAGATCATTGACAGATAAACACAAGTAAATAATTATAATTCATAAAATATGTATAAACACAGAAACACAGAAAGTAAAAATATACTGAAAAAAATTAATAAAACTTTTACATAGAAATATAAAAACTAGACAAAACACTCTTCACTTACCATCTAATCAATGATACCACATATGAAATATCATTGACTGATTGAGCTATCAATCACTTCATTTAACCAATAATGCAATATATGAAACATCATCGACTGATTGAGCTATCAATCACTTCATTTAACCAATAATGCCATATATGAAACATCATTGACTGATTGAGCTATCAATCACTTCATTTAACCAATAATGTCATATATGAAATATCATTGACTGATTGAGCTATCAATCACTTCATTTAACCAATAATGCCATATATGAAACATCATTGACTGATGAGTGACACAAAGAGTGCAAAAATTCGCAAAATGTATACAAATCTGTTAAATAAATTCTCATAAGGAATAAGCTCACACAAATATGTGGAAGAAATAATGAGAAAAAAACGTTGCACATATAGCATGTATTAGAAATGGACAAGTACACCGAAGAATTAAAACATTATGGCCACCTGTCTAATATGATGTTGGTCCTCCACGTGCCACCAAAACAGCTCTTACCCGGTGAGGCATGAATCCAATAATGTCATATATGAAATATCATTGACTGATTGAGCTATCAATCACTTCATTTAACCAATAATGTCATATATGAAATATCATTGACTGATTGAGCTATCAATCACTTCATTTAACCAATAATGCCATATATGAAACATCATTGACTGATTGAGCTATCAATCACTTCATTTAACCAATAATGCCATATATGAAATATCATTGACTGATTGAATCAATCACTGACTGATTGATCAATCACTTATCATTTAGTCAATGATCCCATATTTGATATATCATTGACTGATTGAGCTGTCCATCATTTATCATTTAACCAACGGTCCCATACATGAAATATCATTGACTGATTCAGCTATCAATCACTTATCATTTAACCAATGATCCCATATTTGATATATCATTGACTGATTGAGGTTTATTTCAGAAATGAATGTCAGAAAGAATTAATGGGTTTGGAAAGGTCCCGCTCCGTCAGAGAGAATTAACGGACTTGAAAAGTTCCCCCTCAGTCAGAAAGAACTAACCGTCTTGGAAAGGTTCCCCTCAGTCAGAGAGAACTAATGGGCTTGGAAAGGTCCCCCTCAGTCAGAGAGAACTAATGGGCTTGGAAAGGTCCACCTCAGTCAGAGAGAACTAATGGGCTTGGAAAGGTCCACCTCAGTCAGAGAGAACTAATAGGCTTGGAAAGGTCCACCTCAGTCAGAGAGAACTAATGGGCTTGGAAAGGTCCACCTCAGTCAGAGAGAACTAATGGGCTTGGAAAGGTCCCCCTCAGTCAGAGAGAACTAATGGGCTTGGAAAGGTTCCCCTCAGTCAGAGAGAACTAATGGGCTTGAAAAATTCCCCCTTAGTGCGAAAGAACTCACGGCCTTGGAAAGGTGCCCGTCAATCGGAAAGAACTGATGGGCTTAGAAAGTTCACCCTTAATGGGATAGGATATTGAGTCGTAGCTCCGTGTACAAGAAAGCCAGACTCATGCATATTAAAGAGCAAGCTGGATATCCTTAACAAGAGACTTTCTAGTGCTTCCTAGGAGCTGTCCAGTGGGTCCATTTCCCCTAACCTGCTCTGAGAGTTTGGGCTCTTGTGAATTGATCCCGTTGTGTATAAGTGGTGCTCCTCGGAAATAAAACAACCCAAGTTGTCACGATTTCTGAATGGAGTAATTTTTACACCTTGCCCGAATGAATGATGAACCTAATGTACTGGTGAATATTTCTAAAGATATCATTTACTATTAAATTGTGAAACAGACATAGATTCGTGATACTGGTAAATATTTCCGTAACGTTTTTCAAACGAATTTCTATTAGTTATAAATGTCATTAGCCTACTCTTGATTGCACTTTCAGCTTTATTATTTAGGTACACCTGCTGAGGAGAAAGTTATAAATACCAGACTATAGGAAAGTGTTTAAATGTTAGGCATTTCTTTTCAGATGTTTGAAGAAGGAAAAAAGACCTTACGAAAACAAGTCCTTCCGTTTATCCCGAGCTGATATCCGTCTCTGCACGAGCAATCATAGGATCCAGGAGAGTTACGGCAGATGTGGCTGCAGGGGTTGAGGGATTCGCACTCGTCCACATCTGACGAAGAGAATTGTTCACAATCACACAGATGATAAGTATCCTAACAAATTATTCAACCAAAAACTGTAATCCAAATTTGGTGAACAATTAGAGAAATATTTCACTTATTATTATTATATGAACTGAAAACAGAAACTCAAAGCACACAGAAATGTTTGGAGTGGTGAAATCTTGCTGGATTATTTCTTCGGTTCACACAACAATCCCAGAGTATATTAATAGTAAAACATTCAAGAGAAACAGAAATGTTTGCAAGAATTAAATACACCAAATGCACACAAATGCTTACAACAAATAACATGATCGTCACAAATAAACACACAAAAATGAATACAGAAAAAAATAATCTCGAAAAGTGCATTCAAATTTATGCAAAATAAATGTGCGCGACTATGTTCAAGAAATAAACCAACTGAACACACACAAAGAGTGCAAAAATTCGCAAAATGTATACAAATCTGTTAAATAAATTCTCATAAGGAATAAGCTCACACAAATATGTGGAAGAAATAATGAGAAAAAAACGTTGCACATATAGCATGTATTAGAAATGGACAAGTACACCGAAGAGTTAAAACATTATGGCCACCTGTCTAATATGATGTTGGTCCTCCACGTGCCACCAAAACAGCTCTTACCCGGTGAGGCATGGATGCTACAAGACTTCTAAAGGTGTCTTGTGGTATCTGGTACCAACATGTTACCAGCAGATCCTTTAACTTTTCTAAGTTATGTGGCTAGCCGGCGCAAATCGGATATGCTGTTTCAACACAAACCACAGATGCTCGTTTGGATTGATGTCTGGGGAATTTGGACGCCAGGGCAATATCTGGAAGTCTTCATCATGTTCTGTGAACCATTCTCATACAATCTGGACAGCGTGGCATGGCTCAATATTCCGCTGAAAGAAGACATTATTAGAGGGGAATACCGTTGCCATGAAAGGATGTACCTAGTCTGCAATGATGTTTAAGTAGGTACTAGACGTCATAGTTTCCTGCACATGAATGATTGAACCCAGGGTTTCCCAGGAGAACATTGCCCAAAGCATTACACTTCCACCACCAGCTTGTTTTCGTCTCACAGTGCATCCTGATGCCAACTGGTAACGACACACACGCACCTGGCCATCCACATGATACAACAGGAAACGAGATTCATCGGAACCGACGACCTACTTCCAATCATTCAAGTTCAGTTTTGATGCTCGAGTGCCATTGTAGGCACTTTCGACGGTAAACCAAGGTTAGCATGGGCACTGGGAGTCACCTGCGGCTGTGCAGCCCATTTTTAGCAAGGTTTGATGTACTGTGTATTGTGACACATTACTCCCGTCAGCAGCATTCAAATTGCGGGCGAATTGCACCACAGTATCCCTTCTCTTGGCTTGTACCATATGGGATAGCCTTCGCCCACTTCTAGCAACAATGAGCCATTGTTGACCCATCCCTTGCTAGGGTTCGTGGTTTTTTCCTCCTCAGACTACTTCTTGAAAGTACTAACCACGACTGACTGTGAGCACCCCACAAGCCTTGCCGTCTTGGAAAGGCTCTGACACTGTCGTCTGGCCATTACAATTTGGCCTTTGTCAAACTCACTTAAGTCCCTGCCTTTCCTATCTGAAGAACAAGAATAACACTGATTAACAGAGCTCGGTATCAGGTGTTATTTATACCATTTCATGACCTTCACACGCGCCGTCGTTTACCTGCAGTTGCTCCGATTTGCATAAAGACACGCTGGTCATAACGTTTTGGCTCTTCGGTGTATATCATAAAAGTAGATTTTACACATTAATAAAAAAAAATGTAATTTACAACTGCAACGTTTAATTAAAATTTAACCTGCACCCCATAATTATAGATTTGCAAGGAGAACACTTGAATTAAAGTGAAATGCATTTAACTGATGTGAATGTTTATCTGGATGTCATATTTCGAGATGGTTGAATAAAACAAAAAGGGAGCGTTGAATGCCTGCCATGTTCATTCGATTTAAGTATAATTAACATTTGACTTGAAGCATGAAACCAACGACACTGCTTGACTTAGAAAACGCCACACTGTGAAGGAATGCTCGATATATTAATACGAAACTTACCACACATATAGATAAGTAAGTGGGAAAGAAGTGATTTAATTTCTGAGGGATTTCCTAAATGCAATGGGCGAGGAGACTAATGTAGCCTGAGTCAGTAGGTCGCATGACCGCAATGCTGGGCTACACATTCGGCAACACGGCTTGATATCGAGTGAAAAAGTCCCCGGATAGTGTTCTGAGGTATTGTGGGCCATGCGTCGTTGACCTGTGTCCATAATTCATCGACATTGCGATGTGGTTGTACAGAAGTGTGAAGCCGTCTGTCGAAGACGTCCCACATATTCTCTATTGGCGAGAAGTCTGGGAGAAGTTGGGATCGTGCTGACCAAGGCAGCACCTGGACACCTTGAAGGCACTGTCTGCTGATGTTGGCAGTGTGCTTACGGGCGTTATTGTGTTGAAACTGGGCATCAGGGATACCACGGAGATGTGACAACAAAACAGGCTGCAGCACTTCAACGACGTATCGTCGTGCTATCACTATATCCACTATGCGTAAGACGGTGAACGGCTGTTGAAACTGATAGCGCTCCAAACCATATACCAGGTTGAAAAGCCATATGATACTCATGGACGGCAGCAAGATCAGCCTGGTGATCATGTCATCTCAAGACTCTCAATAAGCTATCATCAGCGCTGAGACAGAAGCGAGACTCGACACTGAATACGACATGGTTCCATTCGTCCTGCCACGCATGTCTGGTACGGCACGACTGCAATCTTGAGCGACAATGTGCTGTGGCGAGAGCGCAAACCTGCCTCAGCCAATCTGCGATTCACAGTCCATGTCGACACAGGAATGTTTGCAGCTGTCTGTACACCACGTCGAATGTCATCTGCTGTGGATTGTTTCGACTGTGCTAGAGCTTGCTATCGAATGCGGCGATCGAGGTGTTTGGACGTCCGTCTACGTCCATCAGTCCCACTTCGGCGATGCACGTTACCTTCCTCCAACCACTGTCGCCAAATTTGGAGGACAGTTGTTGCATCGCAATGGTTTTCCGCCATGTTGCGACGCAGGGACCAACGAGCCATACGTAGTGCTATGATGAAGCCTCTGGTAAAGGTGTCCGTGTGATGATAGGATTCCCAATGACGTCACCCAGGCATTCTCACGTGCTTTTGCCACCGAGACCACTCCGATGCAGTGGTCCACACGGTCAGGAGAGGACGCCAAATTTAGCTAGGCCGAGCCGTATCTTCCGCACCTATCAGGCGATTGGTTCGATGAATTAGTCACCACAATCTGGAAAAGAAATGCATTCAGAGCCCGCTGGGCGAACATGTTTGCAGGCGCAAAAAATCTCTCCCGTTAACCGTTAAATATTGCAGTCGTTATATACATGTAGTAATTAACCATAAAAGCAAAACAATTTGTCCTTGGAACATAATGTTAGAAGGAAATACGTTTGTGACATAGTCAAGTAATCTGTACTGATCTCATTGCCTAACTTTTGATACTCTTAAGTCACTTAGAAGTCAAGGAATTTAACCTTTAACAAATTAAATTTTGATTTTTAGAGAAGAAACTTACCTAAGCAAGTTTTATTATCAGCATCCAAATGATAACCTGAATAACAATTGCAAACCGTTTTGAAGTCGAAGGTTTCGCAGAGATGAGTGCAACCGCCATTGTTCTCGAAACATGGATCGAAATCTAAAAATGAAAATTACATCGATTTAACTATGGAAATTGAAACCACATTCTTCATTATGAAATGTAAATTTATTTAAATTTTCAATTTTAAATATTTAAAACGAGATTTTTATATGCAATTTTTTTCTCACCTTGGACTTTCACCTTTCACGTTGGATGCGATAGGTACAGTCGCTCAAAAAAGTATCGAACGCTATGGTTGATTACAGAATTCAGAAAAAATATCTGGCAACGATTTTTTTTAGAAATCAGTGATCTGGCAACCCACGTGACACGAAGGTTGCAGATCACTAATTTCTAAAAAAAATCGTTGCCAGATATTTTTTCTGAATTCTGTAATCAACCATAGCGTTCGGATACTTTTTTGAGCGACTGTACATCACGCATACACACGACGCACGGTCCTTGCTAGAATATTCTTTGTCAGCGGAACAATTTAAGTTTTTGGTGCAAAATGGTCCAACCAATCATTTCTCTGATCTTAAAATTTAAATCATATGAAAAATAATTTCAAGGCGTTAAGAAAATCTAAAATATACAAGGTCCGCTCAAAAGTTCTAAAATTTCATTTCTCTTTAAAAGAATTCAGGGCATACCATATTTTTAAAAGCGATATTCTTCAAAGTAATCTCTTCCGATGATATTCAAGTGTCGGAAAGTTTCTTTATTTCCGGAAGCGTTGCTGGAAATCTTCAACTATGAGCCGGTTGAGTTCCGCTTTCCCGTTCTGTTGGATGGTTGGAATGCCATCAAATCTTTGTCCTTTCAGCTTCATTTTCAGTTTTGGGAAGAGGAAAAAAATTGCATGAGACAAGGTGAGATGAATATGGAGGGTGAGGTAGTGCAGATTTGGTGGTTTTTTTTGCCAAAAAAATAGTGGAATTTAAAAGACGTTGTGTGCAGGAGCGTCCATTATGATTGCGACGAAGTGGTCCAAGACACTTCTGAAATTGAACACGGGTTCCTCAGCATTGGTTTGGTGAATGGGGGAGAAGCCCGATCCAAGAATTTGGAGACCCCTGCCCTCCGTTTACTCGTCATCTTGGTCTATACTGCTTCCACCGCTTCTTTTTTCAATACAATAAATCCTAATTTTTTTTATCAAACCTCGCGTTTATAAAAATATGGCAATCTCACTTAGAAGTTGAAAGTGCTTACAACACTTTTTTTTATTGAGTGCAACATTCTACAAATTTCAATAGTGATAAGTAGATATGCACTTTTCGAACAAAAGATGCTTGTTAAAGATGGGTGTGGTCAGTCCTCAGACATCGTCCACTGTGAGCTGTGTGGCCATGATGAATGTGAATAGTCCTCGCTGGATTCCCTCATTATCTAAGAAGTGAATGGGATTACATCCTCCAGGAAGAACTCTACGCAGAGTGAGAATTGATCCTTAAGTTTCATATTATTCTAAACTTTCGATACTTTCGATACTTTTTACCTGAGCAGAGAATTTTCTTTTGCAGTAATATTTGGAAATGCTGATTTCGGAGAGTAACTTTTTGTTTAAAGATGTTGGGATTTTAGAAACATTACTTCTTACCTGAGTTATCCATTTCTTAGGCAGGTGCTGATGCTTCAAAAATATGAGTACGAAATCAATGAGAGCAGCAAGAATGGCGAAAGCTACTTCTTTCGAGCAACGCTGCAGCTAAACACAGCAGCAAGAATATGTTGTGAAAAAGTTAAAAAAAATTCTTTATGCGCCCTAAAAAAGTAGAAAATAAACCTAAAACTTATCAATGGGGCAATCAATAACTGAATTCGTATTCTCTTCAAAGGAAAGGGGGGCGACGATTTACCTACTGAACATGATTGCCCGTTTCATTTTCCCTTTTTTACGGTACATATAGGAATATAGGTTTTGTTTTAATTTTTTAAGTTACATTTTTTTGTCACCATAAATGCCTATCTTTTGAAACTTTCATTTGATACATGACGCATAAACATCACATTTCTCCTCCCCTTTTTTTGGCGTGTGTGTGTAGTGCAGGGTACACACATCGAAACGAAATGGTTTCTCCTCCTGCTTTTTTTGGCTGTGTGTGTGTATGGGTGCATTTGACGCGTAACTCGTTAAGTTTTCATTTGACATATAACTCGTTAAGGTTGAACAACCCCTCCCGCTAAATTTTCGCGCGGGGTGGGTCAACCTTTGTTTAATAACTTATGACATTCCTCATATCATAAGCTTCCATTTGACGCATAGCCCGTTACTTTTGACCCTCGCATTCCGAAGATATAGCAGAACAATCGTTTTGATATTTTCCCTTTTTTAGGGACGAAGAAAGCATCGAGGGTAAATTTCTATAGCCTATGACACTCCCCACGTCACAAGCCTCCATTTGAACATAAACCATCAAAATTTTCCATTGAGTTCGAAAGATATGGTAGAATAACCCATTTTGTCGACACACAAGCCGACAACTGAGGAGCAAAAGCGATAGGAAGATAGGTAATAAAAATATTTCAGTCATGTGTCCAAAGATTCCATATCCAGGACCATATTAAAGTGGAGTGGATCCTTAAACCTGAGCAGTATTCAGAATTAGTGGTGGATTATCACATAGGAGCTCGTTTGGGGCCTCCACGCTAATGGGGCCTCAAAACAGTCAAAACTTGATTTTTTTTCCAACATTATATTCAGCGAAATATTTAACAAACAGTATATTCTGCTACTTACGTACACACATCATGTTTTGGCTTAGTTTGATATCAAATGTGGGGCGGGGGTGGCTCAGTCGGTAGCGCGCCAGGGTCGTAATCTGCAGTTCCCAGGTTCGAGTTCCAGCTGGGTCAGCGTTGAGAGATGGAACTCCCCGGCCTGCCCACGGTCAGTAAGGGACACCAATGGGCTTGGAAAGACCGCCGTCCGTCGGATGGGACGTTAAGCCGTGGCCCTGTGTGCGAGAGAGCCATACCCTGTGTACGTTAAAGAACACGCTGGATGGCCTTGACGGGAGGCTACCATCTGTCTCCCAAAAGCTGTTCCAGTGGGTCCCCTCCCCCAACCTTCTCTGAGCCTTCGGGGTCCATGTGACCTGGCTATTTAGCCCATGGTGTGCAAAAAAGTGCCGCTCAGAGATAAAACAACCCAACCCAAAAATATCAAATGTAACATGATATTTCCTAAATATACTATAAAAAACATGATTTTTTTTTAATCTTCTAGTATATAACGTCTTCTAGTATATAAAGTTTTAATCTTCTAGTATATAAATCTTCTAGTATATATCTAGTATATAAAGAATATTTGTGCGTTTGTTTGTGTGTCTATCCGCTTATGCAATCGGCCCCCTGAAAAGCTAGGGACACCAAGTATTGAAGCATGCGAACCCATTGGGGTCAAGAGAAAGTGGAATGGGCGGTTTGTGTTTCTCACAATTCTCAGAGATATGGCATTACCAGTTATTGAAAATTATGTGGGAAGTGCCATCTATTGCACTTTTAAAGAGTTTCAGACTTCCTTTAAAGAGAGGAGAAAAAATTACACCACGTGGAAATTTTACCATCGATTCTAATGAGTTTTATGCCAATGAATGCTTTTGACATGGGAACGCCATCTGATATATATTTCAGAGTTTCAGACCCGAGAAAAATCTGGAAACGGTGAAAAAATCTGCTAGTAATATATATACACTGTATTTGTTTACTTTTCAATGTATAAGTTTAAGTATTTTAATTTTTTAAACTTAACCTTCGGAATATAACTTATATTTTTTTCCATTCGCAAATAAAACGTTTGCAGACTGAGACTGCCCTCCCTTTCTTAGACAACTGGGGGCCTTCCTAACCTATGCCTTTTTTTAGCCAATTTTTTTCAAAAATAAAAATATTACCTGTTTTCAACATGTAGTGTTACGGGTCTCCTCTATACCAGTAAATTCGATCCCCGGCTCAGTGGTAAAACAACTTTTGATAATTTTAAATATCTTAGTGTTTTAAGCTTCTTTTCAGAACTCAAATATTGGTTTCACTTTGTCGTCTCTTCATCTGTTCGTCTACAGACAGTCAACAATTTTGATTTTAAGATAAACGCAGTTAAGTGCGAAGTCTACAAATCCAGGGTGAGCAGAATGTATATAAAAGTTATGCCCATGACGTCACAGCTTCCAACCAAAGGGTTACCCACCCAATTTCCATTAACAAATAAGCTGTTATTGTGAGAGGCGTAGCTAGGCTTTTGGCGCCCTTGGCAAATTTGTAATTATCTGCCCTTGTTCAGTTATTGATAAAAAAGTACACACGTTATTTATATTATATATATTTATTGTCATTATTTTAATATAGTTGCATGAATAAACATTAATTGCACATAAATAATTGCCAAAGAAATTTCAATTAATTATTTTTTAAAGTATTTTCATTTTTCCTACTTTTTCGTTGGCAAAATCTCCTCAATATTAACTTTTTGAGTCAGTTCTCGCTCGATTGATAGGAAACAAAGTGTTGATGTACGCTCCCGTCCTCATGTTGATCTTAAACAATCCCGGGGTTTATAAAAAATATACCCCCTCAAGCGGCTGCTTTCCAAAGAGGTCTGACAGGAGCCTGTCAGTTTATATGCCATAGTAAAAGGTCTGAGAGGATGGTCGGACCTCAGCAGAAAACGAAGCAAACATCCATGCCTTACCCGGGGCTCGAATCTAAGTCCTATAGATCAGTAGCCAAGCGCGCTAACCACTCGGCCATGGGATTTATTAAACATAATAATTCAATATAATGTACAAATTATGAACTCCCATCCAAAGAAAAATATACTTATGTAACAGAATTTTGTTTTGTAACGGCATGATTTGTAAAAGTTATATGAACAGTTGGAAATTCCTCCCGAAAGCTGTTTTATGGCATGCGCGGTGCAAGGGAGGGGGAGGCTAATTGTCCGCCGATAAAAGGAAATAAAATATTTTTGTAGGAAATAACGAAAATCTATAATATGCTGTCTTGACGATACGACGGTGTAAACAATACGTATTAAATTCAACGAACTACGGGCGGCTAATCATTCGATTTTATTTTGCACCTAAACGTCAGATATCGCGGAAGGGCTCCTGTCGCCCCAGCACCGCCCTGTGACTCCGGCGCCCTTGTCAACTGCCCCGATGCCAACACGTTCCTACGCCTCTGATTGTACCGTACTTTTCAATATTAACATAATGAAAGCAGGAAAAAGCAGTAGTTGAAGTAATACGGATAGTAGCTTAATATACGCGAAGCAGCTTTACCCGTTTTTCCTTGCCTACTAGCTGCAGATGAAAATTTACAGCTAGTTGGGTTGTTTTACCTCTGAGCGGCACTTTTTTGCACACCATGGGCTAAATGGCCAGGTCACATGGACCCCGAAGGCTCAGAGAAGGTTGGGGGAGGGGACTCACTGGAACAGCTGTTGGGAGACAGATGGTAGCCTCCCGTCAAGGCCATCCAGCGTGTTCTTTAACGTGCACAGGGTATGGCTCTCCCGCACACGGGGCCACGGCTTAACGTCCCATCCGACGGACGGAGGTCTTTCCAAGCCCATCGGTGTCCCCTACTGACCGTGGGCAGGGCGGGGAATTTTGCGGTGATAAATCTCAACGCTGACCCAGCTGGGACTCGAACCTGGGAACTACAGATCACGAGCCTGGCGCGCTACCGACTGAGCCACTCCCGCCCCTTTACAGCTAGTAAATGATACATTATTTACTATATATCTTATTATGATATGTCATAATAAGGGCTTTGCAAATAAGCATCCACACGATATTTCAAAACTAATCATTTCTATCTTCAATTGGAGCTAAACTAGAATACAGAAATTGATTTTCTGCAGGTATTATTTGCAAGGTTAAATATGAATCCAAATTCGTGGGTGATTATAATATATTCTTTGCCCGTTTTCCAAATTTTGAGTGTGGACAAGTGCCGACCTTACCAATCCGCTTCGCACACTCCTGGATAAATGAAACTAACTTTTTGCGTTTGATGAGACCAATCAGAGATTACGATTCGCATTTTACGAATCTCCTAATCGATTAATTTCTAACATTAGAGAGAGATGAATTTTTAAAATCCAAAATTTTCAACGACGCTTGTAAACCAAAAGCTATACAGGTTAGGCGTATTGCGCAGAGTCGTTTTTCACCCTATGCTGGAGGCGCCATCTCTCGGGAGGGGATGAAATTTTTAGACGATTTGACGCTTAAATAATCTTCCTCCTGGGTTATCGACTGCATAGAGAACGTTTTAACCGTTACGCTGAACGATTTTAAAACGAACGATTTTAAATGAACTGAAACATTATTTTAATTATGCAAGTTGAACAATTCAATTGCTACGTAACTAATTGTAAATCATCTGTGGAGTATCTATTTTGAATGCAACAGGCATAATTCGAAATGTAATAAAAGATCATCACGTCAGAGATCGTTTCTTTCGAATAATTAAACCAATATTTTAGGTCATAACAGTAAGGAATAAGATTAACACGATAATTTAGCGCGTAGTCAAGAATACGGACCTTACGTATAGAATTTGTAACAGCTCTGTACTAATTTGTAGTTAGTTTAAAGCCAGATAGATAGGCTCTCGACCCAACAATCAGCAGAGTGCGATCAGGTGCAGATGCTGTGCGCTCTTTGACTTTTTTGTTTCAATAGATAAATAAAATATTCCTCTTTGGTTGGATAGGTTCTAAAAAAAATATTGGGTTGAACCAAACGTTCGTTCGGATTTTTCCCAAGAGATGTCACTGGATGTGATTGGCACCACCATGTGCATCAGCAGCTCTAAATAATGTGCTTTCGACAGGGGATAGTTCCTAACGTGTTCTCAAAACATATTGTGCAGATCAAGTGAGGGAGTGATATTCACGTAGGGTTAATTTCAAAATGGAAGATGCGAAAAATGCATTTTTGCCATCTTATGCTCTTCTTTTTTCCGAAGAGTAAAAACACAACACAAACCCGGAAAAAAGATTTGCGCAATATATGAGGATGATGCTGTAAATGACTGAACGTGTCTGAAGTGGTTCGCAAAGTTCCGAACTGGGAATTTTTCTCTGGAAGATGGCCTACATGCAGGAAGGCCCTCTTGACAACGATCAAATCGTTACATTAATCCAAACTAACCATCGAGGCACCACAAGAGAGGTTTCTGAGACACTAAAAATATTGCAAACAGCAGTAGCAAGGCATTTGGAGCAGCTTGGATACATGAATAAGTACAATGTGTGGGTGTAGCATCGATTGAGCAAAAAAAAAATTTAATGGACTGTGTCTCTGCTTATGATTCGCTCCTGAAATGCAACGAAAACAATCCGTTTTTGAAATGATTAGTGACGGCGATGAAAAATGGATCCTTTACAACAATGTCCAAAGAGAAAGATCCTAGATCAAGCGAAGTGAGCCTCCATTTCCGCAACCTAAGGGTCTTCATCCAAAGAAGGTCATGTTATGTGTATAGTGGGATTGGAAGGGAATGCTTCACTATGAGCGCTTGCCGAGCAATCAAACGATTAATTCAGATTATTATTGCTTGCAACTGAATCGACTGATGGCAACGATCGATGAAAAACGTCCGGAATTGGCGAATCGCAAAGGAGTTGCCAAAGAGTTATAACGATATGTCTTTGGTCTCCCGGCAAAAATTGCTGCAGTTCTGTTGGGATGTTTTGTTCCATCGCCATATTCACCTGACATCTCACCCTCAGTTTAGCATTTATTTCGGCCACTGCAAAATTGTTGGAACGGTAGAGAGTTCCAATTTTTCGGGGCCATCAAAAACTACTCTTGATCGATCCTTCAACGAAAAACCGAGCAAGTTCTGCACCAACGGAATAATGAAGCTGCTCGACAGATGCACCTACATTTTTAATTAAAAGCATTTTTTACTATCTGATATTTGAGTTTGAATTTTTACCTAAAATACGAACTTTTGGTTCAACCCAATATTATTGCAATCGGCTCTCGTTTTCCGTAGTAGTTGCGTTCTTAAAAATGCCAGCGTAAATCAAGCATAATTTCACCATAAGAAATGAAGCAAATAGTAGGAATGGAAGGGGCAGGAATTCAGCCTGGTGAGGAAGTACTGCCTCAAAACTCATACATCTATTTCTTTCTCTGTTTTATTTTTCACTATACAGTATTTATCTGTTCACATATCTATCACAGTATTATCTATTTCACATATATATATCACAGTATTATCTGTACTGTGATATATATCATATATATATCACAGTATTTATCTGTTATAATAATAAAAACATTAGAGCAGATTACAGTAATACTAGAAACGAAATAATATGTAGAATAAAAATAACTAGAATATAGCAATAGTTTAAGAAAATATTTTCTAACATACGCTGAGTGCTTTCTCCGTTGGCCTTGCTGGTGCTGGTTGCGGTGAGATTAGAGGCAGCTGGGGGTTGCAGGGAATAGGGGGGTAATCTGTATCAGTTGACTGAGTAATCAAGGATATATACATGTCTCCTCATTTATTGCCACATGTTAAAGCCGAGGTAGAGGGTTGAGACTCAAGTTTCATGCTTTCCTTTTTTTTAAAGTCTCCTCTGAGGAGACCTTAAAGGCTAGTTTATTACAATGGTATGGATTACTGGTGCTAGTTCAGTGGCGCCAATAAGTTGGGACTTTCCAATTTTAATTTCTGATGCATGCATAGATCGATTCGATGATTTACATTCGGCCAGTACGAACAGTGGCATCGCGGTGACATTGCAACTACCAGGATCCGGGTTGGAGTCCCAGGACCAGTCCCAGGAGCCTTTTGCTCTCTCATAATCTGCAGATCAGCAGAACTGATCATAAATTGAAAGGGACGACGTGTGAGAGGTTTTCTTTAAAAATTTCTGATTTTAATCCTCCTTATTCCAAAAATTGTACTTGCATTTCTAGACTCATCCATTAGTTTCACCGTTAAAGGGTTGAAAAATTAAAGAAAAAAAGATTAACTTGATTCTCTTTGAAAATGAGCATTCCATATTCAACAGCAGCGACGAGTATTCTTCTAATTATTCATAGAAAAACTATCACTAAAAAGTAATAAAAAATTAACATATTCGTAAATGATATGTTCGTTAAAGTAAATGCTATTACTGCAAAATTATATTCCTTGCGAAATATTAACATTTCCTTGCTTGAGATTATTGCCTCATATAAAACGTTTTAGAAACACTAATATGGAATTACAATGCACCTTATTACTAAATAATCGAGGATAACTCTAGTTATAAGGCTTGCAGTCATTGACCTTCGTAAAGGACTTTTTCATTGCGTATTTTTTTTTTGGAAGGATAAAAACACAACACAAACCCGGAAAAAGATTTGCGCAGTATATGAAGATGAACAAATTGCGCAGTATATGAAGATGCTGCTTACAGCAGCATCTTCATATACTGCGCAATTTGTTTTTCAATTACATTGACTGAATTTTCCAGTTCGGAATATTTCCAGTAACGGAACTGGGATTTTCCAGTTCGGAATATTTCCAGGTTATCGGAACTGGGATTTTCCAGTTCGGAATATTTCCAGTATACTTGAAAAGTGCCAACACTTTGAAAAGTATCAACGCAATGGAAGAAAAGGTTTTTTTTGGCCCATTAATAACCAGATAACCATATATAAAAAATAATCTTACCTAAACAGGATTTTCCATCTGATTTTAAGAAATAGCCAGAATTGCACTCACAATGAACAGAATCTTCGTAATAGGCACATAACTGCTCACAGCCTCCATTATCAACATCACATGGGCTCTCATCTGCAAAAATGAAAGGATTACTTTCAGTTATCATCTGCAGTGATCAGATTAGCACATCATCTCAGATGTTAGAGGATGGAACAATTCCTCCGAGTTATCATCTGCAAAGATCACATTTACTTATTATCTTAGGGGATGAAAGAATGCAAGACCATAATCGGCTATTAAGGCTATAATCTTATATCTTTCATGTTAGCCTATCATCTCAAAAGATTAAGGAACTTTTCTAAGGTATCACCTGCAAAGATCATTTTAACCTATCATCTCAGAGGATGAAACAATTCGTCTAAGGTATCACCTGAAAAGATCATAACCGATCATCTCGAAGAATGAAAAAAATTGTCTAAACTTCCATCGATGTACAACTATCCCTTGATTTCCGCAGCAATCAGTTTACAAGGTCAAAAAATACAACCAGTTTCGACTTGCCCAGTGACAGACTCAGTTTTACACGATCAAGAAAATGTAACTAGTTTTGTTTTACACGATTATAGACTCGGTTGCATATGATTCCTATTGATTTTTTTTAAATGTATGTATTTTTCTGCTGAGGTCCTGCCATCCTCTCAGACCTTCTACTCTGGCATATAAACTGACATGCTCCTGTCAGACCTCTGTGGCAAGCAGCTGCTTGAGGGGGTATTTATTATTTATTTTTATTTATATTTAGATATAAAACATATTATGAAACAGTAGTGGTATAGCGTTAAGGGTCGTTATTAGACTATCATCCCAGAGTAAAAATCAAAAATTGTTTTAACTGATATCATTATTTTCAAGAATAAATTGAAAAGAGTAAATTTGCATATTAATAAAATCCTTATCCCTAACAAGTTATATACATATTCTTGTCATTGTAATGCAATCTCTTTTCTCGACGTTTTAATGAAATGAAGCCTGTTTTGAATCGGTAATGAGATCTGACTTTTCTAGACTGAATCCTTGAAACTGATAATACTAGAGACGGGACTCCGATTCCTGTACCATTGGCAGCCATGATCACAGGCGGGTGTGCTTGCAGACTGCTTAAGAAGGCAAGAATACCCATGATGTCTTCCGAATGGCTGGTAAACGGAGATGAATGGAACGACAACCAACTGATTGAAATGAAGCAGAACTTTGCTGTTTTCTGTTTTTTTATTTCAATGAGATTATTTCAGTGTAGTAATTAAAACAACAAAATGGATTTAATTAACACACACTTATTGATTTATATCGGATGAAAAGCGAAAACGCTGGAAACTACTTTTCTTTCAAATTCAGGTTTTGTATGAAAATTTAGAAAAAATTCGATATGCTCTTAATATGTGATTAAAGATGAACTATACTGTAAACTTAGCAGACTTTAATTTGCGTTTAAAACAGAGACAATGGCAAACATTTTTTAAAATCTAATACATGATCAAATCTTTTAGCTTAAGCAAAAGCCCGTAAAATTTATAGATCTTAATTGTGCAAATCCGCGCCTCATTTAAAAAAACAACGTGAAAAGTCAAATTTATCTTATTCTTTCATTAAAAAATATTAATTTTTATTAAAAATTAAAATAATCAAATAGGGTAAACTTTTTTTTAATTCAGCTGAGGCAAGAAATCAAATCTGCCCCCAATAAATGACATAATTTAATTTCATGCTATAAAAAAACCCAAATATTGTAAGCTTGTTATGTCATCTGAAGCAGCAAGAAATTCAAGCCCCCCCCCCCCCCAACACACACACACAAATGACATAATTGAAATTTGATGCTATGAAAAAACAAATATTGTAAATTTTTATTTCAGCTAAGGCAGAAGGAAATCAAAGGTCTCTCTCACACACACACAAATGGCATAATTGAAATTTCATGCTATATATATAAAAAACAAAATAATTTACACTTTCTCTATTTCAACTTAAGACAGATGGAAAGGCAAGCCCCCCCCCCCCACACACACACACAAAAAAAATGACATGATTGAAATTTCACGCAACAAAAAAAAATATTGTAAACTTTTATATCAGCTAAGGCAGAAGGAAATCCAAGGACACACACACACAAATGACATAATTAAAATTTCATGCTATAAAAAAAGGAGAAAAAATGCAAACTATTTTCATTTCAGCTGAGGCAGTAGGAAATTCATTGTGTGTGTGTTGAATTCACAGGAATTCAACACACACACACAAGAAATGAAGTTACTGCAAAGTATATTTTTGTCACTGTGTTTTGTGCAAATTTAGATATTTGCTCTGATATTGATGCCTTTTAATTTTCTGTGATTTGTGTCTCTAAATGGTGAAGTCTAATTTTAGCATATTCTTTTGTAATGTTTCTTTTTTGTATTATAAGCATGATTGTCAACTTCCACATCCAATTCCCTATTAGTGATGTGACTATCTTGTGATTTGAGCACCAACATCCATTGAAGCCTATATTACGACATTAACTTGAATTTTTTAATTAGGTATGAAACGGTTGTTGTTGAAAATAAAAAGTTTTCTCCTGGAAGACACTGTTCAGTAATTTTTGCAATTGCACACACATATTGTGAGAAGGGTGATAAAACCTCAATTTTTAATATTAAACTTTAAAGTGACAGAAGCTAATTAACGTTTTCAAAAATCCCTACAAATGATCCTGCAACATGCTTTTTTATGCTTCCCTACCATTTTTTTCCAGAATTAAATGCTTTTTCTTTTGATATGTAATATGGACCATTTAATTCATTAGGTTTTCATAATAAGGCTCAAAAGTTGTTGGTTCTTCAAAAAAAAAAAAACTATCCCTGTAAGATTTAATAAGTGCAGACACAGAAGACTGCATGAGGTCAGAGTCAATTAATGCTAATTTGTATTCTATGCAAGGAATCTTTCATAATTTTTTTGTAATAAGGACAGCTTATAATGACATTTTCCAATTTCAGAGAAAAGAGACACAATGACCTTCATTGCTTTTACTGTGATTGCTTGATATTATCCACATGTGAGAAATACTAAAAATGTCACTTGGCATTTCATGATTGCTGCCAATGATTTTAAATTCGTTGAAAGTTAAACAATTGTCATTTTTCTTATTAATTATCAGCCGATTAATTATTAACTGCATGTGTGCACTTTGGAACTAAAGATAATTAGGTTATTATAGTTTCCTTTTTTTGCTCTTATAGTTTAAGAAAAAGTTAAATATGGTCCTGGCTGAATTTTTAAGTAAAAAGATATTTTGAGCCAGACAAAGCAACTCTTAAAAAAAAACTATGGGGATTTTCCAGCTATATAAAACTGAAACAATCATTAAAATTAGAGTCTCAGAAGCATTTTCTGAATTTTTATCGTTAGCATTATTACCATAATCCACATATGCACAATAGCATTTAGCATTGAACAGCATTTGTTTCCTAATTGACTTCTCATCAAACCAAAAAGTGAATAACATATGCTTCTGCTTATTATCAATAAAATTTTCCATGCAGAAAACTTCAATAAATCCATGAAGACCATCTACAAATCTGCACCAAGTTAACATTGTGGAGGTATTGGAGAAGAAGTTTTTCCCTTAAAAATTCATAATCCTTTTTAAAAATAAAAAATACAATCTCAATTTTTAATACGCCTTGTGGAGAATGAAAATATAATATCATGGTAAACCTATTTACTTCTTGGCAATAAAATTTGCCTCTGCTTCTTTCAGCATTTTGCTGTGAATTTCTGAACAGGTTTAAAGTCATATGTAGAAACACAGACTTTGATGCCTTAAAGGCCTTTTGAGCCTTAAACAAATCTAATATTTCTTTTAAAGAAGAAGAGTCCGATTGCTTGGCTCTTAGCTAGCAATAATATCACCAAAGCATTTTCTTTAAGCTTTTGATTTCATTTTGCACTGACATCAACTATCTCTTAAATTTTCTAGGACTCTTCCCTCTTACACAGCATGAGTGATCATTTTTATAGGCAATATCTGTTCTCATTGCAATTTCTATCATATCTTCTACAAGTGTCTCTCAATACAGGAGGTTTCAAATTTGACACTGTGTCATTTGTTACAAATGTGAATAAAATTGGCACAGCATCATTAATTAATCCTACTGTGCCATTTTCTGAAGCTTTATTTTTAAAACAGTTTTAAAACTAGCTACTCTTTCAAGAGAGACAGTGGAACATCTACCACCATTGACAAGCCTTAGCATTTCAACAAATTTTTCTATCAAATATTAAAAGCAAACTTTTAGGCTTCATTTATCACATGCAAAATTATAAAATTCCTATTTCAGGTGTTTCGTTTGAGGGAAAAAAAAAGCAATTTGTGTTATTTTTGCAAAATAAAAATGCAAAGCAGAAGTCTCATAAAGTTAATGTCTAAGTTTAATACTTCTTTTTCAAATAAAATTCAAGACAATATTCTATAAATTCCATGCTATTTCAATCTGTACATTACCTTTTTTCATATGTAAATATTACTAGTTTCATTTATGAAAAAAAATTGTCTTTTGAAATGCTTAATTTATTTTTAGGCTTAACAATTTCAATTAAAAACATTTCACAATTTTCTTAAACTACTTTTTCTACCTATGAAATATCGAATTGCTGCTTTTACAGTACTTTTCAGTCGTTAGTGCACAATTCATGTAAATCTAAGAGCGTGGTGAAAGGTCTGTTTACGCTATCCAAACCACAGATTTTTCTTATTATGTGATCCAAACCACAGATTTTTCTTATTATGTGATCCAAACTCGCGTCTCTATCTGCCTCTCTGATATCTGATATCTCGAATTAATATTTGAGCTCCAAGCCTTTTAAATTAAATTTTGAGCTTATATCTCGAAGTAAAAAAAAAAACAAATTTGCAAAACAAATTTGCTAAAAAACCGCAACTAAAAGCAAAACAAGCGAGTTTCAAACACCATTATCTTTGAACTCTTGAATCGGTAAAAACCAAGAGATAGTACAGTACTGTGCAAATTAGTTGGGACAATAGGAAAATGCAGTAACAAAGACACAACTAAAATATTTATTTGTTTAATATTGTAGTTAATAGTGAAAGTGACCATCCTTAGCTTTAATTACTTCTTTCACCCTCTCAACCATTGATGCCACTAGCTTTCCACACATCTCCTTCACTTCAGGGTCGTGGTACCACACTTTCATGACACTTTCTATCATTTTGGTTTTCGTCGTGCAATCCATCTTAGATATGTACGCTTTAATAATGGCCCACAAATTTTCAATGGGGTTTAGATCGGGTGATTTTCCTGGCCACTTCAATACCTTCAAATGTTGCTGGGTAAAGAAGCGCTTAGCAAGCTTAGAATTGTGGCATGGAACCAGATCATGTTGAAATACCCCATCACCGTTAGGAAACAGCTTCTGCAGTGTTGGGACCATTTTCTCCTACAGAACGCCTATGTACTTTTTGCTGTCCATCATTCCTTCAATGGGGTGAAGTGTCTGTGGCCCGGAAGCTGTGAAACAGCCCCAAAACATGACCATGGGTGGGTGTTTGGGGGTTTGCTGGATGTGGCCGGATCGAAGAGGTTCTCCAGGTTTCGCCTGTCCCAACTAATTCGCACAGTACTGTAATAGATGAAGGATCTTTAGTTCGGTCACTTATCCATTCAAGAGAGCTCTGTCTCTCTGAGGAGTAGACTGAAGATTTTGTACAGATTGATGGCGTCCGTTGCTAGTAACTACCTCTAGCAATATTACCTGGATGGTGAAAACCGTGATTATCTCATTTTTAGCAGCAAGCTTAACTTTGTAGACTATTATATTGTCTAAATATAGCCGATTCGTAAGTGCATTGTTTCATAAAATATCATATAAATACTAATTTTACAAAATAAAATACCAAGCATTGGTACAAATGCTTAATTTCTAATTTATTTTCAGTTCATTAATTAAAATTTCATCTTCAAATTCGATAGTGTACATCTAATTAACGATATGTATTTTTCGTGACCAAAAAGAAACGTATGAGAAATTAATACAAACTTATCTGAATTAGTGCAAATAAAGTAAACTTATCTGAATTATGAAATAATATAAACTTATCTGAATTAGTGCAAGTAAAGTACAAAATAATATTACAATAATGCTTATTATTACTGCTGAACTGAAAGTTGAGATAAATAAGCATTAATAAAACTTTCGATGTTTATTTTATTCAAAACAAGGTTATTTTTCGAAGCCTATCGCCCTTGTTTCCTATAAGCTGTTGGTTTCGATTTGCAAGGTGATTTCACGGAACCTATCTACCATGTAAATGAAGGGATGGGCGTATATTATAAACTATCATTTGGAAAGGTTTGAGTTGTTATTTGCAAAGATTAGACTAAATCAGGCGTGGGGAAAACTTTTAACTCAAGGTTGCTGTTGTTGTTTAACGTTACGTGGCATTGAGAGGTCCTTCTACAGGCTTTCTCAGAATGATAATTTTGGATGTATGTGGGTATTATGTTTTTTATTTTAAATTTAGGGTTCGCGTATATATTAATATTTTGGTTATCAAAATTATATTTGATATCATGCAAAGAGGTAAGAGATAGTCGCCCAGTGAAAATTGATATTTTAGGATTTTATGAGTGTTTATGTCTGTATATGCTTTCAGGGAAGCATTCAGAGTTTGTTTGGAGAATTAATCTTTTTTTTAGCTTTTTTTAATGCTTTTTTTAATTATTATTCTTTTAAATAGTTTTTTGTTTTATTTTTATTTATTTTTTTTGTAATTTTTTATGCTTTTTTACATAATATATTTTTTTTTATCATTTTTTAAGTTTTTTATATGATTTTTCTTTTTAAATTTTGTTAATTATGCATTATTTTATATATATTTTTTATTATTATTTATTTATTTTTATTTTATTTTTTATTTCATTATTTAATATTTATTTTCTTTTAAATTTATTTTTATTTTATTTTTTTTAATTATTATTATTGTGCATTTTTTTTAATTATTATTCTTATATTTACTATTTAATAATTTTTCTTTATTTTTCCCTGAGTGGTTTTAATTTATTCTTGGGTTATGGAGATAGTTAGGCTGAAGACTATTGATCCAGACTGTTTTGTGGTTATTTGGACCAGTGGGACCTGAGTTAAAGGGTTCGAGCCACTTTAGATATATATACATTTTGTTCCCTTATTTCTATAGTCCCTCCATTATTTTTCTTTTTTTTTTATTTATATTTTATGGAATTTTTGGTGTGAGTCTGGATAGAGAGCAGAATGAGGGTCCCTTCGGGTATATGAGAGGTAAGTTGAGAATTTAAGAAAATTTTTTATGGAGGACATGAAGAGAAGATAGGAGAAGGTAAAGGAAAGGTAGACTAAATTCTGTTCCAAAGGGAGGTGGAAACAAGGAAATTGAAGAGAGATTCATAAATTTGGGTTTTGTTTAGAGGGGGTGAGGGGTCCAGAATTACATTCGTTTGAATGTCCAAAATGTTTAGGTCAATGAGTGATTTGAAGAAAGTTTGTCTCTGTGAGGCAGTATTATCACAGTTAAGTAGGATGTGATGAACCGTCTCCGGAACATTACAATGTCTACAGTTAGGAGAATGTGTGAGCTTGAATTTATGTAGAGTAGGGTTAAGAATTGTGGAGTTGTTTCTTAATCTGTGTAGTAATTTGATGTGTTTTCTAGGGAAGGGGAGGTTATCAATTGTTGATATATTATGGTTAAGATTATATCGAAAGTTGTTTTTGACAGAGGCCTGGACCTGAAAATATTTATTGGTGAGATGTGCTTCAAGTTGTTTTATCTCCTGTGAAGTACTGATATGAAAGTGGTAGGTAGGTGATACTATGTGGAGGTTGTGTGCCAGTTTAGCGAGATTATCAACAGTTTCATTATGTTGAATTCCAACGTGGCTGGGAATCCATTGTAAAATAATTGTATTATTTTTTGTATGGAGGTTATGTGTTGTAAGAGTGAGGATTTTATGTATGTAGTAGTTATATGAGGTTTATAGAAATTCCTGTGAGAGGGTTTGTATGGCTCCTTTGGAATCTATAAAAATGGTAATGTTTTTGTTGTGTACATATTTAAGGGTCCATTCCAAGGCCTCAATAATGGCAAAAATTTCAGTATGTAGTATGGTGCAGATTGGGAATAATTTGAAAGATAATGAAGTATTGTAATGTGGGATATGGATAGCAGCACTGGCTGATGGTGGGTTTTGAATGACAGAGGAGCCATCAGTATAAATTTTAATATTTTCATTGTATTGTGTGTCAAAGTATGTTTCAGCGAGAGTTTTTACTGCATCATGTGGTAAGTTATGTTTATGTGTGAGAGTGGGTATGTGGGTGGAGAATGTAGGACTAATAAAACTCCAGTCTGCTATAAGTGGGGGAATATCACCAAAGTTTTTGATCTGTAGGTGTTTTTTCATTAAAGTGTGCAGGTCAGGAGTGGATTTAATGTGTTTGCAGTAGGGGCTTCTTATAAAATGGGTGTGGAAAGTGTGATTTGGAAGTATGTAGTGCAGTCTAATATAATATTAAATTAGAAGGATTTTTTGTCTGATTTGGAGGGGGGGGGGGTAGGGAAGGCTCTGCAATGATAGAGAGAGTGGGTGTGAAGGAGGGGAGGCCAATTGCAATTTTGATGCATTTGTTTTGGATTATATTAAATTTTTGTATTTTGGTATCTGATATGCCGCATAAAAATTCCATACCATATTCTAGTTTTGCTCTAATGAGATTTGTATATAGTTTGATCATATGATATTGTGGTGTGCCGTTATTAATAAATGTGAAGTATTTAAGTGTGTTTGTGAGTTTAAGTCCCTGAGTGTGCAAATAATCCAGATGGGGAGGTCCAGGTGAGTGTTGAGTCCAAGTTTATGCCTAGTATTTTGCATGTATTATGTTGTGGGATAATCTCATTATTAATAGTGAAATGCAGTGTGGGTTTAGGGTTTCTGTTATGGTGGAAAGGAATGCAAAATGTCTTCTGAGGATTAATTTGTAAGTGCCATTTTTGACAGTAGGTGTATAATTTATTTAGCTGTTTTTGCAATCAAATATGGAGATTGGGTATAGAGTTGTCAGTGGCCCAAAAGGTTATATCATCTGCATAACATGTGTAAGTAACCCTCCTATAGAAGATTTTGTGGATGTCATGAATGTAAATATTAAATAGGGTGGGAGATAGAATAGAGCCTTGTGACAGGCCTTGTATGAAAGGAAGTTGATTAGAAGATGTATCGTTAATCCTGACTTGGCAGGTTTTGTGTAGGAGGAAGGAATGTAGAAAATGTAAGAGATTTCCCTGTATATTTATGGATAAAAGTTTGTATAGGAGGCCGTGTATCCAGACTGAGTCAAATGCCTGGGACAGGTCCACAGAAATGGCAATAATGCATTTTTTCTTTTTATTGGTTTTGTGTATATCAGTGAGAAGATGTGAAATGCAGTCCTTTGAGGATCTGAAATAATCAATAACGTATGTATAACCACCGAAAAATAAAAACTAAAGTGAACCATAAAGAACATCATTTTATTCAAATTAATTACCTTAATGAGAATTCGATTCCCCGAATTTTCTTTTTCTCTTTTACGAATTTAATTTATTTGTCATCAGTTGCTCGCTGACAGCACGAAAAAATGATTGCGGGCAGACGTTTGCCAGGCCTCATGTTTTAAAAATTATTATTTCATTAAGACAGACGATATCAAACATTTAATTTTTATCATTAATGATTCATTATTTTCGCCTCTGACTCCTGAAGAGTTTAGGGGGCGGGGGTGGCTCAGTCGGTAGCGCGCCAGGCTCGTAATCTGTAGTTCCCAGGTTCGAGTCCCAGCTGGGTCAGCGTTGAGATTTATCTCCGCAAAATTCCCCGCCCTGCCCACGGTCAGCAGGAGACACCGATGGGCTTGGAAAGGACGCCGTCCGTCGGATGGGACGTTAAGCCGTGGCCCGTGTGCGGGAGAGCCATACCCTGTGCACGTTAAAGAACACACTGGATGTCCTTGACGGGAGGCTACCATCTGTCTCCCAACAGCTGTTCCAGTGGGTCCCCTCCCCCAACCTTCTCTGAGCCTTCGGAGTCCATGTGACCTGGCCATTTAGCCCATGGTGTGCAAAAAAGTGCCGCTCAGAGGTAAAACAACCCAACCCAACCCTGAAGAGTTTATAAACGTAACAGATGTGTTTTATGTTCTCCCTTTGCCAGCCTTTTGGTGATGTTATAAAATCGCCGGTTTATAGCAACATACACATCACTTTTTGGTACTCGATTATTCTGTATCCAATTGCGATAAAAGACAGTGTTTCGATTTCGAATTATAAAAAAAACTGAAAACAAAAATGAATCATTACCAATGCAAGATTTTCCATCTTTGTCAATTTTCCTCCCACGTGGACAATCGCACTTATGTCCACCCAAAATGTTGATACAGAGGAACTGGCAATCTCCATTCTCACGGATACACTCATCCACATCTGGAAGAAAAAGCGCAAACGTATTACTTCTGAGTAAGATATTCATAACTTAAACACAGTACAATTAGGAAACAACTACAAGAAAAACAATGTTCAAAATCTATTTAAATGTTCTTTTTTTTTTACAGAAATGACTTCTTTCCGCTTTGTCTTCTTTCTGTCGGTCTGTAGACATTCAAACTATTTGTTTTTACAAATAAATCAAAAATCCTTTTTGGGTCCCAGCTGGGTCAGCGTTGAGATTTATCTCCGCAAAATTCCCCGCCCTGCCCACGGTCAGTAGGGGACACCGATGGGCTTGGAAAGGCCGCCGTCCGTCGGATGGGACGTTAAGCCGTGGCCCCGTGTGTGGGAGAGCCATACACGGGGCATACCTGTGCAAGTTAAATAATACGCTGGATGGCCTTGACGGGAGGCTACCATCTGTCTCCTAACAGCTGTTCCAGTGGGTCCCCTCCCCCAACCTTCTCTGAGCCTACGGGGTCCATGTGACCTGGCCATTTAGCCCATGGTGTGCAAAAAAGTGCCGCTCAGAGGTAAAACAACCCAACCCAACACAACCTTTTTGGGTTGGAGAGATAGTGATGAAATATTACGATTAGGGTTTTGCGAATATCCTAATATCTTTAATAAAGTCCTGTAGTGGTGGAAAAAAAATGGAAAACGCCAACGTTTTATATGCTAATATTGCAAACGATCTATTTATGCTAGAATATTTAAAATTTGGTGATGCAGTCAAATGGTCAAGAGGTTTACATTGGTAGCAATGATTTGCCCTCTTAACCCCAAGGGGAGGAGGCAAATCGCAACTATTCTGTTTTAAAAGATAATTTTTGTGTGCATGTGTGTGTGTTTTATAGGCACCATCCGGTAACCGAGTGGTTAGCATGCTTGACAACTGATCAACGGTACACGATTTCGAACCCCAGATGAGGTATGGATGCTGTCTTCCTGCGGAAGTCTCACTTTCCTTACAGATCTTCTCTCTGGCGTATTTAACTGACGTGCTCCTGTCAGACCTCTGTGAACAAAGGTGAGGCGAAAATGTTATATTTTCATTTTATGGGTACAGTCGCTCAAAAAAGTATCCGAACACTACGATTGATTACAGAATTCAGAAAAAATATCTGGCAACGATTTTTTTTAGAAATTAGTGATCTGGCAACCTTCGTGTCACGTGATTACATAATTCAGGAAAAATATCTGGAGCGTGTACAGCAACTGTACACGCTCCAGATATCAAGATATCAAGATATCAGGTTGCCAACCTTCGTGTCACGTGACACGAAGGTTGCCAGATCACTAATTTCTAAAAAACTCGTTGCCAGATATTTTTTCTGAATTCTGTAATCAATCGTAGTGTTCGGATACTTTTTTGAGCGACTGTAGGTGGTCATATGAATTTTGATACTAGATCATGTGGGCTCACTCACGGAAATATTGAGCGTGTGCAGTTACCGTTCACAGCAAACTGGAGCGTGTGCAATAATTGCACACGCTCCAGTTTGCTGTGAACGGTAACACGCTCCAGATATTTTCCTGAATTCTGTAATCATGTGACACGAAGGTTGCCAGATCACTAATTTCTAAAAAAATCGTTGACAGATATTTTTTCTGAATTCTGTAATCAATCGTAGTGTTCGGATACTTTTTTGAGCGACTGTACCTATAAAATACCGAATCATCCATTTGGAATTTCCAATGTTAGTAGAAGGTATTAAAGACCGAAAATAAAAAAAAAACTTCTTCATCTTTCAAAGCAAGCATCCCACATCAATGAGAGGTGATGTTTTATTCTTTTATTTCTATAACTGAATCTTGTAATTGCTAAAGCTGCGACTTACGTTATTAGGTTCCTCTATGGCACTTACCAGAATATTGGTTAATTGAACTATCAATCACCTGTCAATCAATCAATGATCTTTGGCCTGCGAAATTAGTGGTTCATTGACAAACACTTCATATTTCAATCAGCCAGGCCTCCCTCACAGTCTCAACTCTTTCACATCATCTCTCAATGTTTCAATTCTTTCACGTCATCATCTCAGTGTCTTCAATTCTTTCACGATATCTGTCACTGTCTCAATTCATTCCGCATTCCCTTCGTCACTCCCTCTGTTAAAATTCAACTGTTAAGAATTAAGAATATAATTGAATAATATAGGCTACTGATCTAAGGGACCTGGATTCGAGCCCCGGATTAGGCATGGATGTGTGTGTGTCGTTTTTCTGCTGAGGTCCTGTCATCCTCTCAGATCTCCTACTGTGGCATATAAACTGACAGGTTCCTGTCAGACCTCTGTGGCAAGCAGCTGCTTGAGGGGGTATTTATTTTTATTTTATTTTTATAGAATTAACTGCTAACATCGATTTTGTGTTGCAACGCACAGAGAAGGATCCGTCATCCAATAGATCCATCATCCTGACCAGGTTGTGCAGGGTTAGGTTGTTTTACCTCTGAGCGGCAGTTTTTGCACATAACTGGCGAAATGGACAGGCCACAAGGATCCCGAAGGCTCAGAGAATGTTGGAGGAAGCGACCCACTGGAACAGTTTTTGGGGGACAAGGTAGCCTCCCATCAAGGATATCCAGCGTGTTATTTAACATGCACAAAGCGTGGACTCTCCCGCACACGGAGGCACAGCTTAACGGACCAGGGATGAAATATCTAGCAACTTCTTTGTAATAGAAATGCAGAAGAATCGACATTTACTTGAATGCTAATTACAAATTGAAATTTTAAGTGACTTACCGTGTTCGCACCGAAGTCCTTCGAAACCAAAAGGGCAAATGCATTGAGGGGTCTGCGAAAGATCTTCTTCACAGGTGCCGCCGTTCAAGCAAAATTCTTTGGTGCACTGAGCTGCGAAGAGAAGAAAGATTTTATTATGAATGAAACTAAAGAACACGGAATTTAAACAACTGGAGATCCAACGATTCGAATCTTTCTGATTTTTTAGCTCGATTTTAAAAACACAAGCTATTGTTTTTACAACACCCTCTGTCTGTCGGAAAACATTCAACTTTTTGTTTGTTTTTAGAGATAACAAAAATTTGTTTGGATTATATACACCGAAGAGCCAAAACATTATGACCATCTGCCTAATATGATATTGGTCCTCCACGTGCCACCGAAACAGTTCTTACCCGGCGAGGTATGGACGCTACAAGATTCCTAAAGGTGTCTTGTGGTATCTGATACCAATATGTTACCAGCAGATTTTTTAACTCCTGTAAATTACGTGGTTGAGCCGCCGCAGATCGGATGTGCTGTGGCAACACAAACAACAGATGCTCGATTGGATTGATGTCTGAGGAATTTGGAGTTCAGAGCAATACCTGGAAGTCTTCCTCATGTTCCGCGAACCATTCTCGAACAATCCGGGCAGTGCGGCATGGCGCATTATCCTGCTGAAAGAAGGCACTACTAGAGGGATATACCCTTGCGATGAAAGAATATCTGGTCTGCAATGATGTTTAGGTAGGGTGTAGACGTCATAGCTTCCTGCACATGAATGACTAGACCCAGGGTTTCCCAGCAGAACATTATCCAAAGCATTACACTTCCTCAACCGATTTGTTTCTGTCCCACGGTTCATTCTGGTGCCAACACTTCAACAGGAAAACTACGTACACGTACCTGGCCATCCACATGGTGCAACAAGAAATGAAATTCATCGGATCAGACGACTTTGTTCCAATCATTCAAAATCCAGTTTTGATGTTTGCGTGCCCATTGTAGGCGCTTTCGACAGTGAACCAAGGTTAGCATGGGATTCGGAGCAACCTGCGGTTATGCAGCCTCCTTTTTCAGCAGGGTTCGATGTGCTCTGTGTTGTGACACATTACTCCCGTCATCAGCATTCAAATTACGGGTGAGTTGCGTCACAGTTCCCTTCTGTTGGCTCGTACCATAAGGGATAGCCTTCGCTCACTTCTAGCATCGATGAGCCATGGTCGCCCTACACCTTGCCTTCTTTCGTGGTTCGTGTAAAACTTTGACGACAAGTGCATAGTTCGTATCAAATTTTGAGAATCTCGTTCATAATTTGGTGAAAATTCGACGACTCACTGTATAAATTGAATCAAATTTTCGCAACTCTAATATAAATTATTGTCAGAATTCTACGACCCAATATATATTCTAGGTACTTGTTTATACTCTTCCGAGGTTTCTATATATGAACGGTTTTTCGTTTCTTGAAACGGTTATGAAACGCAAGCACTCACCAGGAGGGCGATGGGTGTGTCTGAGACTAAAGAGGAATATATTCCACCAGACAGGAAAAGTTAAAATGGTTGTCCTTATGGAATAAAATTTCATAATTGTTTTTCAAATCTATTTTTAACTTTGGACATATTATAAAAGGAAGTTATAAAAAACACTTGTTTCGGATTTCAAAGCAGATAAACAAGTATGAGACTTCATATAAGACGACCGAATTTTAGGGGAGGTCCAGAGACCCCCTGGTCGCCCCCCTCCCTCTCACCGGTTACATCCCTGATGAAACAAAATACATTATTCTTTGTACTTCCATTTCATAAGGTTTATAATTAAGTTGCATTTGCATATGATTTTATTGGATTGATGCGAAGTTTACGTACCACACAAATACCCACAATATTCTTGAAAATTTTGTTTCATTAAATTAAGAATCTTTTCTTTCCATTATTAACGTTTTTCTTCTCGAAAATTACGATTACATTTTGCTGGTGGCAATTCCGTTAGTTGTCTGTTGCTACTTTCGTCATTTGTGCTAACTCTGGATTCAGTTAAGTCTATTCGATCGCTAGCTTTAGAAAGAAACTTCCTTATAGTCATCACTACAATGGGGCGGGGGTGGCTCAGTCGGTAGCCGCCAGGCTAGTAATCTGTAGTTCCAAGGTTCGAGTCCCAGCTGGGTCAGCGTTGAGATTTATCTCCGCAAAATTCCCCGTCCTGCCCACGGTCAGTAGGGGACACCGGTGGGCTTGGAAAGGCCGCCGTCCGTCGGATGGGACGTTAAGAAGTGGCCCCGTGTGCGGGAGAGCCATACCCTGTGCACGTTAAAGAACACGCTGGATGGCCTTGACGGGAGGCTACCATCTGTCTCCCAATAGCTGTTCCAGTGGGTCCCCTCCCCCAACCTTCTCTGAGCCTTCGGGGTCCATGTGACCTGGCCATTTAGCCCATGGTGTGCAAAAAAGTGCCGCTCAGAGGTAAAACAACCCAACCCATCACCACAATGGGAATAAAAATTATAACAACACTTTTGGCGTCACGTTCAAATAATTAATAAGCGAAAAAACAAAACACTGACTACCGCTGCGAACTATAAGTTCGCACTTTTGAGAGTGACGTCATTCACGTCTTGAAAAGCAGTAACATTCCACGTGACACTGTTAACATTCACAAGTAGTTTAATTCATTACCGTGAATTTAAATAAAATTGCCAAAAACATTTTTTGTTTGCTAATAGTTCACCATTTTCGCTAAGCTTCAGCATATACCGATGCGGTTGTTTGT
Organism: Ryuthela nishihirai; assembly: GCA_038380435.1. Classification (NCBI taxonomy): domain Eukaryota; kingdom Metazoa; phylum Arthropoda; class Arachnida; order Araneae; family Heptathelidae; genus Ryuthela; species Ryuthela nishihirai. Next base: position 7,370,740 of record JAWZYU010000027.1, read on the forward strand.
TAATGCTCCTTTTGGCGAGATTCGTATGATAAATGAAATCATGATTAATTTTTTTTGTTTCAGTTATTGAAATTTTCTGGTGGCCGCACTTGAGTACACCACTGCTCTAGACCTTCACGGGAAACGAATCGGTCATGATAGTCTGAGAGACCGATATTGGAATCCATTGTTGTTTAACAATTAATTTAATAATATTTTATTTTGAGGAGTGGCGGAAAACTAACTCTAATTCATAAGCAGAGATCTACGTAAAATGCAAATTAATAATTAAAAGTTGATGAAACTTCTGCTTTACGCTTACCGTAAACAGCTCCTTTTCTGCAACAGCTCATTTAACTTCGTAAAATATATTCGATATTTTAAACCGACTCGAGCCTTATTGTAGAATCGTTTTAAACTGTTTCACTTCCTCTTTTCAAGCCATCTTCCATTTGTTATGCATTTTTAAGTAGCCTTCCGCTTATTTTTTAAAACCTGTTATTACAAAGTAAAATAACAGCCTTTGCATCAGTAAATGGAAGCCTCGGAACTGTTCCCCCCCCCCTTAAATTATTCTCCTGACATCAGTGGTGAAAGAAGATTTTATTTCTTCCGGTACGCTTCAAAGCATAGCTATGTGTGGAAAATCACACACACAGGCGATCACTCCAGTGAAGTCGTCTTACAGGGGTTATTAAATTGAAGTGTGTGGCGGAGAAAGTACAGTGCTCTTAGATTTTCTCATTTTCAATATTTTTTCCTCAAATAGTTGGGTTGTTTGGGTTGTTTTACCTCTGAGCGGCACTTTTTTGCACACCATGGGCTAAATGGCCAGGTCACATGGACCCCGAAGGCTCAGAGAAGGTTGGGGGAGGGGACCAACTGGAACAGCTGTTGGGAGACAGATGGTAGCCTCCCGTCAAGGCCATCCAGCGTGTTCTTTAACGTGCACAGGGTATGGCTCTCCCGCACACGGGGCCACGGCTTAACGTCCCATCCGACGGACGGCGGCCTTTCCAAGCCCATCGGTGTCCCCTACTGACCGTGAGCAGGGCGGGGAATTTTGCGGAGATAAATCTCAACGCTGACCCAGCTGGGACTCGAACCTGGGAACTACAGATTACGAGCCTGGCGCGCTACCGACTGAGCCACCCCCGCCCCTCCTCAAATAGTGAATGATTTAAGGATTTTTAATGCGAAATGAATATTAATATATTTAAATACCTGCTGATTCCGTTGTATTCTTGAATTTCAGTCTTATCGAAAAAATAATAATAATATGATTTAGATGTTTTCAAAATTATTTTAGAAAGGAAAATTAACGTTTCACTCGTATTGCAATTTTGAATACTCAATTTGCATATTTTAAACTCAGAAGCCAAATATAGCATTTTTTTAGAGTAACATTTATCGGAGATTTGGAATAGCCTTTAAAATTTATAAAGCTTAATCGATGATTCCCACACACGGGACCACGGCTTAACGTCCCATCCGACGGACGGCGGCCTTTCCAAGCCCATCGGTGTCCCCTACTGACCGTGGGCGGGGGGGGGGTGAATTTTGCGGAGATAAATCTCAACGCTGACCCAGCTGGGACTCGAACCTGGGAACTACAGATTACGAGCCTGACGCGCTACCGACTGAGCCACCCCCGCCCCCTCAAAGAAAAGTAACCTCGCTTTTGTATAACGCAAAACTGCTGGGTTTTTTCTTTCAGTTCCACAGCATTGTTCGTTAAAGCAGAACCCAAATCATGCTATAGCATTATTTTTATAGCAAATTTATTGTTTGGTGTAATTAAAAAGTTGATAATAATTTTATCAATGTTTCTAAGGAAAAACATCTTTATCATAAGTTGATAATCATAATTTCTTTTTATTATAATGATTCTGATATTTGGGGATCCGAAACGGCTCGACGTATCTAGTATGCATACAAATAATATAAATTCTGATACTGAAGGTTAAATTGCAAGGGACGCAAAGGACGAATTAAATTCTTAGTTGATAATTTTTTTACACCTCTCAAACAGCTGATTATCACTGGTCTGATAAGAGCCTGTCGATTAAAGACGTCAGATGACCTATTATGAAGCGGAAAGAAAATAGCCATACCTATAGAGTCTCGAATCCAGGTCCCATAAATTTGAAGCGAAATGATGTCATGCTCAAAAAATTTGACAAAGGACAGTTATCAACGACGCAGTTTTTGTTAATCATTTTGAATCTTCTGTGGGCCTTATTCATGAACTAACTTCTTTATCATTAGCTATCCATTATTTTAAACTTCTTTTTTACAAACGACAATGTTGACATGATGCAGGTCAGTACTAACAAATGTGCTGAATTCAGTGAAAATGATAGTGGTTATAAAAAACAAGTCGAAACCGGTAGTTCAGTATAAACTACTGATGAAATATGAGGAGCAAATTCATTATTGCAATTGCCTTGATTATTGCAATTTGCCTTTTTTGGATGTCGAAAATCTCAGACTACAAGTACGTATTAAGAGACAGAGATTTTTCAAAATAAAAATAATAATAAATACCCCCTCAAGCAGCTACTTGCCACAGAGGTCTGACAGGAGCCTGTCAGTTTATATGCCATAGTAGAAGGTCTGTGAGGATGGCAGGACCTCAGTAGAAAAACAACACACACAACCATGCCTTACCCGGGCTCGAACCCAGGTCCCTTAGATCAGTAGCCAAGAGCGCTGACCACTCGGCCACGGGACGCCTAAAATAAATCCCCCCTCAAGCAGCTGCTTGCCACAGAGGTCTGACAGGAGCCTGTCAGTTTATATGCCATAGCAGAAGGTCTGAGAGGATGGCAGGACCTTAGCAGAAAAACAACACAAATAGCCATGCCTTACCCGGGGCTCGAACATTCATTATTAATGTTTAACGTCAAACAAAAAAATTACAATTTGAATATTGTTACTTACAAAGAGAAAATTTACAGCAATCTGAAGTTTTCTCTTCAAACTCTATAAACAAATTAACTGCACTGAAATAAAAATCGCAAAATCGTTTTCCTCGGTAGTATATTGGCGACAAGACTCAGGTGGAAAATATTTTTTGAAGGGCCTAAAGCTAACCTCACGAGGAGCGATGAGGAAGAAAGTAAAAATTCGATAGAGATATAATACCTTTTATTTAATATTCAAATAAACTTATCTAGAGTAAATAAATATATTTACTTTCTTTTGTTAAAGTTTATAATTAGATGCAAATAAAAAATATTAAATTAATATATGTCAAAATTATTTTTTTAAATCTTCCAAATAATTTCAGTCGTAGAATTTAGGAGTGTGCGCATTCTCTATTGTGTGTGTGTGTATACTCTGAATACATGTAACATTCTAAACAGGAACTCGCAGATGTTTAGGAGATGACGTTGTTTGGGTTGTTTTACCTCTGAGCGGCACTTTTTTGCACACCATGGGCTAAATGACCAGGTCACATGGACCCCGAAGGCTCAGAGAAGGTTGGGGGAGGGGACCCACTGGAACAGCTGTTGGGAGACAGATGGTAGCCTCCCGTCAAGGCCATCCAGCGTGTTCTTTAACGTGCATAGGGTATGGCTCTCCCGCACACGGGACCACGGCCTAACGTCCCATCCGACGGAAGGCGGCCTTTCCAAGCCCATCGGTGTCCCCTACTGACCGTGGGCAGGGCGGGGAATTTTGCGGAGATAAATCTCAACGCTGACCCAGCTGGGACTCGAACCTGGGAACTACAGATTACGAGCCTGGCGCGCTACCGACTGAGC